>CM060912.1:887367198-888106364 GCA_030737875.1 Allium sativum | reverse complement strand
AAGCTCATCAAGATTATTTTAATATATCTTAATCTCAGGGATATTTTCTTGATTTGTATGCCACTTTTAACCTAAATCTATTTAATATTATGTGACTTAATCTATTACTGAAGTTTATTGGAACTTCTTTTGACAAAATATTTGTTTTAGCTTAAAGGTTATATAGTAGACTTGTTTTAAATTCTTGTTCACACAGGTCATGCTTCTTTGGTTAATTTGATTAGTGGTTTCAACTATGTATTACAAGTTATCAGTAATATGAAATGACAGTTTTTTTGGGCATAAATTGCCTTTAATTAATCGAATATTCAAGAGCAAAATTATAGTGGGACTCAGCAAAAGCAATTTTTACATGTTTCAACAAGAAATTAAGTATGAAAGAGACTGAATCTAGCAAATGCAAAGTCACTGCTAGTTAGTACAATATGATAATATATAGATCTTTGCTTCAGGCACACATCCCAATGCTAGCACAAAAAAGTGAGTAACCATCTTTTGTTTCGGGCAACTTAACTGAAGGCGTTGAATGAGGTATTTTAGTTTGCAGTCTAAAAATAATACGAAAATCAAACAAATTGATCAATATACACAAGCAACCAAATTGGTCATTCCTTCCAAGTTTTCTATTTAAGTTTGTTTAGCAAGTTGCTTGAAGGGACCACCTTTGTGTTCTTGTTAGTTTTGAGCAACAACTTCCATTTATGCTTGAATTTAGCTATAAGTAAACAATAAGAAACAAATAGATGATATCTTTGATTCTCATTTGAATCTATAATGATTATTTGTTCTTGACGTTAATTTGATTCTCATTTTCACTTAAATTAATTTGTATTTGGGCCATCTCCCTTGTAAGCCACCCTGCAACATGTTTTTTCCTTTTATGTTGACATAATGTACAATATAAAGTGTACTGTATATCAAAAGAACCCCCTTTTTGATAAGAGAAGCATTATTAAATCATGTTCCTAAAAGTCTAACAAATGAGAATACACTTTTGTTAAGAAAACATTTATCAATAAAAGTTATTCACTAATATTTTCCATTATAATTGGTACCTGGATGCATTAAGTCTTTGTTTTTCACCCATCTTACTTGTTTGTTACTGTTACATTCTTAAGTTGAATTCAATGTAACATGTGCTGCAAAACTATTAATGTCACATGCATAACCCATTTTATTTGTTTATTACTATGTGCTGCAAAACTATATATGTCACACACATGACCCACGTTATTTGTTTATTATTGTTACATTTTTAAGTTAAATCTCATGCAACATGTGCTGCAAAACTATTGATTTCATACACGTATTAAGATCAAATTCTATTTAGCACTTGTTGCCAAAATATTTCTTATTGCACATTTGACTTTCATTGTTTTAGAATCAGTCGTAAAGAAGTCTGAAAAGGTTCTGGCAACCTTTTATTCTTCGATCGTACAAAAATATCAACATCCTAGGCATTCTCTTTAACTATTGTATATTTGCTAGTTAACACTGTATTTTTTTATTTTTTTATTAGATGAACTTAACAATAAATAATGAACTATGAATTCTACTTGTGTTTTATAGAGAATTTGCTGCAACTTTATTTTCCATTATAACTGATATTGGTAAAGTAGTGATGGAATACATGTATATGAGCTTGAAACAAATGTACGGACATTTGTTTATGTTTTATAAATTTTGGGTAGATATGTTCTTTGTTTCATTGGATCTAATGTAGTATAGCCAGCACAGTTCCGTTTGGTTGTTCCATCTGCTCCATGCTCCAATTACTGGATGTTCCATCCGTTGTCATCTGTTGCATGTTTTTGGCATTTGTAACATTGTCAGATAATAATTGAATATTCATTTGTAGGTCGTTGCTCATTGGATGGAGTTTCTTCTTGATGGCCATTTCAGGATTGCTTTGGGATTATTTGGTAGTAGTTTGGATATTTAGTTTCAAAGATGACAGTAGTTTGGATTCTTAATGCACAACTTAGCTTAATAAAAACGATGAACGGTTGGAACAATGCTATTTTAGATTATGACCGCTTTATTTTTTTGTAGCATACAAAATGAAGTATGCATCTGTTGTGGTTTAATTGATCTATTGTGGCAAGTTCATTTTTTTAAAAAACAAAAAACAAATTTGCATCTGTTGTAGTAAACAGACGCAAATGCACTGAAGAGTAAAACTACCACACACAAAAATTTGCATCTTTTATAGTAGTGATATACACGTAAATGTGTATATTTTATCCGCTTATTTATCTTATTTTCTCTTTAAAATAATTGATACTTTGTATTTATAGCTGTATTTTCAGATTGTTGACAAGAAGCATGGTTTAGAGCATTTGATGGATAAAGCATGAAGAATTTGCTTAAAAAGAGTTAAGTTTAAAATTGCTAAAGCTTGAAGAGTCTAAAGCTTGAAGAACGGTTGCAATTATATTTCAGTTAAGAAGATTTGGCTCAATAAAGACTCAAACTGCATTCACATTAGCTCATTTGGAAGGCCTCTTACTCATGTTGCGTTCACACTAGCCTATTTGCTAGACCATTCACTCTAAAGCTGCGTTCACACTGGCTTATGTGTTATTTGGGTTATTTCTTTAGTCCCACATTATGTAATTAGCTAGCTAGCCTTTGTCATATCAGCTATAAATACCTTGTATCTCATTCATTGTAAAACACATTAGGTTTTATTCTGTAATTCTCTTCTTGGAATAAAATCATTCTCTCCCTTTCTTTTTACTTTTTGTTTATTTTATTTATGTTCATGTTATTTATTTTCTTTTTCTCTTCTTCTTTAGCTATGTCTAGCTAATCCCCTTTGATTAGGGGGTGATGACGCTGATAGTATGATTCAATATGAATCACATAGCCAAAAGATGAGGACTGTATACATGTAGATCTGGATCTGAATTAAGGGTTAGATCTGAACCTTCATATTTTGTGTCGTTTAAGAGCTATGCTCCTTCACAGGATATATTCGTGTTCGATCTAACGTTTATCAGATCTAGATCTAAATTTAGGGTTTTAGAAATAAAATAGTGAATCTGTCCTGATAGCCTATGGTTGTAGAGCTGAGCTCCTGCATAGGCTATGCTTGTCGTTATTTACATATTTGTTTCTAAAAACCTATTATCGTTGATTCATGTTTGTGACAGAAACATGTATTAGATCTGGTTAATCTTTTGGCTATTGATGATTATGAATCTGATCTATGTCATTATCCCCTAATTGTTTTCACTTATTTTTAAAACTCTCTTTTATTCAATTTTGCTATTTTCTTTGTTTTCAACCAATCAAAAGTTAGGGATAACTTGATTGGATTTATTAATAAAATAATTTGGTCCCAGAGTTCGACACCCTCTACAACGATCCTTGTTGTTTAGGAAAGCCGAACGGATTTTATAGTTGTTTACAACTGCATAATTTGTTCGCAAACAAATTTTGGCGCCGTTGCCGAGGACCAAAATAATTTTTATTTTTAAATCCTTCGAGTTACAAATTTTTTTCTTCTTCTTTAGTTTTCCTTCATATTAAAAAAAAACATCACAAAAAAATTGTTAGTTGATTTGTTTTTTTTTTTTCTTCTCATTTTTGGATTCTCTTTATATATAGAAAAAAAAAATCTCTAGATTAGCTTTGATTTGGTATTTGCTGATTTATACCATGATCCTCTAATTAAGAAAAAAAGAAATTGCAATTTTTATTTTGATTTCTTTCCACTTTCAACCTTCTAATTTCTATTCTATTTACAACAATAAAAAAAAAGGAAACAAATCTTCTTTGTGCTAAATTTTTTTCTGATTTCTTTATCCAATTTTTTTTTCTGATTTTTTTCCCCTTTTCTGAAAAAAAAAATTAAAAATACAATCTTCTATACTTCTTTCTTCACTGCCGATTTTCACCTTCTTCTGGCCATATACCATCACCACCACTTCTGTCAAAAAGCACCAATCTTCACTCTACAGCCATTCATATACATCATCCTTAATACCCTCACATCTACCAGAAACATCCTCAGTCTACATACCTCCGCAACTTCTCCACCAAAATAACCCTTCATATAACTCCATCATCAATCCGCACTTTCATCACCTTAGTTCACTCTGCACAGCTCTCCTCTCTACCATAACCAAATCATACTCCCCTTCATCACAAAAACCATCAGCAAACCCGATCCGTACCCCAACCTATTCATCTTCACTGTCATACGAGACACTCCATCACACCACCATAAACCCAGTTTCGCACTTCACAGGTCACTGACCTCGCTGCAGCAAAGAACACCATCCCGTATTCTCAACGTTCACCGAACCCGCAAACCAGTCACCTTTCTGTCCAGACCATACGCCAATTCCCAATCACACCAACGCCGAAACCCATCTTCCCATAACACAAACTCCACAAAACCAAAAAAACACCCTATACATACCTAGCTAACGTCTATCAACCTTCCACTACAGAACGTCCAATTGTCCCTCCCCATCCCAACCCCAAACAAACACTACTGCTCCAAAATTCCACCTTCGTTCAATTCTTGCACCAGTCTTTCAACCGTTCCCCACTGTCAAAACACCCAATCCAGAGCCTACCTGAATCGCAACCAACCATACCACCGGAAATCCAAATCCCCCAAATCCGCATCATACTGATATCCTCAAACCCAAACCTGCGTCGAACACCACTACAAATCACCCCTGCATGATTTCCACGCCTCCTACTTAGAATAGGCCTCTCCAACACCATCTGTAAACCACCAATTCCCAAACGCTGTCCGACAAACCTCTCACCGCTAGTTCAACTCCAACTGTCTCGCCCTTCACAGAAGCTTCCGGTCAAACTCGAACTTGATCGCGACCCTGAAAACCTGACAACCGAATACCAGCCTCAATTCTTATTTCGAAAACAAACTCCGTTTTTATTTTGACGTCGATTTTTAATTTGGGTCTGAAGTTTTATCTTCAATTCCTTATCTTTTCTTGATTTTCAAGTGAATAAGAACACTGGCCCCTTCTGGAAGCATGTCGTGTACCATACTCGGGGTATTGGGCTGAGGAAAGGCCGTGAGGTAATTTTGGTATTCAAGTGTATTTAATCTACCTTGGGCTGGGCTTTGGTTTCATTTGTGGGCTTTGAATGTTTTTAATAAATTTGAGTTCATTTGAAAAGAAAAAATTCTTAACTAAGTTTTTTTTGTTATAAAACCAAAAAAAAAAAAAGGGGGAGAAATTTTTTCGAAAACAGGTACAGCGGTAATTTGAAAAAGGTCATAAATTTTTGTTTTTTTCGGGCTCCTCGCCCGAACCCGTGCCGCAGCGCAGTCAAGTAATTAATAGGAGGCGACAACAACAAAAAGCAGCGGACGATTCAGGGTTCGAGCGGTTGCACACCAAGTGGGGGTGTGAACACGCTAGCGCGACTCAACTGCACTGGACGGACTGCCGATCAAGGTGAGTATTTTCTAACTCTACAGGGACTGCTGCTGCAAATAAAAAAACATATATAGAAACTGCTTGTAAAAATCTTCTACAGGGGCAGCGGCTTGCTTGTAAAAATTTTATTTCTGCAATTTATCTTTCTTTAATTGTCTGTGATTGATTATTTTGGTTGTTGATGTGTGATTGGAAATTTTAAAATAAATGTGGACTAAATTATTTTTGAAATCTAATTGAGGATTCCCCAGAGCTCATATGACAAAATATTCGTTAAATTGACAATTAGGATTGATACTCTCTGAGGTGTCTAAGGAACGGTAGAGTCTAGAACTCAAACAGGTTCTTAAACCTTCAGTTGTGTTTCTACGGTGATTCGTGGCACACTGATAATCCCTGTCCGAACCTGGCCCAGACTTGTATTCATATAATCAGAATTTGTTAATTTTAACAATATTTTTTTTTAGAAGCTTCTTGAAAATGTCCCAATTCCCTTTTTCCAACGGGTTTTACGATAGTTGTGAAAATCAATATAATCCATATAATTTTACACCAAATTCATATGGATATTTTAATAACAACTTTTGTACAAACAATTTGGATTTTATGCCACCGACTTTTCAAAATTTTCAAAATAGTCCTGATTGTACACCACCAAATTATCAAAATGATGATCAACCCTCAACTCTTGAAACACGTATTGAATCTTTACTTGAATTGAGCATACAACAAAATCAAGAAATAAATGAATGGTGTAATTCATACATGTGCAACAATTCAAGTGAATGTATTCGAAATAATCAAAATCCGATTTCACCTTCAAATTTCAAAGATTTTGATTATAATCCTTGTCAATTCAGTTTTGAACTCCAAAATGAATTTCAAATTCAAAATGGAAATGTAAATCGTTTTTCAAATGATTTTGCCAATGGGAATAATTTCAATTGTGGTGCTAGTGAAAACTTTTGTTCTCAACAATTTCAAACTGAAAACTCTCATGTAAATAACTATAAATTTAATTTTGTTGAGCAAACAAATGAAATTGACGACTACTTGAAGTTTCGTGAGAAACAAAATCAAATCCAAATGTGTGACAAATCGAACGATAATCCACCTTTGCCCACAATTAATGATTTTCAACTGACAACTTTTGAAATCGATGAAAATCTCAATGAAGTTGTTGAAAGCTCTGTGATTGATTTGAATTTAAATTCTTTTGAAAACAAAGACGTCAATCTTCTATTCGATCTTCCTCTCTCAAATTATGAAAATTTAGCAACTTTAGATTATCAATATGACAAAAATGATAAAGTTGTTAACAACTGTTTATGTGAGGACGATTTTGATGAGCGAAAACTTCTTAAACTGATTGACGATGATGTTGTTGGGTCTGAAATTGAAAATGAAACATTTGAAAACTTTGAAATTCTTGAGGTTGAAAACAATGGGACTGTTGAATGTGATCTCAAACATGATGACGATTTTTCTGAAATTGTTGAAACTCCTTGCGACCTGATCGTTTCAACTGAACCTCACTATGATCACTTGTTTTTCAATGATAAATTTTTGCAGTATATGAACTCTTTCTGGAATAACACTGTTTTTGAGAAAATACGATTTCGAAATTTACTGAAAATTCATTTGTTTGGTTTTGATTTTAGGTTTATGAATGAACCTTTAGTGAACAAAATTTCAAGTACCAAAGAAAAACTAACAATATTTCTCAAAACAAGTGTGGGGGTGAGAGTGATGTGCACGTCTCTCAATTTATACATTATTTGAACAAATCGAATTTTGTTTTTGAAACTTTTACTGAACCCCAGCTCGATGACCTTTCTTTAGTTGTTACTGAAATTCAATTTGATTTTAGGATCAATTGTAAGCTCAAAATTTTAAAATTAGCAACTCAAACTTTTGAAAAAACAAAATTTGTTTTTCCAAATCCAAAACGTGATATAAAATCCTTTATGATTTGGTTTTCTGTGCTTCAGCTGTGTCTCATAAGCTTAATGAGGCTGATCCATTGGTCCATTGTGGACCGGTTCATCTATTCGATGACTGCGTATTTTCTGCACACACATCCGGTAAGCCGTGCTGACCCTCTTATTTTTTATTTCCCTTTCACTAAGATATGTCTGATTTACGACTGTGAGGACACAGTCACACTCAAGTGTGGGGGGGGGGGGGGGATTTACATTACATCAGCAATCAAATTTTATGAACTAGGTCATTCATTGAACAAGGATTAACTTAAATTCATAAATAACACCTTGGTTCTTGTTTGATAAGTTGAATTGTTGGGTGATGGGAATGAACATTATTTATTCATTGAATCATAATGTGTCTTTTTAAGATGCTAGCTTGAGACTGTGCAGACGTTAGTCGTGTTCTGGAGTGAGCGTGTCAACCCTTGTTATACATGTTAGAATGTGCAAGTAAAAATAATCAAAAAAAAAAATCAAATAAAAATGAGTTTGCACCTACATATGTTGGAATTTCTGAGTTCGTTTTCATGCATAATATTTCTCTCACTCAAATTTTCACACTCGTAAGTTCTAAAATCCACTTGGCCCAATTAAGGAGAAATGACTCATTGTAGCGTTCTTCTTCGATACCCCACATTATTCAAACCCAAGTTTTAGTCGAATTACATCCATGTGTCGACAAGTTTATCTTATATTGGTATACTCAAGAACCTTTGTTTAAAGGTCAAAAACGTCACTTTTTATACCAATATTACACCACCCACTCCGTACTTGTTTTAAGGTAGGATAACCATATACCACATCTTATTTTATATGGCTTATCTATCTTACGAAACTTTGCTTATCATTCCTTTCAGCTTTTTGTATAACATCAATCCAGACTTGTGTGTTGAATTAAGGTTATAGAAGTAGAGTAACTAGGGCACAAAACTTTCCTTTCATGAAGTGTTGGTAGTAGAGGAGGAATCAAATGAAATCATGTACGTCATCATTCCATCTCAATTCATCATTACTCATGCAAAAGAAAAAAAGAACAAAAAAAAAGGAAAAGAAAAAAAATGAAATAAAGAGAGAGTCTCTCAGAATAAAATAGTCATTCATCATTCTTGACTATGAAGCATCCATTTCCATTCCATCCACATCCATTATACTGTACTTGGAAGTGAGGATTGTAGTAGAAGAGATGAAAGGAAATAAAATGTCAATATGTGCCTTAGTATTACTTTATCTTTTGTAATTTGAATTTCAACTAATACACTTGCCCTCTTATCTAGAATATTTTTAGAACTTACAAAATTTTCCTTCATCTATGCATAACTCATATCCAATACATTACAGTTACACTGATGATAAATTATTCAAAAAAAAAAAGGTTGAATAAATGATTGGGTGCACATTGTCGATGTGTAGAACTTTGGTTGACACCACGCTCTTAACCTTCAAGACAATTACAGTGTTATCAAGGAATTACGATTCAGCTTGAAAAATTTTGTTCATTTTCGCACTAATTATGGGATGGACAATTTAGGGCTAAATTGTTATTATTGAAGTTAGGTGAAATCCTTGGAATGTGAAAGACCTTAAATATAATGTTTGATTTATCTGCGTACACAAGACGCTTGGATTTTGTGGGTAGTATCCGCTGAAAACTGTAACACCCCGTGTATTCTATAACAGTGAGATTCACAAATTAAAGTATAATTAATTTCAAATCAAAGAATTAAGGGAAACGGGTTACGCCATTGCATTCGCCTCGAAATTCTGCTTGAGATAGAGTCCGAGTTTACGCAAAACGGATAACGTGTGAAGAAGATATCTTTAATTTAAATATCGCAGCAAAACATGAAAAAAAAAAGAATGGGAAACGAATAATGTTTAGCATTGTTCTAGGGTTTGTAAGCAAAAGACTTAGTATCTCATTTGGTTGGAACACATGACTTGCATACAAGAGGTACAGAGTTCGATCCTCGCCAGCGCCCTATTTTTGTTTTAGGGAAATGGCTTAAAATAGCCTAGTGTGAACGCAGTTCAAAAAGTGGTTTAGTGTGAAAATGGGTAATTGGGAAGATAGAGAAAAAAATGAATATATATATAATATATATACATATACGCATATATATATATATATATATATATATATATATATATATATATGACGTGTACGCATCATGTAGCGTACGTTGCGCATTTTTGGTTGTCAAGGATGGTTTTTTTTTTTGGCCTTCTCTAATTTTTAATTATGACAAATTAAAGGTAAGAAAATATTTATTCATATATAAATAAATATTTATATATGGGTAATTAATACGGTAAAGGAGAAAATGTATCTATTAAATACGGATTTACGTTTGAATTGGTGAACATTTAATACACTGAGTCATTTCTGACTCATCGCTGAGTCAATGCTGGGTCATTTCTGACTCATGGCTGAGTCAATAGGATAACTCTATCCTGACTGAACGGTTATGGTCATTTCTAGGATTAATCAAACGGCCTAAATTAATCCTAAAATTCTATATATACAACTCAAACCTAACCTAAACTCACACAAAAAAATAAGAATGAGGCCATCATGCTGCTGAGGAACGACTAGGAGTAGCCACCAATTTGAGAGAAGATTAGGAGGAAAATTCTAAAGCATAAAGCAACTTAAACAAATCAAATCAACGCCTACGTCAAAAGGAGTCGCATCTCCAAATTCTTGAATTGGAGAATTCGCCACACGATTGTAAGTAGAGTATTATTCTGGTATGAACAAATAACTGTGTTGGTTTGTACACTTGATTTGTGGTGATAAGTAATTTATATTTGTGCGTTACTATGATTCTTATCGATTTGGAATATTGTATAACGATTGGATATTCGCAAAGTATGTTATTCATTATAAAAACTACATGTTTGCGGTAGTTTTATGCAAGTATACGATTGGATATTCGCAAAGTATGTTATTCATTATAAAAACTACATGTTTGCGGTAGTTTTATGCAAGTATACGTTTGGATATTCGCAAAGTATGTAATTCATGTTGAAGCTACATGTATGTAGTTGTTTAATTGAAATTTATGCAAGTATGTGGTTTTGCAACTATGCCATCATAATGTATATTTTTGTATAAAAATCATTTTGTGTGTAATTGGAACAAATTTGGGTTATTATAATTCATATGAAATTTTGGCATCATGATCTATGTATAAGACCATACTTTTGCATTAAATACAAAAGTAAGCCTCTTTGCGAACTTACGAATATGACTAGGCTATGTTTGATATTTTGCATAATTGAAAAACATGTTAGGTCTATATTGTTAACAAGAATTATATGATGACATATGTGGTACATAGCTAGGTTAGATTTAAAAATCCCAATTGCTAGTTTGCATGACCAAAGTAAAAATCATAATTTCATGTTTAGAAATATTTATGTAATAAGTATATGTGTGCCATGGTTATGTGAATAGATTTAAAATCATGATTAAGTTGGAATAATTCAAGTTGAACTATACTTTTGTATTAGTAACAAAAGTAAACACCTTTGTAAACATGTAGTAATCTTATGAACATGATTTGCTTATGTTTGACATTATGCCTAAATAAAAATATAGGTTTATGTTGTAGTTAAGACTATGTGTCAATAATGATATCCAATTTAGATTCTTAACTTAACTACAAGTTTACATGCTTTGATTCATGTCACTTATGCTTTATGACCAAAGTATACGTTACTACTATGCAAGTATACCAGTATCCATTTTGTAGTTCCAACGTTATGTTGCAAGTTCATGCGTTCACCTTCCCCTTTTTGTGTATATAATCACGCTTTAAGCCTCCCCTTTTTCACGTGGCTAAGTTGGGCTTAAAAAGGCTAAGCCCAACATATATTATAATAAACGAACGTATTAAACGGGGGAAATAGCGTTGGGCCAAATTAATTAATAAATGAAAATATAAAAGTAGATGGGCCCAAATTCAAGAATGGGTTGGGCCCATGATTGGTGTAAACCTTTACACCATTAGCTTAAATTGATTTTGAATAATGGGCCGCAAATATTTACATATAAAAAGAAGAAAGACAAAATATGTAAATGTAGAAAATACGATGTGTTTAACCCGAGGTTGGATTGAGTTGTGATGTAAACCTGCCCGGAACCGCCCGGCTGTCCAGTAGTCACAACAATACCTATCCAATGTGGGTGGTTAAACATGGAGCCCAATAAGGACCCGAGGTTAGACTGAGTTGTGGCGTAAGACTGCCCGGACCCAACCGGCAACAGGCAGCCACAACAATACCTGTCTAATGTGAGAGGTCAAGGCTTTAATAAGACAATTAAGACTGAGTCAGGATTGATAGGATTAAGTAGATTATATTAATACTTAATCAAAATGGAACATGCTAAACTAAACAGACTGATTGGGGGTTAGGTTTATAAACACTTAACCAACTTAGCATGTTGGCTAGAAATAGAAAACCTAGTAGCGGGGGACCCTTTTCAGCAGTAAACCTACAAGGCGTATCATGATACCCTGAAACTAGGCAGGGTGGGGCACGATTACTGGGCTGATTGTAAGAGGTCAAATCGACGGCGGTGGTGCAGCAGTGTAGGTTCTAACGGGGTGTGGGCGTGCACTCACTCCGGCGCAGAAAAATAAGGCACTGGGCACCAGTAGCATACCTGTGCATTCTAGGGTTGTGTCGGGCCGCCGCCATGGGACTTGATACACCCCATGGTGGGACCAACATAGGTAACTACAACATCGGGGGCCGTAAGACACATGTAACTATGCAAGTAGGAGCCGATCATCGTAAAATGGATCACTTCACCCTGGTTATGGGGTGCTTATTGGGAACTAGTTTATATGGGTACAGAGATTAATATGGGGTACGATAGTATATTCGACCCTAGACAACTTAACCAAGTTTATAGTGCTTTCCCCATTTCTAGTTTATACTTATCATACCCAGTTCTTTATTCATAGACTGAATAGTCCTAGACTTACTCAGGCTTTATGTCTGACTCTACTTTTCTTTCGTCTTCTTTTCTTCCGTCCCCCCCCCCCCCCCCCCCCGGTCCACAGGGAGGGAATACCGCAGCTTGACCAGATTTCATATCCAGCTTGAAGAGAAAGAATGTATTGCTTGGATCTTTTCGTTTTGGACTATGGCTTTGGACAACAATTATGGGACTTTTGCAGTTTATTTATATCTTCTTTATGCTTCTTTAAATAATGTAATCAAGACAGTTATGAAGATGTTATGTTTTTGGAGGTATTGTAAAACAAATTATGGCATGGATTGTGTAACACATATTTTAATGAAATAAAAGTTGTTGTTTTCCGCTGTTCAAAAATATGTGTTCTTATTTCTGTCTTGTATATCTGTGACTTATACCTATAAACCTCCACCGAAATTAGGGCATTCCCTTTGAGAGTGACTCTAACGGAGGTGGGGTGTTTCACTTGGTATAGGAGCATAGGTTTACCTGATAAGATAAAAAGTTTTGGAAAATTTATTTTCAAAAAGGAAATTTAAAGAAGCATTTTTAAAAGATAAAGTATTATTTTGCTTTAAAAGGCAAAGTCCCCCCCCCCCCAAAGCCATAGGTACTATCTCTTATCCTTCGTTTTGAATCTATCCTATTTCTCTCCTCGATCCTATCTTGAGAACCATAGGTAGAATCTTTTTGGATGTAAACATGTAGTTGAAACATGTTATGGATGATGGTTGCAAGTGGTTGCAAGTGATTGCTAGTGGTTGCTCGTGGTTGCATATAAACACACAATCTAGGTTTTAGATCGGCTCAGTCACTTCATATTGCATATGCATATATGTTTGCATTCGTATATGGTTGAACTTTAATGTGTTGCCATATGGATGTTGCATTTGTATGAATGAATGTGCACTCATGTAGAATCATGAATAGGAAAAATTTGCATACATAATGGATTCATGGCACTCAAATAATTCGCATTAAGGAGGTCAACTGAATCAGTAGACCGCCTGATTTTGCATTAGATAAGTACATGTACACACACACACTTCGCATATGATCATGAAACATTAGAAGTCTTTTAAGGACAATGGATACTCGTGTTTGATGGATGAGTAGATGGATGTTTGGATGTTAGGATATACATTCCTCCTAACTTGAAGATTTCGGGGACGAAATCCTTTTAAGTGGGGGAGAATGTAACACCCCGTGTATTCTATAACAGTGAGATTCACAAATTAAAGTATAATTAATTTCAAATCAAAGAATTAAGGGAAACGGGTTACGCCATTGCATTCGCCTCGAAATTCTGCTTGAGATAGAGTCCGAGTTTACGCAAAACGGATAACGTGTGAAGAAGATATCTTTAATTTAAATATCGCAGCAAAACATGAAAAAAAAAGAATGGGAAACGAATAATGTTTAGCATTGTTCTAGGGTTTGTAAGCAAAAGACTTAGTAGCTCATTTGGTTGGAACACATGACTTGCATACAAGAGGTACAGAGTTCGATCCCCGCCAGCGCCCTATTTTTGTTTTAGGGAAATGGCTTAAAATAGCCTAGTGTGAACGCAGTTCAAAAAGTGGTTTAGTGTGAAAATGGGTAATTGGGAAGATAGAGAAAAAAATGAATATATATATAATATATATATACATATAACCATATATATATATATATATATATATATATATATATATATATATATGACGTGTACGCATCATGTAGCGTACGTTGCGCATTTTTGGTTGTCAAGGATGGTTTTTTTTTTGGCCTTCTCTAATTTTTAATTATGACAAATTAAAGGTAAGAAAATATTTATTCATATATAAATAAATATTTATATATGGGTAATTAATACGGTAAAGGGGAAAATGTATCTATTAAATACGTATTTACGTTTGAATTGGTGAACATTTAATACGCTGAGTCATTTCTGACTCATCGCTGAGTCAATGCTGAGTCATTTCTGACTCATGGCTGAGTCAATAGGATAACTCTATCCTGACTGAACGGTTATGGTCATTTCTAGGATTAATCAAACGGCCTAAATTAATCCTAAAATTCTATATATACAACTCAAACCTAACCTAAACTCACACAAAAAAATAAGAATGAGGCCATCATGCTGCTGAGGAACGACTAGGAGTAGCCACCAATTTGAGAGAAGATTAGGAGGAAAATTCTAAAGCATAAAGCAACTTAAACAAATCAAATCAACGCCTACGTCAAAAGGAGTCGCATCTCCAAATTCCTGAATTGGAGAATTCGCCACACGATTGTAAGTAGAGTATTATTCTGGTATGAACAAATAACTGTGTTGGTTTGTACACTTGATTTGTGGTGATAAGTAATTCATATTTGTGCGTTACTATGATTCTTATCGATTTGGAATATTGTATAACGATTGGATATTCGCAAAGTATGTTATTCATTATAAAAACTACATGTTTGCGGTAGTTTTATGCAAGTATACGATTGGATATTCGCAAAGTATGTTATTCATTATAAAAACTACATGTTTGCGGTAGTTTTATGCAAGTATACGTTTGGATATTCGCAAAGTATGTAATTCATGTTGAAGCTACATGTATGTAGTTGTTTAATTGAAATTCATGCAAGTATGTGGTTTTGCTACTATGCCATCATAATGTATATTTTTGTATAAAAATCATTTTGTGTGTAATTGGAACAAATTTGGGTTATTATAATTCATATGAAATTTTGGCATCATGATCTATGTATAAGACCATACTTTTGCATTAAATACAAAAGTAAGCCTCTTTGCGAACTTACGAATATGACTAGGCTATGTTTGATATTTTGCATAATTGAAAAACATGTTAGGTCTATATTGTTAACAAGAATTATATGATGACATATGTGGTACATAGCTAGGTTAGATTTAAAAATCCCATTTGCAAGTTTGCATGACCAAAGTAAAAATCATAATTTCATGTTTAGAAATATTTATGTAATAAGTATATGTGTGCCATGGTTATGTGAATAGATTTAAAATCATGATTAAGTTGGAATAATTCAAGTTGAACTATACTTTTGTATTAGTAACAAAAGTAAACACCTTTGTAAACATGTAGTAATCTTATGAACATGATTTGCTTATATTTGACATTATGCCTAAATAAAAATATAGGTTTATGTTGTAGTTAAGACTATGTGTCAATAATGATATCCAATTTAGATTCTTAACTTAACTACAAGTTTACATGCTTTGATTCATGTCACTTATGCTTTATGACCAAAGTATACGTTACTACTATGCAAGTATACCAGTTTCCATTTTGTAGTTCCAACGTTATGTTGCAAGTTCATGCGTTCACCTTCCCCTTTTTGTGTATATAATCACGCTTTAAGCCTCCCCTTTTTCACGTGGCTAAGTTGGGCTTAAAAAGGCTAAGCCTAACATATATTATAATAAACGAACGTATTAAACGGGGGAAATAGCGTTGGGCCAAATTAATTAATAAATGAAAATATAAAAGTAGATGGGCCCAAATTCAAGAATGGGTTGGGCCCATGATTGGTGTAAACCTTTACACCATTAGCTTAAATTGATTTTGAATAATGGGCCGCAAATATTTACATATAAAAAGAAGAAAGACAAAATATGTAAATGTAGAAAATACGATGTGTTTAACCCGAGGTTGGATTGAGTTGTGATGTAAACCTGCCCGGAACCGCCCGGCTGTCCAGTAGTCACAACAATACCTATCCAATGTGGGTGGTTAAACATGGAGCCCAATAAGGACCCGAGGTTAGACTGAGTTGTGGCGTAAGACTGCCCGGACCCAACCGGCAACAGGCAGCCACAACAATACCTGTCTAATGTGAGAGGTCAAGGCTTTAATAAGACAATTAAGGCTGAGTCAGGATTGATAGGATTAAGTAGATTATATTAATACTTAATCAAAATGGAACATGCTAAACTAAACAGACTGATTGGGGGTTAGGTTTATAAACACTTAACCAACTTAGCATGTTGGCTAGAAATAGAAAACCTAGTAGCGGGGGACCCTTTTCAGCAGTAACCCTACAAGGCGTATCATGATACCCTGAAACTAGGCAGGGTGGGGCACGATTACTGGGCTGATTGTAAGAGGTCAAATCGACGGCGGTGGTGCAGCAGTGTAGGTTCTAACGGGGTGTGGGCGTGCACTCACTCCGGCGCAGAAAAATAAGGCACTGGGCACCAGTAGCATACCTGTGCATTCTAGGGTTGTGTCGGGCCGCCGCCATGGGACTTGATACACCCCATGGTGGGACCAGCATAGGTAACTACAACATCGGGGGCCGTAAGACACATGTAACTATGCGAGTAGGAGCCGATCATCGTAAAATGGATCACTTCACCCTGGTTATGGGGTGCCTATTGGGAACTAGTTTATATGGGTACAGAGATTAATATGGGGTACGATAGTATATTCGACCCTAGACAACTTAACCAAGTTTATAGTGCTTTCCCCATTTCTAGTTTATACTTATCATACCCAGTTCTTTATTCATAGACTGAATAGTCCTAGACTTACTCAGGCTTTATGTCTGACTCTACTTTTCTTTCGTCTTCTTTTCTTCCGTTCCCCCCCAGGTCCACAGGGAGGGAATACCGCAGCTTGACCAGATTTCATATCCAGCTTGAAGAGAAAGAATGTATTGCTTGGATCTTTTCGTTTTGGACTATGGCTTTGGACAGCAATTATGGGACTTTTGCAGTTTATTTATATTTTCTTTATGCTTCTTTAAATAATGTAATCAAGATAGTTATGAAGATGTTAATTTTTTGGAGGTATTGTAAAACAAATTATGGCATGGATTGTGTAACACATATTTTAATGAAATAAAAGTTGTTGTTTTCCGCTGTTCAAAAATATGTGTTCTTATTTCTGTCTTGTATATCTGTGACTTATACCTATAAACCTCCACCGAAATTAGGGCATTCCCTTTGAGAGTGACTATAACGGAGGTGGGGTGTTTCAAAAACCCTCACGAGACAACACTCGTCCTACTGGGGACACCCAGAGGTTTAACGGCTTGTTGCATACGCTAAATGCAATCGTGTTTCCTACGAAAGTGTGACATATCTTAGTTTAGTTTATTCGAGGACGAATAAAAAGATAAGTGTGGGGGTATTTGATATACACGTAAATGTGTATATTTTATCCGCTTATTTATCTTATTTTCCCTTTAAAATAATTGATACTTTGTATTTATAGCTGTATTTTCAGATTGTTGACAAGAAGCATGGTTTAGAGCATTTGATTGATAAAGCACGAAGAATTTGCTTAAAAAGAGTTAAGTTTAAAATTGCTAAAGCTTGAAGAGTCTAAAGCTTGAAGAACAGTTGCAATTATATTTCAGTTAAGAAGGTTTGGCTCAATAAAGACTCAAACTGCATTCACATTAGCTCATTTGGAAGGCCTCTTACTCATGTTGCGTTCACACTAGCCTATTTGCTAGACCACTCACTCTAAAGCTGCGTTCACACTGGCTTATGTGTTATTTGGGTTATTTCTTTAGTCCCACATTATGTAATTAGCTAGCTAGCCTTTGTCATATCAGCTATAAATACCTTGTATCTCATTCATTGTAAAACACATTAGGTTTTATTCTGTAATTCTCTTCTTGGAATAAAATCATTCTCTCCCTTTCTTTTTACTTTTTGTTTATTTTATTTATGTTCATGTTATTTATTTTCTTTTTCTCTTCTTCTTTAGTTATGTCTAGCTAATCCCCTTTGATTAGGGGGTGATGACGCTGATAGTATGATTCAATATGAATCACATAGCCAAAAGATGAGGACTGTATACATGTAGATCTGGATCTGAATTAAGGGTTAGATCTGAACCTTCATATTTTGTGTCGTTTAAGAGCTATGCTCCTTCACAGGATATATTCGTGTTCGATCTAACGTTTATCAGATCTAGATCTAAATTTAGGGTTTTAGAAATAAAATAGTGAATCTGTCCTGATAGCCTATGGTTGTAGAGCTGAGCTCCTGCATAGGCTATGCTTGTCGTTATTTACATATTTGTTTCTAAAAACCTATTATCGTTGATTCATGTTTGTGACAGAAACATGTATTAGATCTGGTTAATCTTTTGGCTATTGATGATTATGAATCCGATCTATGTCATTATCCCCTAATTGTTTTCACTTATTGTTAAAACTCTCTTTTATTCAATTTTGCTATTTTCTTTGTTTTCAACCAATCAAAAGTTAGGGATAACTTGATTGGATTTATTAATAAAATAATTTGGTCCCAGAGTTCGACACCCTCTACAACGATCCTTGTTGTTTAGGAAAGCCAAATGGATTTTATAGTTGTTTACAACTGCATAATTTGTTCGCAAACAAGTAGTAAGGTAGACGCAAATGCATTGGTATCTGTGTTCAATGTACGCTATTATAGATGTAAATATGTCAAACTTGCGTCTACGGTAATAGTGAGACAGATGCAAATGCATTGGTATTTGCGTCCAATGTATGCTATAACAGACGCCAATATGTCAAATTTGCGTCTGTCTAACAACATAAGCAAAAATATTTTAACATTTGCATCCATTGCATTTGCATCTACATTGGAGAAGATGCAAATAATGCAAATTATTGGACGCAAATACCCTGTTTTGTACTAATGGTTATCAGTAAAATTAATTACTATTTCCCGTTCAAATCTAATTAAAGATTTAACTATCGCTAGGAGCAAAACTGGTGATACTCCATTCTCGATCATTTCCCAAATTTGAAAATTTAAATTATCAATTCCCATTCCAATCTAATTAAAGATTCATTAAAACTTCACTTAGTTTTAATCTTCCCAAAAATCAATATTAATGATTATTTAACTTTCGAAACACACACATGCCGCATTGACAATCTACACCGTACTATTGATTTCTGCCGATATATAACCTCTAAGCTCGTACATCTTAGAAAAGGGTGTTAAGCAAGAGAATAAATTCTCCGCCACCAAACAGATATATATTTAGAAGAAATCAATCACACAGTTCGAAATACAATGTTAGACATGTAATCCTGTCTTTAACTGGGTTAAAGAACCAATGCCATTTAAAACACGGTTCACAATAAATCCAAATCCTGTTCCATAAAAATGAATCTTCATGGAAAACAAATCAATATATAATCGATATCAATTCCCGTATCCGATAATAATATAAATGGAATAATGACAAAGCTTTTTAAATTCCATATATATTAATAGTCTTCCTCCACATAAGCTAATTTCGGTTATTATCAAATCGAATTCCATTCAATTCCAATTTAATATATTAAATGGAAAACTTTACTTTGGAAAATTCCCGTTAAATCTTAATAAAAAGATTTATAAATTCCAAATCACATTTCACTGTAAATCGGGTTAAAGAACGAATTTCGTTAAAAACACAGTTCACAATAAACCCAATTCACATCCCATTTTATTCCAATTAAATGTTAATTAACTGGAAACTCTAATAATCTTAATTAAAAGATTTATTCCTTTCTCAACTGGGTTTAAGAAAATTGTTAATGAAGACACCATTCACGACAAATCCAAATCCAATTCAGTATTAAATACAAGGCTCTTAATAGAAATTATATCGGCTTATATTCAATATCAAATTCCGAAATCAACAAATATCGTATTGGGAATAACGATATATATATATAAATATATATATATATTTCTTCCAAATTCCTCCATAATATCTGTACAATCACGGAATCCAGTATCGAAATATTCCGATGATAATTTCGATTCAAATCCATTCCAATTCGTATAATGGAAATTCTGGTTATTTTTAAAACCATTTCAAATTCAATTTATTTATTTAAAAATATTGGATTTATAATTCTAGTTCATAACTAGTTCATTTTGATAAAAATATATTTTGATCTTTTCAAATATGAAAATTTTCATCCCAATTCTCTCCAAATCATTTATTCTGGTTTTACACAAATTATTGATATTTTTAATAATTTTATCAAGGCCCGTACAGTCGATTTCCAAAAACGGTCATCGAACTGCACTTACAACGACCTTTTCCAAATTTGATTTGGACATAATTCCAAATCTAACCGTTAGATTTCAAATTCCTTATATTCGTTGGAAATCTCTTTTCGATACGAACCCAATGGTTCTGGTTTTAGGAGAATCCGACGGTCGGATCTCCCGAAATGTCAATTCGAAGTCAATGGTCGAAATTCGCGAACTACCGCGGTGCGACGCGTTCTATTCAGGCCCTTAAATATATAATATATATTTCATCGATTTCTATTTAAAACGTATTTTATAAATCGTTTTAAATGTTTTCAAAACGATTTCAACTTCATATTCAATTTCAAATCAAAATTGAATATTCCATATCATTAATATATAAATGATAATATTTTCAAAACATTATATTTTGAAATCACTTCCTTTTCGATATTCATTATAAAAATGAATAAAATCGATATAAATATCGTTCACGTCAAAATAGCATTAATTTAATCAACATAGCTTTACATGTTTAAATATTTTCGTGTCTATCCCAAACCAGACATCAAAATCATATTTTGATCCATTACTGAATATTATTTTAAAATATTAGTTATTTTAAAATATTCTATATTCGTCAATTTAAAACATTCGTTAGTTTAAAATATTCGTTCTTTCCGAATTGGAATCAAACACAACCAATTACCACATAATTTTATTTGTATGGGTTTCATACACACATGTAGACAACAATAATCAAACACAATCAACCATCATCCAGAGTGCATCACACAACTGCATAAGCGTTAAATATAAATAATTAACGCTTACAACAGTCTGTCAACCCATCGATTGACAAACAACTAAATACTGGGATTAGTGTATGTCCAATATCATCCCAATACCCGTGTGGGTTTTCAAACAACAAACAATGATTATTATTTGTGCAGTTGAGCGATGTGTAAAATATATCGTCCCAATCCATATCGGTCAAATGTATGTACATAAACAAATCGTCCGATTTGTAAATGAATATTTATTTTATTCATATACACGTTAAAAATTATATTTTTAACTATAAAATATTTATTTCAACTCATGAATATTTTATATAGTTCATTTATACAATAAAAATGATATTTTTATTGTTCTAACATTTTTAGAAAATTTTGGCAGCATAACGGCGCGATACTAGAACTGGAAAAAGGTCTGGCCTTATCCCTCGCCTAATAATGACTCACGCCATGTACATACCTATTCTAATCAATTCATTTCACTTCCCAAACCAAATTCAACCAAATAAACCAATCAACAAAACAACGAAACAAACATGGTTTCAAATAAAGGTGTCGGGTGCTACTAAGCACCGTCTACATCCTAGTATATATATTTAACTAGAAAATAAATTAGAATGAGAAGTTCTCACCTTTAAGATCCACTCCCCCAGTTTTACTTCTGAATTTCTGAACCGTTTGGATTTGGATTTGTTTCCCAACAGTTCCATCGCAATCTGTTTCACGCGGTATATGTTAAAATCATATTTTTAACAATGCTATATATATATTTAAAAATCACATTTTTATACTGCTGCTATGTACCTAAAATCATATTTTTATTTTGCTACATATATAAAAATCGTATTTTTATATTCTATACATATATATAAAAATCATATTTTTATTTCGCTAAAAATCCTATTTTTATCGTGTTATCCATATAAGTAAAAAATCATATTTTTATATACGATATTTATAATTAAAAATCGCATTTTTAATTACATAAACAAATAAAAATGAAAATAAATGCTCACCGGCGGATTGATGGTTGGAGGAGGCTCGAGGGGATGTGCTCGGGTCGTTGCGCGGCTTCAGGGTGTTATTTGTAAATATTGGATTTTTATAAAAATTGTATTTTTTAGAGGAAATAGGCCCGCTGGTCGGAGTTGGTGGCCGAGGGGGTGAGGCTTGAGTCGCTAGTGGCCAGGGAAGAAGTTGGCGTCAAGGTGATGAGCCAGTAAGTGGCGGTCGATTTTGGATGGGATTAGGGGTTTTTGGGGGAGAACTGAATGGAGAAGGAGGAAGAGGGATTGGGGACGACGGCGGGCTAGCTGGAGGGAGGCGGCTGGCGCAGGCGGCGGTGTGGGCGGCGCTCAGGAGGCGCGGCGTGGCTGCTAGGGGAAGGCGACGAGATAAAAGGAGTGGCGGCTCTAGAAACGAAGGGTTATGATAATAAAGGGGGGCTAGGGTTATATATATATATATAATTTATTATTTTATTTAATTTAATTCTCCCAAACAGGTTGACTTTCCTTTTGAACTCCAAACGAGACCCAACGACTATCGTCTTTAGCTAACTACCCCCATTCCGAACACAATGGGATATGTATCGTAAGCCAATTCAGCTGTTATGATCAGTTCCCGCTAAATTTAAAATATAAATCATTATATTTTTAATTCAAACACACATGTTAATTTACTGAGGCCACATACTGACTCCAAAAATTCCAGAAAAATAAATCTGGCTATGTTATACGATACGGTCCTAACAAAACTAATTTCGTCGAATTTGGAGACCGTTTGAAAAACGGTCATTTTCCAGTCGATTAAATTCAAACTGAATTGACCAAACACATTTAAATTCACCATGCTCACATATTGATTCCAAAAATTATGAAAACTGGAATCTAGCAATAATTTGACAGTCCGGATCCAACAAAAGTGGTCTCGTCGAAAACGGAGGTCGTTTGCAAAATCGCTATTTTTAAAGGCTATATATAAAATTCCATTGCAACTATTCTAAATTTTGAACTAGATATAACTTTTTATTTCGGTTATGAAATTTGGATTTTTTACATTCGTTGGAAAGATATTTTCAAACAGATTCAAATATTTCTAGTTTTACTAAAATCCGGTTTATTTTGAATCATGTACATTCATTTGAAATTTGAAATCGAATTTTCAAACTACCATGCCATTTCCAATTCCTTTTATAATTAAAATAAATATTTATATTCTGACTTTGATTTAAATAAATATATACATTCTAATTCTATTCAAAATAAATTTCTGGTCGTTATTTTTTAAAATAAATCATTTTAAATATTCAAATTCATTAAAATTGCCAAAATAAAAATCTTAAATTGGTTCTGATTTTCCTGGTTATTACAATACCTAATACATAAAATTTAATTACATGCATGATTCTAATTTCTAAAGCATGCGAAATGAGCAGGCACTTCACCCAAAAAAACATATTGTACAATACATGTTACTAAATCACATGAAGGCCTTTAAACATTTGTCAAACACAAAGGAATGGACATGCATGCAGATATAAATACCCAAAAAATGTATCCACAAAGAAAATGACTTTTATCAAATCTATAAATGATGAAAAATGTATGTACACAAGGGTACATGCATGTGTACCTGCTTTAATCAAAGGAATTCAACACACCTGTAACGCATACATGTACATGTGCCAACACATTGAATCAAAGGAATTCAACACCCATAAATGAATTGAAACATTAATATAGGAAGGGATAAAAAAATTACGTTATAGACATTATTCTTTATCAACTGACAAATTAGTGGCAGCGTTCATACCTACTTCAGCCTGAGAATTAGAATTGCTTAAATATACAAGCAAGCTTGTTTCATATACATAAAATTAATTTGCAGTTATATCTTCAACTATTAGCATTCCTAAGATAATGAAGGATCACGATGAATCTGTGGAGGATGAAATTAATCATGCTAACCTAATCAACCTATGATATATAGTGACATGGCACATTAATAGTATTCCTTACTTCTTTCGTTCCTCATGCCAACGTTACTTAGTTTTTCGTTCTAGTTTTCATTTGTTATCCCAATTTTCTACGTATGTGACCATCGTACATCCACACTGAAGGCCAAAATGCTTGGGATGCAGATGGTATCTTTTAGAAAAGCTATGAACCACCTGCAACTAAACCATGGATCCCAAAAGCTATAATATATAGTTATATGCACATAATATTAGTATGCATTCCACAGATAAATTTATGAGAATGCTAATAAAGTACTGTTTTGGCATTAATCACATTACTGAGCAATAAACTCCAATAACAATGACAGATTCAACCAACATATTTAAAATACATTAGCCAAGCACAAACGTACTGCGTGAATTAAAAATGACAACGAATCCAACCCACGCAAAAAGTTCAAACTTTATAATCTATGAAGAGTATACTTAGAATAAATAAAAAACTGAGTACACAACAACCAAGTGCATCTTAGATTACCGATTGCTTACAAATTAAAATTGACAAACAAGCCAGGTTCAAACTACCAAATTATAGACATACATTCACATTAGGAATAAATGAATACATGAAAATTAGGAAGAAACACAATGACGATTTCACAAAATAAACTAACACAAAACAGGAAGTTAAATTCATAAACAGACTTCTATTAATGAGGTAACAACTGGTTGTGTGTAATGTCCCGTATTTTTACGGTATAATAATTTATTTATTTAATTATTTAAATAATGGTTTAGAAAACTAAATGGTTGTTTAATTAAATAATATTGAATATTTAATTAATATAAATAATATAATAATATATATATTTAATTCTGAAATAGTCGAAAATAGTGAATGTATAATATAATGTGAACTGGACAATTTAAAATATTTAATTCAGCTTAGAATTTGAATTAGAATAACGAATATATTATTTGAACGACAATTGAATATATAATTATATTATAATTATAATCGAGCTCGAAATGACGCGGCAGTTCGCTATTTGGCGATTTGAACTTCAACTGAATATACAGGGTCCGTTTTAAATCGGATTTCTATGAAACAAGAAACGTTCGGAGTTGGTGAAGTATATTTTTCTAATAAAAGAGAAAAATTGGGATTTCATTGTGTAGATTTTGATTTATGTCCAAATCAAATTTTAGAAAAGTCGATATGGAATTCCTTTATAATTTATAGTGATTTATTTAAATTATAAATGGATTTTTCAATATAAATTGAATATCGATTCAACCAGGAATTGAATTTTGAGTTATGAATCCAATTGGAGCTGTATGATATTCTATTGTGAATATATACGATAATATAAATTTATTTATATTTAATTTAATTATTTTTAAATATATATTTATATATTTATATTTAGGGTTATTTAGAGCTTTAAAAATAGTTGTTTTTGCAAACGACCTCCAAATTCGACGAAACCAATTTTGTTGGATTCGTAATGTCAAATTATTGTTAGATATTAATTTTCGTGGTTTTTGGAATCATTATGTTGTTGTGCGCGATTTTAACGTGAGAAATAGTCGATATTGATTTGGTGTAATCGTCATTCAAATCAAATTCAAAATAAATCCACAAATCATGATATTTATATATTTGTAATCGTCATTCAATGCTCTTTGATTTGGTGTAGCTATTTATGGGTTCGGTGATGATTTCTGACGATGGAAAAACATACCGCGTGCGGGTTTTTAAACTAAATACAAGCAACGATTCGTGAATTTGTTATTGTTTTTGAGTTCGTGAGGTTCTTTAGCATGTTGTGTGACGTTTTTCTGGAATTCTGTGCAAAAATTTGTCGATGGTAACACTATAGTTGTGCGATATGGTTTGAGAACGGGATTTTTTTTCCATGAGCTTGAGTTTGGATTTATGGTGTTGGGTTTGTAGAGAGTCAGAAGAGAAGAAGAATGGAAGTGGTTTCATGTGTTTTCGTTGAGAATTGGTGGAGATATGGGTGATCAAAGAAGAGGGAAATAGAGGAGTACGGTTTGGAGCTTACTGTGTTACGGTTTGGGGAAGATATATACATGGGTTGGGTTTGTTGGACGGGGTGTTAGGATGAAACAAACAAAGGTGAAGGCCCATTTGAATTTAATTCATGTTTTCGTTATATAAAATGTACGCTAACTTTAAAACATCATAACTTTGTCGTACGAAAACGAAATTCAGCGAAACTGGTCAAGTTGGGATCGTATGGACATAGGCTTCACAATGAAACTAGTTTGGAGTGATTTGGAGCTCGACTCAATTTATGGAAAAATAAAACGCCTGAACCAGTCCGACGATCGAATATCGTTATTTAACGATAATCAACCAAGGTGAGTAAAACTCACTAACTCTGTCTAATTTATATTTTTATAAATAAAATATAGTACTAATAAAAAATGATTGACTGTTGTGTGACGATTGTTTGGTTGAATTGTTGTTTGATTGGTTGAAATTACAGATAACGATAAATAAACTTATCGTTAAACAACATTGATTCTGTTTATCAGAATATTACATGTTGAACTGAAATTGATGTAAATTTTATTGTGTAACATCTATGGATGAAGGGAAACAGGTCGGAGGGATCAAACTGGATTCCTCAACATTAATTTTACTATTTTTCATATATTGTGTTATATGATGTGATATGCAATCTGTTGCTACCGATCATTGTTATATGGTACGTTAATTACTATAAAAAGTACTGGAATGTGAAAAGTGAATTTTTACAGTGTAAATGGAAAATAAAATATGCATATTAAATAAATATACATTGTAAAAAGAAAACAATTATAAAATGAAAAGATTTTATAAAGTGAAACATTTATAAAATGAAAAGATTTTATAAAATGAACATTTATACAATGGAAAGATTTTATAAAAATGAACATTAATATAATGCATAGATTTCATAAAAATGAACATTTATGAAATGAATAGATCCTATTATAAATAAATAGAATTTTAAATGAAATATTTATTTAGAAAATAAATAGAATTGTAAAAGGAATATTTATTTAGAAAATAAAAATAGAATTATAAAAGGAATATTTATGTGGGAAATAAATAGAATTAGAAAAGGGAATTGACAAAATATAAAAGAACAATGAGAAGATGGTTTCAAAGTAGATTTTAAATAGAAATATGGTTTAACAGATAAATGGAGACGATTAATATATAAATGATATTTTATAACTTAAGTAAAATATTTATCATTTGATAAATGGAATGTATAAGTTCAGACTTATATAAAGAAGTAGAAATTGGTTTTTACACCGATATTTTAAGTAGATTGCGAACTTAGCATTTATAAAAGGAATTATAAATGAGATTTAAGTGTTAGAAATAAAAAGGATATTTCGTATGTATAATTCTAAACAGAAGTGTAAATAAAATTTGGAAAATGAGATATTGTTTTGAAATACGAAATCAAACTAAAGAGATTGTATAAAAGGAATATTTTTCACATTTGGTGTGGAAAATGGATTTAAGCAAAGATTTTGCAAATAAACCCATTTATAAAGGAAAGTGGATTTTTGAAATAGAAATTTAACAGAAATGGAATTTAAAATGGTTAGAAATAAATAGCTTGATTAAAAATGAAGATAAGTGTGATTTATAAACAATGTTTATAAATGAATTAAAAATATAATTGTTAGTGGATAATTGAGATTTCAAATCCAAAAGTGAGTGTAAAATGGGAAGGCTGAGTTATTTTAAAAAGGAAAGGATGGAATGTATTTTGATGATCGAAATATGAATAGAATTAAATAAAATATATAAAGATTGGTAATTAGAATTCAACTGGGCTAGATGTTATGAAATAATTTATTTCAGGAAGTATATATTGAATAAAAAATCAGGATTTAACCAGATAATGAGTATTCGGTTGGAAACCGATATTTGATAATCGAATATAAGTTATTCGAAAAAGAGAGTTAATCGAATATAAGTTATTCGAAGAAGAGAGTTAATCGAATATAAGTTATTCGAAGAAAGGGATAATCGAATATACGTTATTCGTAAGAAAGAGATAATCGAATATGGTTATTCGAAAGGGAGTTATCGAATAGAGATTATTCGAGAGAGAGAATTATAAGTTGAAATTCGATTATATTGAATTAGGTAAAGTACTGTTTACTTTCCGTTTCTAAATCAAGATTTATTTGTTTATTTATTTATAAATTAGTTGTTTGTTTGTTTATACAAATTAAGAAATAGAAGTTATATTTAAGTTATTATATTTCCAAGGTATGGGATTATAACACTATTGTTATAATCCAAATGATTTCTGTAAAAGAAGTGGATTCGTAAATAGAATTCGAGTTACGTAAGGAAATTGGTTAGAAGATTTAAAAGGGTGAACTTTGTCTATTTCGAGGTTAGAAATGTTGTTCAGTTAAGGTCTGAGAGGTAATTATACCCCAACTCGATTGACTTTGTTTTTAACCAAGGATGGGTAAGGTTCGATAGTGAAGGTTGGTTAAGTGAATTTAGTTAATGAGTGTAATGGTTTGAACTGGCTTAGTAATGTTTTATTTAAACATCTGTTTAAATCAAATGAAGGAGTTTTGGAAATGTTATCCAAATACGAATCAGAAATGTTTTCTAATATAGAAAATAAGGAATGAAGCAAATACGAAAATGTTTCAAATAATTAATAAAGTATATTTTCTAAATTTAGAAAATAAGAATTTACAAATATATAGAAATGGGAATGAATAAATTAATGATAAATTAAATTAAAGGAGATCAGTGTTGATGGATGATTGATCGATCAAATTTCTATCTGGAAATAAGATCGTTGGTTGTACACCTATTTTCCTTTGATAGTTAAATCATCGACTATCGATGTTTTTGACCATTTTTCCGTCGTTAATACGGAAGGACCGGGATCAGATTCATTATCTGAAACCCACTCTGTATGGACATTAGTGTTGCAATCAAATATGATGAAAATAATTGAAGACGGAGTTATACAAGGGTTATCCTGTTTACAGAATAGTGCCTTCAGTTTGTCCAGTCCCAGGATAACGTGAATGGACGAATGTCTGACAAAGTATATCTAACGGATCGCGTAAGTTGATCTCTTCAAACATACTTACGTTTGGTGGTAGAGGAATTCGTTTCTCTTAGCTTTATACCAGTGGTATTTTTGGCGAAATCAATTTGTGATTTGGTGGGTATGACGATGTGACATTCAAAGTGAATGGTGGTCAGGTGTTCCAAAAGAGACGTTATGACCTCAAGCCTCATCAAGTGGGAAATGACAGAAATCGGGCTGGCAGCATGGCTATGTGGGTCGCTCCCATTCAGGTGTATATCACCTATATATAGAAAATCCATTTCATTCTTTTATCTATTTTCGATGCTGTCCCTTTTCGGGAAATGGTGGGTAGCTCCCAACCGTTGGTGATATACATTCGATACACTCAAACGAAATGAGTGGTCGATTATGTGTGGGCCGGGTTGCAAGACATTCTTGTTGAACCCAGTGTATTCGCCTCTTGGTCCCATACCTTGTCATAGTCGAAATCCAATCTCCAATAAGCACCCATGGTTTTGTTTGTATACTATATATGTGGACTGTGAGATGCAAGCGTTCTGCTAGATTGTTATTTATTTGTGATTAGACATTATTATAATATTACAGAAGTATTGATTTCCAAAACTGTTTTGGGTTATCGTAAGGTAAAAACTATCCGTGTTTATGTGTGGATTGGTCTTACGATTATCATTTCTTTTGAAAAGGATTTTGAAAAGTTAAACCAAATGATTTGAGTTTACTCACACCAGTCCCATAACTGACCCAGAGTTTATTTTGTTTTGTTTTCCATAAACTCTTGGGTGCCCAAATTTGTACGGGAAATCAAGTAGTTCAGGTCTTTACAGATATACTTGGAGGAGCTTGAAGCAGGAGGCTTCAGGATTATATAGCTATTGTTATTTCTGCTATGTGTAAGTGTCGTACTTTGAAAAGGTTATTGTATATATATTGTTAGATTGCAAAGTTATGTTATATATTATATTTATTTTTATTCGTTCCGCTGTGAGATTCGTATTACTCTGATTCTGTTCTGTGGTGATCTTCTTCTTCTATTCTAATTTTTTCTATCTTATCTATTCTCACCCTCTAACTTCTTTCTATTAATGATCAGGTACTTCTGATGTTCGAATAGTCAACATGGCAGTTGTGTGTTGATTTTCGGAGTCGAAAATTCCAGTTCGTTACAGTGGTATCAGAGCTGAAGGTTAAGTGATTACCTTAGCTCTGTGGCGTGACTCAGTAGAGATGGGGTTAGTAATGCCCTAGATTGAGTTGACAGTATATATACGAGTGAACATATTTGCTGATTTTATAAAATAAATTGTTTTATATTGTGGAGATTTATTAGCTGAATTGTTTATAAGTTCTGATCGATCAGTTTGATCCACTGTATCGATAGGAGTTTCTAAACGGTTGAATATAATAAACCAGCATAATATGCTTTGAAAAGTGGGTAAATGAGATAATTTTACCCAAAGTATATTTCGATATAAAGAAATATATATATATTGGAAATATTATAGTATATTGGATGTGTTGTTTGTTATTATAATCAGATAAGATTATAATTGATGTGGTTATGTAAATAACCAATGAGAATTCAGATAAGTGTAATATATGAAATCAGATAAATTAAATCTGATTAAAATCAGAAATGGAATTAAAATTCCTAAAAGTTGGAAAAGTGTTTATAAATGAATTTGGGTTAAGTATATGGGAATTTTAAAATCCTAGGAGATTTTAAATTGTTTTACAATCATCGTGAATGATATTTTGAAATGTATTTCAAAATGGAAATGTTTAAATATGGGTTTTGAACAGTGATATAGTATTGAATTCACTTCAGTAGCTAGGAAATAACTCTGATGATGCTGGCCACATCATCAGTGTTCATTCTTGAGTTGTAAGTGATGGATTACTACCAAAGAGATTATTTTTGAATTGTTTTGAGAAAAACAAGTTGTTTTGAATCTTGAAAAGGAATATTTGATTTTTGAAAGAGCTAAACTGTTTAAAAACTCCTGGGGGGTTTGTTTGAGAAAAAACAAATTCAAACAGAAATTTGTGAAAACAAGCTGGAATTGAATTGAAACCAATTAACTGGAAATTGTATTGGAATATAATATGTTAAGTAGAATCAGATTTTTGAATGGTGAGATAGGAATCTGGAATGGTATTGGATTGATGAGTTAGGAGGTGGAATCAAGAATGGAACTTTGATTTGAAATGAAATTTGGCTTGGATACGTGAATGATTTGGTTTTGAGGATAAAATTGGAATTTTGTTTGGGAATACATTTGTATACGCTGGCAGGGTAGCAGAATGAAAGGATATAATGATATGCCCGACACAAAGGTACATGTTTAAATTTCCATATGAGGTTTTATGTGCCGAATCAGCAAGCCACTTGGCTTTTTGATTTTCTTTTTGAAAGGAAAGGGCCTATAGAGGCGAGTAGGGGTTTGAACTATTGATAGGTACAAAAGAGGTGTTGGCGAAATTTTCAGAAAATTTAAGATGTTAGAATTTTTCTAGAATTTTTGAAAATTTTCGTTAGTAGGAATAAATTAATAATATAATTGAAATCAATTAATTCAGTTAAGACTAAAGTTAAAAGAGTAAAATGAATAATTTTTAACCCGGTTAATAAGGTTTGTTTTCTACCTTAGCAATTTCGAGGACGAAATTATTTTAAGGGGGAAGAATGTAATGTCCCGTATTTTTACGATATAATAATTAATTTATTTAATTATTTAAATAATGGTTTAGAAAATTAAATGGTTGTTTAATTAAATAATATTGAATATTTAATTAATATAAATAATATAATATATATATATATATATATTTAATTCCGAAATAGTCGGAAATAGTGAATGGACAATATAATGTGAACTGGACAATTTAAAATATTTAATTCAGCTTAGAATTTGAATTAGAATAAAGAATATATTATTTGAACGACAGTTGAACGTATAATTTATATTATAATTATAATCAAGCTCGAAATGGCACGGTAGTTCGCTATTTGGCGATTTGAACTTCAACTGAATATACAGGGTCCGTTTTAAATCGGATTTCTATGAAACAAGAAACGTTTGGAGCTGGTGAAGTATATTTTTCTAATGGAAGAGAAAAATTGGGATTTCATTGTGTAGATTTTGATTTATGTCCAAATCAAATTTTAGAAAAGTCGCTATGGAATTCCTTTATAATTTATAGCGAATTTAAATTATAAATGGATTTTTCAACATAAATTGAATATCGATTCAACCGGGATTTGAATTTCGAGTTATAAATCCAAATGGAGCTGTATGATATTCTGTTGTGAATATATACGATAATATAAATTTATTTATATTTAATTTAATTACTTTTAAATATATATATATATATATTTGGGGTTATTTAGAGCTTTAAAAATAGCCGTTTTTGCAAATGACCTCCAAATTCGACGAAACCAATTTTGTTGGATTCGTAATGTCAAATTATTATTAGAAATCAATTTTGGTGATTTTTGGAATCAATTAGTGGCCATGCGTGATTTTAACGTGAGAAACAGTCGATATTTTAACAATTAAAAATACGCTGTGTGAGGAAACGGAGTCGGAATTCGACGAAACAAGTTTCGTAGGGTCCGTAATGTCAAACTCTAGCTGCATGTCAATTTCCATGATTTTTGCATATTATATGTGATCGTACGGATTTTTAGAAGACGAATAAGTGAGTAATTGGCTAAAATAAAATAAAATAATCAATAATAAAATAATAAAACCTATCCTATATATACCCCTAACACATCTAACCCTAACACATTTTTCCTCTGGTCAAAACAGTGCCGCAACCTCCAGGAAAAATTCCAACAGTGAAAGCCATCTTTGAAAATTCAAATCAAATTCAAAATAAATCCATAAATCATGATATTTATATATTTGAAATCGTCATTCAATGCTCTTTGATTTGGTGTAGCTGTTTATGGGTTCAGTGATTATTTCTGATGATGGAAAAACGTATAGAGTGCGGGTTTTTAAACTAGGGTTAATCCTAGTTGTAAATACAAGCAACGATTTGTGAATTGGTCATTGTTTTTGAGTTCGTGAGGTTCTTTAGCGTGCTGTGTGAAGTTTTTGTGGAATTCGGTGCAAAAATTTGTCGATGGTTACACTGTAGTTATGCGATATGGGCTGAGTACGGGATTTTTTCCATGAGCTTGAGTTTGAATTTGTGGTGTTGGGTTTGTAGAGAGTCGGAAGAGAAGAAGAATGGAAGTGGTTCATGTGTTTTTGCTCAGAATTGGTGGAGATATGGGTGATCAAAGAAGAGGGAAATGGAGGAGCACGGTTTGGAGCTTACTGTGTTATAGTTTGGGGAAGATAAATACATGGGTTAGGCTGTTGGATGGGGTGTTGGGCTGAAATAAACAAAGGTGAAGGTCCATTTGAATTTAATCCATGTTTTAGTTATATAAAATGTATGCTAACTTTAAAACTTGTCATACGAAAGAGAAATTCAGCGAAACTGGTCACGTTGGGATCGTATGGACGTAAGCTTCACAATGAAACTAGTTTGGAGTGATTTGGAGCTTGTCTCAATTTATGGAGAAATAAAACGCCTGAACCAGTCCGACGATCAAATATCGTTATTTAACGATAATCAACCAAGGTAAGTAAAACTCACTAACTCTATCTAATTTATATTTTTATAAATAAAATATAGTACTGATAAATAATGATTGACTGTTATGTGATGATTATTTAGTTGAATTGTTGTTTGATCGGTTGAAATTACAGATAACTATAAATAAACTTATCATTAAACAACATTGATTCTGTTTGTCATAATAATGCATGTTGAACTGAAATTGAAGTAAATTTTATTGTGTAACATCTGCGGATGCAGGGAAACAGGTCGGAGGGATCCAACTGGATTCCTCAACATTTATTTTACTGTTTTTCATATATTGTGTTACATGATGTGATATGCATTCTGTTGCTGATTTTGTTTGTTTGAATGATACCGATCATTGTTATATGGTACGTTAAATACTATAAAAAGTACTGGAATGTGAAAAGTGAATTTTTACAATGTAGATGGAAAATAAAATATTCATATTAAATCAATATACATTGTAAAAAGAAAACATTTATAAGATGAAAAGATTTTATAAAGTGAAACATTTATAAAATGAAAAGATTTTATAAAATGAACATTTATACAATGGAAAGATTTTATAAAAATGAACATTTATACAATAAATAGATTTTATAAAAATGAAAATTTATGAAATGAATAGATCTTATTATAAACAAATAAAATTGTAAAAGAAATATTTATTTAGAAAATAAATAGAATTGTAAAAGGTATATTTATTTAGAAAATAAATAGAATTATAAAAGGAATATTTATGTGGGAAATTAATAGGATTAAAAGGGGATTGTTAAAGGGACTCCAATTTTGGTTAAAGGGGAGACAAATTTTAAATTATTGTTCAATTGTTAAGGAGGGACTAAATAGATGAGCCTCCCCTTAACCATTTAATTAAAAATTCCAATATTAACCCCATCATCCTATTTAATGTAAACCTTAACACCTAAACCATAATTAATGAGCACAATTTTATGAAATCATATACCAATGCATGATCAATGTTGTTGAAGCTTCATCAAATCAAATCACAAATAAGTGTCATCTTACTCAAAACCGCTCATTTAAATTTTGTTATCATCGATTAAAAGCCTCCCTACAAATTTCTAGCTGCAAACTAACCATCTCGTCCTTCTTAAACACTTCATAAATCCAGTTTCAACTACTACATGTTCCTGGAATCCTGTATGTCCAAGTAAATATTTCTTTAACTACTACTACTATCATTATACATTTGTTCAAATTTTATAAAATAACAGCAAAATTTTAAAAATTATATTTAATGTGCTTGCAATAATTAAAAAGTATATTTTGTTATCATTATACATCCGTTCAAATATTCTTTATGGTGCCAATTTAATTTGTACGCTAACTTATATTCTTCAATGTTGTGGCTGTAGTTTCTTTTGTCATGAATATGCACTCCTACATTAGCAGTAATTGCTCTTCATACTCATCTGAGTGAAAATGTTGTAATTGTTAAGTGCTCAAAATGCTACGCTGGTCTAACATGCAAAAAAGAAGAAGAAGAAGAGGGAGGGAAAAAACAAAAGAAAAAAGCTAGGAAGTAAGAAAAAGTACACTAATTTTGCATCGACAACGTAATACATAAATATCATAGATTTTGCTAGTTTTTTTACACAAACCAAAGGATGGTTTAGATAAACATGCATGGCAAACAATATTGACAAATTTAATCTACATTAAGCGACCAAAAATAATCCTTACATAAATACATCGTAATCAATTTGTTGGATATTTGAGAATATCCTCTTCGTTCGAACCATCATGGTAATCCAGGGATTTTGTAACACCCCGTATTTTCTGTGAATGTATAAGTAACAAATCAGAGAATAATTAATTTTTAAAATAAGAATCAAGGGAAATGGGTTGCGCCATTGCGTTCTTCTCGAAATTCTGCTTGGAAACGAGTCCGAGTTTTCGAGAAACGGAGTCCGTATGAGGGAGATATGGCCCTCCGAAGTTTCAGAGAATTTCAGAATCGAAAACAGCTCGAAAATTCGAATTCAAAATCCCAGTACAGGCTGGGCGGGGAAATTCCCGCCCATGGACCAGGTTGACCTGGGGGTCGACCATAGTGTCGACTTCCCAGGGGCCAGGTCGACCATAATGTCGACCTAGGGGTCGACCTGGCCAGACCAGGTCAACCATAGTGTCGACCTGGGGGTCGACCTGCTCCCGAAACTCAGTTTTTTTAACCTGGTTCATTCTGATGTATCCGGTCTCATTTCTGTCTGGATTCGTCCGCCTAATCCTATATAAATAGCCCCCTATCCTCATTTTCTCTACACAATTTCATTCTGTCTATATTCTGCCTCTGTTCTAATTAAAAATAAAAATGGGGTCGCTACCCTGCTGGAATCAAAACTTGGACTGATGCATCTTCTTCCAACCTGAATAGAATTAAAAGCTAAATCAAATCTCAAATCAAAGTTTAGAGCTACAACAACAATTAAAGAGGAGTAATTCAACATTTCTGCATCAACGACCGTTAATTATCCTTTCTTAAAACCACGAAAGGCAAGTAGAGTTATTTTCCTCTATAAACTGTAATTATAATTGTGACACGATTATAAATCTGAATCTGAGGTTATGTATATTCTTATCTGTCAGATCTGTTTTTCTATGACTATTCTGTACCTCTTTCTTCTTTCTATTCTATAGCGAGGCTACAACGAGCCTATGCCGAATCTCATAAGAGATTAACGCACAAACACTAAACTTTGGAACAAATAATAATGCATAATTGGACATGAAACTGTTGCCTATGAGACTATTGCCTATGACTATGATCCACTGACTATGAGACTATTGCCTATGACTATGATTCATGACCATGAGACTATTGCCTATGACATTGAATAAGAAACTATTGTAATTAGTCGCCCATGAATATTGTGGTTAGTTACCTATAACTATTGTAGTTAGTTTCTTATGCCTATTCCCTTAATGATGTTAGATCTCATATTTATTATGTAACCTTGCTAGTTTATTCCCATTCACTGTTATGTACATCGAGCCTATATGGCCATTTCATGAGTATTTAGAGAACTTGTGGAAACATGTTATACGGGGATTGGGCGTAGCTTATTTAAGTAAATCTGGCATAGCAAATATGTTGGCATAATCTGAGTTGGCTATAATAGAGAATGATTTACATGTGTATTAGTCTTGGACATAAATGGTGAACTAGAATATTAAATCTAGTTTTGACATGAACTGTAAATGGGAATATTAAGGCTAAAATTTGAGGCATATATTGTATTATGAATTATGACCTTAATTTAGGCATGTAAATTTAGGCTAAATTTACGATGGGGCAAGATATGTAAATAGAGTTTTAGATATATATAATCTGCTAAATCTGTTATCTGCTAAATCTATTATATTGCCTAATCTGCTAGTTCTGTTATATTGCCTAAACTGCAAATTAGATTGAATTGCCTAATCTGCTAATTATGTTAAATTGCCTTATCTGCTAAATAGCCTAATCTGTAAGATCTGTTATTTGTTTAATCTATTGAATGACGTAATCTGTTTGAACTGAAATGCTGAAATTTGAAGTATGTGAATCCGTAGGCTCGACTTAAAATTGAGAAAAACTTGTTAATAGAACCTCGAATAATCTGCTGTAACTTGTACAGAAGTTTAATCTGTTAAATAAACAGAATTAGTCTGATATCTGAAAAATCTGTATTGGAATGAATTGGCTATGACACGAGGTTAGACTCTGTTTGCGGTAGAAGCTTGCCCGGAACCAACCGGCTTAACTAGCGACCGCAAACTGTCAGTCTAATGTGAGAGGTCGTAGGCATAACTAAAAATATGCTTAGACACGAGGTTAGGTCTGGCTTGTGGCAGAAGTCTGCCCGGAACCGCCCGGCATATCCAGCGGCCACAAACTACCGACCTAATGTGAGAGGTCTGTGCATTAATATTAATGCAAATCTGGGATAAATATGATGTCTAAAATGTGTTGGGTGGATAGGGTTAAACCAATTGGACTAATGAATTAAACAAACCCGTTTCATGAATCTATAGGCCCAATTACAAAGTTAGACAAATCTTTAAATCTGTTAAATCCGTATATCTGATCCGTTAGTCTGAAAACGTGTCTGATCTGTGAACTAGTTGATCTGAACTCTGTTTGTCTGAACTTGTAAACAAGTTAATCTGAAATCTGTTAGTCTGGGGACACAAGGTTAGGAGGGAAATTACTTGTGTCATCTGTTGTTTGGGACCCATATTAGTCAGTAACCCTTTCTTGTATAAAAACTTTGACCCAACAGAAGGTAGGGTTCGGGCACGCTTACTGAACTAATTATAAGTGGTTCATTCTGATAATAGCGAGGGGTGTTGATGGTGCGTTCCAACCGGGTCATGTACGTGCATGGATCCCGGTCTGCCTCTGAGGATGTAAGACGCTGTGACATCTGTAAATAGGTCCGTGCCAATTGGTTGTCACTTTAGGGAGTGATACACCCTACTGTGGAGCCGACACAAGGTATTTATGTATTAGGGAGCCGATCGCTTGGGGTAGGGTTTTAGGGTACACTTAGTTCTGTCTGTTTCTGTTGGTACCGTCTGTTTTTGTTGGGTGGCAACACCTGTGTGCGTGGTACCATCTGTTCGGGTGGTAAAGGCCCATTTACTAGTGTACACCTAATTCTACATTCTGATTCCTTATGGATTAATCTGTTTCTGTTTCTGACCTTCTGCTCGGGTGGTAAAGGCCCATTACTAGCATTTTGTTTTTGTCTGTTTCTTTTCGGGTGGTAAAGGCCATTATTAGCATTCTGTTTCTGTCTGTTTCTGTTCGGGTGGTAAAGGCCCATTATTAGCATTTTGTTTCTGTCTGTTTTTGTTGGGGTGGTAAAGGCCCATTAGTAGTATTATCTTCTGTGGAAATTATTCTGTTCCCGTTTCTGTTTCAGTTTAGACATTAGGGTGACACCTAATCCTGTTATACTAGTATTAGTGCAGAGAGATGAAAAGTAATGTTATTCTGTTTTTCTGTTTAACCTAAGTACATCTGCTGCTCCTGTTACTGTTATCTCTCATCCAGTTTTATTTGCATGCCATGATTATTATTATCTGTTCATATTCTGAAAGTCACTGGACTTGCCGGACTTTATGTCTGACCTTGCTTGTTTTCGCCCCTTTTCTTCCGTGTCCCCCCCCCCCCCCAAGTTTTCCATGGAGGGAATACTTTAGCTTGATCCGGATTTCTTCTGCTCGAAGTACTAGAAGTGCGTAAAGCATGGCTTAACTTCTTATGGCACCTTCTGTGGGATTATGATTTTAAAGTTTTATACTCTGATGACTTTCTGAACAAGACTGATATTTATGTACTTGAGTTTTTGGTAAAGATGTAACCATACTGATTTCTGTTTTCCGCTGTAATAAAGTTATAATTTCTCAAGTACTGTTTATCTGTCTTGTAAATTTCTGTTCTGTCTACTAAAACGCTCCACCAAAGTTAAGGCATTCCCTTTGTGAGTGTCCTTAACGGAGGTGGGGTGTTACACTTGGTATCAGAGCTGAAGGTCACCAGATTGGGTAAAGTTTTTGAAAACTATTTTCAAAAAGGTTTTAAAAGGAAGTATTTTCAAAAATAAAGTTTATTTTGAAAAACATAATCCCCAAAGAGCCATATATCTATCTTTTCCGTTCTCCATTTTAAATCTTTTTCTTTCATTCCAGCATGTCTGGGAATCTTAACTTTTCAGAGGGCGTGCCAATACCTGGCTGGTTCAGAAGGTACTTAGAGGCTAGGACCAACGATGCAGGCCCAGCAAATATTCCTCCTCCAGCTGCAGCGATTCCTCCTCCTCCGCCCCCTCCTCGTGCAATTGCTTTTTCAAAGATCTATAAAGATTTTAGGGCCATGGGTGGAAAGGATTTCAAGGGAACTGAATCATTCGTAGAAGCGAAGAACTGGCTCAAAGAAACTGAGGATCTGTTCGTTATCTTCGAGGTGGACGATAGGCAGAAGGTATAATTGGCAGTATGGTTGCTCAAGGACGAAGCTTCCTATTGGTGGGAAGTCATTAACGCCGAGAGGCCGGTTGAAACATGGATGGATTTCAGAACAAGGTTTGAGACGAAATTCCTCTCGCAAGCTGAACGAAGTCTACAAATGGAAAAGTTCTTATCTCTTAAGCAAGAAAATATGACGGTCAAGGAATACGTTAACCAGATCAACCAACTGGCTAGGTTCGGATTAGATTTAGTCAACACCCAGCATAAAAAGGCTCTCCTCTTTGTTAAAGGATTGAACGATCCACTGCATAGTCTAGCCATGACCCATGTACCTATGGGAGCGACTTACGAGAGATTGGTGGATATGGCACTACTGCACGAGGAAGACAACGGCAAGAAAGAAGAGGCAAAGAAGGAAGAACCACAGAACAAGAAAGCATGGCCCAAAAAGGAAACACAAAGGAAGGGTGAAAAGTCTGAAGATAAGAAGGAGAAAAAGTGCTTTACTTGTGGAAGCTCGACTCATCTGAACAAGGATTGCAGAAAAAGAAAGGGCACTTGCTTCAACTGTGGTGAAATGGGACACTTCACTAGGGACTATCCGAAGAAACGAGGGCAAGGGCAGAGGGCAGGACCAACCTCTGGAAGGAAGGCGAACACTCTCGAGGCTAGTGGATAGGATAGAAATAAGAAAACTTTCTGTAGGAGGTTTAATTTCTTTATCTTATTTTTGGGTTAAAACTCTTTTCTGATTCTGGCATTTCGATTCTGTAATCGATACTCTGCACTTGAATACTAGTATTGTTTCTGATTCCGCTGTAGACCCAGACCCATAAGGGTTATGACTCATCCAATTGTGCTAAGTTGGGTATCTATGTTGAGCGTTAAGTTGACTATGACTCATACATTCTGGGTTTTCATCGTGCTTAGTTTCCTAAGAATCATTTAGTAATCTGATCTGTACCGGTAATCTGTAAATATCTGAATATTTCTGATAAGGTTGAGATTTCCAGTTTTGACATTGTCTAAAGAGGGTAATCCTCTGGGTGTCAATCCGATGTTGATTTCGGTCTTCGGGGTTGATACTTAGGGGAGTTTGTCTCTCAACCAAGGTTTAATGGAAACCAAGTTTTTGTTTTATCCGTACTCGCTTCCATCATTCGACTGTATCCTATCGACCGAATCTTCAAACTTTAGGTAGAAACTAATGGGTGTAAACATGTGTTTGAGACATGTTATGTTTGATGGTTGCAAGTGGATGCAAGTGGTTGCTCTTGGATGCATATACACACAGTAGGCACTAGATCGGCTTGAATACACTCTCATACTGCATATGGATGTGTGAGCATTTTCAATTTCTGTGGATGCAAAATGATTGACTCATCATATGGATGTTTCATATGAATGAATGGTTGTCACTCATATAAGAATGATATGTATCAAATAGTAAAATTGCATACATGTTGGACTCATGACACTGACATAGTTCGCATTAAGGAGGTCAACTGAATCAGTGGACCGCCTGATCTTTGCATTAGATAAGGAACATATACACACACTTTTGCATATGTTCATACAACATTAGAAGTTTTCTAAGGAAAATGGATGCTTGTGGATGAGGGTTGAGTAGATGGATGACTAGATGGTAGGACACATTCTTCTTAACTTGAAGATTTCGGGGACGGAATCCTTTAAGGAGGGGAGAAGGTAACACCCCGTATTTTCTGTGAACGTATAAGTAACAAATCAGAGAATAATTAATTTTTAAAATAAGAATCTAGGGAAGCAGGTTGCTTCATTGTGTTCGTCTCAAAATTCTACTTGGAAACGAGTCCGATTTTTCGAGAAACGGAGTCCGTATGAGGGAGATATGGCCCTCCGAAGTTTTAGAGAATTTCAGAATCGAAAACTGCTCGAAAATTCGAATTCAAATTCGAATTCAAAACCCAGTACAGGCTGGGCGGGAAAATTCCCGCCCATGGACCAGGTCGACCTGGGGGTCGACCATAGTATCGACCTCCCAAGGGCCAGGTCGACCATAGTGTCGACCTGGCCAGACCTGGTCGACCATAGTGTCGACTTGGGGGTCGACCTACTCCCGAAACTCAGTTTTTTTAACCTGGTTCATTCTGATGTATCCGGTCTTGTTTCTGTCTAGATTCTTCCGCCTAATCCTATATAAACAGCCCCCTAGCCTCATTTTCTCTACACAATTTCATTCTGTCTATATTCTGCCTCTGTTCTAATTAAAAATAAAAATGGCGTCGCTACCCTGTTGGAATCAAAACTTGGACTGATGCATCTTCTTCCAAACTGAATAGAATTAAAAGCTAAATCAAATCTCAAATCAAAGTTTAGAGCTACAACAACAATTAAAGAGGAGTAATTCAACATTTCTGCATCAACGACCGTTTATTATTCTTTCTTAAAACCACGAAAGGCAAGTAGAGTTATTTTCCGCTATAAACTGTAATTATAATTGTGACATGATTATAAATCTGAATCTGAGGTTATGTATATTCTTATCTGTCAGATCTGTTTTTCTGTGACTATTATGTACCTCTTTCTTCTTTCTGTTCTATAGCCAGGCTACTACGAGCCTGCGCCGAATCTCATAAGAGATTAACACACGAACGCTAAACTTTGGGACAAATAATAATGCATAATTGGACATGAAACTGTTGCCTATGAGACTATTGCCTATGACTATGATCCATTGACTATGAGACTATTGCCTATGACTATGATTCATGACCATGAGACTATTGCCTATGACATTGAATAAGAAACTATTGTAATTAGTCGCCCATGACTATTGTGGTTAGTTGCCTATAAATATTGTAGCTAGTTTCTTATGCCTATTCCCTTAATGATGTTAGATCTCATATTTATTATGTAACCTTGCTAGTTTATTCCTATTCACTGTTATGTACATCGAGCCTATAGGGCCATTTCATGAGTATTTAGAGAACTTGTGGAAACATGTTATACGGGGATTGGGCGTAGCTTAATTAAGTAAATCTGGCATAGCAAATATGCTGGCATAATCTGAGTTGGCTATAGTAGAGAATGATTTACATGTGTATTAGTCTTGGACATAAATGGTGAACTAGAATATTAAATCTAGTTTTGACATGAACTGTAAATGGGAATATTAAGGCTAAAATTTGGGGCATATATTGTATTATGAATTATGACCTTAATTTAGGCATGTAAGTTTAGGCTAAATTTACGATAGGGCAAGATATGTAAATAGAGTTTTAGATATATATAATCTACTAAATCCGTTATCTGCTAAATCTATTATATTGCCTAATCTGCTAGTTCTGTTATATTGCCTAAACTTCTAATTAGATTGAATTGCCTAATCTGCTAATTATGTTAAATTGCCTTATCTGCTAAATCTGCTAAATAGCCTAATCTGCAAGATCTATTTCTGTTTAATCTGTTGAATGATGTAATCTGTTGGAACTGAAATGCTGAAATTTGAAGTATGTGAATCTGTAGGCTCGACTTAAAATTGAGCAAAACTTTTTAATAGAACCTCGAATAATCTGCTGTAACTTGTACAGAAGTTTAATTTGTTAAATAAACAGAATTAGTCTGATATCTGAAAAATCTGTATTGGAATGAATTGGCTATGACACGAGGTTAGACTCTGTTTGCGGTAGATGCCTGCCCGGAACCAACCGGCTTAACCAGCGACCGCAAACTGTCAGTCTAATGTGAGAGGTCGTAGGCATAACTAAAAATATGCTTAGACACGAGGTTAGGTCTGGCTTGTGGCAGAAGTCTGCCTGGAACCGCCTGGCATATCCAGCGGCCACAAACTACCGACCTAATGTGAGAGGTCTGTGCATTAATATTAATGCAAATCTGGGATAAATATAATGTCTAAAACGTGTTGGGTGGATAGGGTTAAACCAATTGGACTAATGAACTAAACAAACCCGTTTCATGAATCTATAGGCCCAATTACAAAGTTAGACAAATCTGTAAATCTGTTAAATCCGTATATCTAATCCGTTAGTCTGAAAACTTGTCTGATATGTGAACAAGTTGATCTGAACTCCGTTTGTCTGAACTTGTAAACAAGTTAATCTGAAATCTGTTAGTCTGGGGACACAAGGTTAGGAGGGAAATTACTTGTGTCATCTGTTGTTTGGGACCCATATTAGTCAGTAACCCTTTCTGGTATCAAAACTTTGAGCCAATAGTAGGTAGGGTCCGGGCACGCTTACTGAACTAATTATAAGTGGTTCATTCTGATAATGGCGAGGGGTGTTGATGGTGCGTTCCAACCGGGTCATGTGCGTGCATGGATCCCGGTCTGCCTCTAAGGATGTAAGACGCCGTGACATCTGTAAATAGGTCTGTGCTAATTGGTTGTCACTTTAGGGAGTGATACACCCTACTGTGGAGCCGACACAGGGTATTTATGTATTCGGGAGCCGATCGCTTGGGGTAGGGTTTTAGGGTACACTTAGTTCTGTCTGTTTCTGTTGGTACCGTCTGTTTCTGTTGGGTGGCAACACCTGTCTGCGTGGTACCGTCTGTTCGGGTGGTAGAGGCCCATTTACTAGTGTACACCTAATTCTACATTTTGATTCCTTAGGGATTAATCTGTTTCTGTTTCTGTACCTTCTGCTCGGGTGGTAAAGGCCCATTATTAGCATTCGGTTTTTGTCTATTTCTGTTTGGGTGGTAAAGACCCATTATTAGCACTTTGTTTCCGTTTGTTTCTGTTCGGGTGGTAAAGGCCCCTTATTAGCATTTTGTTTCTGTTTGTTTCTGTTGGGGGTGGTAAAGGCCCATTACTAGTATTCTCTTATGTGGAAATTATTCTGTTCCCGTTTCTGTTTCAGTTTAGACATTAGGGTGACACCTAATCCTGTTATACTAGTATTAGTGCAGAGAGATGAAAAGTAATGTTATTCTGTTTCTTCTGTTTAACCTAAGTACATCTGCTGCTCCTGTTACTGTTATCTCTCATCCAGTTTTATTTGCATGCCATGATTATTATTATCTGTTCATATGCTGAAAGTCACTGGACTTGCCAGACTTTATGTCTGACCTTGCTTGTTTTCGCCCCTTTTCTTCCATTTCCCCCCAGGTTTTCCAAGGAGGGAATACTTTAGCTTGATCCGGATTTCTTCTGCTTGAAGTACTAGAAGTGCGTAAAGCATGGCTTAACTTCTTATGGCACCTTCTGTGGGGATTATGATTTTAAAGTTTTGTACTCTGATGACTTTCTGAACAAGACTGATATTTATGTACTTGAGTTTTTGGTAAAGATGTAACCATACTAATTTCTGTTTTCCGCTGTAATAAAGTTATAATTTCTCAAGTATTGTTTATCCGTCTTGTAAATTTCTGTTCTGTCTACTAAAACGCTCCACCAAAGTTAAGGCATTCCCTTTGTGAGTGTCCTTAATGGAGGTGGGGTGTTACAGATTCAGTTTTGGATAAGAAGAAAATTAAATAGCAAGGTCTGTTTTGATCAAAATAGAAGAGAAAGATAGTGAATAGGGAAGTGGATGTTGTTTTTAAAAGGGGCAGTTTAGTCCATGCTTATTTTAAAATAAAAAAAGCCAAACCCTCCCTTAACAATTTTTTTTAAAAGTGGAGTCCCCTTAAAATTGTCTCCCCCCTTAAACAAAAGTGGAGTCCCTTTAACAATCCTCAATTAAAAAAGGGAATTGACAAGATATTAAAGAACAACGAGAAGATGGTTTCAAAGTAGATTTTAAATAGAAATATGGTTTAACAGATAAATGGAGACGATTAATTTATAAATGATATTTTATAAATTAATTAAAATATTTATCATTTGATAAATGGAATGTATAAGTTCAAACTTATATAGAGAAGTAGAAATGGGTTTTTACACCGATATTTTAAGTAGATTTCGAACTCAGCATTTATAAAAGCAATTATAAATGACATTTAAGTGTTAGAAATAAAAAGGAGATTTTGTATGTATAATCCTAAATAGAAGTGTAAATAAAAGTTGGAAAATGGGATATTGTTTTGAAATACGAAATCAAACTAAAGAGATTGTATAAAAGGAATATTTTTCACATTTGTTGTGAAAAATGGATTTAAGCAAAGATTTTGCAAATAAACCCATTTATAAAGGAAAGTGGGTTTCTAAAATAGAAATTTAACAGAAATGGAATTTAAAATGGTTAGAAATAAATAACTTGTTTAAAAATGAAGACAAGTGTTGTGATTTATAAATAATGTTTATAAATGAATTAAAAATATAATTATCAATGGATAATTGAGATTTCAAATCCAAAAGTGAGTGTAAAATGGGAAGGTTGAGTTGTTTTAAAGAGGAAAGGATGGAATGTATTTCGATGATCGAAATATGAATAGAATTAAATAAAATTTTTAAAGACTGGTAATTGGAATTCAACTGGGCCAGATGTTATGAATTTGTTTATTTAAGGAAGTATATATTGAATAAAAAAATCAGGATTTAACCAGATAATGAGTATTTGGTTGGAAACCAATATTTGATAATCGAATATAAGTTATTCGAAGAAGAGAGTTAATCGAATATAAGTTATTTGAAGAAGAGAGTTAATCGAATATAAGTTATTCGAAGAAAGGGATAATTGAATGTAGGTTATTCGAAAGAAAGAGATAATCAAATATGGTTATTCGAAAGGGAGTTATGGAATAGAGATTATTCGAGAGAGAGAGAGAATTATAAGTTGAAATTCGATTATATCGAATTAGGGAAAGTACTATTTACTTTCCATTTTTAAACCAAGATTTATTTATTTATAAATTAGTTGTTTGTTTATTCAAATTAAGAAATCGAAGTTATATTTAAGTTATTATCTTTCGAAGGTATGGGACTATAACACTATTTTTATAATCCAAATGATTTCTGTAAAAGAAGTGGATTCGTAAATAGAATACGAGTTACGTAAGGAAATTGGTTAAAAGATTTAAAAGGGTTAACTTTGTCTATTTCGAGGTTAGAAATGTTGTTCAGTTAAGGTCTGAGAGGTATTTATACACCAACTCGATTGACTCCGTTTTTAACTAAGGGATGGATAAGGTTCGATAGTGAATGTTGGTTAAGTGAATTTAGTTAATGAGTGTACTGGTTTGAATTAGCTTAGTAATGTTTTATTTAAACATCTGTTTAAATCAAATGAAGGAGTTTTGGAAATGTTTTCCAAATACGAATCAGAAATGTTTTCTAATATAGAAAATAAGGAATGGAGCAAATACGGAAATGTTTTAAATGATTAATAAAGTACATTTTCTAAATTTAGAAAATAAGAATTTACAAATATATAGAAATGGGAATGAATAAATTAATGATAAATTAAATTAAAGGAGATCAGTGTTGATGGATGATTGATCGATCGAATTTCTATCTGGAAATAAGATCGTTGGTTGTACACCTATTTTTCTCTGATAGTTAAATCACCGACTATCGAAGTTTTTGACCATTTTTCTGTCGTCAATACGGAGAGACCGAGATCAGATTCATTATCTGAAACCCACTCTGTATGGACGTTAGCGTTGCGATAAAATATGATGAAAATAATTGAAGACGGAGTTATGCAAGGGCTATCCTGTTTACAGAATAGTGCCTTCGGTTTGTCCAGTCCTAGGACAACGTGAATGGACGAATGTCTGACAAAGAATATCTAACGGATCGCGTAAGTTGATCTCTTCAAACGTACTTACGTTTAGTGGTGGAGGAATTCGTTTCTCTTAGCTTTATACCCGTGGTATTTTTGGGGAAATCAATTTATGATTTGGCGGGTATGACGATGTGACATTCAAAGTGAATGGTGGTCAGGTGTTCTAAAAGATACATTATGACCTCAAGCTTTATCAACCGGGAAATGACAGAAATCGGGCAGGCAGCACGGCTATGTAGGTCGCTCCCATTAGGGTGTATATTACCTATCTAGAGAAAATCCATTTCATTTTTTTATATCTATTTTCTATGCTTTCCCTTTTCAGGAAACGGTGGGTAGCTCACAACCGTTGGTGATATACATTTGATACACTCAAGCGAAATGAGTGGTCGGTCATGTGTGGGCCATGTTGCAAGACGTTCTTGTTGAACCCAGTGTATTCGCCTCTAGAGATACACTATCGGCAGGTGGTCCCATACCTTTTCATAGTCGGAATCCAATCTCCAATAAGCGTCCGCGATTTTGTTTGTATACTATATATGTGGAACGTGAGATGCAAGCGTTCTGCTACATTGTTATTTACTTGTGATTAGACATTATTATAATATCAGAGAAGTATTGATTTCCAAAACTGTTTTGGGTTATCATAAGGTAAAAACCATCCGTGTTTATGTGTGGATTGGTCTTACGATTATCATTTCTTTTGAAAAGGATTTTGAAAAGTTCAACCAAATGATTTGAGTTTACTCACACCAGCCCCATGACTGACCCAGAGTTTATTTTGTTTTGTTTTCCCCAAACTCTTTGGTGTCCAAATTTGTACGGGCAATCAAGTAGTTCAAGTCTTTACAGATATACTTGGAGGAGCTTGAAGCAGGAGGCTTCAGGATTATATAGCTATTGTTATTTCCGCTGTGTGTAAGTGTTGTATTTTGAAAAGGTTATTGTATATATATATACTGTTAGATTGCAAAGTTATGTTGTATATTATATTTATTTTTATTCGTTCCGCTGTGAGATTCGTATTACTCTGATTCTGTTCTGTGGTGATCTTCTTCTTCTTCTATTCTATTTTTTTCTATCTTATCTATTCTCACCCTCTAACTTCTTTCTATTAATGATCAGGTATTTCTGATGTTTGAATAGTCAACATGGTAGTTGTGTGTTGATTTCCGGAGTCGAAAATTCTAGTTCGTTACATTGACCTATAACTATTATCATAATAGCATTAAACAGAAGCTAGAATAATAGATTTAGCGATCTGGTGCTCAAAACTATGGAGATGATCAGGCACTTTCTCAGTTGGAATGCAAACTACTAACCCATCTCCATATAATGAACCCAATCAATAAATTTTGAAACACCCACATAAATTACAAACCTAACGAAGCTAACAAAGCCAAATAAGGCTGAAAACATAAGCAACAGATGCTAAAAGCCATCTTATCTTAAAGTCAATAATTTAGTACGCAGCAAAATTCCTTCAATTAATTTGCAAAACAACCAAGCATTCATTTAAACAAAAGAAATATATTAACTTTGGTTGAGCTCTAAATTACTGTAAAATTAAAAGAATAAAACTAGTTTGATTTATACCTATTTTTTTAAATCTCTTTGCTAAATGTGAAGAAGACAAAAGCTAAGTAATAAATATCTCCATCACAACCCCGACCACAACGACAAAAGCAATACATAACTGTCGGCTACTGCAGTGCCACAATCCAAAATGGACACAGCCAAACCCAGATCTGCTATTGAGTCGTCCAGGAGAGAGATGCTTCAACATCCAATAATTTAGCATAAGCTTCAGTGGAATTGGGGAACGCCGTGGGCGCGGTTAAGAAATGGGGCGAGAAGGGTATAGGCTCGAAGTAAGGGAAATTGCCTGATCTGGCGTAAATTTCTAAGGATTGACTGGGTTTTGATGCGACAGAGGAGAGAAGATCGCGTCAAATGATAACACAGAGGTTGAATGAAATTTAATAGCAAATGAGGAAAATATTCTTAAGTAAAACGAAAAAACGATTAAAAGAAACGTGATGGAATTGAGAAAAAAGATGAGACATGAAAAAGTGTAAATTTTTAGAGGTACGACAGATGAATTGAGAGACAAGGCAGACGATTTAAGCGAGACGTCCGAGAAGCTGAATGTGGCGGCTTAGAACCCTAGACACTATTAATTTTTTATTTTCAAAGAGAAACGGAAGAAATCGCACCAGGGTTGGGAGTATTTAAAAAAAATACTGAATATGCCTATGATGATGTGAATGTTAGTAATCATCGATTATTAAATATTATTATTAAATGTTAAACCAAAAAGTAAATAAAATATTGGATATTAAACATTAATAACTAAATAGTTTTTATTAATTATATTTAATAGTATTATTAATATTAATTAATAATCATATAATATTGATTACTAAGTACTAATAATATTTGTTAGTTATTAAATTTAAATAAATATTAATTGTAATTTACTGTTATTAATAGCTAATCATAATAATCATTGAATATATAAAAAATGTTAATTAGTTAGATTTATTCAGTATTTTCATATTGTTATCGTTCCCTCAAAGATTTCCACTACATACAACTTTAATTATAGTAAATTGATATTTACAACGTATATGGAAAAATTGTAGGAAAATATATTACTTGACATGAGTTTTTGCAATTTACTTATTAAAACTCACTGATTAGTCTCAAAAAAATTTAATTTTTGTAAAATATTAAATATAATTATTATTTGTAATCACAAAATATTTTATGGTAGATGTTACTTCTCAATTATTAATATTTCTTGTTAATTATTTTTGTTTATTATTGATTATTTATTAATTATTAGTGGTCATTATTAATTATTAAATTAAATATAACTTAATAAGTGCAAATTTTATCATTAATTATTAAATATTATACTTATGAAATAATTATTGAAAAATATTTTTAGTAAATAATTATAAGAAATTAATTATTAAATATTACTTCTTAGTTATTAAATATATATAATTAATTAAATATTAAAATATTACTTCTTAGTTATTAAATATATCTAATTAATTAAATATTAAATGTTAAGCTAATGTTTATTAAAAGGTAAAAATTATTAATTGACATTGTTTTTGGCAAAAATCATTAATTATAAAAGATTATTAACTTTGAAACTAATATCTATTAATTTAAGTATTTTAAGATTTTTAAATGTTTAACTTAAATAATACTTGTCAATTATTATTATTTTCTTATTTGTTTTGAATTATTAATTATTTTTGAATTATTGATTATTTATTATGTATTGATTACTAAAAGCTGATTATTAATATTGGTGAGCTTTAATATTGATTACTTAAATGTAAGCTATTGTGTATGATTACTGATCTGTATGTTTGCTATGATTAAGATAATTTGTAGTTGCTTTGATATATTTGCTTCAGTGCAATTGCTTCAGTTCCTAAAAGCCGTTGTAAATTATATTATTTGCTTCGGTTGTTTAAGTAACCGAGGCAAATAACATTATTCGCTAAGATGAAACTGCTTCGGTTGTCAATAGAACTGAAGCAAATAAAACATTTGCTTCGGTTTTGAGAACAACAGAAGCAAATGGTACTACTTGTGTTGATTCATTTGCTTCGGTTGCCAACACAACGGAAGCAACTGGCATTATTTACTTCGGTTACGAGCACATCCGAAGTAAATGAGGCGAGGCAACATGCATGTTTTGTACTAGTGGTTACAATAACATGTTCTATTTAAGTGTCATTAAGTAGATCCTATCACAATCAGTAGGTTTCCATTTAACATATTACTTAATTTATAATTAATTATAATTTATTTCATTCCATAAGTCTTCTTACGTCATTCATTCTTGTGCCGCCTGAGCGGGCTTCCGTTTATTATTAATTTCTTTTATTAGACTTAATAATTCTCTTTTATAATTCTACGAATAATAAGCCTACTTCATCCTTTTTCATTAACCATGACTTGGTTTAATACAACCTCCTGTTGTTACTTACTTATTTACTTAGTTCTTTTAACTAAGGTTTTAAAATAAGTTTCTTTCCATTTATTATAACCTATGTTATAATTTCCACTTGTCCCTAGGACAAGCTTACCTATTATCTTCCATTCTTTCATTCATACTTAATCATAATAGGTTATTGTCATTCCCCGGTCATTCCAATTCTTATATTGTCATTTAGCTAGTATCATTTACTTATTAACTTAGTTTTCTTAATAAAGGTTTATTGATAAGTTTTCCCTTTTTATTAATTATAACACATGTTATAATTCCACTTGTCCCTAGGACAAGCCTACCTGTTATACAACATTCTCATTAATGTAATTAATTATTATAGGTTATATTCCCCGTTCATCACACTTTCTTTGGTACTTTATTTAACGAACTTTTACTGTTGTGACTTTTATCTCTTAACTATCTTCCGAAGTTTCACACCTTCCATTTAGGTTACAACATACACACACACACACAGATATATATATATATATGTATGTGTGTGTGTGTGTATTTAGACACCATACCCCTCACATTATGTTGACTACTTGTGGATGCTGGATTTGTCGGGCGGTTCCGGGTAGGCTTTTACCACAAGTTGAACTTTGTTAGGGAATGGAGTTTTGATGACATCAACCTTATTTCAATATTAATTGATTATAAAATATATACTAACATCTTTATCTAGAACATATGTACACATATATGCAGGATTTGCATACAGGAATTAATACCAAAGACCGTACAATTTTAAGAGTTTTAAAGATTCAAGAGATTCAAAGAAGATTCAAGACTCATGAGTAATCAAGATTTCAAGAGTTCAAGATAAATATAGTAATAGAGTCTATTTTATGTAAGACCCGAATCTCACTCCAGGTTCAAATTCAAATTCATATTATGATTTTCAAATTTCAAAATTCTATTTTCAAATTCTATTCTAATTAATTTTTTATTTTACTTTTGATTTTAAACTAAGTTTTAAAGATTATAAGTTTATATGTTTATATAGTTATATACTTTTATATCTTTATATTTATATAGTTTCAAACATTATAATTTTATAAATATGTTTATATAATTTATATTTGTGATTTCATACGTTTTCTACTTTATAATACTTATTTACATCACTATGTTTTAATTCAAGAATTTCCAGAATCGTATATATCAAAACACTTGGAAAATACTCAAATTTCAAATTTTAAACTACAAACGTCAACATACACAGTTAGCTATGTCGACATATAACTGTCACATTTTCAATTTTGAAAGGAATTGTCTTTTTACTATTTGTAACGTTCCAGAAGTGTTACAACCTTTCAACTCTTATAAATAGGGGATGATTTCAAATTTTTTAATCATTCTTCTTCTCCATCTTCTTCTCCTTACATTACACCATTATTATATCATATTTTTATGATTTCTACGCTTATACTCTGCTGATTTCAAGGCTAATTATATAAAACTTCTTCTTTTCTCACTCTCTACTCATTACTTTCTGAATCAAAGTGCTTTTGAAGAGTTATAGGGTTGTTGTAATAATTTGGGATAGTTTTGGAAATGGTGTGTTCCTTGTAGCCGTTAAATCAAGGAAGGAAACTGTGGTAACCTTGTAGCCGGGGAAATCAAGGGGAATATACTTGATTAAGGGTGTTTGGAATCGGTGGTAACCTTATGGCCGTGAAATCAAGGGTGTTGTACTTGGATATTGTTATAGTAATAAAACTCTATGCAATTCAACGTTGCGTGGGACTGGACGTAGGAGTAATCCGAACCAATATAAAATCCAGTGTGTTTTTTCCTTTTCTACATTTTATTTCTATTTATTTCTGTGTTTGATTTTGTGTTTGTGATTATCTCTGTGGTGTGTGATTCATTTAGTAGATCGTATAAGTTTTAGATTTTCTTAAATTCCTTAAAAAAAACATTATTCACCCCCTCTAGTGTTAGTTTTGCATTAACGATCCATTCTGCATTCCCTAACAAACTTAACCTCGTGTCCTAGTACGGTTACAATTTTCTAATCATTGTAAATTTTCTATACAACATAGGCATATCCATTATTCCAAATTTCACTGTAATTCTATTTTCATCTTTTGACATCATAATATTCTTAAGGAATTATTCATGTTTACCGTAAATTCCATTATTACAACATTTACAGTAAATCTAATTCAGACAGATGATTAAAGGAAACAGGTCTTATACAGTAAAAGTGTTCTCCGCAGATTTAATCTCAATTACCACAATAATTCGCAATTCCACTGTAACTTGTCTTATAATATCCAATTAACATGTTATTAGAATAAATCTATATACAACAGTAATCCATTCCACATATTCTAACAGGTTTAATAGTCAATTTCCACAATTATCAACTGTTCAGCCGATTAAATATAACAGGGAATACAAAGGATAAATATACCATTATTTAAAATGGCATAATTTTGGTCCACTCACCTAACAATTTTCCAATCCATGAATCTGATCTAGATCTGTTATTCTACGGCCTTCCTAACTGAATCTATATTCCAATTAACCATGGATTCACAAATCTAATACTGAGAAAGAAACCTATATCAACCAGATTCAAAGTCTTACCTCTCGTTGAACAGGATTCTGAACACCTATTTGTAGATATTTTTTCCCTCCAAATCTTGAATCGGAATTTCCTAAGACTAATTACTCTATTTTCTGAAGAGATTTAAGGAGGAAGAAGAATGGCAGAGCATATGCAGCATCTCAGAAAATATGATATTTTGGCTAGGCTCTCTTAGTCTATTTATAGGTGTACAAGAAAGTTTGAATCATCATATTTAATCCCTTACAATCTGAACCGCACACATTAGAAAAGCCACGCCACAAAAACAGATATGGACCGGCTCGGGTCAACCCGCCACTACATCGGTCGGCCCGTGGGTCGACCTATAGGTAGACCCATCCATTCTTGGGTCGACCCATAGGTCGACTCAGGCAGGATGTGGGTCGACCCATCTGACCTCACATGTGTTTTCTGGGACGCTGTTTCTGAATTTGACGTTTTTAATTAACAATATTTAATTACTTGCCCTTTTTAACTTCTTTGATTTGTTTTATACCCTTTATATAGCATCGTCAAATTTGAATTTTACTTATATAAGTATATATATATATATATATACAGCCTTCCAATTATTTAATTCATTGTTATCTTTTGTATGCATGCACCGTTTTGGTCATGCCATATACCTAAACGAACCAGAAAATCACCACGAATGCATTAGTAAATGTTTTAGGGTCAAATTCTGAAAAATATAATCCTTTATATTTTCCTTTTTATTATTAACATAAAAATACTGGTAGTTTCATTCTCCCAACCTTAGGAAATTTCGTCCTTGAAACTTAATAAGGGTAAATTAAGTAATCCCTCACAATTTACAACCATCATGTCTGCATCCAATTTTGCAACCATTTGTGCACTTGTGCTAAATGTACTTCAACATAATAATATGTGAATGAAATGAATGCCTAAGCGGTACCTCCTATATGAATGGAATTTTTTCTTGAAAATATTTTGAAAAGATGATGCACGCATCCTAAATATATTGGCAATTTCTACATGAATGCAGTATTTTTAAAATAAATGTACTTTTCCATCCAGTTTTTCCTACACTCTTCCAGAGCAAGAATTTAGTTTATCCAAACCCTACCAGCCAACTTTAAATTTTCGAATTTAAGAAGAAAAAAATCTGATTTTCTAAATTCTATTTCTTATGTTACAAAAAGGTGGAAAACGGAAAATTTTCACACTTTCCATTTTTTTATGTACCTTTTGTATCTGTACTTGGATTTTAAGAAACTACCATATAAAAGTTTCCTATCTTCCTATCCAAGCACAGTTCTCATAAGAAAATTCTCTTTATTTTAGATTTTCTTTTTGAACTTAGGAAAAATTCCATAATTTTTATTCTCATTTCTCAAAATTTTCCATTTTTCTCAGTTTTCATGTTTGTTGCTTAAATGGATTTTTGTTTTCATTTTAGTTATGTCATTACTCTTTCTTAGCCTATTTGACTTAATCCATTGATCTAAGTTTAATTTTTAAATAAGTCTTTTAATCCATCAACTAAAATAGGAAAACAAGCACTCTACGCAGCTACTATCAATGGCGAAGTATTCTAGGACCATGTCCCCTTTGACAAAGAAAAGTCCAAACCAAAGGATCTAAACATTTACTTACCCTTTACCATCTAGTAGCCACCACTAGTCCTTGCTATGTACTAATAGTCTTATCCAAACAACAACCTATGTTCCATAACGCTTCTACGCGAACTTACCATTATTTTCAAAACAGTCCTTCCTATTTATTTCATAGCCTCAAAATATTTCCCGCTTTCCCTAGGTACCAATCCTTTGCCCACTCCATGATTTAAAAAACGTGGTTTGGCTTTCTCATTTCATTTTTCTTCTAGAAGTTAAAAGGGTTAAAACTTTATCTTTTTTCTGTATTAAAACTTTCTTTTACCAAACTATACAAAAAAACATGTCATCCCAAAAAAATGAAAATCATTTTTTTATTTCAGATCACAAAAACCGGAGTAACTGGAGTAGACATGGGCAACTACTTTTCTACTAGTTTCACTACTGTTCATGTTTACAATGTTAGTTCAATAACTTACAACTAGGTGCAAACATCTACTGTATTCTTAATTCTTACAACCTATTTTGTCCATCCAACAAAATTTTATGTCAAAACAACAACAGAAAAAGAATAGAGATTTTCAAAATTTTCTTTCCCGAAAATTTTAATTTTTAACAAAATGCAATCTTTTCTATGCTTTGCCATTTTAATCCTTTTATACTTTATAACTTAAAAACTAGCGAGCTATACATGCTCTATATGGTGCACCTTTTTTTGAAAAAATTCATTTTAGACAAAATTTCCATGTACCCCATTTTATTTTATTTTCTTCAAAACTCAATATGTACTTTTCAAATATGCTCCTTACATATTTTTTCAAACATAAAAAAATATCTCTTTTATTTCAAAGATTTTTTCTGCATAATTTAGCTAGTACATATTTTAAAATTGTAACTTTTAACTTCAAAACTTAAAAAACACCATAAACTGCTACCCAAAAGTTTTTATAATTTCAGGTTCTCAAAAGTTAACAATGGGGCTAGACTCAAAGTGGTAAAGTGGGTTTCCAACTTACCTAGACTCTCTTAGATATTCCCACAAAGTCAATTCTCTCTCTCATATATATATATATATATATATATATATATATATATATCCCTAATCCAGCTTCCTCTTTTTTTCAATTAATAAGGCCCTACCGCCAAACCCGCTAATATGAGATACTAACATCTCAGCTACTGACATATGAGATACATCTTTCTCAGATACAAAGCATTGTACGTTTTTCACCTAACTCACCTAAGGGTCTCAAATGTCCATAATCATTCCTAATGTACAAAAATGATATCCCAATTCTTTCTATAATTTTTTCTTCCTATTTAGTGGGTTCCTCTTATGGATCTAGGTATATATATATAACCATATTTATATTTTAAAAATACAAATACGTGCACTCACTATTTATATAGGAATCTTGAACCAAAGCTCTGATACCATATGTAACAACCCGAATTCCGACAGAACAATTTTTTTTTAAATCTCAATCTGCCGAAACTTGGATTGGCTTGTTTGGTATCCTGCAGAAAAGACAGAGACATAAAATATATCAAAGCTCAGAAAACATCCCACAGCGGAATGGAATAAAATTTAGTATAATCAAATATAGCCTTACCAAAGTAATAATACTGCCTAATCGGTATCTAAAGCTATCTTACCTCTGCCGTAAACCTAACATGTGACTGTGTTATGAGGAGGGGGTCAGAACACAAGTTCTAGTGATTGGACTAAATTACACAATATGAAATAACCATACATATACCATTCAGTTATGTTACTTATTTATTAGTTTGTTTGGGTTAATAGCACTCAAGGCTTTACACACACATTGTACCCATTTAGACCCAGTGGATTAACCTAATATAACATATATGTAGTTACCCCCAATATCAAGGTACTTCCTATGGTACCTTCTCACATGGTCTCCGTCGTCGTGCCATGGAAGCGTATGCAACTCTCATCCTATGTCGGAGCGACGTATGGATCTCCATAAAACTATGCCACGTATGTAACTCTAATCCTACTCTAGAGCGACGAACGAATCTCCATAAAACTATGCCACGTTTCGCACAGAACTACCATCGCCATGCTATGTAAGCATATGGACTGTTATATCCAAACTCCTCAGCCATGCTCGATCAACACGGAGTAATGCCTAGCGTCTATGATACACCACCCGGTGCGGCGTGCATGTATCCTCACACGTATGCAGTGTCTACTGTACCCCAAGTTATGTAATAGAGCTGCATCTGAATGCACGGAACTAGGTAGGGGCCTTTCTCATATCGGTATAGGTCTGCTAAAGGGGCCTAAAGTACAGATATATAAACTATGGTCTACATTGCTACAGTGGCAATGGTCCCACCTCGATCCTTCCCTCAACTAGTGAAAGACTACATCAAGAGCTAAATGACGTTCCCCTAGCAAACAATCTACATCCAAATTGGCGTATCTCCCAACAAAAGTCTCGATAGTGAAAGATCGATGGCTTGTTGGTTTAGCTCAAGTCTTTCCGCACCACATTGACTGCTGATGACAGGTACCCGACGATTACTATCCTTAATTTGATCCTAACCAGCCTCTCTGTAGGCAAATCGTTGAATCACCCCAATACCGCTGAAACGACCCGAAATCCCCCTTGCGGGAAATCACGGATTGTACAGAGAACAAGCCACATCGGGACGCAAACAGAAGAACATTACATTGCTTATTACAACAATTCCTTAGAATATAAGAATATACAGAGTATAAACAAATAAAATACATTCGATAAATATCTGAGATTACAATAAATTACATAGCAGTGGAAAATCATACAAAACACAACTGAAAAGAATATACGGATATAGAGCTTTCCGAATATTGTTCCAGCTGCAAACCAGGTTCCTGTGAACATAAATATGCATAACCAAAACTACTAGCTGCCCATGCGGAAAATAAGGGCACCCAGAGTTTAGGTTAAAACAATAAACTCCAGGTCAGTCATGTGACTGGTGTGAGAACTAAAATAGTTATTTAAAACTTTACTTTAAATCAGATATATCAAGGGACCACGCTGTATAACATGGAACGGGTTTCCTCCCAAGAATATCAGTGCATATAACAAAACAACACAATGCTTTTTGGAAAAATGAAGCTATTATAAGACCTAGGCCCCATCACACAATGCAACACAAGCCATAGGATAGGGTTTTCCCTTATAATAGCCAAACATGCTTGGTACGTTAAAAACAAATCATTTGATACTATTATAAGTGCATAGTGTATAAAACAACTTCAAATATAAATGTATCAATCCTAGACGGCATGGGTACCATATGTCATGTCGCCATACTAGGCTCTACAATCAAAACCGCAAAGTCACGTATTTGGAAATTGGATTTCCGTCTGTGAACCGAGGCCAGGGATCGTCCTCACCGTTTCGAGACAATCTAGGCTACCATGTCTCAGGAACAACCGCAACTGCACCTTGGATCGTCAGAGCCGGTCCACCGATGTGGATTAAAATGCCTGAACACTGCGTTTCCCCGCCCTTTGGGGCGTAAATGAGCCAAATGACTCCATCGGCTCCACATAGTCATCGATATATCCGAAGCGCCTCGCAATCCAACAACCACATAGGTGAAAATAATATAAATGTCAGGGCTGTTAGGTCACTGATACCACCCTAGCTAGAAAGAAACGCATGCCCTCCCTGAGGTCCTCTCCCGTTTCTGGTTCACAACCGGGGTGTGAGGCTCGCGAATCAACGTTACACAAAGTTGTGCCACACAGGCTGTGCTTTGATCATCAACCACAAGACTTTGCTTTTCAACAGAAGCCTTGATCATTTGCCACTTAGGCATGCCACACAGGCAATTTACTCCATGCGATTGATATCCATCAATATATAACCCCTAAGCTCGTATGTCTCAGAGAAGGGCGTTAAGTAAGATAACAAATTCTCTGTCTCCAAACAGAAATATATTTAATAGAAATCAATCACACAGAATAAAATCCAATGTCAGACACACAGTCCATTTACAAGTTCGTTCTAGGTCTGAACGAAATCGGTGGCACCTTGTACCTCGCATATCCATCAATCTCCAAGTACGTCTGGACGATCACCAACTGATTCCCTCCTCTTGGGTGTACAGCCCAATCAAGATCATCAGTAATCAACCAAACGATGTGAAGACCTCCGATCTTCGACCACCGTCTTCATCCTCGACACATCGTCGAATCAGTTATTCAGAATGGGATAAACCCGGTCTTTCTGAACAACTCGCGTTTATAATAGACAAGTGTTACACAAACACAACATACGCCTCATTCCAATTCAGAATATTCTTTTATTCAAATATTCTTATACTTTGGGAAAGGTTCCCATTAATTTTATAAAAGATAAATTCTTTAAAATTTATTCTTCAATCTTTCTTTGGATATCAAATCAAACCGTATTAAGGTTTTCTAAACTAGTTGGGGTTAGCGAACCACACCGAAGTAATCATTTATTTTATTTCCCAATCCCAACCTATTCCTCCCATGAAGTAAAACTGGTAATACTTCATATCTAACACCACGGTGTTATCGGAAAATTTAATTACCATTTCACGTTCAAATCTAATTAAAGATTTAACTATCGCCTGGAGCAAAACTGGTGATACTCCATTCTCAATCTTTTCAATCTAATTAAAGATTCATTAAAACTTCACTTAGTTTTAATCTTCTCAAAAATCAATATCCTGTCTTTAACTGGGTTAAAGAACCAATGTCATCTAAAACATGCTTCACGATAAATCCAAAATCACATTCCATTAATTATCGGATTAAAGAACAATTGTTATTTAAAATAACGTTACAATAAACCCAAAAATCTATTCCAATTCAATTCCAATTAAATATCTTTTAATCGGTATACTTCATTAAATCTAAATAAAAAGATTTAATCTTTTTCTCAACTGGGTTTAAGAACAGTGTTAATGAAGACACCATTCACGACAAACCCAAATCCCATTTGATATTAAATACAAGGCTCTGAATAGAAAATATATCGGCTTATATTCAATATCAAATTCTACGACCAACAAATATCATATTGGAAATAACGATATAAATTTATCTTTCAAATTTCCATAACAATATCTGTATAATCATGAAATCCAACATCGAAATATTCCAAAGACAATTTTGATTCAAATCCATTCCAATTCAATTATTGGAAATTCTGGTTACTTTTAAAACCCTTTCAAATCCAAATTATTTATTTTAAAAAATAAATGGATTATAACTCTAGTTCAAAACTAGTTCATTTCGATAAAAATCTATTATTATTTTTTCAAATATGGAGTTTTTCATCCCAATTCTTTCCAAATCATTTCTTATGATTTAACACTATTATTACTATTTTCAATAATTTTATCATGGCCCGTACAGTCAATTTCCATCAACGGCCATCGAACTGCACTTACATCGACCTTTTCCAAATTTTATTTGGACATAATTCCTAATCCAACCATTAGATTTCAAATCTCTAATATTCGTTAGAAAGATCGTTTAGATATGAACCCAATAGTTCTGGTTTTAGGATAATCCGACGGTCGGATCTCCCGTAATGTCCATTCGAAGTCAATAGTCGAAATTCGCGAACTGTCGCGGCGCGGTGCGTTTTATTCAGGCCATTTAATATTATATATATATATATATTATATTATATATTTCGTCGATTTCCTTTTAAAACATATTTTATAAATCGTTTTAAATTCGTTTTCAAAACGATTTCAACTTCATATTCAATTTCAAATCAAAACTGAATATTCCATATCATCGATATATATATATATATATAATAATAATAATAATATTTTCAAAATATTATATTTTGAAATCAATTTCTTTTCGATATTCATTTTAAAAATGAATAAAATGGATATAAATATCGTTCGTGTCAAAATGGCGCATATTAACCAACACGGCTTCATATATTTCAATAACTTCGTTATTCTATTCAACAAATGAATATTTTCTTCAACACATGAATATATATTTTTATTCAGCACATGAATATTTATTCTATTCAACACATGAATTTTCTTTCTATTCAACACATGAATTTTTATTCTATTCAACACATGAATTTTTATTCTATTCAACACATGAATTTTCTTTCTATTCAACACATGAATTTTTATTCTATTCAACACATGAATTTTCTTTCTATTCAACCCATGAATATTTATTCTATTTAACACATGAATTTTCTTTCTATTCAACACATGAATTTTCTTTTATAATATTCCTTATTTTCCAAATTGGAATGAGGCCCAATCAATTACCATATAATGTTAATTATATGGATTCCCTGCAACACATGTATATAATAGCAACGATAAATCATCAACCATTATCCATGCACCACACAACTGCATAAGCATTAAATATAAATAATTAACGCTTACACAGTCTGTCAACCCATCGATTTACATACAACTAAACAATCGGGATTAGTGTACGTCAAATATCATCCCAATACCCGTGTGGGGTTTCAAATCAACAAACACATATTTTTATTTGTGTAGTTGGGCGATGTGTAAAATTTATCGTCCCAATCAATATCAGTCAAATGGGTGTACATAAATAAATCGTTCGATTTGTTCATAAATATTTATTTTATATACACGTTAAAAATTATAATTTTAACAATAAAATATTTATAACGATAAAATATTTTCATTCCACATCACACAATCAAATTTCACAACACAACAATCAAACAAACAAGTCATCCATGGTCTGTGGACGACGAGTGTCGGACGCTGCTAAGCACCGTCTGCATCCTAGTATATATTTCAACTAGAAAACAAATTAAAAGTGAGGAGTTCTCACCGAGAAGCAAAACCAAATGCCATGACTCTTCATATGTAGAAAATTTCACCTTGCTTGCCCTTCATCACTTTCGTCGCTTGTATTCGCTACATATATAAAAATCACATTTTTATATTCTTTAGTACATAAAAATCATATCTTCACTAAATAAAAATATAACCTTTCCAAGAATCATATTTTTATGCATTCGCTACTTCACATAAAATTTTCACCTTAAAAACAAAGTATATTATTTAAAAATCATATTTTTAATTACCTAAAATAAATAAAAATATAAACTTTCTATTACGACCCGTATTTTTCTACTAATTTATTTGGATTATTTTAATTATTTAAAATATTGGTTTGGGTTTAAATAATCGAATTTAAAATTTTTATTTTGAATATATTATTTAAATAAATAATAAAATAATATTTTAATTTCCAGAATATTTGGGAAAATATAGAATTTGCCATATATTGTGATCGGGCAGTTTAAATTGGTCAAATATTGGTTATATTAAATTTACAACGACGATTTCGTTTATTTAACGACGGTCGAGCGATATGGTTTATAATTTAATTAAATAACGAGCTACAGCGGTGCGATAGTTCACGATTTGGCATTTTGAACTTCAATTGGTCGTACCAGGTTCAAAATAAGTCAGATTTCCTCGAAATAAGAAACGTCGGGACTAGTTTGACGATATCTTTCCAATGGCAGAGAAAAATCCAATTTTCGTCGTGTAGATTTTATTTTATGTCGAAATCAAATTTTGGAAAAAACGCTATGGAATTTCCTTTATATATATAGCGCTGTGTTTATATAAAATGAGGGTTTTTAAATATTTTATATATCAATTTGGCTTCAAACTTAACCCGGGATATTTTATCTGGGTAATATATGATATTCTGGTCGTATATGGCCAATTTCAATATTTTAATATTATTATATTGATCTATTTTAAATTTGGTTTACTTTATTTGAATTGGCCAGTTATAAAAGGGCCTTTATTCAAACGATCTCAGTTTTCGACGAAATAAATTTTCGGGACTGCAACGGTAAATTATTGCTAGGTTTCAAGTGGCGCGTCAATCAAGACTAATTTGTGAGTGCAGCAAAATAAAATACAAATATAAATGACCATTTGAACGTAAACGAGTGCCATTTGAGCCAACAAACTCATAATTCGACGAAACAAGTTTCATTAGGACCGTATCATCAAATTATACTATGTCGTCCATTCGCATCTCGAACGGGGTTCGTATGTGAGCACAGAAGCGAATAAACAATGTTCAAAATAGCGATAGGTACGAAATAAAAATCGTTAGTCATATCATTAGTTACCTCAACATTAAAATAACTTTTTCCCTCGCCTATATAAACTCATAGCCCAAACCCTAAAGCCCCAAATTAGAAAATCAGCACTACATTTTGCAGAAAATCCCCTAATTAGTTTTTAATTTATTTCTTCAATTTTGTGAGGAATCTGAGGGGGGTTCCAAAGGTAAAGTTGTAGATCGGGGTGTTACCTGGCTACTGTAAAAAGTTGGAGGTAATCGGAGGGTTGTGGTGGCTGAAATCGGGGTCTAAAGCCACTAAATCAGTTTCGCTCCTTTCAGGAATTGAAGAGATTGGGTTGATTTCAGGTAGGGAGACCAGTGGGAGGTGGAAGAGGGAAGACTGAGCTTTAATTTAGCGGTGGTCTCGGGGTCTAACATTGCCTGTGGTGGCCGGTGGAGGTAGATGATCGAAGTTGGTCAATTTGGGTTTAATTTTGAAAGCACGGTTCGGGTTTAGGGCGTTTTCGGCGATTCTGGTAGTCGAGGGGCTAGGTGCTGGGGGTTCGATGAAGCGTGGTGGCAAGGGGCATCGAACGGCGGTGATGGCGGCGCCTGAAGTGGTCGGAGGACGGAGGATTTCTGGGATGAACGGGAAAAGTGTAAACCCGAAATTCAGGCGGGTGGGTCGATTTGAGGTGGCGGCGTCACTGGCGTGGGGTCCTGGTGGATGGGCGGTGGTGGCGCGATGGTCAGGGTCGGTCCAAGGTCGGCGGTGGTGGCCCAGTACGCGGTTGGATGAGTACCGTGTTTTCCAAGGTGGAAGAAAGAAAGGGGAGTCGGGTTTGGGGAGTAGGAGAAAAAGAAAACGCGTTTTGTTTTAAACCAATGATGACGTGGCACTGTTTATTAAGGTAATGTTTATTTAATTATTTAATTAATTTATAATTGTTGGTTAATAATCCGTATATTTATACCAAACTTTAAACTAGCATATCTTTCACATACGATAACGAAATCTGACGAAACTGGAACCGTTGGGATCGCAGGGCGAGACCTATCCGATGGCACAGACTAGGAGTCAATCTGACACAGTTGAAAATTTAGCTAATTTTGGACGTTCAACTCAAATTAAATGTAACAAACGCGTCAACCGTCAACCAGAGTAAACACTGGTGAGTAAATTCTCACACCTTCTGGAATCCTGTGATGTGGTAAATTCATATTAAAATATAATTTACCTTTAAAAATATAAATTGTTTGATTGGTTGCCATTGGATGATTATTGGTTGATTGGTTGCTGTTATTTATAATCCATCGTTTTAAATTTATAGATGGTTGGAATTTATTTCATATATTATTATGAAATGTATAACCGAGCTGTGATGCAGGGAAGGACAGGTTGGAGGGATCCGACCGGATTCCTCAAATAAACTATATTTTTGTTTGTTGTGCATATGTATGAATTGTTCAACCTTACTGACACCAAAACCTGTTTAAATGTGATGGTTGAATAGATCTTCATCATTGTTGTGATTGAAATCAATTGACAGTGTTGATATGGTCATTGGCACGAAATAGCCTGAAATATGTTGTTGTAAATGTCGTCTACCGTCAGGTGGATCGACGTTGTTTCAAAGTTATAAATTTATTTATAACTGAATTAAAGTTTTTAAATTATTTTTTATGAGGGTTTAAATTGGAAATTTACAAATAAATATATTGAACCAAGTTATAAAGGAAATTAGTTAACTGGTTTAGATCAATTTGAAAAGCAGAAAACCAAGAATTTCCTACGGTTTGGTAAAAGGAAATAATAGTTTTTTTAAAACAATTAAATGTGGTTTTTAAATTTATGAAGTTATTTAATAAGTTTTAAAAGGGGAAATGAGAATTAACGCAGTTAAAGGTTAACTGAGATGTACGATCAGTAAATTCAACTGTTTTTTAATTGAAGGTGGTAATTGGATTAAACTGCTTTGAAATTTCTGAAGTATTTGTCAAATGTCACAACCAAAAGGTTAAATGTTAACTAAGTGTCGATCAACTAAATTTGATAAGTGATTATCGAGTTGGTTGGTGTTAATATAGTTAATTAATAAGCTTTTAAAAATGATAATTATACTATTCTAATTTAATAGCCAAGTTAACTGTTTTTATAGTTAATATTCAAAGTTAATTATTTTTTTAATTAATAAGGATTAAAATGATGGGTTTTAACTGGAGTGATTAGATGGCATTAAGGTTGGATCAAAAGGTTGGTAGGCAGATTTTAGTTGTAAATCCAAGGTAAGGTTTTGTTTTAAGGATACTCGAGTAAATGGAAGCGAATTATTAAATGTGGGTTTTATTTAAATCCAAAGGTTATAAGAGAAAAAGGGTTTTAAAGTTAAAAGGTGTATTGTTATTAAAGACTTACTTAATTAAAGGAATTAAGTAAAAGGATTTGGAGTGAAGATTTCAAATATAAGGAACGGTTTTATAAAAACCCGATTTGTTATCAGAGGGAAAATGAGATTTGATGTTAAAGGTTAAACTAATATTATTCTAAGGTAAGAACGGGTCGATCAAGGTTTGAGAGGTAACTAAAATACCCCAACTTGGTTGGCTTCACTATTATCGAGGAATGGTATTAGTTTGGAGCGAGTGAAGGTGTTGAAATTGGTTTTACTTTATACGAGGAATATCGAACTCTAATGCTGGGTCTTGGGAATTAAATAATATTGCAATATTAGTTTCAAAAGAAATAAGAATATTGATTTCAAATTTTATTGAACATTTGTTATTCAATTATAGTTGATCGAATATAGTATTTGAGATAGAGTTAGTCAAACGTAGTTATTCAGGAAAAGTTGCCATTGCGTACGACTGCTAGCGTAATTCGCAGGGCTGTAGATAGCCTACGGCAGTCAGATGTTTCCTGAGAGAATCAGGCGTAACCATTGTAATCGCTGCGATCTAAGTCAAGCGAATGGAGTAACTCGAATATTAGTTAGTCGATAGGAGTAATCAAGCCAAGTTAGTCCAGTTGAGTTAAATAAGTCGAGTTAGTCAAGTTAGAGTTAATCGATCAAAGTAAATCAGTCAGAGCTAATCATAGGAAATTTGGTTTATATCATTAAGTATATACATATATGGATATTGTGAGTTGCTCGAATGTAAGAAAAAGGGAAAAGGGTTTTAAAGAAATATATCGATATTCCCGATGGAAATGGAAAGCTGTGTAGGAATATATATATATATATATATATATATATATATATATATATATATACGTTCTCAAAATCATGTAAACAGTTCTGTTATAATAGAATAAGGTTAAATCAAATGTTTTGAAAGATTTAAAGGTTTATTAACTATCGGGTTAAATATATTTTAAAGAAGCCAAGTTAGGTCAAGTGCTGAATCAACAAACTCTTGTTATTTACTCAATTGTCATTTGATAATTAAAACACCGACTATCAAACCTTACCAATAAGATTGTTGGTACGGAAAGACCGGGATCGAATTATATTCGAAAACCATTCCGACCAACAAATACGGGAAGAGATCAGAAGATGATCGAGATGGAGCATTGAAGACCGTAGATTTTCATAAACGGAGTAATCACTAATAATCTCTTATGTTGCAACCAGAGATAAAATGGGATTCTGTCGTGGTTGGAATCTATGGGTTACAAGGACTACTCGCTACTGATCCATGGGGTGATTCCTATATGAGATGCAGTAGGAGAGTACCTTCGGTTCATCCTGTTCCTGGATGACTTGTATGGACGAATGTCTGACAGAGTGTTTCCAAAGGAATTACATGAGTTGATTTCTCCAAACGTACCATAGTTTGTGGCGGAGAAATGGTTATACTCTAGCCAAATACTAGAGTATTTTTGTGGACGTCAATCAAGTGTGATTTGGCGGATATGACGATGTGGCATTCAAAGTGAATGATGACCAGATGTTCTAGATATAAATTCTAGCCTCATCAACCGGGAAATGACAAAAATCGGGCAGGTAGCATGGCTATGTAGGTCGCGCCCATTAGGGTGTATAATCACCTATCTAGAGAAATTCCATTTTCTTCTTTAATCTATGTTCGATGCTGTCCCTATTCGGGAAGGCTGTTGCTGATCCCAACCGTCAGTGATATACATTCGATACACTCAAGCGAAATGAGTGGTCGGTCATGTGTGGGCCGGGTTGCAAGACGTTCTTGTTGAACCCAGTGTATTCGCCTCTAGAGATACACTATCGGCAGGTGGTCCCATACCTTGTCAAAGTCGGAATCCAATTTCCAATAAGGACCTACGGTTTTTCGATTGTATAATATATATGTGGAGCGTGAGATGCAAGTGTTCCGCTAGATTGTTAATTATTTGTATTTAGACATTATGATAATATCAGAATAAGTTATGATTTCAAAAATGGTTTGGGATATAGTAAGGTAAAAACCATCCGTGTTTATGTGTGGACTGGTCTTACTATTATCATTTGATTTCATAAAGAATTTTCCAAAGTTAAACAAGTTGTGTGTTCTGTGAATTTATCACTGAAAGTATTCCAGACTGACCCGGTGTATTTTGCTTTGCTTCAAGTGTGCTCGGGTCAAACCGAGTATGTTCCAGGTTAAGTTTCGCTTGGAGTTTCAGGAGTTGGAAGCAGGCGGCTTCACCGCTAGATATATAAATTTATTATTCCATTGTAACGGATATATGTTGTACTCTGATGATTGGTATGTATATACAGTTCTTTGTATAAAGATATTTGATAAATATATTTTATCTGTTCTGCTGTGAGATTCTGATGTGTTCTTCTTCTTTCTTCTATTCTAATATTTTTTCTTCCTCTTCTCACCCTCTATTTTCTTTCTCATGACAATCTAGTGTTTTCGATACTTGAATAGTCGACATGGTGAACTTATGTCGATTTTCGGGGTCGAAAATCGTTGGGTCGTTACAGTGGTATCAAAGCGATTGGTTTAATGATTAACCTTGGCTCTGTGGTGTGAATCAATAGAGATGGGGTTAGTAATGCCCTAGATTGAGTTCGTATGTATATATACGAGGGCGCATATTTGTGATTTGATATAAAATTATTTTTGAAATTATTTTTGCCCAATATATTTTATAAATAATGAAAGTAATGATTTTTTAAATTATTATATTATGGGCAATCATTTTGATTTGTTAATGTTGATTGAATGATATGTTTGGATAGTGTGCTCGATTTGATGAATATAAAACTGAACATGGATCGATTTGGTTTAAAATCAAAATGAAATAAAGAAGTTGAATAAATCAATCAATATGAATAAATTTGGATGGATAACTATAAGGAATAAATGAAGTGATTATAAATAATTATAATCTTATATAGATTGAATTGTGTGTGATATGGATGATATGTATGATATGGATGGTTTGAACCTTATTGATATTGTTTTATGGACTAATGAATTCCTTTGAGTTGAGAACAGGTGCTGAAGTACCAATTCAGATTTAATATCCATCCAAAAGAGAAATTCTGGAGTTATTTGAATCCAGTTTGAATAAAGCTGCAAAATAATTAAGCAAGCTCGAAAAAAAAATATCGCTTAATAACGCTCGCCAAAAGGTACGCTTAAGCAAATATGAATTTTTGGATATTGATTTGGGTTTTCATTTTGAATTTTGGATTTTCCGACCATGATGGTCGATGTATATTTATTTCCTGATCCTGCAATATTGCAGATGTTCCTCCGTGCAGGGGAGACTCTGCCGAAATTTTTCCAAAATTTGTGGTGTTAGAAATTTTTTGAATTTTTTTGGGAAATTCTTTTATTTGAAATAAATTGGTTTTAAAACCAATTGGGCCAGTTTGGAAATAAATTCGAGTTTTAAAATTAATTATTTTTGGAAGGATAATGGGATTTAACATTCTTTCTACCTTAGCAATTTCGAGGACGAAATTATTTTAAGGGGGAAGGAATGTAACGACCCGTATTTTTCTGCTAATCTATTTTGATTATTTTAATTATTTAAAATATTGGTTTGGGTTTAAATAATCAAATTTAACAATTTTATTTTGAATATATTATTTAAATAAATAATAAAATAATATTTTAATTTCCAGAATATTTGGGAAAATATAGAATTTGCCATATATTGTGGTCGGGCAGTTTAAATTGGTCAAATATTGGTTATATTAAATTTACAATGACGATTTCATTTATTTAACGATGGTCGAGCTATTTGGTTTATAATTTAATTAAATAACGAGCTGCAACGGCGCGGTACTTCGTGATTTGGCGGTTTAAACTTCAATTGGTCGTATCGGGCTCAAAATAAATCGGATTTCCTCGAAATAAGAAACGTCGGGACCGGTTTGATGATATCTTTCCAATGGCAGAGAAAAATCCAATTTTCGTCGCGTAGATTTTATTTTATGTCCAAATCAAATTTTGAAAAAATGCTATGGAATTTCCTTTATATATATAGCGCTGTGATTATATAAAATGAGGTTTTTAAATATTTTATATATCGATTTGGCTTCAAACTCAACCGTGGATATTTTATCTAGGTAATATACGATATTCTGGTCGTATATGGCCAATTTTAATATTTCAATATTATTATATTGAGCTATTTTAAAATTGGTTTACTTTATTTGAATTGGCCAGTTATAAAATGGCCTTTATTCAAACGATCTCAGTTTTCAACGAAATAAATTTTATTGGGACCACAACAGTAAATTATTGCTAGGTTTCAAGTGGCGCGTCAATCGGGGCTAATTTGTGAGCACAGCAAAATGAAATACAAATAAAAACGACCATTTGAACGTAAATGAGCGCCATTCGAGCAAACGAACTCGGAATTCGACGAAACAAGTTTCATTAGGACCGTACCATCAAATTATACTATGTCGTCCATTTGCATCTTGAACGGGGTTCGTATGTGAGCACAGAAGCGAATAAACAACGTTCGAATTAGCGATAGGTACGAAATAAAAATCGTTAGTCATATCATTAGTCACCCCAACATTAAAATAAATTTTCCCCTCGCCTATATAAACTCATAGCCCAAACCCTAAAGCCCCAAATCATAAAATCACCTATACATTTTGCAGAAAAGCCCCAAATCCATTTTTAATTTATTTCTTCAATTTAGTGAGGAATCTGAGGGGGGTTCCAAAGGTAAAGTTGTAGATCGGGGTGTTACCTGGCTACTGTAAAAAGTTGGAGGTAATCGGAGGGTTGTGCTGGCCGAAATCGGGGTCTAAAGCCACTAAATCAGTTTCGCTCCTTTCAGGAAATGAAGAGATTGGGTTGATTTTAGGTAGGGAGACCAGTGGGAGGTGGAAGAGGGAAGACTGAGCTTTAATTTGGCGGTAGTCTCGGGGGTCTAACATTGCATGTGGTGGCCGGTGGAGGTAGATGATCGGAGTTGGTCAGTTTGGGTTTAATTTTGAAAGCACAGTTCGGGTTTTGGGTGTTTCCGGCGATTCTGGTTGTCGAGGGGCCAGGGGCTGGGGGTTCGATGAAGCGTGGTGGCAAGGGGCGTCGAACGTCGGTGGTGGCGGCGCCTGAACTGGTTGGACGACGGAGGATTTCTGGGATGAACGGGAAAAGGGGAAACCTGAAATTCAGGCGGGTGGGTCGATTTGAGGTGGCGGCATCACTGGCGTGGGGTCTTGGTGGATGGGCGGTGGTGGCGCGATGGTCAGGATCGGTCCAAGGTCGGCGGTGGTGGCCCAGTACACGGTTGGATGAGTACCGTGTTTTTCAAGGTGGAAGAAAAAAGGGGAGTCGGGTTTGGGGAGTAGGAGAAAAAGAAAACGCGGTTAGTTTTAAACCAATGATGATGTGGCACTTTTTATTAAGGTAATGTTTATTTAATTATTTAATTAATTATAATTGTTAGTTAATAATCCGTATATTTATACCAAACTTTAAACTAGCATATCTTTCACATACAATAACGAAATCTGACGAAGCTGGATCCGTTTGGATCGCAGGGACGAGACCTATCCGATGGCACTGACTAGGAGTCGATCTGACGCAGTTGAAAATTTAGCTAATTTTGGACGTACAACTCAAATTAAAAGTAACAAACGCGTCAACCATCAACCAGAGTAAACACTGGTAAGTTAATTCTCACACCTTCTGGAATCCTGTGATGTGGTAAATTCATATTAAAATATAATTTACCTTTAAAAATATAAATTGTTTGATTGGTTGCCATTGGCTGATTATTGGTTGATTGGTTGCCGTTATTTATAATCCATCGTTTTAAATTTATAGATGGTTGGAATTAATTCCATATATTATTATGAAATGTATAACGAGCTGTGATGCAGGGAAGGACAGGTTGGAGGGATCCGACCGGATTCCTCAAATAAACTGTATTTTTGTTTGTTGTGCATATATATGAATTGTTCAACCTGACTGACACCAAAACCTGTTTAAATGTGATGGTTGAATAGATCTTCATCATTGTTGTGATTGAAGTCAATTGACAGTGTTGATCTGGTCATTGGCAGGAAATAGCCTGAAATATGTTGTTGTAAATGTCATCTACCGTCAGGTGGATTGACGTTGTTTCAAAGTTATAAATTTATTTATAACTGAATTAAAGTTTTTAAATTAATTTGTATGATGGTTTAAATTGGAAATTAACAAATAGATATATTAAACCAAGTTATAAAGGAAATTAGTTAACTGGTTTAGATCAGTTTGAAAAGCAGAAAACCAAGAATTTTCTATGGTTTGGTAAAAGGAAATAATTGTTTCTTTTAAAAAAATTAAATGGGGTTTTTAAATATACGAAGTTAGTTAATAAATTTTAAAAGGGGAAATGACAATTAATGTAGTTAAAGGTTAACCGAGATGTACGATCAGTAAATTCAACTGTTTTTAATTGAAGGTGGTAATTGGATTAAATTGGTTTGAAATTTCTGAAGTATTTGTTAAATGTCACAGTCAAAAGGCTAAATGTTAGCTAAGTGTCGATCAACTATATTTGATAAGTGATTATCGAGTTGGTTTGTGTTAATATAGTTAATTAATAAGCTTTTAAAAATGATAATTATACTATTCTAATTTAATAGCCAAGTTAACTGTTTTTATAATTAATATTCAAAGTTAATTATTTTTTTAATTAATAAGGATTAATATGATGGGTTTTAATTGGAGTGATTAGATGGCGTTAAGGTTGGTTCAAAAGGGTGGTAGGCAGATTTTAGTTATAAATCCAAGGTAAGGTTTTTTTTAAGGATACTCGAGTAAATGGAAGCGAATTATTAAATGTGGGTTTTATTTAAATCCAAAGGTTATAAGAGAAAAAGGGTTTTAAAGTTAAAAGGTGTATTGTTAATAAAGACTTACTTAATTAAAGGAATTAAGTAAAAGGATTTGGAGCGAAGATTTCAAATATAAGGAACGGTTTTATAAAAACCCGATTTGTTATCAGAGGGAAAATGAGATTTGATGTTAGAGGTTAAACTAATATTATTCTAAGGTAAGAACGGGTCGATCAAGGTCTGAGAGGTAACTAAAATACCCCAACTTGGTTGGCTTCACTATTATCGAGGAATGGTACTAGTTTGGAGCGAGTGAAGGTGTTGAAATTGGTTTTACTTTATACGAGGAATATCGAACTCTAATGCAGGGTCTTGGGACTTAAATAATATTGCAATATTAGTTTCAAAAGAAATAAGAATATTGATTTCAAATTTTATTAAACATTTGTTATTCAGTTAGAGTTGATCGAATATAGTATTTGAGATAGAGTTAGTCAAACATAGTTATTTAGGAAAAGTTGCCATTGCGTACGACTGCTAGTGTAATTCGCAGGGCTGCAGATAGCCTACGGCGGTAGGATGTTTCCTGAGGGAATCAGGCGTAACCATTGTAATCGCTGCGATCTTGAGTCAAGCGAATGGAGTAAGTCGAATATTAGTTAGTCAATAGTAGTAATCAAGCCAAGTTAGTCCAGTTGAGTTAAATAAGTCGAGTTAGTCAAGTTAGAGTTAATCGATCAAAGTAAATCAGTCAGAGCTAATCAGAGGAAATTTGGTTTATATCATTAAGTATATACATATATGGATATCGTGAGTTGCTCGAATATAAGAAAAAAGGAAAAGGGTTTAAAAGAAATATATCGATATTCCCGACGGAAATGGAAAGCTGGGTAGGGATATATATATATATATATATATATGTATATATATATATTTATACGTACTCAAAATCATGTAAACAGTTCTGCTATAATAGAATAAGGTTAAATCAAATGTTTTGAAAGATTTAAAGGTTTATTAACTATCGGGTTAAATATATTCAAAGAAGCCAAGTTAGGTCAACTGCTGAATCAGCAAACTCATGTTATTTACACAATTGTCATTTGATAGTTAAAACACCGACTATCAAACCTTACCAATACGATTGTTGGTACGGAAAACCGAGATCGAATTATATTCGAAAACCATTCCGACCAACAAATACGGGAAGAGATCAGAAGATGATTGAGATGGAGCATTGAAGACCGTAGATTTTCATAAACGGAGGAATCTCTAATAATCTCTGATGTTGCAACCAGAGATAAAATGGGATTCTGTCGTGGTTGGAATCTACGGTTACAAGGACTACTCGCTACTGATCCATGGGGTGATTCCTATATGAGATGCAGTAGGAGAGTACCTTTGGTTCATCTTGTTCCTGGTTGACTTGTATGGACAGATGTCTGACAGAGTATTTCCAAAGGAATTACATGAGTTGATTTCTCCAAACGTACCATAGTTGATGGCGGAGAAATGGTTATTCTCTAGCCAAATAACTAGAGTATTTTTGTGGACGTCAATCAAGTGTGATTTGGCGGATCTGACGATGTGGCATTCAAAGTGAATGATGACCAGATGTTCTAGAGATAAATTCTAGCCTCAAGCCTCATCAACCGGGAAATGACAAAAATCGGGTAGGTAGCATGGCTATGTGGGTCGCGCCCATTAGGGTGTATAATCACCTATCTAGAGAAATTCCATTTTCTTCTTTAATCTATGTTCGATGCTGTCCCTATTCGGGAAGGCGGTTGCTGATCCCAACCGTCAGTGATATACATTCGATACACTCAAGCGAAATGAGTGGTCGGTCATGTGTGGGCCGGGTTGCAAGACGTTCTTGTTGAACCCAGTGTATTCACCTCTAGAGATACACTATCGGCAGGTGGTCCCATACCTTGTCAAAGTCGGAATCCAATTTCCAATAAGCACCTGCGGTTTTTCGATTGTATAATATATATGTGGAGCGTGAGATGCAAGCGTTCCGCTAGATTGTTAATTATTTGTATTTAGACATTATGATAATATCAGAATAAGTTATGATTTCAAAAATGGTTTGGGTTATAGTAAGGTAAAAACCGTCTGTGTTTATGTGTGGACTGGTCTTACTATTATCCTTTGATTTCATAAAGGATTTTCCAAAGTTAAACAAGTTGTGTGTTCTGTGAATTTATCACTGAAAGTATTCCGGACTGACCCGGTGTATTTTGTTTTGCTTCAAATGTGCTCGGGTCAGATCGAGTATGTTCCAGGTTAGGTTTCGGTTGGAGTTTCAGGATTTGGAAGCAGGCGACTTCGCCGCTAGATATATAAAGTTATTATTCCGCTGTGACTGATATATGTTGTACTCTGATGATTGGTATGTATATACAGTTCTTTGTATAAAGATATTTGATAAATATATTTTATTTGTTTCGCTGTGAGATTCTGATGTGTTCTTCTTCTTTCTTCTATTCTAATATTCTTTCTTCCTCTTCTCACCCTCTATTTTCTTTCTCATGACAATCCAGTGTTTTCGATACTTGAATAGTCGACATGGTGATCTTATGTCGATTTTTGGGGTCGAAAATCGTTGGGTCGTTACACTTTCTCTAATAAAAATGTAAACTTTCTTATAATAAAAATAAAATCTTTCTCCTATCAAAAATTAAATCTTTTTATTCTATAAAAATTCAGTTTTCAAACTATTCCCCTTTAATATAAAAACAGAAAAAAAATTCTCTTTTAAAACTAATTACTGTAACTAAATAAAAATAAATAACTATATAATTAAAATTAAAAACTTACAATGGAATAAGTGGAGGGGCGTTGTCATTTATGAGGAGGAGGGGGGTTACTCGCGCCGGAGGGTGGCGCTGGTGCCATCGCAGACCGGAGGAGCAAGGGGGTCTCGAGGTGGCTGGGGGCCGGAGGAATGAGTGACGCCTGTGGCTGCGTGGGGGAGGTGGGTAGCGGCGTGCAGTGGCTCGTTGCAGGAGGCGGAGGCTAAGGCAAAAGGGAGACGGGGTGTTCGAGGGTTTTAACAGAGGAGCGGGAGGGAAGGTGGAGGCGGAGGGCCAAGGGGATCGCTGGCGACGCGGTGGTGGGAGGCTGGAGCGGCGCGACGACGTCAAGAGGGGGTAGGAGGGAGGCACGACGGGATTTAGGTATCGGGGTTTTTTTCTAATTTTTCGCGTTGACTGATTTTGGAGGGGGTAAGGAGAATAGGGGAATATATATTTATTTATTTATTTTAATTTTAAAAAGCAACTTCTTAATTCGAACTCTAAATCAAACCCACCGACTATCGCCCCTAGCTAATCACCCCCATTCTGAACATAATTGGATATGTATCGTAGGCTGATTCGCTTGTTTCGATCAGTTTCCATCAAAATTAAAATATAAATCTATATACTGAATTTGAATGCATATTTCAATTTACTGGGACCACATATGGACTCTAAAAATTCCTGAAAAATATTTTCTAGCTTCGTATTAACGATACGGTCCTTACAATTTCATCAAATTTCGAGACAATTGAAAAATGGTCATTTTCTAGTCGATCGAAATTGACTGAAACTGTTAAAACACGTTTTACTTCGCCACACTCACATATTGATTCAGAAAATTACGAATTTTGAAACCTAGCAATAACTTGACATCACGGATCCAACAAAAGTGGTTTTGTCGAAAACCGAGGTCGTTTGCAAAATTGCTATTTTTAAGGCCTTTATATATATAAAAAATATATAAATTCCACAGCGACTTTTCTGAATTTTAAACTGGACGTATCTTACACTCTATAAAGTGAAATCTCAGTTTCTTACATCCGTTAGAAAGATATGATTAGACAGATTCAAATATTTCTGGTTTCGTTCAATACTGACTTAAAACGAATTCTGTGTATTCATTTGAAATTTGAAATCGAATTTTTAAACTACCACGCCTTTTCAGGCTCGTTATATAATTACAATAAATTTATTCGTTTGTAATTTCGTCGAAAATATATTTTCCGTCGTTATTATTTAAAATAATTCATTTTAAATATTCAAAATTCATTAAAATCGCCAAAATAAAAATTTTAAATTGGCTCAGATTTCGGGGTTATCACAATCTCCCCCACTTTAAACTTTTCGTCCCCGTAAAGGAATGAAGCCAAAAGTTGTTTTACAAACCAACTCAACTTCCATTATTTTCTTTACGGCTTAAGTTCTTCAACTTTTCAGTTTCTAAGAACTTTTCAGATTTTTCAAAAATTTGGCTAACACCCTAAATTTTCGAAAAATTTCGCCATAACCTCCCCTTCACGGGAGCTTCGGGATATTTCAAATAGCCTCCCATAGCCCTCACCAATCCAAAAAGAAAAGGAAACAGCTAAGCGGCTAGCCAATCGGCTCATAAAATCATCCAAACCCAAGAAATATAATAAACATGTACCTATTTGTCGGGCAAACAATTTTATTCCTCTTCTTTAGCCTCCTTGCTATAACCTGTTCAATGTAAGTATATGTACATGCATGCAAATGCAATAAATTTTCAATACAATTCACTATTTGGTTCAATTTGGCTAAAGGGTTCAAATTTTAATTACTCAACCAATAATTAAACAACATAACCAACAATCAATTAGTTGATTAGCTTTTCAAATTCATAATTTTAATACATAGTCCAAAAATCAGATTTTTGATGCCAAATCACAACAACATATTCTAACTACATTTTTGTTCTCACACAAGTCAATTGGAAATATATAGAAATCCCATTTTCATCACTCGAAAATAAATACTGGTGATGGTATACTTCATCATCAGGACCATGTCCGGGCGACTAGAGTGTGACTCCATATCTATCCAGTATATTAAAACTTCAAATACATGCAGACCAGACGTATATGCACAATCTTTATATACTGGATTGTCCAAATTCAATACAAATGAATATTCAAATATGCTGAATAAGGTCTAAATTTTCAAAACAAAACTCGTTTTCATTTTAAAAATATACTCTTCACACTCGTTCTAGGATACTACTGATCCCATCTCTGACGAGCTATTCTCATTGGATATTAATAATCCAATCTCTAATGAATTCTTTCGTTTGGTTCTAACGTGTCTTGTTCTCCGAGCTCTGTAAACCAAAGCTCTGATACCAAGCTGAAACGACCCGAAATCCCCCTTGCGGGAAATCACAGATTGTATAAAGAACAAGCCACATCGGGACGCAAACAGAAGAACATTACATTGCTTATTACAACAATTCATCAGAATATAAGAATATACAGAGTATAAACAAATAAAATACATTCGATAAATATCAGAGATTACAATAAATTACATAGCAGCGGAAAATCATACAAAACACAACTGAAAAGAATATACGGATACAGAGCTTTCCAAATATCGTTCCAGCTGCAAACCAGGTTCCTGTGAACATAAATCTGCAAAACCAAAACTACTGGCTGCCCGTGCGGAAAATAAGGGCAGCCAGAGTTTAGGTTAAAACAACAAACTCCAGGTTAGTCATGTGACTGGTGTGAGAACTAAAACAGTTATTTAAAACTTTACTTTAAATTAGATATATCAAGGGACCATGTCGTATGACACGGAACGGGTTTCCTCCCAAGAATACCAGTGCATAAAACAAAACAGCGCAATTATTTTTGGAAAAATGAAGCTATTATAAGACCCAGGTCCCATCACACAATGCAACACAAGCCAGAGGATAGGGTTTTCCCTTATAATAGCCAAACATGCTTGGTACGTTAAAAAAACCATTTGATACTATTATAAGTGCATAGTGTATAAAACATCTTCAAATATAAATGTATCAATCCTAGATGGCATGGGTACCATATATCATGTCGCCATACTAGGCTCTACAATCAAAACCGCAAAGTCACGTGTTTGGAAATTGGATTTCCGTCTATGAACCGAGGCCAGGGATCGTTCTCACCGTTTTGAGACAATCTAGCCTACCATGTCTCAGGAACAGCTGCAACTGCACCTTGGATCGTCAGGGTCGGTCCACCGATATGGATTAAAATGCCCGAACACTGCGTTTCCCCGCCCTTTGGGGCGTAAATGAGCCAAATGACTCCATCGGCTCCTCATAGTCACTGATATATCCGAGGCGCTTCACAATCCAACAACCACACAGGTGAAAATAATATAAATGTCAGGGCTGATAGGTCACTGACACCACCCTAGTTAGAAAGGAACGCATGCCCTCCCTGAGGTCCTCTCCCGTTTCTGGTTCACAACTGGGGTGTGAGGCTCGCGAATCAACGCTACACAAAGCTATGCCACACAGGCTGTGCTTTGATCATCAACCACAAGATTTTGCTTTTCAACAGAAGCCTTGATCATTTGCCACTTAGGCATGCTACACAGGAAATTCGCTGCATGCGATTGATATCCATCAATATATAACCCCTGAGCTTGTACGTCTCAGAGAAGGGCATTAAGCAAGAGAATAAATTCTCCGCCGCCAAACAGATATATATTTAATAGAAATCAACCACACAGAATAAAATCCAATGTCAGATACACAGTCCATTTACAATTTCGTTCTGGGTCTGAACGAAACCGGAGGCACCTTGTACCTCGCATATCCATCGATCTCCAAGTACGTCTGGACGATCACCAACTGATTCCCTCCTCTTAGGTGTACAGCCCAATCAATATCATCAGTAATTATCCAAACGATGTGAAGACCTTCGGTCTTCGACCACCGTCTTCATCCTCGACACATCGTCGAATCAGTTATTCAGAATGGGATAAACCCGATCCTTCTGAATAACTCGTGTATATAATAAACAAGTATTACACAAACACAACATACGCCTCATTCCAATTCAGAATATTCTTTTATTCAAATATTCTTATACTTTGGGAAAGGTTCCCATTAATTTTATCAAAGATAAATTCTTTAAAATTTATTCTTCAATCTTCTTTTGCATATCAAATCAAACCGTATTAAGGTTTTCTAAACTAGTCGGGATTAGCGAACCACACTGAAGTAATCATTTATTTTATTTCCCAATCCCAATCTATTCCTCCCATGAAGTAAAACTGGTAATACTTCATATCCAACACCACGGTGTTATAGGTAAATTCAATTACCATTTCATGTTCAAATCTAATTAAAGATTTAACTATCGCCTGGAGCAAAACTGGTGATACTCCATTCTCGATCTTTTCAATCTAATTAAAGATTCATTAAAACTTCACTTAGTTTTAATCTTCTCAAAAATCAATATCCTGTCTTTAACTGGGTTAAAGAACCAATGTCATCTAAAACATGATTCACGATAAACCCAAAATCACATTCCATTAATTATCGGGTTAAAGAACAAGTGTTATTTAAAACACCGTTCACAATAAACCCAAAAATCTATTCCAATTCAACTCCAATTAAATATCGTTTAATTGATATACTTCATTAAATCTAAATAAAAAGATATAATCTTTTTCTCAACTGAGTTTAAGAACTGTGTTAATGAAGACACCATTCACGACAAACCCAAATCCCATTAGATATTAAATACAAGGCTCTGAATAGAAAATATATCGTCTTATATTCAATATCAAATTCTACGACCAACAAATATCGTATTGGAAATAACGATATAAATATATCTTTCAAATTTCTATAACAATATCTGTATAGTCCCGAAATCCAACATCGAAATATTCCAATGACAATTTTGAATCAAATCCATTCCAATTCAATTATTTGAAATTCTGGTTACTTTTAAAACCCTTTCAAACCCAATTTATTTATTTTAAAAAATAAATGGATTATAACTCTAGTTCAAAACTAGTTCATTTCGATAAAAATCTATTTTTATCTTTTCAAATATGGAGTTTTTCATCCCAATTTTTTCCAAATCATTTCTTATGTTTTTACACAAATTATTAATATTTTTAATAATTTTATCAAGGCCCGTACAGTCGATTTCCATCAACGGCCATCGAACTGCACTTACAACGACCTTTTCCAAATTTGATTTGGACATAATTCCCAACCCAACCATTAGATTTTAAATCTCTAATATTCTTTAGAAATCTCATTTCGACACGAACCCAAGGTTCTGGTTTTAGGAGAATCCGACGGTCGGATCTCCTGTAATGTCCATTCGAAGTCAATGGTCGAAATTCGCGAATTGCCGCGGCGCGTTCTACTCGGGCCATTTAATATATAATACATAAATTATATATATTTCGTCGATTTCCTTTTAAAAACGTATTTTATAAATCATTTTAAATTCGTTTTCAAAATGATTTCAACTTCATATTCAATTTCAAATCAAAGTTGAATATTCCATATCATCGATATATATATATATATATATATATATATATATATATATATAAATGATAATATTTTCAAAATATTATATTTTGAAATCAATTCCTTTTTGATATTCATTATAAAAATGTATAAAATCAATATAAATATCATTCGCGTCAAAATGGCGCATATTTAACCAACACGGCTTTATATATTTCGATAACTTCGTTATTCTATTCAACAAATGAAAAGTTTCTTCAACACATGAATATATATTTTTATTCAGCACATGAATATTTATTCTATTCAACACATGAACTTTCTTTCTATTCAACACATGAATTTTTATTCTATTCAACACATGAATTTTTATTCTATTCAACACATGAATTTTCTTTCTATTCAACACATGAATTTTTATTCTATTCAAGGATTGAGTTTTCTTTCGATTCAACACATGAATTTTTATTCTATTCGACACATGAATTTTCTTTCTATTCAACACATGAATTTTCTTTTATAATATTCCTTATTTTCCAAATTGGAATGAGGCCCAATCAATTACCATATAATGTTAATTATATGGATTCCCTACAACACATGTATATAGAAGCAATGATAAATCATCAACCATCATTCAGAGTGCACCACACAACTGCATAAGCATTAAATATAAATAATTAACGCTTACACAATCTGTTAACCCATCGATTGACATACAACTAAACAATTCGGGATTATTGTACGTCAAATATCATCCCAATACCCGTGGGGTTTCAAATCAACAAACACAGATTTTTATTTATGCAGTTGGGCGATGTGTAAAATTTATCGTCCCAATCAATATCAGTCAAAGGGGTGTACATAAACAAATTGTCCGATTTGTTTATAAATATTTATTTTATATACACGTTAAAAATTATATTTTTAACTATAAAATATTTATAACGATAAAATATTTTATTTCATTCCACATCACACAATCAAATTTCACAACACAGCAATCAAACAAACAAGTCATCCATGGTCTGTGGACGACGGGTGTTGGGTGATGCTAAGCACCATCTGCATCCTAGTATATATTTCAACTAGAAAACAAATTAAAAGTGAGGAGTTCTCACCGAGAAGCTAAACCAAACGCCATGACTCTTCATATGTAGAAAATTTCGCCGTGCTCGCCCTTCATCACTTTCTTCGCCCGTATTCGCTACATATATAAAAATCACATTTTTATATTCTCTAGTATATAAAAATCATATCTTTACTAAATAAAAATATAACCTTTCCAAGAATCATATTATTATGTATTCGCTACTTCACATAAAATTTTCACCTTAAAAACAAAGTATATTATTTAAAAATCATATTTTTAATTACCTAAAATAAATAAAAATATAAACTTTCTCTAATAAAAACGTAAACTTTCTTATAATAAAAATATAAACTTTCTCCTATCAAAAATTAAATCTTTTTATTCTTTAAAAATTCAGTTTTCAAACTATTCCCCTTTCATATAAAAAGTGAAAAAAATTTCTCTTTTAAAACTAATTACTGTAATTAAATAAAAATAAATAACTATATAAAGAAAATTAAAAACTTACAATGGACTGAAGAGGAGGGGCGCTGTCATTTAGGAGGAGGAGGGGGTTACTCGCGCCGGAGGGTGGCGCTGGTGCCATCGCAGGCCGGAGGAGCAAGGGGGCTCGAGGTGGCTGGGGGCCGGAGGAATGAGTGACGCCTGTGGTTGCATGGGGGAGGTGGGTTGCGGCGTGCGGTGGCTTGTTGCAGGAGGTGGCGACTAGGGAAAAAGGGAGTCGGGGTGTTCGAGGGTTTTAACAGAGGAGCGGGAGGGAAGGTGGAGGCGGAGGGCTAAGGGGATCGCCGGCGATGCTGTGGTGGGAGGCTGGAGCGGCGCGACGACGTCAGGCGGGCGTAGAAGGGAGGAGCGACGGGATTTAGGGATCGGGTTTTTTTTTCTAATTTTTCGTGTTGATTGGTTTTGGAGGGGGTAAGGAGAATATATATATATATATATTTTAAAAAGCAATTTCTTAATTCGAACTCTAAATCGAACCCACCGACTGTCGTCCCCAGCTAATCAACCCCATTCCGAACACAATGGGATATGTATCGTAGGCTGATTTTCTCATTTCGATCAGTTTCCGTCAAAATCAAAATATAAATCTATATATTGAATTTGAACGCACATTTCAATTTACCGGGGACACATACGGACTCTAAAAATTCCCGAAAAATATTTTCTAGCTTCGTATTGACGATACGGTCATAACAAAACTAATTTCATCAAATTTTGATACCGTTTGAAAAATGGCCATTTTCTGGTCGATCGAAATTGACTAAAATTGTTAAAACACGTTTTACTTCGCCACGCTCACATATTGATTCAGAAAATTACGAATTTTGAAACCTTGCAATAACTTGACATCACGGATCCAACAAAAGTGGTTCCGTCGAAAACCGAGGTCGTTTGCAAAATTGCTATTTTTAAGGCCTTTATATATATAATATATATAAATTCCACAGCGACTTTTCTGAATTTTAAACTGGACATATCTTACACTCTATAAAGTGAAATCTCAGTTTCTTACTTCCGTTAGACATATATGATTAAACAGATTCAAATATTTCTGCTTTCGTTCAATTCCGACTTAAAACGAATTCTGTATATTCATTTGAAATTTGAAATCGAATTTTCAAACTACCGCGCCATTTCAGGCTCGTTATATAATTAAAATAAATTTATTCATTTTAACTTCATCGAAAATATATTTTCCGTCGTTATTATTTAAAATAATTCATTTTAAATATTCAAAATTCATTAAAATCGCCAAAATAAAAATTTTAAATTGGCTCAGATTTCCGGGTTATTACAACCACCCAACAGCCTTTTGGCTGCTAAACTACTGTTGCAGTCAAGGTATACCCACTAGGTGGTTTCGCACAGACCCAACCTCTGCGAGTACAGCCTGAGCATTGCCACCGCATAGAGGACCACCATGGATTACCCTACCATGTACCTAGGAAGCCACGTGCTTCCTTCCAGTCCTACAAAGCCATCAAGCATAATATCAGCAGAATAATTATACGGTCGTGCTCCTATTGTGCCTCTGGGCACCACGATGATCTACCCCATTGGGTTCTTCATCTTCATACATGCGGACTGGTCAAAGAACATCACGCAAACTTGTTGTTAGACACTATGTCTAAACGTTTAATTACACATTTTCTCTAACTCATCCGATTTCTAGTTAACCTGGTTATTTCCAATCATATTAACTTCTTATTCAAATTACCAAGTTCTCTCCGATCCCCTTATATCTCTAAAGAATGGATCCTCTTGCTTACTAATTTCAGTTATATAACATAACACATTTAAGTTCTTTAATAAGCCCCTAACATGTTATTCCCTAGATTATAATTCAAGGTCTGTAATCTACAATCTTCTTACATTATTACCCTGTCATTAATCGTCCAATTTCAGGTTATAATAACATGATCTATTTAATGTGTCATTAAGAAAATACTATCAAAATCAGTAGGTTTCCATTTAACATATTACTTGATTTATAATTAATATAACTTATTTCATTCCATAAGTCTTCTTACTTCATTAAGTCTTATGCCGCCTGAGAGGGGTTCCACTTAATATTATTTTCTTTTATAAGACTTCATAATTCTCTTTTATAAGACTGTCAATAATAAGCCCACTTCATTCCTTTTCATTAACCAAGAATTGGTTTAATACAGCCTCTTGTTGTTATTTACTTATTTACTTAGTTCTTTTAACTAAGGTTTTTCAATAAGTTTCTTTCCATTTATTATAACATATGTTATAATTCCACTTGTCCCTACGACGAGCTTACCTATTATCTTCCATTCTTTCATTCATACTTAAGCATAATAGGTTATTATCATTCCCCGTTCATTCCAATTCTTATACTAATATTCCAGTTAGTATTGTTTAGTTATTAACTTAGTTTTCTTAACTAAGGTTTATAAATAATTTTTCCCTTTTTATTAACTATAACACATGTTATAATTCCACTTGTCCCTAGGACAAGCCTACCTATTATACAACATTCTCATTAATGTAATGAATTATAATAGGTTATATTCCCCGTTCATCAAATTTTCTGTGGTTCTTTATATTAACCAACTTTTACTGTTAGGACATTTTTCTCATTAGTGTCTTGTGAATTTTCACACCTTCCATTTATGTTCATATATATATATATATATATATATATATATATATATATATATATATATATATATATAGGCACCCTGCCGCTCACATCAAGTTGACTACTTGTGGATGCTGGATTTGTCGGAAGGTTCCGGGAAGGCTTCTACCACAAGTTGAACTTAATCTCATGTCTTAATGCGGTTACAATTTCCTAATTTCTGTAAATTTTCCATATAATTTTGGTATATCCATTCTTTCTCATTATTCCAAATTTCACTGTAATTTTATTTGCAATCTTTTAGTATAATAATATTCTTAAGGAATTATTCACTTTATTGCAAATTCCATTATTATAGAATTTACAGTAAATTCTAATTCAGACAAATGTTTAATGGAAATAGGTTTTATACAATAGAAGTGTTCTCCGCAAATTTAATCTCAATTACCACAATTATTCACAATTCCACTGTAACTTGTCATACGGTATCCAATTAACAGGTTATTAGAACAGATCCATATACAACAATAACCTGTCCACATATTCTAACAGGTTTCGTAGTAAATTTCCATAATTATCGATTGTTCAGCAGATTAAATATAACCGGCGAATACAAACGATAATATACCGTTATTTAAAACGGTATAATTTAGATCCACTTACCTAACAGCTTTCCAATGCATGAATCTCATCCAGATTTGTTATTTCATGGCCTTCCTAACCGAATCTATATTCCAAATAACCGTGGATTCACAAATCTGATACAGAGAAAGAAACCTATATAAACCAGATTCAAAGACTTACCTCTCGTTGATTAGAATTCTGAACACCCATTTGTAGATATATCTTTTTCCCTCCAAATCTTGAACCAGAATTTCCTAAGACTAATTATTCTATTTTCTAGAAGAGATTTGAGCAGGAAGAGGAATGGAAGAGCATAGGGAGCATCTCAGAAAATATGATATTTAGGCTAGGATCTGCTAGTTTATTTATAGGTGCTTTCACCAAAAAATGGCTTAAACACCAATGGTACGTGAAGCTTACTTCACCACTGTGGTTAGAAAGTAAATGGAGCCGCAATCAACAAAGATTAGAAGTAAAAAATGTGAGGAAAGTAAAATAAAGAGAAGTTTTTAAAGTGGTTCGACCCTAGGCTAGGCCTACGTACACTACGAAGGTAGCTTGCATTATCATAACAATGATTACAAAGCATAAAATCACACTTTGTACATACATCTTCCCTCTCTTACAACAAATTCTCTCTCTCACATATAGATCTCACTTAGATTCACGGAATTTAATGGAGAAACAGTAAGATCAGCGGAGGCAAAGGATAGGTCAGCGGAGGAGAATGAGAGTGTCCTTGTTTGAGGGGAGGATGAAGGAGAATATTCAATCTCTTTGCCATTTAGGTGATCTCCATGGATCCATAGTCAAAATTGGATGAAACGTCTTCAAAAGGAGATGATGATGATGGTTGGAGTGCTAAGGAATGGTGGAATGAAGAGTTCGACAGCACTTCATGGCGGCAAGGAGTTGATCCCTTTTGTGGTGGAAGCCATGGCCTATTTGTAGGTGAGCTCCCATGAGGAAATGAGCTGAAATTCATATATGCAGGCTGCGGGTCGCTCGTCCCATTATTACGAAAATGCCACCACCTAGCCGTAGCCAAAAGGCGACTGCTATATCCAGCTATCTCATTCAAGTGTGCTTCATGCGCGCGAGCAGGCTGAGCGGGTGAATGGATGCTGAGTGACCGATCAGGGTTGTAGGGCAGATTTAAGAGCGACCATCCATGAATTTACGCTCGGACGAACGATAGGTAGCAGCTGATTGAAATAGTAGTAACTGATTGAGAAATGAGCGAGCGACTGGGGTTGCAATTTATGAGCAAACACAGGATGCGCATGCGACCCCTGGTATCTTTGGGTTTCTTGCTCAAGAGACAAGTACGCCCGACCAGGGTAGTAGAGATGAACGTGTGACTGACATCAATTCTTCTCCTTGTCTTGCACGACCGATCTCTTTGATGTAAGGACGAGTGACTAGAAAGAAGAAGACTATGCGACCTCTTATTGTATTTGAGCCGAGTCGTTCTCCAATCTTGGCTCACATGCACGACCTCTTTGCATGGTCGAGCTTGGCTACTATGCTTGACCCAATTCTGATGAGCGGACGACCTGACTGTTCTAATAGGCGGAGCGAGCTATCTCCATGTGCGAGCAGTCTCTCAAAGCCTTAAACTCGTGTTACGCCCGAGTTTCCTAATGCTCGAGCGACTTTCTTGATGTAGGAATGAATAACTTACTCTGATATAGGCGATCGACCTCTTCTGATATGAATGACCAGTCCCTTGTGCCGACGCTCGACCCTCATCTCATGCTCGACCCATGCTATGTGCAAACAACCTTACTTTCTTACCTAGTCTGAGTTCATGCGAATGACTTTGTCAGGTTCAACCTGAGTATGAGTGTGTGGCGCCTATGATTTCCATCCAATATGGGTGTCTGTCTTGTGGTTTTAACTCAGACATAATCATCCAATGTGTGTACCAATCTTTAAGGGATAAACATTTCCCCTCCGAAGTTTGTAATTTTTGATACGTGAAGAGTACATGCTTCGAAATAATTAAAAGAAACACCATTTGATGAATTAAATCTGGTTTCTCATGTGATGACCACTCTTGTGAGTGGCTCATACACATTCAAGATCGACCGATTTTCATGGTCGCTTGCACATATACACAACTGGCTGAGTTTAGAGTCATTCGCTTGCAACATGGTTGATTGGGTTTAACTGGTTGCGTTAGCCCATAGTAAGGTCGAGCAAGTTGCTTGGGTTTGAGCGAGATGACGTGTCAATTTGGTCCGAACGGTCCCTTTTAGCTTTCTTTATATACTGTCTCTTCATTTTCCCGCTTTTTTATTCAAATTTCAGAAGAAACCACATTAATGGTGGCTCTGCCTTAGAGGATCACCTACTGCACCCGATTCCTTTCAGACTTTGACTGTACGTCCTTCTTAAACCCTTCACCAATTTCAAAATCAATCGAAGCAGTTCTCCTTTAAACCCGACGCTGGTTGCTCGTTCATAGGTTAATTTCTTTCTTTGAATTTTGTTGATGGATTAATATAGTTAGCTTTATGAAAGTTCAAGGTTTGGTTTCGAGAATTTAGGATAAAGTCTGGATGATTTGTGTATATATTGGGATTTTTGGCGGTTTGTCATGAATGTAATGACTAGAAATCTTATGGTTTAAATAGGAATGCTCTAGGGTTACGCGAGTAGTCAATTGATGGATCTGAATCACATAAAACTCTTTGAATTTCTGATTTCAGTAACATGTTTGTGAGTTGTTTGTTGAAATGTCCTGGTGAAATACCTTTTAAGCAACCATACTTCTGACAATGTATGTGAGCAATTTGAATCGAGTGTAAAATTTACTACACATGCGATGCTTGATGAAATGCCCATATTGTAGAGTCATGTATGAATCTGGCATCGTTATTATGGTTTCACGCTCTATTTGATATTGACACATTGATGGCGCTCATTTTCATTTCTTATTTAAGCTGGAAGCATCTGGTCCTGCAAGTCCTTGATACTCTTGCTCGTAGGTCGTGGTTGCTCATGTTTGATTTGGCAAGGTTCGTTACTACCGGACTCTTATGTGGAGTTGGTTACGAACGAGCTTGACCTGATTGAGCTTGAGCGACCGACCTCTCCGAGTTGAATGTGCACAACCGTACATACACGATTGAGCGACCATCCTTTTCGAGTTAAGCATACACGTCCAATTTAAATTGATCATGCGCGACCAGGAGTTAACTGAGCATATATGACCAAGTCAGAACCACCCATGTTCGACTAGATAAGGGTCATGCACGACCGACCAAGTTTGGTTCGTTCGTGCTTGACCTGGTCTGATTGGTATCTTCATATTTTATGGATGTTCTATTGCATTAAGGTCCTTATTATTAGCAGAATTTTCCTGTACCACTTGATTTGTAATGACAAACACTAGCACACATTTTCGAGCTTACAAATTTAACATTGGTCGCTCACGCCAATAGTAGATTAGTTTGAAAGTTAGGTATACTTGATAGCCTTTAGCTTGAATGGCCTACTTATTCCGGATTGCTTTCATTTAGTCACTTATAACCTAGCTGAGCATTCTTTGTATAAATATCACCATTCAAGCACCAAATGTCACTGAGATTTGGAATTAGATTAATCAGTATGTGCTGATCATGAATTCCAAACATCGTATGTTATTTTATTTACAAATTTGGAAGCGCGTACCTGCGATTCGCCCCTTAAACATACTCATTTATGTAGAAATGCAAACTAGAAATCAATTCAATCAAAATCCCAAGGAGGGTACTATGTCTGGAGAAACCAAAAGCTCTGGCTAGGTAACTGGAACTACCTTGACTATTGACTCTGGAATGAGTATTGGTTAGATTTATCCCCAGCCCCGGGTTCTTGAGAGGGTGCCTTCTAACAGTCGTAAATCAACGCTTCCTTTTGGCTTATACTAGCAAATATGTGTTCGATTTGGGTTTTCAGAAGATGAAATTAAGTTTCCGAGGAAGGATGATTTGCCTGCTCATCCAACCCATAGGTATGTAACAGTTAATCGCCATATGCTGTCAGGTGGGGGCATTCCCCCTTTTAATTCTTACTTAGAGTCCATTTTGCGGTGTTTGGGTTTGCTTTATACCAACTGCATCCCGATGGGTATCATACTTTAATGGGACTTTACATACTTTTCATGAGAGTCACACAACGAGCGCCTACATTTCAATGTATTTGTTCGTTATATGCTTTCAAAAGAAGAAAGATAGACGGTCTCTCTTTTATTTTTATGGTAGGCAAACATTGCAGAATTATTATTGGCTTGACGGACAGTGTTTAGGGGTTTCCAGATCATTACTTTTATTTTCAATGTCCTGGCAACTTCTATGGCCAACGGATGGAAGGAGGTAATTGCCCCTTTTATAGTAATTGCTCTGAAATTTCTAACCAGAATGAAATTTTCTTCTTTTATAGGTTCTCAATTTCCTTTTCCTTTTTTTACAGTAATTCCTTCTGGTGAAGGCATCGTCCTTGACCAAGCTCTTCTTGATTCTTTGACCGCCATCAATAAGACTGAGAGACGTAAACTGTTTTTACTTTCAGAAAGAATACTACATCAGTATCAATTACTTCATCCTTCATGGTCTATTGAGAAAATCCCGACTTATAAGAAAGGTGTACTGGCAAATTTTCTGCTAAAAAGGCTCTGTTGGAGAAATTCTTAGATCTCGGAGGTAGTAGCCAAACTTTGTTGGGATCCCTCTTTCCTTTAATTACTAAAGGAAATGTATTTTACCTTGAAGGTAAGGGAGTTGATGGAGACAGGATTGATACAAGAGATGAGGTCATTTCTGAGGAAACCGCTGAGAATCCTATTGTCCCAATCATACAGGAAGAGGTCTCTATGGAAACTTTTGGAGGCTTGGATGACTTAGACACCACTAAATATCTTAGTCTGGTGACATTATGACTTCTGATCCTGTAGTCTTGGTTAGAGAATCTAATATGGACAAAACTAGGGGACCTGGCCAGCGGCTTGGGAAAGCGCTTGATTTAGAAACTCCCCCTGAAATTGGTTCGTTATTGGATGTTTTTTAGAAACATGGCTACCATAAGTACTTTATGTCTTCCCATAGATCTTATAATTTCTTTTATGCCTTTTTATGTTCAGTGTTGAAACCTTGCTTTGTTCCCTTCTTCAGGTATAGGGATGAAGCATTCACTGTCAGATGATTTTTCTCTTGACATATTGGCTCGACTGATCCACGAATCCTTTTACGGTCTTGCCTTTATCGTCAATCGAAGCATTCTCAACCATCCTCGAGTTCTCAATCTCAACATGCTTCTGAGCCTTCATTAATCATCTCTCGAGGGAGGGAAAAGCTTGATCATGTAGAGATACCAGACAAGGATAATGAGGGCAAGTGCAAGAAGAAAAGAGAGAAGAAGAAGAAGAAGAAGAGAAGAGGTGGACGAAGTGAGGGTGAGATTGAAAAATGGCACAAATCAACTGAATTTTCGGATCCTGATATTCCCGTTCCTACTGAACAATTCATTGTTCCAACTCCTGCTCAGATTCAAATAATTCTTGACAGACTTCCTTATAATGTTCCATCTGGAAATTTGATGCTCAGGGATCGCTTTGGAAGTTGGGACCAACGAGGGATGTACTTTGATTTGGATTTACATCCGAATGATAGGCGGGATGCTGTCAAGGGGATGAGTACTATAAAGAGTTGTATGATTACCTATTTTTATATTGCTAAGAGTCAACTTGAAACACGGTTTAACATGGCCTTGAGCAATATTGATAAACAATTAGAGCATTGGACCAAATTTGGCTATGAGTTTCAAAGATTGAATGCTAGGCACCTTGATCATATTGATACTTTGGAGAATTATAAAGCTGGATTAGTCCACTTGATCAGATCCCAAGAGTCCAAGATTACATCCTTAAAGGGTGGAAATATTAGTTTAGAGGTTGAAAATGCAAAACTCAAAAAAGAGCTTGAGCCTGCAAGAGGACAATTTCGGGAAGTTCAATCTGCTCAAGAACTTGCTGAATGTCAATTGGCTTTGGAAAGATGAGTTTCGTTTTCTTATGAACAAGAAAGGGCAATTCTTGAGGACAAGATTAGTTCTCAGAATAAGACTCAAAAGACTCTAGAAGAAGACAAGATCAAGTTGAGTAAGGCTCTTGATTAGGCCAAAGTCAAGACTGATAATACTTTGTTTCAGTTCTATGTCTATAGTGTTATGAATCATGGAAGCTTAAGCTATCTGAATAATGACTTTTCACGGACTCTGGCTCTGGTTTGGGAGTGAGTGCTTTCATATTCTGGTGGTGCGGAGGATGAATTTCTCTAGGAAAGTCTCCTAGAAGAAGAAGACCATAAGGCTTTAGTCAAAGGCAAGAGAATACTGATGGACGAGCAAGCCCGATCTTCTAGGGAGAAGGCCCAAGATGTTACTGCTATCCATGGTTCATCCAGCCCTGTCAATATTGAAGCTTCAAGTTCTCAAACTCCTCCTGTGGACCCCGCTGCTACTTATACTGGCAAGGATGCTGCTGAAGCTCATCCTATTGAAGGGCATGCAGTTCGGGAGGAAACCATTGAATAGTGTGCAGGGAATAGCAAGGAGAAAGATGACACTTCTTTGAATGTGAATGATTATGAAATCGATCTTATAAATCCAGTAGCCCCAGGTAAAATTGATATTCATTAACCCGTACCGGACTTGGATTATCTTATCTCTTCACCTGGGTTTGCCAAATTTAGTGCTCACTATTCATTTGTGCTAGGTCTACCTTCGTCTCCTCTTTTTCCTACTGGTGCTACTGTTGTTCAGGCCGCTACCATCGACTCCGTTTTAGTATTAACTAGTATCAGTCCGTGTACCACTGCTTTATTGGGTGATCCATCATTATTTAACGTATCTGATCTGGAAGCAATTGATTATGATTTCAGTAGTGATGAGGACGAAATTTAGAACGCTAAGGCTGTATCTACTTTGGTACACAGGAAGAGGCTCATTTGAATAAGCCATGAATCATTAACATGTCCTCTCCTGAAAGTCCTTGTGTAAACAAAGAAACAAAAGATGGAAGCCAGCCAGTTTGATTCATTTCTTCCTTTCCCCATTAAGAAGTAGTATTTGTGATTCCCTTACTTTGATTCTAGTCTATATTTCTTTTTCGCCATGCACCTGGATCGGTTTTATATGCGAGTGCCGGTCCTCGCTTAGTGGTCTATGCTTGTTATTTTACGCACGCTCTTGCCTTAGGCTCTTTACTTGACTTTATAACATTTCTTTTTGTTGCAGAAATGAAACTGTGTTGTACTTAAGTTTTCACTTTTGCCTTGTCGTACTTTCTTGCTTCGCATTCCACACCTGTTCTCTTTTCGCGCTTACATATAGATCCATTGTAACAACATTTTATTTGCAGTCACGGATCGCTATAAATCGGATTCTTTTGACTACTTGTATTATAATGAACTCTCTTGATTTTAAATTGGGTAATACTTGAGAAATTCTTAATAACTACTTCTTTTGTTTGTCACTTTACCGAAATTCTCGAATTTGCCCCAGTCACTCTCAGGGGAATTCAATTTCGTTAGTCAAAGAATATCAACAGATGTTCAACCTTTATTGTAAAGTTGTGATGAACTTGTGGTATTTCTAAGTGAGCATTATTGAATTTCTCTAATGCGGTGGTGATGCCTATATACCGAAGCTCATTACAACTTTACTGGGCTAGTAACGATCAATCTTTCTAAATTCTCTTAGCTATAGTCAGGATTTAGTTTTAATTGATCGATTCATGCCATTTTTCTAGTTCTCCTTTTTGAGGAATTTTACATTTGTCAAGCATTTAGTCGTATTCTCACTGACTTGGTAGTCTATGCCCTACGAAGATTCGTCTTGAATACATAGGCTTTTTAATGCATTGAACCCTATTTCTCACCAACTTGTGACCCAAGCCCTTTGGATGTTGGTTTGAATGCGCGGTGTTTTTTTTATGTACTCAACGCTATTTCTTGCTAACCTGGTGACCTAGGCCATTCGTAGATTGGGTTTAAATACATACTCCTGAGTCGGTCTTATGTTTGGTGCCCCCGCTGTGTTTTGTTTCCCCACATTGGGAGGTCTTGGGATTAATACTGGTCCTTCCAACTTGTTGCCGGTCTTCCGGCACTAGGACTGGTACTTCCAGAGCCTAGGTTTGTCGATTGTTCCGACTGCTGGTCCTTCCAGATTGTTGCCAGTCCTTCCAGCACAAGGACTAGTACTTCCAGAGCCTAGGATTGTCGGCACTTCCGACTGCTGGTCCTTCCAGCTTGTTGCCAGTCCTTCCGACACTAGGACGGGTACTTCCAGAGCCTAGGTTGTCGGTCCTTCCAATTTAATGCTTCATCCCATAAGGTGGACGTTAGTTCCTTTTTATCGAGTTTTATTTCGACTTTAAAGAACTTATGTCCTGCACCTAAGAAAGTGCCTCTTTAGTGGGACTGGCAATCTTTTAATTACGGGACAAAATTGGGTTGGTTCTAATTCCTTTGCTACCTATTTGATTCGGCGAGCTATTTCAGATTAAGAGCTATAATTTTGAAACTCTCGCTTAGAGGAGTGTCTCTTTGTGAAAGTTACAACACTTTTGTTTGATTGTAGTGGCACTTGTCCGTTGTTTGAATCTTTTCGACTTTTCTCATTCTCCTTCCAAGGCAATGTTCTATATTCTCCCTTTTTTAGTGCTTGAATTGGTGTTGTTGGGAGTCGCTATATCTTACTAGACTTTGAATGGATAAATGTTTGATAGTTTACCTACAATACAAAATCATTTTTATCAAGTTTTGATTTGACATAAACTTTTACAAGTTTTTAAATTCATTTAAATAGATATGTTCTAAGTCATAGAGTTGATGCTCAGCGCATCACTTGCAGATTTATTACAAACTGTTTACAATAAGTTCCAGATATAACAGTTAGCAAAGCATGAAGTGATGCATGAAAATAAAGCAGTGGTGTTGATATTTGCTTATTCCGAGCTATTGTAACTTGAACACCGACCAATGATCTTAAGTGATTGTTGGCCTTGGACTGGCTTGGGAAAACGACCCATTACTTGTTGCCCCTTTCCCACAGGGAGCTGTAGCAATGTTCATGGACTTGTATATACTGTTGCAGGCGATTCTTTCTAATCAGTTCTTCAATTAGTGATTTCAGGTGCCTGCATTCATCGATATCATGGTGTTACAATCTCCCCCACTTAAAACTTTTCGTCCCCGAAAAGGAACAAAGTCGAAAGTGGTTTGATTATTCAGCCCTACGCTCGGTCTGACTTCTATTCTCCAACTCTTTAGTTTCTGAGAATTTTCTAAAATCTCAAAAAATTTGGCTAACACCCTAAATTTTTGAAAAATTTCGCCATAACCTCCCCTGCACCGGGAGCATCGGGGAATTTCAAATAGCTTCCCCGGTCCTTCAGATCTCAAAAAGAAAAAGAAAAAGCCAAGCGGCTAGCCAATAGGCTCACAAAATCATCATCACCCAAACAAAACAGGAAATTATGTAGTAAACATGTACCTATTTGTCGGGCAAACAAATTTTATTCTCTGGCTCTAGCCTCCTTGCTATGACCTGTTCAATATAAGTATACGTATATGCAAGCAAATGCGACCAATTTCAATATAATTCAATTATTAGTTTACTTAGGCATAAATGGTTAAAATTAGCAAACAAATAAACAAACAACCCAAACATCAATCAATTAGTGAATTAGAGTTTTCAAATCCATAAAATTTGATATATATACAGAAAATCTTGTTTTTGATGCCAATTCACAACAAAGTGTTCTATCTATATTAGTTTTGGTTCTCACACCAGTCTAATGGAAATATATAGATATCACACCTTCGTAACACGAAACTAATTACTAATGATGACGCGTCAATCATCAGAATCAGGTCCGGGCGACTAGAGTATGATTCTATATCTATCCAGTATATTAAAACTTCGAATATACGTTCATGACGCGTATATACAAACCTTTATATACTCGATTGTCCATATTCAAAATAAATATTCAAATACGTATAAAATGGTTTAAATTTTCAAAACAAAATTGTTTTCATTTGAAAAATATACTCTTCACACTCGTTCTAGGATACTACTGATCCTATCTCTAACGAGTCATTCTAATTGGATGTTGCTAATCCAATATCTGATGAATTCTTTCGTATGGTTCTAATGTGTCTTGTTCTCAAGCTCTGTAAACCAAAGCTCTGATACCAACTGTGAAGACCCGCAACTTCCCCGTAAAGGAAAGCGTCGGATAGTTCGAGAACAAACCACAACAGAACACATATAAAAGAACGTTTCATTGTATATTACAACAATGCATCAGATTATAAGAATATACAGAGTATAAATGAATATTACACAGAAATATCAGAGATTTAAAATACATTTAAATACATCGCAGCGGAAAATAATACAATACACAACTAGAAGAAGATATACGGATACAAAGCTTTCCGGATATCGTTCCAGCTGTAAACCGGGATCCTGTGAATATAAATCTGCAAAACCAAAACTACTAGCTGCCCGTGTCAAAATAAGGGCACCCAGAGTTTAGGTTAAAACAATAAACTCCAGGTCAGTCATGTGACTGGTGTGAGAACTAAAAACAGTTATTATCTTTATTTTCAAAGTTAGGTAAATCAAGGGACCACGCCGTATAACACGGAACGGGTTTCCTCCCAAGAATACCAGTGCATAAAACAAACAGCGCAATGCTAAATAAAGAAAAATGAAGCTGTTATAAGACCCAGGTCCCATCACACAATGCAACGCAGCCGAGGATAGGGTTTTCCCTTATAACAGCCAAAGAATGCTTGATACGTTTAAAACAAATCATTTGATACTATTATAAGTGCATAATGTATAAAACACTTCAAATCATAAGTATCAATCATAGGCGGCATGAGCGCCCCATCCCACTATGTCACCATATATAGGTTTACAAATAAAACCGCAAAGTCACGTATTTGGAAATTGGATTTCCGTCTATGAACCGAGGCCAGGGATCGTCCTCTACCGATTCGAGACAATCTAGCCTACCATGTCTCAGGAACAGCCGCAACTGCCCCCTGGATCGTCAGGGCCGGTCCACCGATGTGGATTATTATGCCTGAACAATACGTCTCCCCGCCCTTTGGGGCGCAAACGAGCCAACGAATGACTCCATCGGTTCGAGAACGACCGATCAATCCGAGGCGCCTCGCAACAGCAACAACCACACAAGTCAAACTCGTCAGGGCGTGTAAAACCACTGACGCCACTTCTAGCTAGAAAGAAACGCAAGTCCTCCCTGAGGTCCGTCTCCCGTTTTTGGTTCATACCTGGTGTGAAACACGCGAGGTAAACGTTACACAAAGCTACGCCACAAAGGCCGTGCTTTGATCATCACCACAAGACTTTGCTTTTCAACAGAAGCCTTGATCATTTGCATCTTAGCATGCCACACAGGCAAACCATCCTATGCAACCGATATCAGTCACACAGAATGAAATCCGATGTCAGACACACAGTCCATTTACAAGTCCGTTCTGGGTCTGAACGAAACCGGAGGCACCTAGTACCCCGCATATCCATCGATCTCCAAGTACGTCTGGACGATCACTAACTGTTTCCATCTTCTTGGGTGTACAGCCCAATCAAGATCATCAGTTATCACCCAAACGACGTGAAGACCTCCGGTCTTCGACCATCGTCTTCATCTTCGACTTATCGTCGTATCAGTTATTCAGAATGGGTTAAACCCGGTCTTTCCGAATAACTCGCGTATATATTATAAAAGTGTTACACAAACACAACATACGCCTCATTCCAACTCATTAGTCATTAACCGTAAATTAATCAAGAGAATAATTCCCCAAATATTAACCCCGAAGGCCGAAACCAACATCAGATCAATATCCAGAAAACCATTCTACTTAGCTAACCGACAGTTAGTTTCTAAATTTCACGTTCAAATCTAATTAAAGATTCATTAAAACTCCACTTAGTTTTAATCTGTGACTGGGTTAAAGAATCAGTGTCATTTAAAAACACGGTTCACGATAAACCCAAAAATCAATATCAATTCAATTCCAATTAAATATTATTTAATTGGTACACTTCATTAAATCTAAATAAAAAGATTTAATCTTTTCTCAACTGGGTTCAAGAACAGTGTTAGTGAAGACACCATTCACGACAAACCCAAATCACATTCGATATTAAACACAAGGCTCTGAATAGAAAATATATCGGCCTATATTCAATATCAAATTCTACGATTAACAAATGTCGTAGTGGAAATAACGATATAAAAATATATCTTTCAAATTTCCATAACAACACCTGTATAATCACGAATTCCAACATCGAAATATTCCGAAGACAATTTCGATTCAAATCCACTCCAATGCAATCATTGGAAATTTTGGTTATTTTCAAAACCCTTTTCGAATTCAATTTATTTATTTAAAAATAAATAGAATTATAATTCTAGTTCAAAACTAGTTCATTTCGATAAAAATCTATTTTTATCTTTTCAAATAGGGAGTTTTTCATCCCAATTCTTTCTAAATCATTTCTTATGATTTTACACAAATTATTATTATTTTTAATAATTTTATCAAGGCCTGTACAGTCGATTTCCAACAATGGCCATCGAACTGCACTTACAGCGACCTTTTTCGAATTTGATTTGGACGTATCTCCAAATCCAACCGTTAGATTTCAAATTTCTAATATTCGTTAGAAGGCTCTTTTCGATACGAACCCAACGGTTCCGGTTTTAGGAGAATCCGACGGTCGGATCTCCCGTAATGTCCGTTTGAAATAAATGGTCGAAATTCGCGAACTGCCGCGGCGCGGCGCGTTCTATTCAGGCCATTATATTATATATAATATATATATATAATATTTTTCGTCGATTTCTATTTAAAACGAATTATATAAATAGTTCTAAATTCGATTCAAAAGCAATTTCAACTTCCGTTTCAATTCAAATCAAAATTGACTTCTTCTCTATAAATTCGTCTTACAATTCATTTCTATTCAACTCAAATTTCAATTCAATTTGAATTCGTTTTCAATTCAATTTGAAATCGTTTTCAATTCAATTCATTTCGAAATCGTTTTCAATTCAATTCATTTCGAAATCGTTTTCAATTCAATTCATTTCGAAATCGTTTTCAATTCAATTCATTTCGAAATCGTTTTCAATTCAATTCATTTCGAAATCGTTTTCAATTCATTTCGAAATCGTTTTCAATTCAATTCATTTCGAAATCGTTTTCAATTCAATTCATTTCGAAATCGTTTTCAATTCAATTCATTTCGAAATCGTTTTCAATTCAATTCATTTCGAAATCGTTTTCAATTCAATTCATTTCGAAATCGTTTTCAATTCAATTCATTTCGAAATATTCGATTTCGAAATCACTTTTCAATATTCATTTTAAAATGAATAAAATCGATATAAATATCGTTCACGTCAAAATGGCGTCAATCTAATCCTCACGGCTTCACATATTTCTATTTTCAAATATTCTATTTCAAATATTTCTATTTCAAATATTTCCATTTCAAATATTTCTATTTCAAATATTTCTATTTCAAATATTTCTTTTTTTTTCGAAACTGGAATGAGGCCCAATCAATTACCATATAATGTTAATTATATGGATTTTCTACAACACATGTATATATCAACAATGATGAATAATCAACCATCAACCAAAGTGCACTACACTGTATAAGCATCAAATATAGACATTTAACGCTTATAGCAGTTTGTCAATCAATCGATCGACATATTTAATCAATCAGGATGAGTGAACTTCAAATTTCATCCCAACACCCGTGTGGGGTTTCAAACAATCAAACACCTATTTTATTTGTGCTGTTGGGCGATGTGTGAAATTTATCGTCCCAATCAATGTCATCCAAATAGGTGTACATAAACAAACCGTCCGGTTTGTAAATGAATATTTTATCTTGTTCACTTCACTATTTTCCTATTCACGTTAAAAATTATATTTTTAACGATAAAACATTTTATTTCAATCTATGAATTTCTATTCAATTCATTTATTCAATAAAATGATATTTTTATTTTTCTAACATATTTTAGAAAATTTCGGCGGCATAACGGCACGATACTAGAAACGGGACGAGGCCTAGCCTTATCCCCGGTCTAGTGAAGGCCCACGCCATTCACACATCAATCAAATCAATTTCATTTTGCAAACCACAAAACTTGGAGTAATGGTCTAACCTAGCCTTACTCCTTCGCCTTATAACGGCGCACGTCTAATCCAAACCAATTTATCGATTCGATTTTTCACACCACAAATCACATTCAAACCAATATCGCAATCAATCACCAAACAGTCAAACAAACAAGTCCATGGTCTGTGGACGGGTGTCGGGTGCTTCTAATAAGCACCGTCTGCATCCTAGTATATATATATATAACTAGAAATAAAATTGAAAGGTGAGAAATTCTCACATATAGCTATCCTAGCTCCACGGCTCTTCCTTTGCAGAAGTCTTCGTCGTTTCGCCTTTTTGCCCGTATTCTCTACATATGTAAAAATCGAATTTTTACTTCAAAGTTCAATATATAAAAATCGAATTTTTATTTCAAAGTTCAATATATAAAAATCGAATTTTTATTTCAAAGTTCAATATATAAAAATCGAATTTTTATTTCAAAGTTCAATATATAAAAATCGAATTTTTAGTTCAAAGTTCAATATATAAAAATCGAATTTTTAGTTCAAAGTTCAATATATAAAAATCGAATTTTATATATTGAACTTTGAACTAAAAATTCGATTTTTATATATTGAACTTTGAACTAAAAATTCGATTTTTATATATTGAACTTTGAACTAAAAATTCGATTTTTATATATTGAACTTTGAAATAAAAATTCGATTTTTATATATTGAACTTTGAAATAAAAATTCGATTTTTATATATTGAACTTTGAAATAAAAATTCGATTTTTATATATTGAACTTTGAAGTAAAAATTCGATTTTTACATATGTAGAGAATACGGGCAAAAAGGCGAAACGACGAAGACTTCTGCAAAGGAAGAGCCGTGGAGCTAGGATAGCTATATGTGAGAATTTCTCACCTTTCAATTTTATTTCTAGTTATATATATATATACTAGGATGCAGACGGTGCTTATTAGAAGCACCCGACACCCGTCCACAGACCATGGACTTGTTTGTTTGACTGTTTGGTGATTGATTGCGATATTGGTTTGAATGTGATTTGTGGTGTGAAAAATCGAATCGATAAATTGGTTAGGATTAGACGTGCGCCGTTATAAGGCGAAGGAGTAAGGCTAGGTTAGACCATTACTCCAAGTTTTGTGGTTTGCAAAATGAAATTGATTTGATTGATGTGTGAATGGCGTGGGCCTTCACTAGACCGGGGATAAGGCTAGGCCTCGTCCCGTTTCTAGTATCGTGCCGTTATGCCGCCGAAATTTTCTAAAATATGTTAGAAAAATAAAAATATCATTTTATTGAATAAATGAATTGAATAGAAATTCATAGATTGAAATAAAATGTTTTATCGTTAAAAATATAATTTTTAACGTGAATAGGAAAATAGTGAAGTGAACAAGATAAAATATTCATTTACAAACCGGACGGTTTGTTTATGTACACCTATTTGGATGACATTGATTGGGACGATAAATTTCACACATCGCCCAACAGCACAAATAAAATAGGTGTTTGATTGTTTGAAACCCCACACGGGTGTTGGGATGAAATTTGAAGTTCACTCATCCTGATTGATTAAATATGTCGATCGATTGATTGACAAACTGCTATAAGCGTTAAATGTCTATATTTGATGCTTATACAGTGTAGTGCACTTTGGTTGATGGTTGATTATTCATCATTGTTGATATATACATGTGTTGTAGAAAATCCATATAATTAACATTATATGGTAATTGATTGGGCCTCATTCCAGTTTCGAAAAAAAAAAGAAATATTTGAAATAGAAATATTTGAAATAGAAATATTTGAAATGGAAATATTTGAAATAGAAATATTTGAAATAGAATATTTGAAAATAGAAATATGTGAAGCCGTGAGGATTAGATTGACGCCATTTTGACGTGAACGATATTTATATCGATTTTATTCATTTTAAAATGAATATTGAAAAGTGATTTCGAAATCGAATATTTCGAAATGAATTGAATTGAAAACGATTTCGAAATGAATTGAATTGAAAACGATTTCGAAATGAATTGAATTGAAAACGATTTCGAAATGAATTGAATTGAAAACGATTTCGAAATGAATTGAATTGAAAACGATTTCGAAATGAATTGAATTGAAAACGATTTCGAAATGAATTGAAAACGATTTCGAAATGAATTGAATTGAAAACGATTTCGAAATGAATTGAATTGAAAACGATTTCGAAATGAATTGAATTGAAAACGATTTCGAAATGAATTGAATTGAAAACGATTTCGAAATGAATTGAATTGAAAACGATTTCAAATTGAATTGAAAACGAATTCAAATTGAATTGAAATTTGAGTTGAATAGAAATGAATTGTAAGACGAATTTATAGAGAAGAAGTCAATTTTGATTTGAATTGAAACGGAAGTTGAAATTGCTTTTGAATCGAATTTAGAACTATTTATATAATTCGTTTTAAATAGAAATCGACGAAAAATATTATATATATATATTATATATAATATAATGGCCTGAATAGAACGCGCCGCGCCGCGGCAGTTCGCGAATTTCGACCATTTATTTCAAACGGACATTACGGGAGATCCGACCGTCGGATTCTCCTAAAACCGGAACCGTTGGGTTCGTATCGAAAAGAGCTTTCTAACGAATATTAGAAATTTGAAATCTAACGGTTGGATTTGGAGATACGTCCAAATCAAATTCGAAAAAGGTCGCTGTAAGTGCAGTTCGATGGCCATTGTTGGAAATCGACTGTACGGGCCTTGATAAAATTATTAAAAATAATAATAATTTGTGTAAAATCATAAGAAATGATTTAGAAAGAATTGGGATGAAAAACTCCCTATTTGAAAAGATAAAAATAGATTTTTATCGAAATGAACTAGTTTTGAACTAGAATTATAATTCTATTTATTTTTAAATAAATAAATTGAATTCGAAAAGGGTTTTGAAAATAACCAAAATTTCCAATGATTGCATTGGAGTGGATTTGAATCGAAATTGTCTTCGGAATATTTCGATGTTGGAATTCGTGATTATACAGGTGTTGTTATGGAAATTTGAAAGATATATTTTTATATCGTTATTTCCACTACGACATTTGTTAATCGTAGAATTTGATATTGAATATAGGCCGATATATTTTCTATTCAGAGCCTTGTGTTTAATATCGAATGTGATTTGGGTTTGTCGTGAATGGTGTCTTCACTAACACTGTTCTTGAACCCAGTTGAGAAAAGATTAAATCTTTTTATTTAGATTTAATGAAGTGTACCAATTAAATAATATTTAATTGGAATTGAATTGATATTGATTTTTGGGTTTATCGTGAACCGTGTTTTTAAATGACACTGATTCTTTAACCCAGTCACAGATTAAAACTAAGTGGAGTTTTAATGAATCTTTAATTAGATTTGAACGTGAAATTTAGAAACTAACTGTCGGTTAGCTAAGTAGAATGGTTTTCTGGATATTGATCTGATGTTGGTTTCGGCCTTCGGGGTTAATATTTGGGGAATTATTCTCTTGATTAATTTACGGTTAATGACTAATGAGTTGGAATGAGGCGTATGTTGTGTTTGTGTAACACTTTTATAATATATACGCGAGTTATTCGGAAAGACCGGGTTTAACCCATTCTGAATAACTGATACGACGATAAGTCGAAGATGAAGACGATGGTCGAAGACCGGAGGTCTTCACGTCGTTTGGGTGATAACTGATGATCTTGATTGGGCTGTACACCCAAGAAGATGGAAACAGTTAGTGATCGTCCAGACGTACTTGGAGATCGATGGATATGCGGGGTACTAGGTGCCTCCGGTTTCGTTCAGACCCAGAACGGACTTGTAAATGGACTGTGTGTCTGACATCGGATTTCATTCTGTGTGACTGATATCGGTTGCATAGGATGGTTTGCCTGTGTGGCATGCTAAGATGCAAATGATCAAGGCTTCTGTTGAAAAGCAAAGTCTTGTGGTGATGATCAAAGCACGGCCTTTGTGGCGTAGCTTTGTGTAACGTTTACCTCGCATGTTTCACACCAGGTATGAACCAAAAACGGGAGACGGACCTCAGGGAGGACTTGCGTTTCTTTCTAGCTAGAAGTGGCGTCAGTGGTTTTACACGCCCTGACGAGTTTGACTTGTGTGGTTGTTGCTGTTGCGAGGCGCCTCGGATTGATCGGTCGTTCTCGAACCGATGGAGTCATTCGTTGGCTCGTTTGCGCCCCAAAGGGCGGGGAGACGTATTGTTCAGGCATAATAATCCACATCGGTGGACCGACCCTGACGATCCAGGGGGCAGTTGCGGCTGTTCCTGAGACATGGTAGGCTAGATTGTCTCGAATCGGTAGAGGACGATCCCTGGCCTCGGTTCATAGACGGAAATCCAATTTCCAAATACGTGACTTTGCGGTTTTATTTGTAAACCTATATATGGTGACATAGTGGGATGGGCGCTCATGCCGCCTATGATTGATACTTATGATTTGAAGTGTTTTATACATTATGCACTTATAATAGTATCAAATGATTTGTTTTAAACGTATCAAGCATTCTTTGGCTGTTATAAGGGAAAACCCTATCCTCGGCTGCGTTGCATTGTGTGATGGGACCTGGGTCTTATAACAGCTTCATTTTTCTTTATTTAGCATTGCGCTGTTTGTTTTATGCACTGGTATTCTTGGGAGGAAACCCGTTCCGTGTTATACGGCGTGGTCCCTTGATTTACCTAACTTTGAAAATAAAGATAATAACTGTTTTTAGTTCTCACACCAGTCACATGACTGACCTGGAGTTTATTGTTTTAACCTAAACTCTGGGTGCCCTTATTTTGACACGGGCAGCTAGTAGTTTTGGTTTTGCAGATTTATATTCACAGGATCCCGGTTTACAGCTGGAACGATATCCGGAAAGCTTTGTATCCGTATATCTTCTTCTAGTTGTGTATTGTATTATTTTCCGCTGCGATGTATTTTAATGTAATTTAAATCTCTGATATTTCTGTGTAATATTCATTTATACTCTGTATATTCTTGTAATCTGATGCATTGTTGTAATATACAATGAAACGTTCTTTTATATGTGTTCTGTTGTGGTTTGTTCTCGAACTATCCGACGCTTTCCTTTACGGGGAAGTTGCGGGTCTTCACACATGGCCCGGCTGGTTACGTAACCGATAGAACTTGTAACACCCCACGTCCATTAATGTCACTCACAAAGGGAATGCATTAACTTCTATGGAGCATTTTAAGTGAGTATGGAACAGAAACTTTACAACAAGACAGATATAAACAATACTTGGAGAATTAAAAACTTTATTTCATTATAGTGGAAAATACATATGCTTGATTACATCATCAAAACCAGAGCCAAGTACATAATATCCATCTTGACTAAATCAAAGTACATAAATTGAAAGACATAATCCCTAATACAAAATAGCCATAAATAAGAGAGGCTGAACTTTACTTCAGCGATCCAAGCAATCTTCTAAAAACAGAGATACAACAGTCCAAAATCAAGCTCCACTGGTGCTAGTTCCAACCTGAGCACCTGGGGGGAAAAGGAAGAAAAGAGGAGGAAATAAAGGGGGTCAAACATAAAGTCTGGCAAGTGTGATAACTTTAACAATACAATTACCAAAATAACTAGGCTAAGGCATGAGTTGGAAAATAAGGAAATGACTGTGAACAATTGAGTAAGACAGAGTAAATAAGGAAACAAGATTGAACTAAGATAATGTTAAAGCGCACCTAAACCACTTTAAGATAATTACTATACTGCACCACTACGACTGTACTGCACCACCACTAGTCATCCTAAAGTTGATCCCACCTATAGAACTTAATAATGATATTCGTAGTTTCGTGCACCCCTAGCTGCCTTCATAGGTGCCGCCTGCCCCTATCTCCACTAGGTGTACCCCTACCCCCAAGCGATCGGCTCCCTAACTCGTAGATACTTGTGCTGGCCCCACAGTGGGGTGCATCACTCCCCAAAGTGGCAATCCGATACCACCAAGAATGCACGGCTTATACCTACACGATGCAACAACGTTTTACCTACCAGCTCGGGTCCACACACGCATATGAACCCGTTGGACTTGCGTTGCCACCGCTAACCCGGTTTGGCCTGTTATAGTGAAGCCCAATATGCATGTCCCGTCCTCGACTTGGGTCGAGCCCACAAAGATACATATGGGTTACTGGTTGAAACGGGCCCCCATTACTTGACACAAGCTATCCACCTAAGCTTGGTCCCCTCTAGTACATCCCACTTAACCCACTTCTTATTCATGTTCACTTACATGCTTCGATTTTTGGTTAAGTGTTTCTAATCGTATTTCAGATGCCACCCAAGGCACCCACTAGATTCCACATGCCACCCAAGGCACCCATTTAACCCCCTCATGTCCCACTACATATTTATCTGGTTAAGTGTTTCTTAATTCATTAAGATCGTAACCTCATAAAGACCTCCCACATTAGACTGGCATTTGTGGCAGCTGGATTTGCCGGGTGGGTCCGGGCAGTCTTACACCACAAAAGAGCCTAACCTCGTGTCTTTACAATTGTTACGTATTTAATTTATGCCTAAGACCTCCCACATTAGACTGGCATTTGAGGCAGCTGGATTTGTCGGGCGAGTCCGGGCAGTCTTACACCACAAAAGAGCCTAACCTCGTGTCTTAGATGATTAATTACACCTAATTAATCATCCCCCAATTTGAATTACTTTTCCTATTCAAATTATTAATTAATTCCAAATTTAACTATGGTCATAATTGACTCAATTATGTCCATCTATTTATGGTATGTAAAATCATACCAATTTTCATCACAAGTTTATTTTATTCCTTTTAAGGCATTTATGCCAATTAAATCTTTTAATATTATCCCATTACCCCACGTTGTACGTTCGTTCGTTTAACGTAAAATATACGTTAGACTCGAATAGTCTAACTCATGGAATATAGAGAAAACATCACAACATACATATAATTAAAAATAGATCTAAACATAAGGGGTGAATTTGCATGTGTGAATGATGTTCTACCTTTAAAACTTGCATAAGCCAAAGTTACAACTTGCATAAAACTACATATGTCATAGATTCAAATCTAAAGGTGTAAACTTGATGGTCACAAACTTGCATAAATCATGTATGTCATAGATCTACATCCAAATGTGTAAACTTGCATAGGCAATAACCACAAACTTACATAACATGATTCATACTCCAAATCCATATATTTATATAAACTTGCATATGTGATTCATGCAACATAACAATGGTGTAAACTTGCATCTAACATGTAAACTATCATGTAGAATTTATCATATAACTCACACATGTCATAGCCTAACTTTAGATCTAAAATTGATGTCACGAAACATGTGAGGTTACATATAATTTTCCCTAACTTGCATATGATTCATGTCTTAATCAAAGTCTAAACTTGCATACATACTTGTGATTTATCATATGAATCAACGTAGCCAAACTAGCATATGAACAACATGATGATTTGATTATACATAAGCTAATCATAGAATTACAACATAGGTTATAACATCGTAACTTTACAACATAGATGATCACAACATAACATAATAGAATTTACAACATGTATGATAACATCACAACATAACTATAACATGCAGTCAATAATTCACATCATATCCAAATAATCCACATCATAACTCAATCCAATTAAATTGCTAATTATTTTATTAAAATTATCGAACTCACAACTCAAAGAAGGTCTTGAGTTCTGAATTCTGAGTTCTGAAGTTGTATTAGCCCGCCTTTGTAGTAGATTCGTTGTTGTTTAGATTATGGTTGAACAGAACTGAATTGATTAGCTTTGATTTCCCTCGCAGTTGGTGGCGGCTACTCGAGGTTACAAGATGACAGCATGACGACCACAGTTTTAGTTTTTATTTTGATTTAGGGTTTGAGTGTACCCATGTTTATATAGAATTTTAATTTAATTATAGTTGTCGGATGATCTTAGGGTTAATCAAAACATTCAGTCGGAATAGGGTGACACCTCATCCCTAATGACACAGCAAGGAGTCAGAAAGGACTCGGCAACATGGATCAGACTGAACCAGAAAGCTATCCAGGCCTGCTGCTCGGCCTGAGCGCATTTGGCAGGTGCGCCAGTGCAAATTTGTACTGGCGCACTTCCCAAGTGCGCCGGTGCATTTTTTTTCTCGTTTTGCCACCTAACTTCGCTCGTCCATATCTCCTTCATCCGGTATTCGTTTCCAGCAAACTCGTACTCTATCTCAACCAAAATTACGAGACGAACACAATGGCGCAACTCATTTCCCTTAATTCTCACGTATGAGATTAATTATTCTTTAATTTAGTTAATTCGATTATTCAAAAATCCGGGGTGTTACAGAACCTCCCTGATCTTACAGCAGCATCCTTGACCACTATCTGCTTTAGTATTGGATATTTCTTGGTATCCTTAGTTGCCATAAAGATGTTTCCTATGGTGTCATTAAGAGGAGTAAGATCAGAATTCTTAAAAAAGCGGAGCTTCTTTTTGGTTCGGCTATCATTTCCCTTGTTACTTCTTTTCTGACCACCAAAACTGCTCTGCATATTACCTTTCCTTTTGAGCTATACATTGCACCCTAGACCATCCAAGGCATACACTGGATTCTTTTCAGTGCTCATGTATTCTTCATCTTTATCGAGTAATTGTTCGAGGGTACTTGGTTTCTTCTTCTTAATCCATCGTCCTAACTTGGTTGTTTTTCATATGGCCCTTTCAAAGCCATCAGGACCAAACGGAGCTCATAATTTTGAACTTCGACCACCGCCATATTGAAGTGAGTGAGAAAATCTTTGATGGGTTCCCTTGGTCTTTGCTCTAGCTCATCTAGCTCCATAACATCCCGAACCTTGGTTGCATGGAGCTTGAATTGCTCCTTGAATAGTATGCCAAAGTAGCGAAATCATCCACAGACTTTCGTGGTAGCTTTGTGAACCAAAGATAGGCCATCCCTTCTATGTAAGTTGGAAAGTACAGACATTTGATTCCATCTGCGGCACGTGCTCATCCATATATTTCTTATATTTGCACAAGAACACATTGGAGTCACTTGTCCATTTATAAGCTTGCACCGTTGGAGGTTTGAACTTTTATGGATATAGTGCCATCTTAATCCTTTTGGTGAGTAGGGTCTTAGTAGGAGAAAATTCCCACTCTCTTTCGTCATCTTCCTTTTTCAAGCTCTCCTCCATGATATCGCGCACAATTCCTAATATAAGTTCCTCCTCTTCATATTGGTCCACAAGGCAGACGTCTGCTTCCTTACCAGACGTTCGCCTAAGCGGGTAGTCACGATTTGGAGCCCGGGGCCTTGCGCTTCCCTCTTTGAAAAGTGCCCCTATAGTGGAACCAAACACTTGTTGAGAAGTTGTCTTATTGGAATAGTCGCTCGTAGGAGCTTTTGCTTTGTTATGGGTGAGATTATCAAGATTTGCAACTTCCTGAATAGAATTTCCTTGACTTGCACTTGAAGCAGAGGAACTTGCATCGTGTGAGTGGGTTGTTTGAGTAGGTGGTAGGCGGGTAGCACTTAGCCTGACTTTTGCAGTAGCAGCTTGAATAGTGATTATTGACTCAAGTTTCATCATCATTGCATTGTTTTTGATGTCCATTTGACTTGTTAGCCCACTACAACTTCATCCAATTCTTTCTTGGTTATAGCCACTTCAACTTTAGAAAACTCACCTACCTCGAAATGGTTGGTGGACGATGCAACTTTGTTGATGAGGTCATCGATTTCACAACTTCCTTGGGTCTACTCATGATTTCCAGCAAGATTTAGAAATCTTGTAGAAACTTAACGGCTCACCAGGATCTTAGATCTAGTGGATCTATAACGGAAGTAGGAAGGGAGAAGATGCGAACACGGCCCCATGGTGGGCGCCAAATGTTTTCACCAAAAAATGTCTCAAGCACCAATGGTATGTGAACTATACTTCACCAATGTGGTTAGAAAGTAAATGGAGCTGCAATCAAAAAAGATTAGAAGTAAAAAAATGCAAGGAAAGTAAAATGGAGAGAAGTTTTTAGAGTGTTTTGGCCCTAAGCTAGGCCTACGTCCACTATAAAGGTATCTTGCATTATCATAACAATGATTACAAGGCATAAAATCGCTCTTCGTACATACATCTTCCCTCTCTTACAACATATTCTCTCTCTTACGTATAGATCTCACTTAGATTCATGGAATTCAATGGAGAAACGGTAAGACCAGGGGAGGAGTCAATCCCTTTTGTGGTGGAAGCCATGGCCTATTTATAAGTGAGCTCCCATGGGGAAATAAGCTGAAATTCATATATGCAGGTTGCGGATCGCTCACCCCATTAATTACGAAAATGCCATCGCCTAGCCGTAGTCAACTGGCGACAACTATATCCATCTATCTTGTGCGAGCAGGATTCATGCGCGCGAGCAGGCTAAGTGGGTGAACAGATGCCGAGTGACCGATCAGGATTGTAGGGCAGATTTATGGGTGACCATCCATGAATTGACACCCAAACGAACGGTAGGTAACATCTAATTGAACCATTAGTAACTGATTGAGGAATGAGCGAGCAAATAGGATTGCAATTTATGAGCAAACATAGGATGCACGTGCGACCCCTGTATCTTTAGGTTTCTTGCTCAAGACACATGTACGTCCGACCAGGGAGTAGAGAGGAACGTGTGACCGACATCAATTCTTCTCCTTGACTTGCGCGACTGATCTCTTTGATGTAGGGACGAGTGACTAGGAAGAAGAAGACCAGGCGACCTCTTATTGTATTTGAGTTGTGCCGTTCTCCAATCTTGGCTCACATGTACAACCCATTTGCATGGTCAAGCTAGGCTGCTATGCTTGACCCAGTTCTAATGAGCGGATGGCCTGACTTTTCTGATGGGCGGAGCGAGCTATTTCCACGTGCGAGCGGTCTCTCGAAGCCTTAAACTCGTGTTATGCCTAAGTTTCCCGGTGCTCGAGTGACTTTGTTGATGTAGGAATGAATAACTTACTCAGATATAGGCGACCGACCTCTTCTGATATAAATGACTAGTCCCTTGTGTCGTGCTCGACCCTTATCTCATGCTCGACCCTTGCTATATGCGAACGACCTTTCTTTCTTACCTAGTCTGAGTTCGTGCGAACGACCTTGTCATGTTCAACCTGAGTATAAGTGTAACGGCTGGAAATTTCCGACTCCTCGAGAGTCGGAAATTCCGAGACGTTAGTGAAAGAATTTAGAAGGTGAGAAAGAAAAGATAGAACTAATAGAATAGAAGAAGAAGAACATCAGAATCATCAGAGTAACACGAATCTCACAGCGGAAAGAATAACATATAATATATAACATAACTTTGAAGTAAACAGTTATATATATACAATAGCACTTATCAGAGTACAACACTTACAACACAGCGGAAATAACTATAGCTATAAAATCTTGCAGCCTCCTGCTCCAAGCTCTCCAAGTATATCTGTAAATCCCGACTACTTGACTGCCCGTACAAATTTAGGCACCCAAGAGTTTAGGGAAAACAACAAAGTAAACTCCGGGTCAGTCATGGGACTGGTATGAGTAAAACAATTTAAACATGTATATGAACAAGTAAACGATATCTCATAAGACCACGCCGCATAACGGAACGGGTTTTTCCCTTATGAGAATCCAAAATATCTTTATATCAAAAACCTTTTGATATTATAATAATGTCTATGTACAAATAGATATCAACTAGCAGAAACGCTTGCATCTCACGTTCTACATACATAGTATAAAATCATAAACCGCAGAGCGCTTATCGGAGAGTGGATTCCAATAGACAAGGTATGGGAACACCTTCTGATCAGTGTACTCTAGAGGTGATACACTGCAGGTTCAACAAGAATGTCTTGCAACCCGGCCACACATGACCGCTCACTCATTTAGCTTGAGTGTCGCGAATATATTGCCACCACGGTTATAGGCCATCAAACCGTCATCCGAAGATACAAAATCAAAAAGAAGTATAAATATGAATATTCCCTAGATCGATGACAATACACCCTGCTTGGGAATGACCCAACTAGCCATGCTGCCTAGCCCAACTTTTGTTATTTCCTGGTGTGAGGCTAGAAGCTACGTCTATCTTCAGAACATCTGATCACCATTCACTTTGAATGCCACATCGTCATACCCGCCAAATCACAAATTGACTTATCCAAAGATAACACGGGTATATAGCTAAGAGAAACGAATTCCTCCGCCACCAAACGTGAATACGTTTGAACAGATCAACTTACGCGATCCATTGGATATACTCTGTCAGACCTTCTTCCATATACGTTGTCCTTGGACTGGACAAACCGAAGGCACTATTCAGTATATCCATCTTAGTCACTGTTATCTAAGACTTATACAACAGCCCTTGCACTTTACTCCGTCTTCGATTTATCTTTGGCATATATTGCTCGCAACGCTTATGCCGATACAGAGTGGTTCTTTGGATAATAATCCAACCGGTCTCTCCATATTAACAACGTTAAAATGGTAAAAACTTTGATAGTCTGTGATCTAACTATCAAATGAAAACATGTCGGTGTACAAACAACGATCTTATTTCCAAATGGGAATTCGATCGATCAATCATCATATGTTCATATTTCCTTATTTCATATATTTAGAAAATATATGTTATTAATCATTGGAAAACATTTCCATAGCTTATTTTCATATCACTATCATTTCGCAACTATCAGTCCCTAACTGTAACTAGTATGAGAACAATTCTCTAAGTATCAGTCCGGAAGGTCGAAACCAACATCAGGTCGTCACTTAGAAAACCGTTCAACTTACCCTCTCCAGTTAGTTTCTGAATTTGCTTAACTCTATTTCTTAAATTCTTATCATGAAAACATTTCATTTTCTATGTTTAGAAAACATATCTGACTATATTTGGAGAACGTTTCCAAAACTCATTTACGGATTTCCAATGAACGTTGTATAAAACATCATTACGCTTAATCCATTAATCGCTTATTACTTAACTATATTTCAAATCAACCTTTTCTATCGAACCACAACTATTCCTTTGTCAATTCTGAAGTCAATCAAGTTGGGGTATAATTACCTCTCAGACCTTAATTGAACAACGTCCTTTACTGTGAAATAGATGAAGCTCGTCACTCACTTTTTACAATCCTCTGTCTTACGCAAATTCTCGGATTCAGGTTACGAATCCACTTCTTATATGACAACGTTTGATTATAACTATAACGTTATAATTCCTACTTCTGCATTGTCTAACCTAAATTATAACTTTATCTCCTAACTCGAATAATTTAACAGACACCTAATTTCTAAATCAATAACTAAATCTTGATTTAAACCCTGGAAAGTAAATAGTACTTTCCCGAATTCGCTATAATCGAATTCGACGTATAACTCTCTTTCGAGAAATCTCTATTTGATTAACTCTTCTTCGAATAACCTATATTCGATTATCTCTCTTCGAATAACTCATATTCGAAATCTCTCTCTTTCGAATAAACAATATTCGATCTCTTTCTTTCGAATATGCTATATTCGAAAATCTCCTTTCGATTTACTAATCGATAACTCCTTTCGATCAAAATAAAATCGATAATTCCTTTAACTCTATTCGAATAACTAATATTCGACTAACTCCTTTGGATCAACTCATTTGATTAACTCCTTCGAATAACTAATTTGAATAACTTACCTTCGAATAACCAATATTCGATTTACTCTAACTCGATTAACTTAATTCTAATCGATTTACTCCATTTCGATTCAACTTAATTCAAATCGATTAACTTAACTCAAATTGATTAACTCCTTTCGAATAACTATATTCGATTAACTCTTCGACTAACTCCTTTGGATTAACTAACTTCGAATAACTCCTTTGGATTAGCTAACTTCGAATAACTCCTTTGGATTAACTAACTTCGAATAACTCCTTTGGATTAACTAACTTCGAATAACCAATATTCGATAACTACTCTTCGAATAAATAATATTCGGTAACTCTTCTCAAATGAATAACATTTGATTTCTCCACTCGAATAAACTATACTCGATTACTCTTCCCTCGAATATACTATATTCGATAACCCTACTTCGAATAAGTGATATTCGGCAACTCTACTCGATTAACTCCACTTGGATAACACTAACTGGTCAACTCTAACTGGTCAATTCTAACTGGTCAACTTTAACTGTTTATCTTTAACTGGTAAATTTTAACTGGATAACTCAAATGGTTTAACCTAACTTGATTTACTTGTCTCGATTAACTGAACTAATCCACTTAGTTTAACTTAGTTAATTCACTTTGATTTACTCTAACCGATTTACTTAGTTTAACTCAGCTAATTCACTTTGATTAACCCAACTAATTTACTTCGATTAACCCATTAGTTTAACTTGACTAATTCACTTAGTTTGACGCAACAAATTCACTTTGGTTAACTTAACCAATCACTTTGATTAACTCGACTAACTCGTTTTGGTTAACATAACCAATTACCTCGATTAAGTCGACTAACTTTACTTTGGTTAACTTAACCAATTACTTCGATTAACTTAACCAATACACTTCGACTAACTTAACCCATTTCACTTAGTTTAACTTAACTAAATTACTTCGATTAACTTAACCCATTTCACTTAGTTTAACTTTATTTACTTAACAAATAAATATCTCCATTATCCTATTTATTCAAATAAATAAATGTCATCCTTATTCTATTTATTAAATCCCTAAATAAATAAACCCTTATTCTATTTATTCAAATGGTTTACAATATTTCTCTTCTTATATATTTGACAAATATATTCCTTTATATTTGATTTACAAATATATGTATCCTTTATATTTGTCTTCACAAATATATTTATCCTTTATATTTGATTAACACATAAATTCCTTTATACTCGATTAACACATATTTTTCGTTTACACTTGATTAACCAATATTTTCCTATATACTCAAAATCCCCTTTTCTTTATAATATAAAATCCATCGATTTTATATAAATAAATTATTTTCAAATTTATAGTTTGAAAATCTCTTTTCTATATCTTGGTATTTCTTATGGTAATTAACACACCATATAACAACGATGAATATCGTTCAAACACACATAATCATCATCAGATTATATATCACATTTATATATCACAATATATAAATCACAGTAAAATAACTGTTGAGGAATCCAGTTGGATTCCTCCAACCTGTTTCCCTGCACCACAGATGTTAGACACAACAGTATAATATTCTGATAAACAGAATCAACATATAACTATTTGACGGTTTATATATATATATATATATATATATATATATATAATCTCTACTAACTGACTAGCAGTTCAATCAAACAGTCCACACACAGTGAAACAGTCAAACAGAAAATATTTTAACAGTTCTAAGAATACAACGGGAAAATAAAACTGTTTAGAGTTTGTGAGATTTACTCACATTGGCGCGTTAACCGTTAAATAACGGTTTGCGTTATTTGATTCAGTCGGACAATTTATTTCGCCATAAATTGTAACTAGCTCGGATTCACTCCCAGTCAGTGTCATTGTGTTGCTCCCGTCCATACGATCCCAATGCAACTTACGGTTTGTAAATCTGATATCGTGTCACGAAGTTATGGGTTTTATAAGTTTACGCTATCTTTAAATTAAATAAAACCTAACACTTTATAATTTGAATGGGCCTCACCTTTATCCATCAGGCCCCCCTACACCCTTAATATATCAGACCCGAAATGAACTCCTTCTTGCCCAGACCGAAATAAAATCCCGTCCCTCTGTACAAGCTCTCCACCACCGAACTCCTGAACGTTGTACTTCCATGATATAAAACCTTCCCATCATAAAACGCGTCAGCTCCAGGTAGCCGAACTTCACATGCTTCTATTTCAGTCGTGACCGTTCACGGTTCACGTTTGTTTTATTTTAGAAAATGGTGTTCACGGTCCTTCACCAAGTCAGTCATCACAGCACGTTCATTTCCTAGTCCTCCACAATTTTCATGCGGTCACATTACTCTCCACGTACAGGCAAAGCCTGTTTCCTCTTTTCGTATTTCCACTCCACGTGCATGCTGTAACACGTCCCCAAACCCACCGTACACCTTCCCGTCCCGACATCCAACGCCCGCCAGTCACCACCCATAAACGCATGCTCCCACTACCATCCACGCAGAGCCTCGCCGCTGCCCTTCTGTCAACGCTACTCCACCTGAGACGACCGAGCGTCTCCGAATCCCCATCCTCCTGACGAAAATACAAACCCACGTCCCCCCTTTGTATGGCCATCAACGTGTTCATAAACCCATGCACAACGCAACTATAACCACGCTCACCATTCACTCTTCAATTGTGGTTCCCCTCCAGACCTTACAAACCACACCAGTCTCTATAGTTAGGATCCGTGATCCCTAAATCGAACTGTCTGAGGAGTAGATCTCATGAAGGCCGACTGCATCCACTCCATTTGGTACCAAAGACGAAGTCATCGCCAGACTTACGAAGTGGTAGTATGTGCTTTGCGATTTTATGGAATTTATTTCAATTTCTACAAATTTCCAAAGCCATGAAAGTTTTGCTGAGGAACTAAGTCGATGGCGGCTACCCTTTTACAAATCGAGAAAGGTTTCGGTATTTTATATATGCAAGAGACGTGGCCAAGTAAAACGAGTGAACTTAATATGGACGTGGATTGTTTAAGGGCCAGGCATATATATATGGACGTGGATTGTTAAATTGCCAAGCATATATATATATGGACGTGGATTGTTTAATTGCCAAGCATATATATATATATGGACGTGGATTGTTTAATTGCCAAGCATATATATGGACGTGGATTGTTTACGAATTAGATTACCATGTGCATATAGATATTCGTATATATCTATATTCATTGAGAGTACCTCTGTTTGCATAAAATTCCTTTCACGTACAGACTGAAATAAAAATGCTGTTGTGATAAACACTGTGCTACGATCCCAAAGATATAATAACATCGGTAGGTGGACTCATATTTTGAAACTTCAAAATGTTGATTTCAGGGTGCGAAATACTTCAAATAAAAAGTTGCTTATTTAATTAATTAAAAATTACAGTAAAATTCTAAAAATTATATTATCACTACTTCCCAAAAGAACCTTGTCTAAATTCAAACCCGATCTCTAGTTATTTCGAAATAACCGTTATGGCCGATAAACGATTCTATAACGACTATTCTGAAATTTGATTTGGACAGATCTCAAAATCTCCACAACGAAATCCTGATTTTTCTCTTCTACTAGAAAGATATACTCTACCAGCTCCACACGTTTCTTGTTTCACAGAAATCCGGCTTAAAACGAATCCTGTACATTCAGTTGAAGTTCGAATCGCCAAATAGCGAACTGCCGCGTCGTTACGCGCTCTATTTTAATTATAATATAATTAATACGTTTTAACGTCGATTATTAAATCGATTCGTTATTCAAATTCAATTCTAAACCGAATTAAATATTTTAGCTGATCCAATTCACACAGTATTGCGAATTCGGTGATTTCCGATTATTTCGACATTATAATATATTATTATATATATTATTTTAATTAAATATTCAATATTATTTAATTCAAGTCATCGATATCACCCAATCGATATTTAATAATTAAATAAATTAATTATTCGACAGCTAACAAAACGCGCCATTATAGACTTCCCCCCTTAAAATAATTTCGTCCTCGAAATTGCTAAGTTAGAGAAATGCTACTAACTCTACTAACTAGATTTAAAAATCTTTTAGTTTACTTCTCAACTCTAGTTTCAACTGAACCATTTAATTTTCAATTAAATTATTAATTCATTCTGGCTAACTGAATTTCCAAAAATCATGAGAATGTTCTAACGCCTGGAATTTTCGAAAAATTTCGCCATAACCTCCTTTGTATTGGTCAATATGACAAACCACCCCTCGCCTCTCTAGGCCTCCTCCAATCCAAAAGGAAATCAAAATAGCCAAGTGGCTTGCCAATTCGGCTCATACAATCCAAACTCATGCATATATCAAATATAAACTTGTACCTTTTTGTCGGGCATATCAACTTTATCCCTTTCATCTGCTACCACTTCAACATATACCAATGTTATCCATTCCAATTGATCTCCAATCAGTACATATCCTCAAATCCAAATCGAATTTCATTCGAACTCTAATATCAAATTCCAAATTATTGACTTATCAATTTGGTTCCATTGTAGATTATCTCTAATCCAATTCAATTTTTTTTTAACTCGGTTCAAGTTAAATTTCAATTTATTTTTACCATCTCATTTTATTTAACTTCATTAGTTAAATTTTAATTCCAGAACTTAAGTTCCTGGATTTCTTTCAAATCAATTTGAAATCATAATGCCAATTCAAAACCTTTGAATTTCTAATCAACTTGTTTTCTCAAAACAATTCAAAAACAAAACCTTTGGTAGTAATCCGTCACTTAGAACTCGAAAATGAACACTGATGATGTCTAGATTCATCATCAGAATCTATTTTCCAGCTATCGAAGTGAGTTCAATACTATATCATTTCCAATTTGAAAAACATTTTCAAAACCTCCCAGGAACTTAAAATTTCCATATTTTAATTCCAAATCTGATTTAAATTCATATTTAATTCAAACTATTTCATATATTACATTCATATGAATTCTGATTGGTCATTTATAACCATTTCACCCTTTTATAATCTTATTCGATTATAATAACAATCAACACAACCAATATACTATAATAAGTTCAAGATATATATTTCTTCTATAAACAAATATATTTTGGAAAAATTATTTCATTTACCCTCTTTCAAAACATACCATGACGGTTCATCGTATTCGGGTGTTTAGTAAACCTTATCGATACAGTGGATCAAAACTGATCGACCAGAATTCATAAGCCACTCAACCAATGAGTCTCCACAATATAAAACCATTTTATATTGAATAACAATTACGCGCTCATATATACACACTCAAACTCAATCTAGGATATTACTAATCCCATCTCTATCGAGTTATGCCACAGAGCCAAGGTAATCACTTAACTTAAGCTCTGATACCAACTGTAACGGCTGGAAATTTCCGACTCCTCGAGAGTCGGAAATTCCGAGACGTTAGTGAAAGAATTTAGAAGGTGAGAAAGAAAAGATAGAACTAATAGAATAGAAGAAGAAGAAGAAGAATATCAGAATCATCAGAGTAACACGAATCTCACAGCGGAAAGAATAACATATAATATATAACATAACTTTGAAGTAAACAGTTATATATATACAATAGCACTTATCAGAGTACAACACTTACAACATAGCGGAAATAACTATAGCTATAAAATCTTGCAGCCTCCTGCTCCAAGCTCTCCAAGTATATCTGTAAATCCCGACTACTTGACTGCCCGTACAAATTTAGGCACCCAAGAGTTTAGGGAAAACAACAAAGTAAACTCCGGGTCAGTCATGGGACTGGTATGAGTAAAACAATTTAAACATGTATATGAACAAGTAAACGATATCTCATAAGACCACGCCGCATAACGGAACGGGTTTTTCCCTTATGAGAATCCAAAATATCTTTATATCAAAAACCTTTTGATATTATAATAATGTCTATGTACAAATAGATATCAACTAGCAGAAACGCTTGCATCTCACGTTCTACATACATAGTATAAAATCATAAACCGCAGAGCGCTTATCGGAGAGTGGATTCCAACAGACAAGGTATGGGAGCACCTTCTGATCAGTGTACTCTAGAGGTGATACACTGCAGGTTCAACAAGAACGTCTTGCAACCCGGCCACACATGACCGCTCACTCATTTAGCTTGAGTGTCGCGAATATACTGCCACCACGGTTATAGGCCATCAAACCGTCATCCAAAGATACAGAATCAAAAAGAAGTATAAATATGAATATTCCCTAGATCGATGACAATACACCCTGCTTGGGAATGACCCAACTAGCCATGCTGCCTAGCCCAACTTTTGTTACTTCCTGGTGTGAGGCTAGAAGCTACGTCTATCTTCAGAACATCTGATCACCATTCACTTTGAATGCCACATCGTCATACCCGCCAAATCACAAATTGACTTATCCAAAGATAACACGGGTATATAGCTAAGAGAAACGAATTCCTCCGCCACCAAACGTGAATACGTTTGAACAGATCAACTTACGCGATCCATTGGATATACTCTGTCAGACCTTCTTCCATATACGTTGTCCTGGGACTGGACAAACCGAAGGCACTATTCAGTATATCCATCTTAGTCACTGTTATCTAAGACTTATACAACAGCCCTTGCACTTTACTCCGTCTTCAATTTATCTTTGGCATATATTGCTCGCAACGCTTATGCCGATACAGAGTGGTTCTTTGGATAATAATCCAACCGGTCTCTCCATATTAACAACGTTAAAATGGTAAAAACTTTGATAGTCTGTGATCTAACTATCAAATGAAAACATGTCGGTGTACAAACAACGATCTTATTTCCAAATGGGAATTCGATCGATCAATCATCATATGTTCATATTTCCTTATTTCATATATTTAGAAAATATATGTTATTAATCATTGGAAAACATTTCCATAGCTTATTTTCACATCACTATCATTTCGCAACTATCAGTCCCTAACTGTAACTAGTATGAGAACAATTCTCTAAGTATCAGTCCGGAAGGTCGAAACCAACATCAGGTCGTCACTTACAAAACCGTTCAACTTACCCTCTCCAGTTAGTTTCTGAATTTGCTTAACTCTATTTCTTAAATTCTTATCATGAAAACATTTCATTTTCTATGTTTAGAAAACATATCTGACTATATTTGGAAAACGTTTCCAAAACTCATTTACGGATTTCCAATGAACGTTGTATAAAACATCATTACGCTTAATCCATTAATCGCTTATTACTTAACTATATTTCAAATCAACATTTTCTATCGAACCACAACTATTCCTTTGTCAATTCTGAAGTCAATCAAGTTGGGGTATAATTACCTCTCAGACCTTAATTGAACAACGTCCTTTACTGTGAAATAGATGAAGCTCGTCACTCACTTTTTACAATCCTCTGTTTTACGCAAATTCTCGGATTCAGGTTACAAATCCACATCTTATATGACAACGTTTGATTATAACTATAACATTATAATTCCTACTTCTGCAATGTCTAACCTAAATTATAACTTTATCTCCTAACTCGAATAATTTAACAGACACCTAATTTCTAAATCAATAACTAAATCTTGATTTAAACCCTGGAAAGTAAATAGTACTTTCCCGAATTCTCTATAATCGAATTCGACGTATAACTCTCTTTCGAGAAATCTCTATTTGATTAACTCTTCTTCGAATAACCTATATTCGATTATCTCTCTTCGAATAACTCATATTCGAAATCTCTCTCTTTCGAATAAACAATATTCGATCTCTTTCTTTCGAATATGCTATATTCGAAAATCTCCTTTCGATTTACTAATCGATAACTCCTTTCGATCAAAATAAAATCGATAACTCCTTTAACTCTATTCGAATAACTAATATTCGACTAACTCCTTTGGATCAACTCATTTGATTAACTCCTTCGAATAACTAATTTGAATAACTTACCTTCGAATAACCAATATTCGATTTACTCTAACTCGATTAACTTAATTCTAATCGATTTACTCCATTTCGATTCAACTTAATTCAAATCGATTAACTTAACTCAAATTGATTAACTCCTTTCGAATAACTATATTCGATTAACTCTTCGACTAACTCCTTTGGATTAACTAACTTCGAATAACTCCTTTGGATTAGCTAACTTCGAATAACTCCTTTGGATTAACTAACTTCGAATAACTCCTTTGGACTAACTAACTTCGAATAACCAATATTCGATAACTACTCTTCGAATAAATAATATTCGGTAACTCTTCTCAAATGAATAACATTTGATATCTCCACTCGAATAAACTATACTCGATTACTCTTCCCTCGAATATACTATATTCGATAACCCTACTTCGAATAAGTGATATTCGGCAACTCTACTCGATTAACTCCACTTGGATAACACTAACTGGTCAACTCTAACTGGTCAACTTTAACTGTTTATCTTTAACTGGTAAATTTTAACTGGTTAACTCAAATGGTTTAACCTAACTTGATTTACTTGTCTCGATTAACTGAACTAATCCACTTAGTTTAACTTAGTTAATTCACTTTGATTTACTCTAACGATTTACTTAGTTTAACTCAGCTAATTCACTTTGATTAACCCAACTAATTTACTTCGATTAACCCATTAGTTTAACTTGACTAATTCACTTAGTTTGACGCAACAAATTCACTTTGGTTAACTTAACCAATCACTTTGATTAACTCGACTAACTCGTTTTGGTTAACATAACCAATTACCTCGATTAAGTCGACTAACTTTACTTTGGTTAACTTAACCAATTACTTCGATTAACTTAACCAATACACTTCGATTAACTTAACCCATTTCACTTAGTTTAACTTAACTAAATTACTTCGATTAACTTAACCCATTTCACTTAGTTTAACTTTATTTACTTAACAAATAAATATCTCCATTATCCTATTTATTCAAATAAATAAATGTCATCCTTATTCTATTTATTAAATCCCTAAATAAATAAACCCTTATTCTATTTATTCAAATGGTTTACAATATTTCTCTTCTTATATATTTGACAAATATATTCCTTTATATTTGATTTACAAATATATGTATCCTTTATATTTGTCTTCACAAATATATTTATCCTTTATATTTGATTAACACATAAATTCCTTTATACTCGATTAACACATATTTTTCCTTTACACTTGATTAACCAATATTTTCCTTTATACTCAAAATCCCCTTTTCTTTATAATATAAAATCCATCGATTTTATATAAATAAATTATTTTCAAATTTATAGTTTGAAAATCTCTTTTCTATATCTTGGTATTTCTTATGGTAATTAACACACCATATAACAACGATGAATATCGTTCAAACACACATAATCATCATCAGATTATATATCACATTTATATATCACAATATATAAATCACAGTAAAATAACTGTTGAGGAATCCAGTTGGATTCCTCCAACCTGTTTCCCTGCACCACAGATGTTAGACACAACAGTATAATATTCTGATAAACAGAATCAACATATAACTATTTGACGGTTTATATATATATATATATAATCTCTACTAACTGACTAGCAGTTCAATCAAACAGTCCACACACAGTGAAACAGTCAAACAGAAAATATTTTAACAGTTCTAAGAATACAACGTGAAAATAAAACTGTTTAGAGTTTGTGAGATTTACTCACATTGGCGCGTTAACCGTTAAATAACGGTTTGCATTATTTGATTCAGTCGGACAATTTATTTCGCCATAAATTGTAACTAGCTCGGATTCACTCCCGGTCAGTCTCATTGTGTTGCTCCCGGCCATACGATCCCAACGCAACTTACGGTTTGTAAATCTGATATCGTGTCACGAAGTTATGTGTTTTATAAGTTTACGCTATCTTTAAATTAAATAAAACCTAACACTTTATAATTTGAATGGGCCTCACCTTTATCCATCAGGCCCCCCTACACCCTTAATATATCAGACCCGAAATGAACTCCTTCTTGCCCAGACCGAAATAAAATCCCGTCCCTCTGTACAAGCTCTCCACCACCGAACTCCTGAACGTTGTACTTCCATGATATAAAACCTTCCCATCATAAAACGCGTGAGCTCCAGGTAGCCAAACTTCACATGCTTCTATTTCAGTCGTGACCGTTCACGGTTCACGTTTGTTTTATTTTAGAAAATGGTGTTCACGGTCCTTCACCAAGTCAGTCATCACAGCACGTTCATTTCCCAGTCCTCCACAATTTTCATGCGGTCACATTACTCTCCACGTACAGGCAAAGCCTGTTTCCTCTTTTCGTATTTCCTCTCCACGTGCATGCTGTAACACGTCCCCAAACCCACCGTACACCTTCCCGTCCCGACATCCAACGCCCGCCAGTCACCACCCATAAACGCATGCTCCCACTACCATCCATGCAGAGCCTCGCCGCTGCCCTTCTGTCAACGCTACTCCACCTGAGACGACCGAGCTTCTCCGAATCCCCATCCTCCTGACGAAAATACAAACCCACGTCTCCCCTTTGTATGGCCATCAACGTGTTCATAAACCCATGCACAACGCAACTATAACCACGCTCACCATTCACTCTTCAATTGTGGTTCCCCTCCAGACCTTACAAACCACACCAGTCTCTTTAGTTAGGATCCGTGATCCCTAAATCGAACTGTCTGAGGAGTAGATCTCATGAAGGCCGACCGTATCCACTCCATTTGGTACCAAAGACGAAGTCATCGCCAGACTTACGAAGTGGTAGTATGTGCTTTGCGATTTTATGGAATTTATTTCAATTTCTACAAATTTCCAAAGCCATGAAATTTTTGCTGAGGAACTAAGTCGATGGCGGCTACCCTTTTACAAATCGAGAAAGGTTTCGGTATTTTATATATGCAAGAGACGTGGCCAAGTAAAACGAGTGAACTTAATATGGACGTGGATTGTTTAAGGGCCAGGCATATATATATGGACGTGGATTGTTAAATTGCCAAGCATATATATATATATATATATGGACGTGGATTGTTTAATTGCCAAGCATATATATATATATATATGGACGTGGATTGTTTAATTGCCAAGCATATATATGGACGTGGATTGTTTACGAATTAGATTACCATGTGCATATAGATATTCGTATATATCTATATTCATTGAGAGTACCTCTGTTTGCATAAAATTCCTTTCACGTACAGACTGAAATAAAAATGCTGTTGTGATAAACACTGTGCTACGATCCCAAAGATATAATAACATCGGTAGGTGGACTCATATTTTGAAACTTCAAAATGTTGATTTCAGGGTGCGAAATACTTCAAATAAAAAGTTGCTTATTTAATTAATTAAAAATTACAGTAAAATTCTAAAAATTATATTATCACTACTTCCCAAAAGAACCTTGTCTAAATTCAAACCCGATCTCTAGTTATTTCGAAATAACCGTTATGGCCGATAAACGATTCTATAACGACTATTCTGAAATTTGATTTGGACATATCTCAAAATCTCCACAACGAAATCCTGATTTTTCTCTTCTACTAGAAAGATATACTCTACCAGCTCCACACGTTTCTTGTTTCACAGAAATCCGGCTTAAAACGAATCCTGTACATTCAGTTGAAGTTCGAATCGCCAAATAGCGAACTGCCGCGTCGTTACGCGCTCTATTTTAATTATAATATAATTAATACGTTTTAACGTCGATTATTAAATCGATTCGTTATTCAAATTCAATTCTAAACCGAATTAAATATTTTAGCTGATCCAATTCACACAGTATTGCGAATTCGGTGATTTCCGATTATTTCGACATTATAATATATTATTATATATATTATTTTAATTAAATATTCAATATTATTTAATTCAAGTCATCGATATCGCCCAATCGATATTTAATAATTAAATAAATTAATTATTCGACAGCTAACAAAACGCGCCATTACAATAAGCGTGCGACGCCTATGATGTCCATCCAATATGGCTTCCCATCTCGTGGTTTTAACTCAGACTTAATCATATAATGTGTGTACCAATCTTTAAGGGATAAACAATAGGTGTACAAGAAAGTCTGAACCGTCAGATTTAATCCATTACAATCCGAACCGCAACATTAGAAAAGCCACGCCACAAAAGCAGATCTAGACAGGCTCGGGTCGACCCGCCACTACATGTGTCGACCCGTGGGTCAACTCGTAGGTCGACTCATCCCTTCTTAGGTCGACCCAAGCAACATGTGGTCGACCTATCTGGGTCCACGTGTGTTTTCTTGGACGCTATTTCTGAATTTGTCATTTTTAATTAATAACGTTTAATTACTTGCCCTTTTTTACTTCTTTGATTTGTTTTATCCCTTTATACAAAATCGTTAAATTTGAATTTCACTTATATATGCGTGTATATATATATACACACAACCTTTTAATTATTTAATTCATCGTTATCTTTTGTATACATGCTCCATTTTGGTCATACCATATACCAAAACGAAGCAGAAAATCACCACAAATGCATTGGTCAATGTTTCGGGGTCAAATTCTGAAAAATATAATCTTTTATATTTTCCTTTTTATTATTAACATAAAAATACGGGTGTTACATTCTCCCACCCTTAGGAAATTTCGTTCCTGAAATTTGATAAGGGTAAAATTAAGTAATTCCTCACAATTTACAACCATCACTTGTGCATCCAATTTTGCAACCATTTGTGCACTTATGATAAGTGTAATTCAACATAATAATACATGAATGAAATTAGTGCCTAAGTGGCACCTAATATATGGATGCAAATTTCTCTTGAAAATCATTTGTAAACATGATGCACACATCCTAAATATATTGGAAATTTCTACATGAATGCAATATTTTGAAATCAAGATACTTTTCCATCCAATTTTTCCTACACTTATAGGGCAAGAATGTAGTTCATCCAATTTTTGCATCCAAACCCTACCAACCAACTTTAAACTTTTGAATTTTAGAAAAAAAATTCTAATTTTCTAAATTCGATTTCTTATGTTACAAAAAGTTGGAAAAAGAAAAACTTCACACCTTCCTTTTTACTTTTATGTATCTTTTGTATATGTACTTGGATTTTAAGCAACTACAATACAAAAGTTTCCTATCTTCCTATCCAAGAACAGTTCTCATAAGAAAGTTTTCTTTATTATAGATTTTCTTTTTCAACTTACTTAGGAAAAAATCCACTTTCATTCTCATTTATCAAAATTTTCCATTTTTCTCAACTGTCATGTTTGTTGCTTTACTGGATTTGTTGTTTTCATTTTAATTATGCCAGACCACTCACATTAATTTAATATATTTATATATATATGTTTAGGCAGCAGACCCCTCACATTAAGTTGACTACTCGTGGATGCTGGATTTGCCGGGTGGTTCCGGCAGGCTTCTACCATAAATTAAACTTAACCTCGTGTCTTAGTGCAGTTACAATTTTCTAATTACTGTAAATTTTCCATGTAATTTTGGCATATCCATTCTTTCTCAATATTCCAAATTTCACTGTAATTCTATTTGCCATCTTTTGACATAATAAAATTCTTAAGGAATTATTCATGTTTATCGTAAATTCCATTATTACAACATTTACAGTAAATTCCAATTCAGACAGAAGATTAATGGAAACAGGTCTTATACAATAGAAGTGTTCTTCGCAGATTTAATCTCAATTACCACAATTATTTGCAATTCCACTGTAACTTGTCTTATAATATCCAATTAACATGTTATTAGAACAGATCTATATAAAATAATATTCCTTTCCAAATATACTAACAGGTTTAATAGTCAATTTCCACAATTATTGACTGTTCAACAGATTAAATATACTGGGGAATACAAACGATAAATATACTATTATTTAAAATGGTATAATTTAGATCTACTCACCTAATAGCTTTCCAATCCATGAATCTGACCCAAATCTGTTATTTCATGACCTTCCTAATTGAATCTATATTCCAAATAACCATGGATTCACAAATATGGTACTAAAGAAGAGGAAAAGAGAAAGAAACTTACATAAACCAGATTCAAAGACTTATCTCTCGTTGATCAGAATTCTAAACACCCATTTGTATATATATATATATGTGTGTATATATCTATATATATTCTTATCCTCCAAACCTTGAATCAGAATTACCTAAGACTAATTATTCTATTTTCTGAAGAGATTTGATGAGGAAGAAGAATGACAGAGCCTTGGCAGCTTCTCAGAAAATATGAGATTTAGGCTAGGCCCAGCTAGTCTACTTATAGGTGCACAAGAAAGTCTGAATCGTCGGATTTAATCCCCTAAAATATGAACCGCACACATCAGAAAATCACGTCAAAAAAACAGATCTGTACCGGATCGCGTCGACCCTAGGGTCGACCCGCCCCTACGTGGGTCGACCCAGCCCTTCTTGGGTCGACCCATAGGCGTTCGACGATGAATATTCTATTGATTAGAAATCCATCGCGAAGTGTATAAAACTGCAAGCGCATGACATACATGTAATACGTAGTGAATACGAGTCGATCCACGAGGAAAGAAGTAATTCTAATTCAATCAAATTAAAACAAAGTCGATCGAAATTTTAGCTAGCTAAAAAAATTGTAAAATTTGACAAACTAACTACAACAAAAGTTAAATGAAACTATGAGATTAAATGACAACTTAGGAATAATTCCACTCTCTAGATCACATGAATCAACATAAAATGAAACCATTATCTCTTTTTTTTTGGGTCATTTGTGAATTTAGTTGATATGATTATTATAAGTATAGCTAATTCATGCTATTAATTAGCACAAAATAAACTATCAAACTATAAAATAACCACTAAATCACCTTACTAGTTCTAATGAAAAATGACAACAAGATGAAAGTGAAATATATTTTAAGCATGGCTTATGAACTATTAATTCGAGCTATAGACCACCAAATTTTTATTTCAACCTCCACTTAGTCGCCATCATCATATGTAAATGAAGTGGTAATTAGTGAACATATGACAAAGCATAGCCTATTTGTGTAAAAAACATAGGCTATCAAAGTCAATAATGAACACATAAAACTAATAACATCAACATGACATGAAGCACAAAAAGAGAGCATGTGTAATCAAGAGAGCTTCATTATCCCTAAGTTTAAAGGGATTAGCCTCTAATATGTGTAATCATGACAACAAAAGTAGATTGCAGCATTAAAAACAAAGGAAAAGGAGAACAAAATAAAGAAAATCTATTCAAATTAAACTACATTAATGCACAAAGTAAATAACTAGAACTAAATGAACAAGAAATTAAATTGCATTAAAATAAAAATTACATAAGAGAAAAATGGCTAAGAAGCATGAAAGAAGAAGAGAGCTTTGATCCTCCAAACTAAAGTAACTAAAGGAGAGTATAAAAGAGAGGATATTTACATGAACATATGTGGGGTATTTATACATGTTTATGCAACCCTAACCCTAATCCATTTTGTTGGCAACTACAAAAAATACCCCCTTCATGAAGCTTCCATTTGTCTTTAGCCTCTAATTAATCATGTAGAATGCATGAAGCATTTTTTTTATCTCGTCCAAGTAGTCAATAAATTAGCTTCTAATTGTTCCATTAAAGAAAGAGTGATACTGAGTAGGGTCCTCCACTAACTTGTGTGTGAATTAATTCCATATCCATTCCTTTGTATCCAGTTTATGCATGCATATCTCCATGTAAACTTCATGTGCATGCTTTATTTTTTCTCCTAAATTCCTATAGGACACATGAAAATGAACAAGTAAATTTTATCAAAAATAAATACATGCACAAATGACCATTTTTCTCCAAAATGAAGATGAATGCATGATAATTTGAGAATGTCGGTTTTTGGTTAAAACATGTAAAAATAGTCCACTTATGTTATTTGTTTAACTAAAACAATAATAAATGTGTGAATACAAATGTGCATATTTACGTGCACATCAAATATCCCCCACACTTTTTATTTGTCCCCGAATAAACAAAAAAAACTAAGATAAATCCATTTTCGTAGGGAGAACGATTGCATTAAGCGTATGCAACAAGCCGTTAAACCTCCAGGTGTCCCCAGTAGGACGAGTGTTGTCTCGTGAGGGTTTTCAGCGGATACTACCCACAAAATCCAAATGTTAAGTGCAAAAAATATTTAAAAATGCAAGATTTGAAAATATTTACAAGTTGAATGCAGGTTTTCAAAAGAATATTTAAAAATGAGTAATTTACTTTTAAATTTAACACAAGTGAGTTAAATACAATTTGGGCTATCACTATGAAAATTAAGTCTGTTACTAATCAAACCTTCAAACAAAAATCAGGTTATTGTTACAAACTTCTCCAGCTTGACCAGTTGATTCGGCTGATAACACCATGCAAATATGAAATGAATTCTACAATCGATTATCAATAATCGTAAAATGGAATTTTTATTTTCTTTTGGTTAACAAGTTTAGTCAAATAAGTGCAGATAGTGCTTGGATTTCAAGTGCTTACTCTCTCTCTATTTTCAAAGATATTCACATTATTATTATTTACAAACACCTAATTGAAAAGACCAAGGTATACCACCCCTACACTGCATTACGACTAACGTGAGGGTTGGGACAGAGCTTTGCAGATTGTGCAAACTGACGCTGACTTTGTCAACAACATGTCGGTAATCCTTAGGTGTCCAACTCATTAAATGATACCAAGATATACCACCATTGCACTGCATTATGGCTTACATGAAAGTTGGGACAAAGCTTGGCGAGTTTGCACACCAACGCTAGATGTACTGACAATGTTGGATACCCTTGGATTATTATATATATATTCTTCATCTTTTTGCTCCTTTTCTTTAAGAGAGAGAGAGAGAGAGAGAGAGTTAAGCGATAATATCTTAGCACAACTTCACTTAAAGGATCTAAAATGTTATCGCAAGTTGTTTAAATCAACCAACCTATTAATCGGATAACAATTTAGAAAATATTTCATACTCATCAACTACAAATCTCCCTATATACCAGTTACACTAAATTTGCTCATAATTTAAACTTTACTTTCGTTATCCATTAAGAAAAGTGATTTTCCAAACATTTCAATCGTATGACCAAAATTGTATATTTACTTCATCGTGCCTATTTAAAAGTAAATTAAAATGCTTTTTGTTGAATATTTTTGAATGAGAAAAAGAAAATAAAAATCAATGCAAAATCAAAACAAATATGAGTTAATAAAAAACCAAAATAAATATGAACCTCCCCCCCTCATTTAATTTTGACTGTGCCCCCACAGGCAACCTAAGTGGAAGGAGAATTAAATTTTTAAAAATATAACTTATATTTACAAAAGAAAAGAGAAAAAAATATATTATTTACAATATATCATAAAATATATTCACAAGAAGAAAATGAAATGATCTTCTAAAGACTGATTCATTTGTCTCTTCAACTATGAGAGATACATCTTAAGCTTGAAAAACCAAATCATAAAAGGTTTTGAAGTTGAGTGTGGATTTGAAAAAACAAATGTCGCTTTATTAAATGGGTCCGTTTGGCACAGGTCCTTATTAAGTTTCAAAATTAGGCTCACATCCGATTCTAAAATTATTATAAATTAGGTCTCTATTTTTCAAAAATTCATAAAAATAAAAATAAAATAATAAAAATAAAAAATACGTAAATTAATGTTAAATTAAACATGCATCCGACAAAAATTTCAGATCAAAACCATCAAACAATGCATCAAAAATAGAAAATAACAGAAAACGGCAAAACTGCAGTTAAATGCTTAACAATATGCACATATTTGTATTTTCTTGCATACATCTGTGTAGGTATTTCAGTTATGCGTCTTTGTTGGTTTTCTTGCATATATCTATGCAAGTATTGCAAAATTCTTGCATACAAGTGTGCAATAATTCGCAGTTATGTAAATGAGTTCACATTTATTTGCATTCAAGTGTGCAATACAACAGAAAAGTTGCACATATGTATGCAACAAACTGCAGGCAAGTTTTTAGTTAAATTTTATTACATGCAATACTTGCATACATGTGTGTAAGTATTTCGAATATTTGCACATATATATATATGTAAGTTTTGGTCCAGATTTTCAATGAAAACAGTTTTTGCAATAGTTGCACACATGTATGCAATTTTTTTTCTTGTAAACTTCTCAAAATATTTGCAGATTTTAGATTTTTTTTACATGGAAGCACTTTTTTTTTTTTTAAGAAAACACGTAACTTTGATTTTAGGGACCAGGTTTGAAATGAAAAGATGGGAGGGAGGCCTTTACATTTCCAAACATAATAGGGATGCTACAATAATTTTCACTTTTTAAAAATCGAATGAGTTGTTTTATTTTTGATCATTTTTGGGGTAGATTGAACAATGGATTGAATTTTATGTTTATTTCCCCCAAACTGAATTTCAATATTATCATTGAAATATTCTTTTGAATTATCGATTCCAAAATCAAAATGGTGATTCAAATCTAGCTCTTTAAAATTCAACTCATTTTCGAAAAGTCCAAAAAAATCGTATTCATCAAATTCGTCTTTCTTTGGTGAATTGTCAACAACTTCAATGCATGTATCATTTTCAAAATCCAAAGTTGTTATTTGAAGTTCGTTATTTTCAGAAAAAGGAAGATCGAATTCTAAATTTTGTTCCGCCCTCTCAAAAGAATTGGAATCTAACTCAATTATCGCATTATTAACAACTTCATTAAGATCATCATTTTCAGTTTCAAAAGTTGTTATTTCAAAATCTTCGATTGTGGTAAAAGGTAGATTAATGTTCGAATCGTCACATGTTTGGACTGATTTTGTTTCTTACAAAAATTCAAATAGGTTTCATACAACAAATCTGTGTAATTCTGCTCAACAAAATCAAATTTATTATTATTTACTTGAGAATTTTCTATTTAACATTGTTGAGAACAAATATTTTCATTTGCACCATAATTGAAATTAATCCCATTGCCAAAATCATTTTAATAGTGATTCACATTTTCATTTTGAATTTAAAATTCATTTCGGAGTTCGAAACTGAATTAGCAAGGGTTATAATCAAAATCATTTGAATTGTAGATTAAATTTGAATTTTGATTATTTTGAAAACTTTTATTTGAATTGTTGCACATGTATGAATTACACCATTCATATGCTCTTTGCATTTGTTGTATGCTTATTTCAAGTAAAGATTCAAAATAGAGTTGATTGTCATTTTGAAAATTTGTTGGTGCAAAATCCAAATTATTTGTACAATTGCTATTATTAAAATATCCAAATGAATTTGGTGCAAAATTATATGTATTATACTGGTTTTCACAACTATTGTAAAATTCTTGCGAATAAGGAAATTGGGACACTTTTAAGAAAATGATTTTGCTTCTTTTTTATAAAGAGAAAAGGAAGTATTCACAAAAGATGAAGCCCTTTTTTTGATTTTTTAATTTTTTAATTATTTATTTTTTGAGTGTGTTTCTTAAAACAAATTGCTTAAGAAAAAGATAAAAGAGTATTAACAAATGGTATTTTTTTCTTTTTGAAAATTTTGAATTTTTTTTATATATGCATGAACCTAATATAACTATATTTGAATGCAAATTACCTATTTACAAATTTTCTAAAATTATATAATGACAATTAGATTAATTTCGACAAAAGATTTCTCGGCCAGTTAACGGACAGGAGTTACCGGTGCAACAGGAATCACCCGAGCAATGCAGCTGAAGGTTTAAGTACCTTCAGAGGAACAACCGCTATAATATATACGAATCACCGTAATATTTATAAACGGTTATTACTTTGCCGTAGCCTAAACACAGAGAAGTAATTCATTAGAAATAAGCCAATTTGTCAAAATATAATGATGTCCTTAGAAAACAAAAATAAAATGGGATGAATACAAAACAGAAATTAAATGTGTATTACCAATGCAACTACGATTGATTTTTTATTTTGCTTTTGGATTTTTTATGTAGATGCAAGCAAACAACAATGCAAGAAAACAAAAATAGAGTTAGAATACGATACCAGAGCATGCAGATTTTTATTACAATTTTTTTTTGTGATGACCGCCCACATCACCCACACTATACAAGAGGAATAATGCGCTGAAAGGTGCGTCAGATAGCTATGGACAATCATCAAGGTATGGTAGATAAACGAAACATGTCGTAAACTTACAGCGCAAGGATAATATATAACAGAATATATACAACAGGTAGTGATAGTGAAGTAGAAAACACTAAACTTTCATGACAACTAGAAAGTATTTCCCTTACATGTGGATAGCAACAGTAGTGTTTGAACAATTTTCCTCACTACAACATTCATAGAAATAGCACACAGCGGAAACAAATACTAGATAGTAGTAAAGATAGTACGCCAGCCTCCTGCTCGCTTTCGAACAGCAACACCGTCCTCACTTAGGCTATCACCTGTCACCTGCTACTTAGTCTGCCCATCCAACAATCGGATGAGTAACCCAAGGTAATAAGAGGAAACACAAAACCTTGAGTCAGACAACAGGCTTAGTGAGCGATAAAAAAGCTAACAAACTTCATCAGTAAAGTATATGAGAATGGGTAAATAATCAACTAATCTACCCAACTTCAAAGAATAACTCTCAATTTCCTTCCCCATTACATGACAGTGATAGCCTTTACAATCCATACACCCAAAGGAATAACAATTCAGTCACGACAATTAAAGCATCCATTCATATATGGAAAAGCAACTCAATCATGATCACAACATGCATTCAAATGTCCATGACTGACTCTGGCTATCACTACCAACCATGCTTTGAAAACTTCGTTATCGTATGACTGGCTAACAATTTATCGTCAATTGTCAAGGACCACACGCGACGCCCCGGTTCTAGCAAAACTCCACATGTTATACTCAACACATGCTACACAATATGCTCAACACATGTTACACGCTATGCTCAACACGTGTCTAGGCCATACATGATGCCCAAGGCACTCGACCTACAATTGGTCCTCAATTGTACCTCTGCTCTGAGTCTGCTAGAACCTACAACAACAATAATTCCTTGGCGTTCGTCTCTCTAGTCGTTATCAATTACGACTATTAATAAGCTCAGAACACCTTAGAGCTATCACTTCACACGAACTCAATACATTCTTAGGTTGTCTCTCCATTTGTTGCATACAATGAACATCAAACACTTTTCAACACTTCCAAACTTCCCAATTGAATTCACTTTACCCGAAGTGTCCAACCAGAAATAGCTGCCCAGAAATGGAGAAAATGGCTGATCAGAAATGGCTGACCAGAATAAGCCGACCCACTTTGGCCCGACCCAACTTCGGTCCGACCTAACTTCTGTCCGACCCAACTTCGGTCCGACCCAACTTCGGTCCGACCCAACTTCGGTCCAACCCAACTTCGGTCCGTTCGATCCAACTTTGGTCTGATCCAAAACCTGCATATTGCATTTCAACTCTGATTTCGACCAAAACTTTGCCAAACGATAAATCCGACAAAACTAACTTATCTGATTCATCCAAAAGGATTGCAAGCATGTTATGAAATCAACAATATCATCAATATGACAATTCTATCAAGGATAATGTCAAATTCACCAAAATCACCACAAATATGCATATAAACAAAAACCATGGATCTAACTTGCACATTCGTATGAAATATCATAGAAATTACCTATCTATACTTGCTAAATATGATCCTAGGGTGATCTATATGAAAATGAACTTACCAATGCATGGATCTAAGGAAAAACACTTGAATTTTGATGAAAAACATGATTTACTACCCATACACTTTATTGAATCCATGTGAGAGATGTAATACACTTACCGATTCTACAAAACAAGCTAAAATGATAGAATTATGAATCCGGACAGCAAGCAATTCAAACAAAACTACTAGATCCAATGAATTCTCCCTTTAAACGATATAGATCTAGCCTCCAATGGTGTAGATCTATGATTTCCCTCCTTAGATTTGGATTTTTAATGGTGGAAAGGTGTTAGAGGAAGAAGAAGCACAAGGCCTCCAAATGAGAGAATGGGAGAAGTAACATATTCTCCATACCCCTCACCCCCTATTTATAGTTTCTACCAACCCACTAATGGGTCTCCCCAATTCAGCTATTAGGCTCTCCAAACCTGAACAGCCAACTGAAAAACCTTAAAACAACGATTTCTCCCAAACTGCTGAACCAAATCTTTAATGTAACCACTCTAGGGAAAGGCAATCATCAATCACTTTCCAATGGCACAGGTCTCACCCTCTGATTTGACCTGAGTCAAAAGTTAGGCACTGTACAAGACTGACAAGGGCAAAATGGTCACAAACAAAATCGGTAAAAATTATGGACATGTATCACATCCCCGTAAGAAAAATATCAAAAGATGAGAATGATCCAACCCTCAGGAATAAAATAAAAATATTTTACGATCTTCCGATTTGCAAAATGCGGGTTGTTACATTCTCCCCCCCCCCCCCCCCTCTCTAGAATTTCGTCCCTGGAATTCCTAGCAAACACAAGTAATCACAACAATTCTGCATGCCTATAATCCATGAGAAGCCAATTCTATCACCCAAACTAGAAACCATCAAGCCATGCGTCCATAGCCTTGTCCTAGCACACGGAATTCTATCAAACAACAACAAAGATTACAACAAAATCAACAATCAATAATGATTGGGCGATATCAATGGGTCATACGGATAAAGAGATGGGTCGTCTTTGTACTCTTCCCCATCTCCTACGTAGTATCGTCGCCATCCCCACTCCATTGTACCTTAAATAAATTAAAGGTCTTTTCCTTAAGCTTTTTCATGTCATTAGCCATAATACAAAGCATCTTACGAGATTTCATAACTATGAACTCAGTTATAAGGTCGACGTACTACTCCGGAGGTACTACCACATCCGGATCATGCGAATATTTTCGCAAAAATGACTCACAAAACATTGTGCACACTATACATCCCTCGCGTAAAATCACTTTATACGCGAGCTTTCTGATTTGCTCGTCTATTGGAAATGGTCCAACAACCCATAGCACTTAAGCCACCTACCACAGCTTTAGAAGCGTTGCTGAAAACTCCTCCAACTTGACCGATCGGCCAGAATACCCGACCGACCGACCCATTTGGACCCGACCGACCAGTGCATTCTGACCCGGCCGACCCGACCAGACATTGCCTGACCCAACCAGCTCCACTAACCGACCCGTTCTGGCTTGTTTCCCAAGACAAAATCTTAGACTGACCCGATCCGATGGCACAAAATAACCGACCCGATCCGGTTACACAAAACAACTGACCCGATCTGGCTACCACAACATGACCGACCAGATCCGATGGCACAACATAGCCGACCCGATCCGGATACCTCAACATGACCGACCCGATCCGATCATCAACATGACCAACCCGATCTGATCACCCCTCGTTACATCAACTTCTGAATCGACCCGACCCATCTTGAATGGACCGACCCATTTCCTGGCTTGGTTCTATGTAGTCCATCGATAAAATCCATCGATACTTGCTCCCACTTCCACATAGGAACTTCTAATGGCTGAAGCAACCCACTTGGCTTCTTTTGTTCAGCTTTCACCAATTGACAATTCATGCACATGGAAATGAACTTTCCAATATCTCGCTTCATCCCTTCCCAATAGTAGACTAGCTTCATATCTTAATTCATTTTATTACCACCAGATGAATCGTCAACTTCGAGTGATGACATTCTCTCAGAACCTCATCTCTCAATTCGTCAATATCAGGAACAACTAATTGCCCTTGCTTTCGAAGCCAACCTTCTCGATTGACTTCGAACTCTTTGTCTTTCGTTTCCAGCTTCGAGATAAACTCGACAAGCTTTGCATCTTGCATTTGGCTATCGCTAGTCCTTTCGATGAGAGTAGGTCTTATCGATAAGCTTGCCAACGTTTCAGGTTCCAACTCACACTTTGGCCTGAAAACAAACCTTGTCAAATACTCAAGGCTCTTCCGTTCCGAAAACATCGCTCCCAAACTTGTGTGTCTTCGACTCAATGCATCTGCAACTGGGTTACCTTTGCCATGAGTATATGCTATATCAAAATCATACGATACCAAAAACTCTAACCACCATTGCTGCCGAAGATTAAAATCCTTTTGGGAGAAAAGATACTTTAACGATTTGTGATCCGTAAACAACTCGAATCGAGCTCCCAATCAGTAATGTCTCCATATCTTCAGAGCAAATACAATCGCCGCCAACTCTAAATCATGAGTTGGATAATTCCTTTCATGCGGCTTCAGCTGCCGACTCGCGTAGGCCACAACCTTATCTTTCTGCATTAGCACTGCTCCAAGTCCAGTACCACATGCATTGGTGTATACCACCATCTCTTCATTCCCACTTGGAATGGTCAACACAGGAGCCCTCGTCAATCTCTTCTTCAGGATTTCGAACTCTTGTTCACACTTCGCATCCCACGTGAACACTTGTCTCTTCTTCGTTAATCCTGACAACGGTGAAACTATCTTGGAGAAATCCATGATAAACCGTCGCTAATATCCTGCCAAACTAAGGAAACTCTAAACATCCGTCCTATTCTTAGGTCGATCCCAGTCTTGGATTGCTGCCACTTTAGCGGGATCAACCGCTATCCCGTTCCCAGAAACAACATGACCTACAAACCTCACTTCATTCTCCCATAAGTGACACTTCGAGAACTTAGCCTTCAGCTGATGCTTTCACAAGATCTCTAACACAACTCTTAAGTGCGTCTTGTGTTCTTCTTTATTCCTGGAGTAAACCAGAATATCATCCACGAACACAAGCACAAACTTTTTCAACTGATCTCTGAACACTCTATTCATAAGTTCCACGAAATATGCTGGCGCGTTAGTCAACCCGAATGGCATCACCAATCATTTGAAGAATCCAGATGGTGTCCCAAAAACAGTCTTCGGTACACTATCCTTAGTCACCCTCAACTAGTGAAATCCCATTGCCAAATCCATTTGAGAAAACACTTTGGCTTCATGAAGATGATCCAACAAGTCATCAATCCTTGGCAACGGATACTTGTTCTTCTTAGTCACCTTGGTGAGCTCACGATAGTCCACACACAATCTTAACGAGCCATCTGCCTTGGTTGTAAGCACCACTGGTGCATCCCATTCGGAAACGCTTCTCCGAATGAATCTTTTTCCTAAAAGGTCACGAACCTGCCCTCCAACTCTCGCTATTCCTTAGGCGCTATCCGCCTAAGAGGGATAACCATTGGTCTAACACCCTCAACCATATTGATTCTAAACTCGATATCACGATGCGGCGGCAACCCTTTGACCTCGTCAAAGACATCCTCGTACTCATTAGCGATCAGCACAGACGACAAGTCTTCTTGTGGGATCACAACAAAATATAACAACTTATAAGAACACCATCTTCGGGTTACCCCGAATCAACACCTTCCGCCCTTCCACATCCCCAACTGCCATCTCTAGCTTTTCGCAACTCACTTTTGTCGCACATCTCTTAGGCCAATCCATGCCCAAGATGATTTCAAACCCAGCTAAAGTTACAACTAAGCAACCACTCATAAATGAGCATTCATGATCAACATTACTAGATCCACCAAGCTTGCATAGAGCAGATGAACCCCTTCTGGTTCAATTACAACTAAAGGTCTATTACAACTACAAGTTCCAAACCCATTCAACATACAATTTTATTATAAGTAAAAGATGACGATTCTCTAGTACCAAATAGAACTCAAACAACTTCACTGGCTGGAAGCACATCCAGACAACAATTTCTCCTATTTCTCTTCAGGAATATAATAGAAAATTGGAATAGCTTCCACAACACATGCTTCCTCTGGTTAACTATACTTTGGAAGGTCTGGACAGTCTTTCTTCTTATGTCCAGGCTTGCCGCATTCAAAGCATTTCCTTTCGGTTTCCGGCTTCTCACAATCGTTGGCATAATGACCCTCCAATTGACAATTGAAGCAAGTGACATTCTTCTTAAAACTCTTCTTCTCGCTTTTCTTCTTATTAGCACTGGGACCAATAAAGGTTTCTTCATCTATAGGAGAATATTCCTTCTGTCGCTTAGCAGAATCCCTTTTGGGTACTTGCGCAGGAACACCATGCTCTACTGATGCTTCTAGAACGGGCATCCTTAACAAGGCTACTTCCATCATAGCCGCCCCAAACATAACTAAATATTCTGGTGCAATAGCTCATGCTTCCAATCGGCTCCTTCCATCTCCTACTCTTCCAATCTCGGGCTCACTCCTAGAGGTTTTGTAACAACCCGCAAAAATCAGAACCAATTTAAAATTTTTATTTTAGGAAATTTTAATGAATTTTGACAATATAAAATAATTTATTTAAATAATAATGATCACAAATTTGATTCAAATCGAAGATAGAATGAATAATTTAATTTTAATTAACAAAAAAGTTAGAAATAACGCGGTAGTTTGAAAAGTCAAACTTGAACTTTGACTGACCGTACAGGATGCAAAATTTAACGGATTTTAGTGAAACCAAAAATATTAGAATCTATTTAAAAATATCTTTCCCACGAATCCAAAAAATTGAAATTTCGTAGCGGAAATAAAAAATTTTGGCCAATTCAATATTTAGAAAGGTCGCTATGAAATTTATAAGGGCCAAAATGCTACTTTTTGCATACGAAGGAATTTGAACTCGAAACCACTTCCATTGAGTTCAGAATGATGTTTCTACATTGAAAAACAGTAAACAATTATATATTTTGAGTTTCGGGATTTATTTGTTTAAAAATGTATTTTTAATATTAAATATATTGGCCTTAAAAATAGTCATTTTTCAAACGACCTCTGTTTTTGACGAAACCACTTTTGTTGGATCCAGAATGTCAAAATATTGTTAAGTTTAATTTTTCATAATTTTTAGAATTAATTTGTGGCCGTGGCAAAAAGATTTCTGTTTTGTCAATTTACAGTAAATTTTAAACGACTTGAAAAAGGCCACTTTTCAAATAGTCTCATAATTCAACGAAATTAGTCTTGTTAGAACCGTATCGTCATAAGAAAGCCAAAAATATTTTTATTTTTTTTAGAATTTTTAGAGGTCGTATGTGGCCCCGGCGTATTTAAATGTACGGTAGAAATTAAATAATTAATTTAATATTGTATTTTCAAGTAAAACCGAAAAAAAACTGCTGTATATTTCGGAATTGGACCTTGGGACATAGCCCATCACGTTCAGAAGGCCTCAAAACGTTAAGATCGATAGTAAGCAGGCCCAAATCCGAGAAAGTCCAAAATTCCACTTTATTTCACGAAATTCGGAATTAAACATTAAAATTATATAAAAAATCCGTAACCCTAATTCTCTAATGGCCAGCCGCCGCCAGAATTCGATGGCCAGAATTGCTTCAACTTCAAATGCTTAGATCTCTCAATCCGTTCAACGAAATTTGACGTATGACCTACCAAATCGAAGAGAATTCAGAGAGCTACAAATCTATACCGTTAAGATCGGATTTTGGTGCACGGATTTCGCGAATTTCATCCGACAAGGGGCTGCGGTTTTTATTGGTTTGCGGGCCCTAGGAGAGGCCGAGTTCGACGGGGTTGATGGTGTAGGTGGCTCTTGGCATGGCGGTCGCGGTGGTGGTGTTGGATCGAATGCTGGATGGCCAGAAGGGGGTGCGATTTTGTCATGGGAAGAGGAGCATGGGTTCGGCCGTGAGAAGAACAACGTGGAGGAAGAAAGGTTGCGTCTTTTTTTATTTATTATTTTATTATTTAATTATTTAATTTGTCCGATCTTTATAAATTCATAACTCTTTCATACGAGGTTCGTTTGACGAACCGTAAATTGCGTTGGAATCACAAAATTAAGAGCTTCGCGATGGCGCAGACCGCAGCTGAAAAGGAGACAGTAAAATTTTGGCCAAAAATTCAATGTGAGGATTCTAATTTTATTTGTTTAATTAATTATAAATTATTTTCTTGCATTAAAAATAATTGTTTGATCATTTAATTCTGACCTGAAAAGTTGGGTGTTGTTTGGAATGATAATTGTTGCTTGTTGTACATGATTTGCAAATCCTCTTGGAATTATATATATCTTATTTGCGGTTGGAGAATTGGATCTAAAATGAGATCATAACATATTTTATTCAGTATATGTATATATATGTTAAGATTGGATTAGAACTTGTAAAACAAATAAAATCCTCTTTTATTTTTAGAACATGTACACAAATGAATTCCTTTTTGTCCTTATAAAAAAACACAAGTTTTTATTTTTATTCTTATTTACATTTCTGTTATTAATAAAAGAACAAGTTTTTATTTACATTTCTTTGCAAATAAAAGAACACATTTAGAAAGCAAGTTTTTATTTACATTTCTTTTGTAAATAAAAGGACAAATTCAGAAAATACATTTTTACTTACATTTTCTATGGTAGATGAAAAGAATAAAATTATGTTAATCATTTTATTTTCATTTTCTATTGTAAGTAAAAAGAATAATTGAAATTGGTTAAACCTATTAACCAATTATGTATTTACTTATTTATATGAAAAGAGAGTTATATTTCTTATTTGCATTTTTAGATGCAAATAAAGCATAGAAAGAAGATTATACTTTTATTTGTCATTGTTTTGTTAAATAAAAGTAAAAGAGTTAAGAAGACATTTTATTTACCATTGTTTGGTTAAATAAAAGTACAAGATATAAAAGAACACTTTTTTTACATTGTTTTGTCATATAAAAAAAAGACAAATACATGAGAGACATTTTTATTTGTGTTTTATGTACAAATAAAAGTACAAGATTAGAAAGACACTCTTATTTACATTGTATTTGTTGAAATAGAATTGTTAACAAAATGAGTATATCACTTTCACTCATCTTTGTAGGAAACAGAAATTATGTGAAAAATATAAGAATCACTTTTATTTGCATAATATACAGTAGAATTTATACGCAAATATAAAATCCAATTTTTATTTGCAAAACTTGCATTAGAATTTATATTCTAATATACAATTGTATTGTTGGTCAAAATATACACTGAAAAGTATTGTTAAGAAACTTCATACAAATAAAGAATAATGGAATTTATATTCCATTTGTCATCCGCAATAAAGCTATATAAATAAATTACTGTTTATGTGACTTTAGAAGTATATAGGGAAGTCATACGAGTAAAATATATTTTACTCGCTATAAGTGACATGTTGAGTGAAAGTGAAATTGGTTAAACCTATTAACCAATTCTGTATTTATTTATTTATATGAACTGTTGTTGGCTGAAAACCCCACACGGGTATTGGGACGATACTTGACTGACACAAATCCCAATGTTTAATTATATGTCTATCGATTGATCGACAAGCTGCGATGAGCGTTATTGTTTCATTTTAATGCTCACATAGTTGACATTGTCACTCTGGTTGTTAATGGATGGATTGAGGATTATTTCCTGTTATTACCCTATACATGAAATGTATGAAACCCATATGACCCAAATTATATGGTGCATGGTTGAGTCGCATTCCAATGTAGAATTTCTTTTTAAATAAAGAATGTTTACATAATAAAAGAATTTTTGTAAAATAAAAGATTTTGTATTATAAAGAATATTTTACATTCATAATCTTTTATATATAGAATATTTTATTGATTATTTTAAAATATGTTTTTTTATATAGTAATGAATTAATATCTTTAGGATAAACCTTTTATTTAAGATTATTAGATCTTAACAATTATGTTTGGTGATTGATATGTAGATTGGATTTGTAGTGGACGATGTTTTAAATAACATTTATCCTTTAATCCAATTTACATTGAAATTATTATTTGAAATTTATAAATCTATTTTATAAATTTAAAAGAAGATTTTCTAAAATCAGACTTTTCCAAATTAATATATTAAACTGGAATTAAGTGGAAATTCGATTGATAATAATCGAGATGGGCTTCTGTAAAAGAAGACCGACATTATATATGGAATCTAAGAGGCTTTGCCGTTATTCCATTTATAATATTAGTCCGATACAGAAATTTATAACGATTATTTGTTGATTTGATTTATGTAGAAATTCAATATTTTGGAAATTGGTTTTGGGTTCATCGTGAACTGTGTTTTAAATGACAATAGTTCTTTAATCCAATTTAAGACAAGATTGGCTTATTAAAATTAATAATCTTGTAATAATGATTTTTGTATTAAAAATCAAAATTGGAATATTAATAAATCTTTTTAGAAAGATTAAAATGTAATTTATTTTATCTTTGATAAAATTAATGAGAACCTTTTAACATAAATAATAATTTTTATTTAAAAGGATATTCAAAGTTGGAATGTGGCGTATGGTTGGTTTTAATTACAAATACGCGAGTTATTCAGAAAGACCGGGTCTAACCCATTCTGAATAATCATCACGACGATCAAGAGTCGAAGATGAAGACGGTGATTGAAGACCGGAGAGCTTCACATCGTTTGGTTGATGGTGACTGATATCTTGAATTGGGACTGATCCCCCAAGGCAAGGTAAAAAGTGATGATCTTCCAGACGTACTGGAGATCGACGGATACGTTGTTTCGCTCAGACCCAGAACGGACTTGTAAATGGATAGCATGCCTGACATTGAAATTTATTTCATGTAATTAAATTGGTTTTTATTTAATATATAAATGCATGGCGGCGGAGGATTTATTCTCTTGCTTAACACCCTTTTGTATGTTAAATAATTACCGATCGCATGATATGAGTTGTTGATGTGGTATGCCAAGTTGCACTTGATCAAGGCTTATTGTTGCAAAGCAGAGCCTTGTGGTTAATGATCAAAGCACAGTCTATTTAGGCATAGCTTTGTGTATATCGTGACTTCGCGAGCCTCACAGCCCGGTAGAGTCTAAAACGGGAGAAGGGAACGCAGGGAGTGCACACGTTTCTCTCTAGCTAGAGTGGTGCCAGGGACCTACCAGCGCTGGCATTTATTCATTGTGGTTGTTGGATTTTTTGAGGCCTCGGTTTATGCGGTCGCCACTAGCCGTATTATAGGTCCAAAAGGACCGGGGAGCGTGTGTTCAGGAATTTCCAATCCATTAAGCATTAACGTATGGACCGGCCCTGCAGGATCCAAGGGTTGGACAGAGTACCAATCCTAGGGCATTTGCTAGAGTGTCTCGAATCGGTAAGGATCTCCTCCCTGGCCTTGACTCAGATGGAAACCCAAATTTCCAATACGACATCACGCGGTTTTGATTGTATACCTATATGTGGTGACATAGTGGGATAGGGCACTCATGCCGTCTAGGATTAATACATTTACTTTGATGTATTTCAAATTGGTTGCACACTATTTTTATATAATACCATGTTTATCGTATCAAGCATCTTTTGATCATTATAAGGTAAAACCCTATCCTCCGGTTTGCGTTGCATTGTGTGATGGGACTTGGGTCTTATAATGGTTTCATTTTTAAAAAAAAGACATTGCGTTATTCTACGATATACTTTACTTTATGCACTGGCAATCTATAGGAGAAAACCCGTTCCGCGAAAGTGGCGTGGTCCTGTGATTAGCCTTATTATATTATATAGGTTAAGAAGAATTCTCACACCAGTCCCATGACTGACCTGTAGTTTGTCCACTGGCAAACTCGGGTGCCCATATTTTCCACACGGGCAGTCGAGTAGCTATTTTTGCAGATATATTAAACAGGATTCTGGGTGAAGCTTAAAGCTGTGTCCAGAGATAGAGAGTCTTCCGCTGTGTTCTTTCGTTACAGTATATGATATTTTTTGTATTTATCTTCCGCTGTAATTATATTCCAATGTACTCTGATATGTATATTCTGTACTCTGATGTAACATTATATGATATGTTATAAAAGTCTTCTGTTGTTGTTTTAATATGTTGTATTCCCAAAGTTAAAGTATTCGTAGATTTTCACTTTTTGGGTCAGACCTGTGTGGTTTATGGTCGATTCAAAGGGTGGGAATTTGCGGGTCTTTACAGTTGGTATCAGAGCCAGGTTAGCTCAAATCTTTGGGGTACAACTTGTTAGAACTGGACAAAAGACTCATCAAAGATTGGATTAGTAATGTCCAATAAGAATACTCATTAGAGATAGGGTCAGTAGTATCCTAGAATGAGTAAACTCGTTAGAGATGGGGTTAGTAATGCCCTAGAACGAGTTAAGAGTTACGAATTTATAATTAACGTATTTTTGATATTTATAATCTATTCTTTGAAATATGATTTTTATATATATATATAAAGTTATGTATATTTTGAAAAGATAATTAACCATTAAAATTTAAAATTAAGATAGTTAATTTTACAATTTTTAGCTACGTTCCTTTTCGATGACGAAAAGTTTTTAAGTGGGGGCGATTGTAACAACCCGCAAAAATCAGAACCAATTTAAAATTTTTATTTTAGGAAATTTTAATGAATTTTGACAATATAAAATAATTTATTTAAATAATAATGATCACAAATTTGATTCAAATCGAAGATAGAATGAATAATTTAATTTTAATTAACAAAAAAGTTAGAAATAACGCGGTAGTTTGAAAAGTCAAACTTGAACTTTGACTGACCGTACAGGATGCAAAATTTAACGGATTTTAGTGAAACCAAAAATATTAGAATCTATTTAAAAATATCTTTCCAACGAATCCGAAAAATTGAAATTTCATAGCGGAAATCAATAGTTTTGGCCAATTCAATATTTAGAAAGGTCGCTATGAAATTTATAAGGGCCAAAATGCTACTTTATGCATACGAAGGAATTTGAACTTGAAACCACTTCCATTGAGTTCAGAATGATGTTTCTACATTGAAAAACAGTAAACACTTATATATTTTGAGTTTCGGGATTTATTTGTTTAAAAATGTATTTTTAATATTAAATATATTGGCCTTAAAAATAGTCGTTTTTCAAACGACCTCTGTTTTCGACGAAACCACTTTTGTTGGATCCGAACTGTCAAAATATTGTTAAGTTTAATTTTTCATAATTTTTAGAATTAATTTGTGGCCGTGGCAAAAAGATTTCTGTTTTGTCAATTTACAGTAAATTTAAACGACTTGAAAAAGGCCACTTTTCAAATAGTCTCAGAATTCAACGAAATTAGTCTCGTTAGAACCGTATCGTCATAAGAAAGCCAAAAATATTTTTTTTAGAATTTTTAGAGGTCGTATGTGGCCCCGGCGTATTTAAATGTACGGTAGAAATTAAGTAATTAATTTAATATTGTATTTTCAAGTAAAACCGAAAAAAACTGCTGTATATTTCGGAATTGGACCTTGGGGCATAGCCCATCGCGTTCAGAAGGCCTCAAAACGTTAAGATCGACAGTAAGCAGGCCCAAATCCGAGAAAGTCCAAAATTCCACTTTATTTCACGAAATTCGGAATTAAACATTAAAATAATATAAAAAATCCGAAACCCTAATTCTCTAATGGCCAGCCGCCGCCAGAATTCGACGGCCAGAATTGCTTCAACTTCAAATGCTTAGATCTCTCAATCCGTTCAACGAAATTTGACGTATGACCTACCAAATCGAAGAGAATTCAGAGAGCTACAAATCTATACCGTTAAGATCGGATTTTGATGCACGGATTTCGCGAATTTCATCCGACAAGGGGCTGCGGTTTTTATTGGTTTGCGGGCCCTAGGAGAGGCCGAGTTCGACGGGGTTGATGGTGTAGGTGGCTCTTGGCATGGCGGTCGCGGTGGTGGTGTTGGATCGAATGCTGGATGGCCAGAAGGGGGTGCGATTTTGTCATGGGAAGAGGAGCATGGGTTCGGCCGTGAGAAGAACGACGTGGAGGAAGAAAGGTTGCGTCTTTTTTTATTTATTATTTTATTATTTAATTATTTAATTTGTTCGATCTTTATAAATTCATAACTCTTTCATACGAGGTCCGTTTGACGAACCGTAAATTGCGTTGGAATCACAAAATTAAGAGCTTCGCGATGGCGTAGACCGCAGCTGAAAAGGAGACAGTAAAATTTTGGCCAAAAATTCAATGTGAGGATTCTAATTTTATTTGTTTAATTAATTATAAATTATTTTCTTGCATTAAAAATAATTGTTTGATCATTTAATTTTGACCTGAAAAGTTGGGTGTTGTTTGGAATGATAATTGTTGCTTGTTGAATGATTGTTGTACATGATTTGCAAATCCGCTTGGAATTATATATATCTTATTTGCGGTTGGAGAATTGGATCTAAAATGAGATCATAACATATTTTATTCAGTATATGTATATATATGTTAAGATTGGATTAGAACTTGTAAATCAAATAAAATCCTCTTTTATTTTTAGAACATGTACACAAATGAATTCCTTTTTGTCCTTATAAAAAAACACAAGTTTTTATTTTTATTTTTATTTACATTTCTGTTATTAATAAAAGAACAAGTTTTTATTTACATTTCTTTGTAAATAAAAGAACACATTTAGAAAGCAAGTTTTTATTTACATTTCTTTTGTAAATAAAAGGACAATTTCAGAAAATACGTTTTTACTTACATTTTCTATGGTAGATGAAAAGAATAAAATTATGTTAATCATTTTATTTTCATTTTCTATTGTAAGTAAAAAGAATAAAATATGCTAATCATTTTATTTACATTTCCAAATGTAAAATATAAAGAACAAAATTTGTGAATCATTTTTATTTTCATTTTCTATTGTAAATGAAAAGGATAAATGTGTGAATCATCATATTTACATTCTCAGATGTAAAATCAAAAGAATAAAATATGTGAATTATTTATTTACCTTTTCTATTGTAAATAAAAAGAATAGAATTTAGAGATACATTTATTTACATTTTCTTTTATAAATAAAAAGAATAGAATTTAGAAATATATTTATTTACATTTTCTATAGTAGGAAAAATAGAATTGTTAATGTTGAATATTTTATCGTCATTTTGAATGCGGTAAAAATAGAATTGTTAATGTTGAATATTTTATTGTCATTTTGAACGCGGTGAAAATAGAATGGTTAATGTTGTCATTTTTATCGATATTTTTGGTGCGATAAAAATAGACAATGTCAGTGATTCATTTTTATCGACATTTTTGGTGCGATAAAAATAGACAATGTTAGTGATTCATTTTATTCGACATTTTTGATGCGATAAAAATAGCGATGTTAATGGTACATTTCTATCGTCATTTATATGTGATAAAAAGAACAGAAACATGAGAATCATTTATTTACAACTTCTTTTGTAAATGAAAAGACCAAAATATGTCGATCATTTTATTGGTGTTTCTATGGTAATGAAAAAGAACAAAATAATGTGAATCCTTTTATTTACATTTTCTATTGTAAAGAAAAAAGAACAAAATTGTGTGAACCATTTTATTTACATTTTCTATTGTAAAGAAAAAGTAAAAAGAGAGTTATATTTCTTATTTGCATTTTTAGATGCAAATAAAGCATAGAAAGAAGATTATACTTTTATTTGTCATTGTTTTGTTAAATAAAAGTAAAAGAGTTAAAAAGACATTTTATTTACCATTGTTTGGTTAAATAAAAGTACAAGATATAAAAGAACATTTTTTTTACATTGTTTTGTCAAATAAAAAAAGACAAATATATGAGAGACATTTTTATTTGTGTTTTATGTACAAATAAAAGTACAAGATTAGAAAGACACTCTTATTTACATTGTATTTGTTGAAATAGAATTGTTAACAAAATGAGTATATCACTTTCACTCATCTTTGTAGGAAACAGAAATTATGTGAAAATATAAGAATCACTTTTATTTGCATAATATACAGTAAAATTTATACGCAAATATAAAATCCAATTTTTATTTGCAAAACTTGCATTAGAATTTATATTCTAATATACAATTGTATTGTTGGTCAAAATATACACTGAAAAGTATTGTTAAGAAACTTCATACAAATAAAGAATAATGGAATTTATATTCCATTTGTCATCCGCAATAAAGCTATATAAATAAATTACTGTTTATGTGACTTTAGAAGTATATAGGGAAGTCATACGAGTAAAATATATTTTATTCGCTATAAGTGACATGTTGAGTGAAAGTGAAATTGGTTAAACCTATTAACCAATTCTGTATTTATTTATTTATATGAACTGTTGTTGGCTGAAAACCCCACACGGGTATTGGGACGATACTTGACTGACACAAATCCCAATGTTTAATTATATGTCTATCGATTGATCGACAAGCTGCGATGAGCGTTATTGTTTCATTTTAATGCTCACATAGTTGACATTGTCACTCTGGTTGTTAATGGATGGATTGAGGATTATTTCCTGTTATTACCCTATACATGAAATGTATGAAACCCATATGACCCAAATTATATGGTGCATGGTTGAGTCGCATTCCAATGTAGAATTTCTTTTTAAATAAAGAATGTTTACATAATAAAAGAATTTTTGTAAAATAAAAGATTTTGTATTATAAAGAATATTTTACATTCATAATCTTTTATATATAGAATATTTTATTGATTATTTTAAAATATGTTTTTTTATATAGTAATGAATTAATATCTTTAGGATAAACCTTTTATTTAAGATTATTAGATCTTAACAATTATGTTTGGTGATTGATATGTAGATTGGATTTGTAGTGGACGATGTTTTAAATAACATTTATCCTTTAATCCAATTTACATTGAAATTATTATTTGAAATTTATAAATTTAAAAGAAGATTTTCTAAAATCAGACTTTTACAAATTAATATATTAAACTGGAATTAAGTGGAAATTCGATTGATAATAATCGAGATGGGCTTCTGTAAAAGAAGACCGACATTATATATGGAATCTAAGAGGCTTTGCCGTTATTCCATTTATAATATTAGTCCGATACAGAAATTTATAACGATTATTTGTTGATTTGATTTCTGTAGAAATTCAATATTTTGGAAATTGGTTTTGGGTTTATCGTGAACTGTGTTTTAAATGACAATAGTTCTTTAATCCAATTTAAGACAAGATTGGCTTATTAAAATTAATAATCTTGTAATAATGATTTTTGTAATAAAAATCAAAATTGGAATATTAATAAATCTTTTTAGAAAGATTAAAATGTAATTTATTTTATCTTTGATAAAATTAATGAGAACCTTTTAACATAAATAATAATTTTTATTTAAAAGGATATTCAAAGTTGGAATGTGGCGTATGGTTGGTTTTAATTACAAATACGCGAGTTATTCAGAAAGACCGGGTCTAACCCATTCTGAATAATCATCACGACGATCAAGAGTCGAAGATGAAGACGGTGACTGAAGACCGGAGAGCTTCACATCGTTTGGTTGATGGTGACTGATATCTTGAATTGGGACTGATCCCCCAAGGCAAGGTAAAAAGTGATGATCTTCCAGACGTACTGGAGATCGACGGATACGTTGTTTCGCTCAGACCCAGAACGGACTTGTAAATGGATAGCATGCCTGACATTGAAATTTATTTCATGTAATTAAATTGGTTTTTATTTAATATATAAATGCATGGTGGCGGAGAATTTATTCTCTTTCTTAACACCCTTTTGTATGTTAAATAATTACCGATCGCATGATATGAGTTGTTGATGTGGTATGCCAAGTTGCACTTGATCAAGGCTTATTGTTGCAAAGCAGAGCCTTGTGGTTAATGATCAAAGCACAGTCTATTTAGGCATAGCTTTGTGTATATCGTGACTTCGCGAGCCTCACAGCCCGGTAGAGTCTAAAACGGGAGAAGGGAACGCAGGGAGTGCACACGTTTCTCTCTAGCTAGAGTGGTGCCAGGGACCTACCAGCGCTGGCATTTATTCATTGTGGTTGTTGGATTTTTTGAGGCCTCGGTTTATGCGGTCGCCACTAGCCGTATTATAGGTCCAAAAGGACCGGGGAGCGTGTGTTCAGGAATTTCCAATCCATTAAGCGTTAACGTATGGACCGGCCCTGCAGGATTCAAGGGTTGGACAGAGTACCAATCCTGGGGCATTTGCTAGAGTGTCTCGAATCGGTAAGGATCTCCTCCCTGGCCTTGACTCAGATGGAAACCCAAATTTCCAATACGACATCACGCGGTTTTGATTGTATACCTATATGTGGTGACATAGTGGGATAGGGCACTCATGCCGTCTAGGATTAATACATTTACTTTGATGTATTTCAAATTGGTTGCACACTATTATTATATAATACCATGTTTATCGTATCAAGCATCTTTTGATCATTATAAGGTAAAACCCTATCCTCCGGTTTGCGTTGCATTGTGTGATGGGACTTGGGTCTTATAATGGTTTCATTTTTTAAAAAAAGACATTGCGTTATTCTACGATATACTTTACTTTATGCACTGGCAATCTATAGGAGAAAACCCGTTCCGCGAAAGTGGCGTGGTCCTGTGATTAGCCTTATTATATTATATAGGTTAAGAAGAATTCTCACACCAGTCCCATGACTGACCTGTAGTTTGTCCACTGGCAAACTCGGGTGCCCATATTTTCCACACGGGCAGTCGAGTAGCTATTTTTGCAGATATATTAAACAGGATTCTGGGTGAAGCTTAAAGCTGTGTCCAGAGATAGAGAGTCTTCCGCTGTGTTCTTTCGTTACAGTATATGATATTTTTTGTATTTATCTTCCGCTGTAATTATATTCCAATGTACTCTGATATGTATATTCTGTACTCTGATGTAACATTATATGATATGTTATAAAAGTCTTCTGTTGTTGTTTTAATATGTTGTATTCCCAAAGTTAAAGTATTCGTAGATTTTCACTTTTTGGGTCAGACCATTGTGGTTTATGGTCGATTCAAAGGGTGGGAATTTGCGGGTCTTTACAGTTGGTATCAGAGCCAGGTTAGCTCAAATCTTTGGGGTACAACTTGTTAGAACCGGACAAAAGACTCATCAAAGATTGGATTAGTAATGTCCAATAAGAATACTCATTAGAGATAGGGTCAGTAGTATCCTAGAATGAGTAAACTCGTTAGAGATGGGGTTAGTAATGCCCTAGAACGAGTTAAGAGTTACGAATTTATAATTAACGTATTTTTGATATTTATAATCTATTCTTTGAAATATGATTTTTATATATATATATATAAAGTTATGTATATTTTGAAAAGATAATTAACCATTAAAATTTAAAATTAAGATAGTTAATTTTACAATTTTTAGCTACGTTCCTTTTCGATGACGAAAAGTTTTTAAGTGGGGGCGATTGTAACAACCCGCAAAAATCAGAACCAATTTAAAATTTTTATTTTAGGAAATTTTAATGAATTTTGACAATATAAAATAATTTATTTAAATAATAATGATCACAAATTTGATTCAAATCGAAGATAGAATGAATAATTTAATTTTAATTAACAAAAAAGTTAGAAATAACGCGGTAGTTTGAAAAGTCAAACTTGAACTTTGACTGACCGTACAGGATGCAAAATTTAACGGATTTTAGTGAAACCAAAAATATTAGAATCTATTTAAAAATATCTTTCCAACGAATCCGAAAAATTGAAATTTCATAGCGGAAATCAATAGTTTTGGCCAATTCAATATTTAGAAAGGTCGCTATGAAATTTATAAGGGCCAAAATGCTACTTTATGCATACGAAGGAATTTGAACTTGAAACCACTTCCATTGAGTTCAGAATGATGTTTCTACATTGAAAAACAGTAAACACTTATATATTTTGAGTTTCGGGATTTATTTGTTTAAAAATGTATTTTTAATATTAAATATATTGGCCTTAAAAATAGTCATTTTTCAAACGACCTCTGTTTTCGACGAAACCACTTTTGTTGGATCCGAACTGTCAAAATATTGTTAAGTTTAATTTTTCATAATTTTTAGAATTAATTTGTGGCCGTGGCAAAAAGATTTCTGTTTTGTCAATTTACAGTAAATTTTAAACGACTTGAAAAAGGCCACTTTTCAAATAGTCTCAGAATTCAACGAAATTAGTCTCGTTAGAACCGTATCGTCATAAGAAAGCCAAAAATATTTTTTTTAGAATTTTTAGAGGTCGTATGTGGCCCCGGCGTATTTAAATGTACGGTAGAAATTAAATAATTAATTTAATATTGTATTTTCAAGTAAAACCGAAAAAAACTGCTGTATATTTCGGAATTGGACCTTGGGGCATAGCCCATCGCGTTCAGAAGGCCTCAAAACGTTAAGATCGACAGTAAGCAGGCCCAAATCCGAGAAAGTCCAAAATTCCACTTTATTTCACGAAATTCGGAATTAAACATTAAAATAATATAAAAAATCCGAAACCCTAATTCTCTAATGGCCAGCCGCCGCCAGAATTCGACGGCCAGAATTGCTTCAACTTCAAATGCTTAGATCTCTCAATCCGTTCAACGAAATTTGACGTATGACCTACCAAATCGAAGAGAATTCAGAGAGCTACAAATCTATACCGTTAAGATCGGATTTTGATGCACGGATTTCGCGAATTTCATCCGACAAGGGGCTGCGGTTTTTATTGGTTTGCGGGCCCTAGGAGAGGCCGAGTTCGACGGGGTTGATGGTGTAGGTGGCTCTTGGCATGGCGGTCGCGGTGGTGGTGTTGGATCGAATGCTGGATGGCCAGAAGGGGGTGCGATTTTGTCATGGGAAGAGGAGCATGGGTTCGGCCGTGAGAAGAACGACGTGGAGGAAGAAAGGTTGCGTCTTTTTTTATTTATTATTTAATTATTTAATTTGTTCGATCTTTATAAATTCATAACTCTTTCATACGAGGTCCGTTTGACGAACCGTAAATTGCGTTGGAATCACAAAAGTAAGAGCTTCGCGATGGCGCAGACCGCAGATGAAAAGGAGACAGTAAAATTTTGGCCAAAAATTCAATGTGAGGATTCTAATTTTATTTGTTTAATTAATTATAAATTATTTTCTTGCATTAAAAATAATTGTTTGATCATTTAATTTTGACCTGAAAAGTTGGGTGTTGTTTGGAATGATAATTGTTGCTTGTTGAATGATTGTTGTACATGATTTGCAAATCCGCTTGGAATTATATATATCTTATTTGCGGTTGGAGAATTGGATCTAAAATGAGATCATAACATATTTTATTCAGTATATGTATATATATGTTAAGATTGGATTAGAACTTGTAAATCAAATAAAATCCTCTTTTATTTTTAGAACATGTACACAAATGAATTCCTTTTTGTCCTTATAAAAAAACACAAGTTTTTATTTTTATTTTTATTTACATTTCTGTTATTAATAAAAGAACAAGTTTTTATTTACATTTCTTTGTAAATAAAAGAACACATTTAGAAAGCAAGTTTTTATTTACATTTCTTTTGTAAATAAAAGGACAATTTCAGAAAATACGTTTTTACTTACATTTTCTATGGTAGATGAAAAGAATAAAATTATGTTAATCATTTTATTTTCATTTTCTATTGTAAGTAAAAAGAATAAAATATGCTAATCATTTTATTTACATTTCCAAAAGTAAAATATAAAGAACAAAATTTGTGAATCATTTTTATTTTCATTTTCTATTGTAAATGAAAAGGATAAATGTGTGAATCATCGTATTTACATTCTCAGATGTAAAATCAAAAGAACAAAATATGTGAATTATTTATTTACCTTTTCTATTGTAAATAAAAATAATAGAATTTAGAGATACATTTATTTACATTTTCTTTTATAAATAAAAAGAATAGAATTTAGAAATATATTTATTTACATTTTCTATAGTAGGAAAAATAGAATTGTTAATGTTGAATATTTTATCGTCATTTTGAATGCGGTAAAAATAGAATTGTTAATGTTGAATATTTTATTGTCATTTTGAACGCGGTGAAAATAGAATGGTTAATGTTGTCATTTTTATCGATATTTTTGGTGCGATAAAAATAGACAATGTTAGTGATTCATTTTTATCGACATTTTTGGTGCGATAAAAATAGACAATGTTAGTGATTCATTTTATTCGAAATTTTGATGCGATAAAAATAGCGATGTTAATGGTACATTTCTATCGTCATTTATATGTGATAAAAAGAACAGAAACATGAGAATCATTTATTTACAACTTCTTTTGTAAATGAAAAGACCAAAATATGTCGATCATTTTATTGGTGTTTCTATGGTAATGAAAAAGAACAAAATAATGTGAATCCTTTTATTTACATTTTCTATTGTAAAGAAAAAAGAACAAAATTGTGTGAACCATTTTATTTACATTTTCTATTGTAAAGAAAAAGTAAAAAGAGAGTTATATTTCTTATTTGCATTTTTAGATGCAAATAAAGCATAGAAAGAAGATTATCTTTTATTTGTCATTGTTTTGTTAAATAAAAGTAAAAGAGTTAAAAAGACATTTTATTTACCATTGTTTGGTTAAATAAAAGTACAAGATATAAAAGAACATTTTTTTTACATTGTTTTGTCAAATAAAAAAAGACAAATATATGAGAGACATTTTTATTTGTGTTTTATGTACAAATAAAAGTACAAGATTAGAAAGACACTCTTATTTACATTGTATTTGTTGAAATAGAATTGTTAACAAAATGAGTATATCACTTTCACTCATCTTTGTAGGAAACAGAAATTATGTGAAAATATAAGAATCACTTTTATTTGCATAATATACAGTAAAATTTATACGCAAATATAAAATCCAATTTTTATTTGCAAAACTTGCATTAGAATTTATATTCTAATATACAATTGTATTGTTGGTCAAAATATACACTGAAAAGTATTGTTAAGAAACTTCATACAAATAAAGAATAATGGAATTTATATTTCATTTGTCATCCGCAATAAAGCTATATAAATAAATTACTGTTTATGTGACTTTAGAAGTATATAGGGAAGTCATACGAGTAAAATATATTTTACTCGCTATAAGTGACATGTTGAGTGAAAGTGAAATTGGTTAAACCTATTAACCAATTCTGTATTTATTTATTTATATGAACTGTTGTTGGCTGAAAACCCCACACGGGTATTGGGACGATACTTGACTGACACAAATCCCAATGTTTAATTATATGTCTATCGATTGATCGACAGGCTGCGATGAGCGTTATTGTTTCATTTTAATGCTCACATAGTTGACATTGTCACTCTGGTTGTTAATGGATGGATTAAGGATTATTTCCTATTATTACCCTATACATGAAATGTATGAAACCCATATGACCCAAATTATATGGTGCATTGTTGATTCGCATTTCAATGTAGAATTTCTTTTTAAATAAAGAATGTTTACATAATAAAAGAATTTTTGTAAAATAAAAGATTTTGTATTATAAAGAATATTTTACATTCATAATCTTTTATATATAGAATATTTTATTGATTATTTTAAAATATGTTTTTTTTATATAGTAATGAATTAATATCTTTAGGATAAACCTTTTATTTAAGATTATTAGATCTTAACAATTATGTTTGGTGATTGATATGTAGATTGGATTTGTAGTGGACGATGTTTTAAATAACATTTATCCTTTAATCCAATTTACATTGAAATTATTATTTGAAATTTATAAATCTATTTTATAAATTTAAAAGAAGATTTTCTAAAATCAGACTTTTCCAAATTAATATATTAAACTGGAATTAAGTGGAAATTCGATTGATAATAATCGAGATGGGCTTCTGTAAAAGAAGACCGACATTATATATGGAATCTAAGAGGCTTTGCCGTTATTCCATTTATAATATTAGTCCGATACAGAAATTTATAACGATTATTTGTTGATTTGATTTCTGTAGAAATTCCATATTTTGGAAATTGGTTTTGGGTTTATCGTGAACTGTGTTTTAAATGACAATAGTTCTTTAATCCAATTTAAGACAAGATTGGCTTATTAAAATTAATAATCTTGTAATAATGATTTTTGTAATAAAAATCAAAATTGGAATATTAATAAATCTTTTTAGAAAGATTAAAATGTAATTTATTTTATCTTTGATAAAATTAATGAGAACCTTTTAACATAAATAATAATTTTTATTTAAAAGGATATTCAAAGTTGGAATGTGGCGTATGGTTGGTTTTAATTACAAATACGCGAGTTATTCAGAAAGACCGGGTCTAACCCATTCTGAATAATCATCACGACGATCAAGAGTCGAAGATGAAGACGGTGACTGAAGACCGGAGAGCTTCACATCGTTTGGTTGATGGTGACTGATATCTTGAATTGGGACTGATCCCCCAAGGCAAGGTAAAAAGTGATGATCTTCCAGACGTACTGGAGATCGACGGATACGTTGTTTCGCTCAGACCCAGAACGGACTTGTAAATGGATAGCATGCCTGACATTGAAATTTATTTCATGTAATTAAATTGGTTTTTATTTAATATATAAATGCATGGTGGCGGAGGATTTATTCTCTTGCTTAACACCCTTTTGTATGTTAAATAATTACCGATCGCATGATATGAGTTGTTGATGTGGTATGCCAAGTTGCACTTGATCAAGGCTTATTGTTGCAAAGCAGAGCCTTGTGGTTAATGATCAAAGCACAGTCTATTTAGGCATAGCTTTGTGTATATCGTGACTTCGCGAGCCTCACAGCCCGGTAGAGTCTAAAACAGGAGAAGGGAACGCAGGGAGTGCACACATTTCTCTCTAGCTAGAGTGGTGCCAGGGACCTACCAGCGCTGGCATTTATTCATTGTGGTTGTTGGATTTTTTGAGGCCTCGGTTTATGCGGTCGCCACTAGCCGTATTATAGGTCCAAAAGGACCGGGGAGCGTGTGTTCAGGAATTTCCAATCCATTAAGCGTTAACGTATGGACCGGCCCTGCAGGATCCAAGGGTTGGACAGAGTACCAATCCTGGGGCATTTGCTAGAGTGTCTCGAATCGGTAAGGATCTCCTCCCTAGCTTTGACTCAGATGGAAACCCAAATTTCCAATACGACATCACGCGGTTTTGATTGTATACCTATATGTGGCGACATAGTGGGATGGGGCACTCATGCCGTCTTGGATTAATACATTTACTTTGATGTATTTCAAATTGGTTGCACACTATTATTATATAATACCGTGTTTATCGTATCAAGCATCTTTTGATCATTATAAGGTAAAACCCTATCCTCCGGTTTGCGTTGCATTGTGTGATGGGACTTGGGTCTTATAATGGTTTCATTTTTTAAAAAAAGACATTGTGTTATTCTACGATATACTTTACTTTATGCACTGGCAATCTATAAGAGAAAACCCGTTCCGCGAAAGTGGCGTGGTCCTGTGATTAGCCTTATTATATTATATAGGTTAAGAAGAATTCTCACACCAGTCCCATGACTGACCTGTAGTTTGTCCACTGGCAAACTCGGGTGCCCATATTTTCCACACGGGCAGTCGAGTAGCTATTTTTGCAGATATATTAAACAGGATTCTGGGTGAAGCTTAAAGCTGTGTCCAGAGATAGAGAGTCTTCCACTGTGTTCTTCCGTTACAGTATATGACATTTTTTGTATTTATCTTCCGCTGTAATTATATTCCAATGTACTCTGATATGTATATTCTGTACTCTGATGTAACATTATATGATATGTTATAAAAGTCTTCTGTTGTTGTTTTAATATGTTGTATTCCCAAAGTTAAAGTATTCGTAGATTTTCACTTTTTGGGTCAGACCTGTGTGGTTTATGGTCGATTCAAAGGGTGGGAATTTGCGGGTCTTTACAGGTTTGACGATCATTCTAAATCTAAAATAGAATGATTAGTACACTTATAAGATCCCTGCTAAAGGAAAACAACTGCTACTACTATATATGCTAATATATATAGTAAACATCCAACTGAAATCTGCAAGTATGTCTCTTATACATAATTACCTCTTCGAACTTTGGCCACAATTGTTGATCAAAGCTCTAATACCAAATGTGACGACCGTCCATAGCCCCCGCACTATACAAGAGGAATAATGCGCTGAAAATGTATGCCAGGTAGCTATGGACGATCATCAAGGTATGGTAGATAAACGAAACCTGTCGTAAACTCACAGCGCAAGGATAAAATATACTAAAACATATACAACAGGTAGTGATAGTGAAGCAGAAAACACTAAACTTTCATGACAACTGGAAAGTATTTCCCTTACACAAGGATAGCAACTGTAATACCCCATGTCCATTAATGTCACTCACAAAGGGAATGCATTAACTTCCATGGAGGTTTTAAGTGAATATAGAACAGTAAAATTACAACAAGACAGATATAAAATAGTACTTGGAAATTCAAAAACTTTATTTCATTGTAGCAGAAGTCAAAACATGTTTGATTACATCATAACACCACATTCAATGTCAAGTACAATATCTATCTTGATAAAACAAGTACATAATCCCATTACATGAATAGCCATTAAAAAGAAAGATAACAAGCTGGACTTTACTTCAGCAGTCCAAGCTTTCCAGAAGATAAGCGATCCAACTAGACTCCACTAGAACTTGGCCCAACCTGCGGACCTGAAGGGAGAAAAAGGATGGAAAAGAGGGGGTCAGACATAAAGTCTGGTGAATATGATAATTCTACAATACTATTACCAAAATAACTGGACTAAGGCATAAGCTGGAAAACAAGAAAATGTCTATGAAGAGCAGATTAAGGACATAGACAATCGCTAAAGGCAACGTTATAGGCGCTCCTAAATACTAAAGGATAAACACTATACTACACCACACCAGTCACCCTAAAGATTCATCCCACTTAGCTTCACTTAGAAACTTTTCCAATGGCTTTACGTACCCCTAGCTGACTACATAGGTGCCACCTGCCCCTATCTCCACTAGGTGTACCCTACTTCCCATTATTCGATCGGCTCCCTAACTCGTAGATACCCGTGCTGGCCCCATAGTGGGGTGTATCACTCCCCTAAAGTGGCAACCTGATACAACGGACATGCACGGCTTATACCTACACGATGCAACAATGTCTTACCTACCAGCCCGGGTCCACACACGCATATGAAACCCGTTGGACTTGCGTTGCCACCGCTCCCTGTTTTGGCCTCTTATAGTCAAACCCAGTATGCGTGTCCCGTCCTCGACTTGGGTCGAGCCCACAAAGATACGTTTTGGGATACTGGTTGAAATGGGCCCCCACTATTTACCACAAGCATTCCACCTAAGCTTGTCCCCATTAGTCCATCCCACTTAACCCACTTAGTCATGTTCATTTACATGTGTGTTTGGTTAAGTCTAATCGTATTTCAAATGCCTCTAAAGGCAACCACCAGATTCCTCATGCCACCCAAGGCACCTACTTAACCCCCATGTCCCACCTTACATGATTATCTGGTTAAGTATTTCTTAGTTCATTAAGGCCATAACCTCATAAAGACCTCTCACATTAGACTGGCATTTATGGCAGCTGGATTTGCCGGGCGGGTCCGGGCAGTCTTACACCATAAAAGAGTCTAACCTCGTGTCTTTACAACTGTTATGCTTTAGTTTGGGCCTAGGACCTCTCACATTGGGTCGACATTTGTGACTACTGGATTTGCCGGGGGGGGTCCGGGCAGGTTTACATCACAAACGGGTCCAACCTCGTGTCCTAAGCATTGATTATTAATAATAATCCACTTTCCCCCAATTTTAATAATTCCCTACTTGAATTATTAATTACTTCCAATTTTTAACAATGTCCATAATTGACTCAATTATGGACATTCATTCATGGTATGCAACATCTTACAAAATTGCACCCAATTTATTAATTCCTAATATTACCCCTACCCCACGTTTGAACGTTTATTCGCAAAATATATGTTAGACTCGAATAGCCTAACTCATAGCATAAAAGAGATTATCATAATAACAACATGTATATGTGACCAAATGAATCATAATAAGGGGTGAAACTTGCATATGTCCAACTTGCATAGATTATACATGTCATGGATCTAAAGGTGTCAACTTGTTCAAAATTCACCTAATATGATCTCAATCAATTTTCATAAACTTACATATGAACATGTGTGAATCAACATCATCTAATTTTTTAACAACATGGTTTTATATGGGTACACCTAACTCAATAGGCAAATTCCCATAATAAAGTTTTATTTAATTATAGTTTCAAGTTTATGGGTACACCTAACCTAATAGGCAAATTCCCATAAACAAGATCCATTTAAATTAAGAAAAAAAACATAACTTTAAGCATGATCCCACAACATGATTTTTCAACATAATATAGCATGATTTATAACATGGCATAGTATGATAGTATAACATAGCTTGACATGATTCTCAACATAGCACGACATAGCATAAGAGAATTTACAACATAGCATGACATAGCATATATAATTTACATCATACGACAACATAATAACATAATAAGAGATCCACAATATATAGAATTTACAATTACAAATCACATCACTTTCTTGTGATCCATTCATAACTGAGTCAAATTAGTTTGTAATAGTCTTGTGAGAATCATCATACTCACCAACAAAAGAAAAGAATTAGAGAAAGAGAGATCTTTTGATTTGATTTGTGTAGATTTAGTTGTAGATGATTAGGCTTCCTCTTCTTAGTTTGTGACGGCTATGCTGAACTCCATGGCAGCAACATGACGATAGCTTCTCTAATTTTACAAGTGATTTAGGTCTAGGGTCTACCCACTTATTTATAGATTTTAGAATTCATTTAGGCCATTAGATTTAACCTAGAAATAACCGCAGCCGTTCAGACAAGATGGGGTTTATCTTGTTGACTCAGCAATGAGTCAGAAGTGACTCAGCAAACACTCGGCATATTAATAAACTTCTATTCATGTCATAAATATATATATATTTTCTACAATGTACATATTAGATACATCCCCCTTTACTTATTATTGTTTTTATATACATATTAGATACATCCCCTCTCTCACACACTTATTAATATTTTTATATTCATATTAGATACATCCCCTCTCTTACACACTTATTAATATTTTTATATTCATATTAGATACATCCCCTCTCTTACACACTTATTAATATTTTTATATTCATATTAGATACATCCCCTCTCTTACACACTTATTAATATTTTTATATTCATATTAGATACATCCCCTCTCTTACACACTTATTAATATTTTAGCAACTTTAGTGTTAATAGAAAATTCGGGGTGTTACATTCTCCCCTCCTTTTAGGATTTCGTCCCCGAAATCTTCAAGTCTGGAAGAATGTATATCCTACCATCCAAACGTCCATCTACTCATCCATCATACACAGGCATCCATTGTCCTTAAAAGACTTCTAATGCTTTATGATCATATGCAAGTGTGTGTACATGTCCTTAACTAATGCGAAATCAGGCGGTCTACTGATTCAGTTGACCTCCTTAATGCAAATTATGTAAGTGTCATGAATCCATTATGTATGCAAAAGATCCTAATTGCTTACATACTACTTCTATATGCGTGCACACCCATTCAACCGAATGCAGCATCCATATGATTGTACAACCATTATACATCCATTATACTAAATACATCCATATATATGCAATATGCAATATGAAGTGACTGAGCCGATCTAGTGCCTAAAGTGTGTGTATATATGCATCCACGAGCAACCACTAGCAAACACTTGCATCCATTTTGCATCCATCATACATAACATGTCTCAAACACATGTTTCAACCATAGGATTATCCTAACTAAAGGTCAAAGATACTAATGAGAGGACATACTAAAGATAAGATAAGATAAGCTAAGCGATAAAGGAGAAATTAAAAGACATACCCTCAAAAAGAAAAGGGTACAACGAACGCATCTTCTCTTCTGTCTCCCAAGTTGCGTTGCTCTCATCATCTCCCCATTGCACTTTAACCAGTCTGACCTCTCGATTCCTCAACTTTTTGATCTCCGACCCAAGAATGCATGTAGGAGCTCGTCTAATTGTTGCATCACGCTCTATTTCCACCTCTTTAAGCAAGCTCGGCTCTACCACCTCTGCGGTCTTGTGCAAACACTTCCTCAAATGTGATACATGGAATACGTCGTGTACTCCACTAAGTTTCTCAGGCAACTCCACCCTATATGCCATCTTCCCAATCCTGTTTTTTTACAGGAAACGGCCCTACAAACCTTGGTGCTAATTTCCCCACGGACCCAAAGCGAACAACATTCTGTAACGGAGATACTTTGATAAAAACCATGTCCCCAATGTCAAACTCAAGATCTGTCCTCCTCTTATCAGCATACGATTTTTGCCTATCTTGTGTTGCTTTCATCCTCCTTCGAATCAACTCAATCTTCTCCGAGGTTTCCCTAACCATATCGGGCCCAAGTAGGATTTTATCGGTAGATTCCCACCAACATGTAGGCGAACGGCAAGGCCTTCCATAAAGAGCTTCGAAAGGTGCCATGCCAATACTAGACTGAAAGCTATTATTATATGCGAATTCTACTAACGGAAGGTGCTCTTCCCATGTACCCCCAAAGTCTAGGATACAAAGCCTTAAAAGATCCTCTAGAATGCGATTCACCCTCTCGGTCTGGCCGTCTGTCTGAGGATGATATGCGGTGCTCAAACATAGCTGAGTCCCTACCACCTCTTGTAAACTCTTCCAAAATTCGCTAGTAAAGATGGGGTCACGGTCGCTTACTATACTAGAAGGAATACCGTGCAAACGAACTATCTCCTTAATGTATACAGAAGCCAACCACGGAGCAGTCCTCTTACTTTTCACGGGAATAAAATGGGCGCTTTTAGTAAGTCTATCTACTATAACCCAAATCCCCGTGTTACCCTTCCTTGATCTTGGTAATCCATCCACAAAATCCATTGAGATGCTTTCCCATTTCCATAGTGGAACTTCTAATGGGTGAAGCAACCCACCGGGTTTCTTTTGTTCTGCTTTAACTCGTTGGCACACCAAGCATCTAGCGACGTACTCGGCCACATCCTTTTTCATACCGGCCCAAAAGAAAACCCGCTTCATATCTTTGTACATCTTATCCCCGCCGGGATGAATGGTCATTTTTGAGCGATGAGCATCATCAAGAATGGCCTTCCTTAAGTCTTCGTCTTGTGGTACACAAAGTCTATTATCCCTTCGTAACCAACCCTTATCGTCTAGGGTATACCTACGAAGATGGCTTGATGACTCCCCCCCTTTGAGCTTTTCTACTATCTCAACCAACTGTGGGTCGTCTCGCTGTGCCTCACCAACCCGTCCTAGAAGTGTAGGTCTAACCTCCAAGGATGCTAACAGACCGGGTACTAAGTCAACGGAGGGTCTAAAGTCAAACATAGAGATGAATTCTAAGCTTTGTCGTTCAACAAACAACGGACTCAAGGACAACCTTTTCCTACTTAAGGCGTCTGCCACCACGTTACCCTTGCCCGGGGTATATGCTATTTCAAAATCGTAGGAGGCTAAGAATTCCATCCACCGTTGCTGCCTTAAATTCAAATCCTTCTGAGAGAATAAGTATTTTATTGATTTGTGGTCAGTGAACAGTTCGAATTTCTCACCAAGAAGATAGTGACGCCAAGACTTAAGCGCGAAAACAATTGCGGCTAGCTCTAAGTCATGCGTGGGGTAATTCTTTTCATGAACCCTCAACTGCCTTCCACCATAGGCTATTACTCTTCCCTCTTGCATGAGGACCGCGCCAAGTCCAATCCCACAAGCATCAGTATAGATGGTAAACGGTTTATTCCCGTCTGGCAGCACTAAGACTGGGGCTGAAGTTAAGGCTCTCTTTAAACGTTGGAACGCATCATCGCAATCTTTGTCCCACGTAAAAACCAGGTTCTTCTTCGTTAACCGTGTTAATGGAGCTGATATTTTTGCGAAGTCTTTGATAAACTTCCTATAATAGCCAGCCAACCCCAAGAAACTTCTTACTTCGGTTGCATTTTTAGGGACCTTCCAATCTTGGATGGCCACTACCTTTGCGGGATCCACTGCTATCCCTTCTTTGGAAACCACGTGCCCTAAGAACCATACTTCCTTCCTCCAGAAGTGACACTTAGAAAATTTTGCCTTAAGGTTATGCGCTCGAAGGGTTTCCAACACTTCCCTAAGATGTAGGGAGTGCTCTTCTTTATTCTTAGAAAAGACTAAGATGTCATCCACAAAGACTACCACGAATTTGTTAAGGTATTCCCTAAACACCCTACTCATCAAATCAACAAAATATGCAGGGGCGTTTGTCAAACCAAAAGGCATCACTAGCCATTCATAGAATCCGTCAGGAGTCCTAAAAGCAGTCTTATCTATACTATCCTCAGCCACTCTCAGTTGATGAAAGCCAGTGGCTAAGCCCAACTGCGTAAACACTGAGGCGCCAACTAACTGATCAAAGAGATCGTCAATCCTCGGCAGTGGGTGTCGGTTCTTTTTAGTAAGCTTGTTTAGTTCTCTATAGTCCATACAAAGTCTAAGAGACCCATCCGCCTTTGTGGCAAAAACTACTGGAGCACCCCACTCCGATATACTACGTCTTATGAACCCCTTCTCAAGCAACTCCTTTACTTGCTTATTGAGTTCCCTCCTTTCACGAGGAGCCATGTGGCGCACTGGTAAAGATACGGGTTTAGCATTATCCACAAGATAAATTCGAAAGTCTATCTCCCGCTTTGGAGGTAAGCCCTTCACCTCCTCAAACACATCCGGATATTCTCGGACTACTTCTACCGATTGCAGGTTCTCTACAGACGCGTCAAGCGATTCAAGATAACTTAGCATAACGGAATTTATGGGATTACAAAAGATGTCGAGAGCATTACCAAGGCGAGTCACAAGCCTAACTACTCTCCTTTCACAATCAAGAATGGCCCTATTTCTAGACAACTAATCCATTCCTAAAATTAGCCCATAGCCCGTGAAGCCCAATACATAAGCATCACATCTAAATTCAACGCTAAGTATAGAGATTTTCAAATCCAAACATATCATGGTCAAATGAGCCGAACCCCCAATTGGATTTGAAACGACCAAGGGATCCTCTACTAAACTGGTGTTCAAGTGTAGTGATTCAACTAATGATGCAGAGATAAACGAATGAGATGCGCCAGAATCGAATAAGGTACGGACAGGATGATCAAACAGAAAAACTAAGCTTTCAACAGAAATTGTTCTACCTCTTTCTTGCAGCGGTGGGGCCGCAATAGCCTGAACTTGCCCCCTTGCCTGCCCTAGTGCCATAAGAGCCTGCACCTGTCCTCCCGAGGTAGACCCTGCCCTCTGCCCCTTCTTTGGACAGTCCTTCACTAAATGTCCCGCATCTCCACAATGAAAACAACCAGTCTTCTTTTTCTTTCTACAATCTTTGCTGAGATGGCCAGGCGTCCCACAATTGAAGCATTTCTTCTTCCCTTTGCTATTATTGTTTTTACCACCCTTCTTATTTTGCTGTTGGGGTTTCTTCTGATCCCCTTTCTTTTCAACTGCCTTATCCTCATGCATAAGTGCCATTTCTACTAGCTTTTCAAAGGTGGCTCCCATAGGGATGTGGGTCATAGCCAACCCTTGCAACGGTTCATTCAAGCCTCTAACGAACCTCAAAGCTTTCTTCTCTGGCGTGTTCACCAACTCCAAGCCAAACCTTGCTAACTGATTAAATTTATTGACATATTCCTTTACTGATGAGCTCCCTTGCTTTAGTGCCAGGAATTTTTCCATATTTAAGTTCTCCTCTGCCCTTGAAAGAAACTTTTCCTCAAACCTTCGTCTGAAATCCGCCCATGAATCAACTGGACGTTCCCCGTTAGTGACCTCCCACCAAAACGAAGCCTCTCCCTTCATTAACCAAGCAGCTAAACGGACTTTCCTCCCATCTTCCACTTCAAAGATATCCAACAATTCCTCAGTCTCCTTAAGCCAATCTCTGGCCTCCACAAACGTCTCAGTCCCTTGAAAAGTTTTTCCTCCCATAGCCTTGAATTCCTTGCACGTCTTTGCAAAAGTGTCAACACGAGGAGGAGGAGGAGGAGGAATGGGTGCAACTAGGGGTGGAGGAGTATCCGCTGGGCCTGCAGTGGTGACCCTAGCCTCCAAGTATCTCCTAAACCACCCTGGAATCGTCACACCTTCTGGGAGATTAAGATCTTCAGCCATGCTGAAACGAAAAAGGAAAGATTCAAAATGGAGAATTCGAAAGATAAAGATAAGGATGTGGCTATTTGGGATTATGTTTTTCATAAAAACTCTCTTTAAATAACATGTTTTTTTTTTTTGAAAGCACTTCTTCCAAAAATACTTTAGAGAAAAAAAATATTTTTCTAAATTTTTTTTTTATCTGTTCTGGTTACCTTATGCTCTGATACCACGTGTAACACCCCACGTCCATTAATGTCACTCACAAAGGGAATGCATTAACTTCCATGGAGGTTTTAAGTGAATATAGTACATTAAAATTACAACAAGACAGATATAAAATAGTACTTGGAAATTCAAAAACTTTATTTCATTGTAGCAGAAGTCAAAACATGTTTGATTACATCATAACACCACATTCAATGTCAAGTACAATATCTATCTTGATAAAACAAGTACATAATCCCATTACATGAATAGCCATTAAAAAGAAAGATAACAAGCTGGACTTTACTTCAGCAGTCCAAGCTTTCCAGAAGATAAGCGATCCAACTAGACTCCACTAGAACTTGGCCCAACCTGCGGACCTGAAGGGAGAAAAAGGATGGAAAAGAGGGGGTCAGACATAAAGTCTGGTGAATATGATAATTCTACAATACTATTACCAAAATAACTGGACTAAGGCATAAGCTGGAAAACAAGAAAATGTCTATGAAGAGCAGATTAAGGACATAGACAATCGCTAAAGGCAACGTTATAGGCGCTCCTAAATACTAAAGGATAAACACTATACTACACCACACCAGTCACCCTAAAGATTCATCCCACTTAGCTTCACTTAGAAACTTTCCCAATGGCTTTACGTACCCCTAGCTGACTACATAGGTGCCGCCTGCCCCTATCTCCACTAGGTGTACCCTACTTCCCATTATTCGATCGGCTCCCTAACTCGTAGATACCCGTGCTGGCCCCACAGTGGGGTGTATCACTCCCCTAAAGTGGCAACCTGATACAACGGACATGCACGGCTTATACCTACACGATGCAACAACGTCTTACCTACCAGCCCGGGTCCACACACGCATATGAAATCCGTTGGACTTGCGTTGCCACCGCTCCCTGTTTTGGCCTCTTATAGTCAAACCCAGTATGCGTGTCCCGTCCTCGACTTGGGTCGAGCCCACAAAGATACGTTTTGGGATACTGGTTGAAATGGGCCCCCACTATTTACCACAAGCATTCCACCTAAGCTTGTCCCCATTAGTCCATCCCACTTAACCCACTTAGTCATGTTCATTTACATGTGTGTTTGGTTAAGTCTAATCGTATTTCAAATGCCTCTAAAGGCAACCACCAGATTCCTCATGCCACCCAAGGCACCTACTTAACCCCCATGTCCCACCTTACATGATTATCTGGTTAAGTATTTCTTAGTTCATTAAGGCCATAACCTCATAAAGACCTCTCACATTAGACTGGCATTTATGGCAGCTGGATTTGCCGGGCGGGTCCGGGCAGTCTTACACCATAAAAGAGTCTAACCTCGTGTCTTTACAACTGTTATGCTTTAGTTTGGGCCTAGGACCTCTCACATTGGGCCGACATTTGTGACTACTGGATTTGCCGGGCGGGTCCGGGCGGGTTTACATCACAAACGGGTCCAACCTCGTGTCCTAAGCATTGATTATTAATAATAATCCACTTTCCCCCAATTTTAATAATTCCCTACTTGAATTATTAATTACTTCCAATTTTTAACAATGTCCATAATTGACTCAATTATGGACATTCATTCATGGTATGCAACATCTTACAAAATTGCACCCAATTTATTAATTCCTAATATTACCCCTACCCCACGTTTGAACGTTTATTCGCAAAATATATGTTAGACTCGAATAGCCTAACTCATAGCATAAAAGAGATTATCATAATAACAACATGTATATGTGACCAAATGAATCATAATAAGGGGTGAAACTTGCATATGTCCAACTTGCATAGATTATACATGTCATGGATCTAAAGGTGTCAACTTGTTCAAAATTCACCTAATATGATCTCAATCAATTTTCATAAACTTACATATGAACATGTGTGAATCAACATCATCTAATTTTTTAACAACATGGTTTTATATGGGTACACCTAACTCAATAGGCAAATTCCCATAATCAAGTTTTATTTAATTATAGTTTCAAGTTTATGGGTACACCTAACCTAATAGGCAAATTCCCATAAACAAGATCCATTTAAATTAAGGAAAAAAAACATAACTTTAAGCATGATCCCACAACATGATTTTTCAATATAATATAGCATGATTTATAACATGGCATAGTATGATAGTTTAACATAGCTTGACATGATTCTCAACATAGCACGACATAGCATAAGAGAATTTACAACATAGCATGACATAGCATATATAATTTACATCATACGACAACATAATAACATAATAAGAGATCCACAATATATAGAATTTACAATTACAAATCACATCACTTTCTTGTGATCCATTCATAACTGAGTCAAATTAGTTTGTAATAGTCTTGTGAGAATCATCATACTCACCAACAAAAGAAAAGAATTAGAGAAAGAGAGATCTTTTGATTTGATTTGTGTAGATTTAGTTGTAGATGATTAGGCTTCCTCTTCTTAGTTTGTGACGGCTATGCTGAACTCCATGGCAGCAGCATGACGGTAGCTTCTCTAATTTTACAAGTGATTTAGGTCTAGGGTCTACCCACTTATTTATAGATTTTAGAATTCATTTAGGCCATTAGATTTAACCTAGAAATAACCGCAGCCGTTCAGACAAGATGGGGTTTATCTTGTTGACTCAGCAATGAGTCAGAAGTGACTCAGCAAACACTCAGCATATTAATAAACTTCTATTCATGTCATAAATATATATATATTTTCTACAATGTACATATTAGATACATCCCCCTTTACTTATTATTGTTTTTATATACATATTAGATACATCCCCTCTCTCACACACTTATTAATATTTTTATATTCATATTAGATACATCCCCTCTCTTACACACTTATTAATATTTTTATATTCATATTAGATACATCCCCTCTCTTACACACTTATTAATATTTTTATATTCATATTAGATACATCCCCTCTCTTACACACTTATTAATATTTTTATATTCATATTAGATACATCCCCTCTCTTACACACTTATTAATATTTTAGCAACTTTAGTGTTAATAGAAAATTCGGGGTGTTACAGCAATAGTAGTGTTTGAACAATTTGCCTCACTACAACACTCATAGAAATAGAACACAACGGAAACAAATACTAGATTGTCGTAAAGATAGTATGCCAGCCTCCTTCTCGCCTCCGAACAACAACACCGTCCTCACTTAAGCTATCACGTGTCACCTGCTACTTAGTCTGCCCATCCAACGATCGGATAAACAGTCTAAGGTAATAAGACGAAACATAAAACCATGAGTCAGACAGCAGTCTTAGTGAGCAATAAAACAGCCAACAAACTACATCAATAAAGTATATGAGAATGGGTAAATAATCAACTAATCTACCCAGCTTCAGAGAAGAACTCTCACTTTCCTTCCCCATCACTTGACAGTGATAGACTTTACAATCCATACACCCAAAGGAATAACAATTCAGCCACGGTAATTAAAGCATCAATTCATATATAGCAAAATAACTCAATCATGATCACAACATGCATACAAACGCCCATGACTGACTCTGGCTATCACCGCCAACCTTGCTTTGGAAACTTCATTATCGTATGACTGGCTAACAATTTACCATCAATTGTCAAGGACCACACACGATGCCCTGGTTCTAGCAAAACTCCACATGCTATACTCAACACATGCTACACGCTATGCTCGACACGTGTCTAGGCCATACACGATGCCTAAGGCACTCGACCTACAATTGGTCCTCAATTGTACCTCTGCTTTGAGTCTGCTAGAACCTACGACAACGATAATTCTTCAGCCTTTATCTCTCTAGTCATTATCAATTACGACTATTAATTAGCTCAGAACACCTTAGAGCTGTCACTTCACACAAACTCAATACACTCTTGAGTTGTTTCTCCATTTGTTGCATACAATGAACAACAAGCACTTTTCAACACTTCCAAACTTCCCAATGAATTCACTTTGAAGTCACATCATCATCGAAAGTGTTCGACCGTAAATAGTTGTCCAGAAATAGCAAAAATGGTTGCCCAACTTATGTTCGACCCAACTTTGGTCCGACCCAACTTTGGTCTGACCCAACTTTGGTTTGACCCAACTTCGGTCCGACCCAACTTCGGTCCGACCCAAATTCAGTCCGACCTAACTTCGCTCTGACCCAACTTCGGCCCGTCCGATCCAACATTTGTCCGATCCAACTTTTGTTCGATCTAACTTTGGTCCGATCCAAAACCTGCATATTGCAATTCAACTCCGATTTCGACCAAAACTTCGCCAAACGATAAATCTGACGAAACTAACTTATCCAATTCAGCCAAAAGGATTACAAGCATGTTATGAAATCAACAATATCATCAATATGACAATTCTATCAAGGATAGTGTCAAATTTACCAAATTCACCACAAATATGCATATGAACAAAAACCATGGATCTAACTTGCACATTCATATGAAATATCATAGAAATTACCTATCTAAACTTGCTAAATCAGATCCTAGGGTGATCTGTATGAAAATGAACTTACCAATGCATGGATATAAGGAAAAACACTTGAATTTGATGGAAAACATGATCTACTACCCGTACACTTTATTGAATCCATGTGAGAGATGTAATCCACTCACCGATTCTCCAAAACAAGCTAAAATGATAGAATTATGAATCCGAACAACGAGCAATTCAAACTAAACTCTTCGATCCGATGAATTTGCCCTTGAAATGATGTAAATCTAGCCACCAATAGTGTAGTTCTATGATTTCCCTCCTTAGATTTGGATTTTTAATGGTGGAAAGGTGTTAGAGGAAGAAGAAGCACAAGGCCTCCAACTGAGAGAATGAGAGAAGTAACATATTCTCCATACCCCTCACCCCTTATTTATAGTTTCCACCAACCCACTAATGGGCCTCCCAATTCAGCCCATTAGGCTCTCTAAACCTGAACAGCTAACTGAAAAACCTTAAAACAATGATTTCTTCCAAACCGCTGAACCAAATCTTTAATGTAACCACTCTACGGAAAGGCAATCATCCATCCCTTTCCAATGGCACAGGTCTCACCTTCTGATTCGACTTAAGTCAAAAGTTATGCCCTATACAAGACTGACAAGGGCAAAATGGTCACAAACAAAATCAGTAAAAATTATGGACATGTCTTACATCCTCATAAGTAACATATCAAAATATGAGAATATCTAACCTTCAGGGAGTAAAATAAAATATTTTACGATCTTCCCATACGTAAAATGCAGGTTGCTACATTTTTTTTCTTTTTTAAGCGACAATTTTTATTTTAAGCAAACATAGCAAAGCAGATTTGAATGAAGCACACCAAAGCAAAGTAAGCTTAGCAATTCCTTTATTTGCAACCAGAAAAAAAGTTAGATTTTTTTTGAAACTTCAAATAAAACAAATTTGAAACAACCACTTTTTTTTGGAAGGAGATCTAAAACAAAGTGCAAACTTGTATTACATGCTAGCACTAAAAAGATTTTTTTCTTAAAAGGGGTAAACGAATTAGAACTTTTGTCAGCCCGTACAAGCCAACTAATCCACAAGCAAGCCCACAAGGTAAGAACGAAAGTCCACACACCCGATTTAATACATGCGTTGGTTAACCCCAGAAAAGAAAAGACAAGAAAAATCTAGAGAGATGCGAATTCCTTTTTTCTTTTTGTTTTTTTTTCTAAAAATCAAATCACAAATCGATTGAAGTTGGTGTTTTTGTTTAAAAAGTCGCGGCTTGCTGATTAGATACTGCGATTTTAAGTTCGAATTTGGGTGTTGTTAGTTCACGATTTGATGAAGGTGGGAATTCGAAGAAGTGTGATTCTGGGTTTCGGTTGGGAGGCGATTGACTTTCTGATAGGTATTATGAATGACACAGACAAACCCAGCAAAATGCACCACAATCACCAATGATTAATGCAAATAATCAATAGAACAAGAGATAATAATAAAATAAGAACACATACGAATTTTTAACGTGGAAAACCTCTTCGATATGAAGAGTAAAAACCATGGGACCAATGACGGGGGTCCTCCCAAACTTCTCTTACTATGATAATGGAGTGGTATACAAATCACAAATCCAAATTATAAAGTGGATACGCAAATTATTCAACAACAACATCAAAACAAAAGTGAGAAAAACAAAAAATATCACTAGGAAATAGAGCTTAGAAAAGCTGGGAGATCTCGCAAAAAATCACAGCAGCAAAGGGCAATCTCAAAGAAGTAGAAGCAGCCCACAAAGTCCTAGGGAAGCTGACAAAGTTTTGATGTTGTTCTTGTGTTTTATTTGCTACCCAAAAAATGGATGTATGTATAGCCACCAAAGAGGCACCTCTAAATCTCCATTCAACCACCATATTTAATAAGATGACAATTCCCATAAAGGTGCAATTACCAAAGCACATCAAAAAGTCAAATAGTAACATATTCAAATAAAAAACGAAATACCATAGCAACACTTATTGCTTCAATTAAATATTGGTTTTTCCACATAGGAAAGGACCCATTCCCAACAAATCTCCCCCTCCCAACTATGTGGAGGTGGTTGCTATTCCGGCCATCGAATGACAAGTCTCAAATTTGTCTTTTTGCAAAGCTTTAGTTATCATGTCGGAACCGTTATCATCGGTACGAATTTTCTCAAGCTCAATTAACGTTTCATCAAGAACATCGCGTATCCAATGATATCTCACATCAATATGCTTCAACTTTGCGTGAAAAGTAGAATTCTTAGCAAAACGGATTGCACTTTGACTATCACAATACAACACATACATCTTTTGTGAAAAATACAAGTTGATGAACAAACTGCTTCATCCACAATAACTCCGTACATGCCTCTATTGCTGCAATAAACTCTGACTCAGCAGTAGACAAAGCCATACATTTTTGTAGCCTGGATTTCCCAGACACTGCTCCCCTTGCAAAAGTGATCAAATAAACGAAGTAGATTTTCTCGAGTCAATATCACCTGCCATATCAAAATCTAAATAACCAGTGAGACAAATCTTGTCACTCCCAAAACAAAGCTTCATATCAGCAGTACCCTGTAAGTATCTCATAATCCACTTCACAACACTCCAATGCTCTTTACCTACGATCGAAGCGTGAGGAACATGCGTCATCTTTTCCTTCTCTTCTGTTGAGGAAGGACACCGTTGAGATCTCGACTTCAATTGCATAGCAAGCGGAGTACTCACAGGCATTGCTTTCTCCATATTGGACCTTTTAAGCACTCTCTGAATATATGCTTCCTGTGATAGCCATAACTTTCAAGCCTTGCGATCACGAATAATTCTCATTCCTAAAATGTTCTTCGCCGGACCAAGTTCCTTCATGGAGAAAGTCTTGCTCAAATGTTGCTTCAAACTAGCAACCCGATCTACAGTTTGCCCTACAATAAGCATGTCATCAACATAAAGTAGCAAAATTATAAAATCATTGTTAGCAAATTTCTTAAAGAAAACATAATGACCATTATATGCCTTTTGTAGCCTTGCTTCCCCATAAAAGAGTCAAAATTTGCGATGCCATTGTCTTGGAGCTTGTTTTAGACCATACAAACTCTTCTTTAATTTGCACACATATTCTTCTTTCCCTTTAACTTTGAAGCCCTCTGGTTGTTCCATGTAAATGTCTTCTTTAAGATCACCATGAAGAAAAGCGGTCTTCACGTCCAATTGTTCAACTTCTAAATTCAAACTAATAGCGAGACCCAGAACAACTCTGATGGAAGAGATCTTGACAACCGGTGCAAATATCTCTTCAAAGTCAATCCCTTTCTTTGGTTGCATCCTTTTACAACAAGTCTTGCTTTGAACCGTACCGCCTTTGCATTTTCATCTTCCTTCTTGTAAACCCAATGATTCTTTAAATCCATCTTTCCCTTCAGTAACTGCACTAGATCAAAGGTTTTGTTATCATGCAATGATTTATTTCTTCTTTCATTGCATCCAACCAAAGTTGCTTATCATTATTGTTTACAGCTTCTTTAAAGGTCTCAAGTTCTCCTTCGTTAGTTAAGAGAACATACTCAAAAGAAGGATACATAGTGGAAGGACGTCTTTCCCTACTAGATCGCCTTACATAGGTTGTTTGAGTTTTAGGAGAAGCATGACGGTCAATTTCAACATCTTCATCATGCGGATCATCTTCCTCAGGTATATGACCTTCATTGTAATTTTCTTGTACATGCCCAGTTGGAGCTGGTGTAGGAGTTGCAGGAGTCGAAGGAGTCAAAGGAGGGAGATCTAAATCAACCAGATCATAACCACTAAGAGATGCAATTTCTTGTGCTTTCTTAATATCTTCAATTGTTTGATCTTCAACAAAGTCTACATCCTCTCTACGAATCAATTTCTTCTCTATAGGATCATAAAACCTATAGCCAAACTTCTTAAGACCATAGCCCACAAAGATGCAATGGCGAGTCTTGGAATCCAGCTTCGATCTTTCATCATTAGGCACATGCACAAATACCTTACACCCAAAGACACGTAAATGACTATAAGAAACCTCCTTGCCAAGCCAAACCTTATCTGGAACGTCACCATTCAAAGAAAAACAAGGAGACAAATTAATTACATGGGTAGCTGTAAACAAAGCTTCACCCCTAAAGTGTTTTGGCAACTCAGCCTCTGAAAGCATGCAACTCATCCTCTCTAACAAAGTCCTATTTCATTCTCTCTGCTACACTGTTCAGCTTTGGAGTCTTCTTTGGTGTAAACTGATGTCGAATACCTTGAGCCTTACAATATTCATCAAGTGGACCGATGTACTCACCACCATTGTCAAAACGTAAACACTTTAGCTTTTTATCGGATTGCCTTTCAACCAAGTCTTGAAATTGTTTAAAAACATCAAGTACCTGATCTTTGGTTTTTAGAGCATATGCCCACAATTTCTTTGAACAATCATCAATAAAGGTCTTAACTTTTAACGGACCACAAATACCAGAATGAACAAGATCAAGCAAACCTGATTTTCTTGAAGGAGGATGTCTCTTAAAGGAGAACCGATCCTGCTTTCTTGCAAAATAATGAGGACAATTATCCAATTTTACACACTTCAAATTAGGTAGTGCGTTTTTCTTCATCAAACAACTTAGCCCTTTTTCACTTATATGGCCAAGTATCTATGCCACAATTTTGCCTGATCATCATTTTCCACATTTATAGAATCAATGGGAATTAAGGCTTGCAGCAAGTACAGACTTGTGTGCTTATTTCCACGAGCTAGCACCATGTTTCCTTTAGTTAGCTTCCATTGACCACCATGAAAAGTGCTGTTGTAGCCATCATCGTCGAGTTTTCCAGTAGAGATCAAATTTAATTGAATTTCTGGAACATGCCTTACATTTTTAAGCATTAACTTTGCTCCAATGTTGGTCACCAAACATACAATTCCAATGTCCAAAACCTGAGTAACACCATCATTACCCATCTTTAACACTCCAAAGTCACCAGGGGTATAAGATGTGAAGAATTCCTTCTGCGATGTCACATGTAGTGATGCTCCATTGTCAATGACCCAACTCGACTCATTTTTAGCAAGGTACACATAACTCTCATCATGTACAATAATAAGATCACCAATAATTGCAGTAGCAGCTCGACCATCGTTACTGCAATCTTTTTTATCTTGTTAATATCTTCCATGCCTTTACCACCCTTGCTGTCACTGTTCCACTTGTAAAAATATTTCTTAATGTCACCAGATTTATCACAATAATGGTACTTCATATTTGTGTATCTTCCACGAGATTTGCTTCTGCTTTTGTCTTTGGAAACTGGAGCTTTACTCTTGCTTCTTCCTCTGTTTTCAGCAACATATGCTTCCTCGAATGAAGAAGACACACCATGAGATTTCTTCCTCATCCCCTCATTCAAAATACCAACTTTGGCAATATCCAGAGTGACTTTACCATGTTGTGCTGAGTTGCAAAGTGTCATTCTAAAAGTGTCACATGAATCTGGAAGAGTACCAAGTAACAAAAGTCCATGAATTTCATCATCAAACATTTATATCTATCGCTGATAATTATTGAATAATGCCATGAAAATCATTCAGGTGATCAGAAAGTGACTTTCTTGAATTGTGCTTCAAGCCCATCAATTGCTTGATAAGGTACAATTTATTGTTTCCAGACTTATTAGCATAAAGGGATTCAAATTTTTGCCATAGTGATCTTGCATGAACATCATCATTTATATGATTCAAAACATTATCATCAACCCGCTGACGAATAAATCCACACACCTGTTCATGTTCAAATTTCCATTGATCATCAGTTTTACCTTCCGGTTTTTCAGCACTAAACACAGGTAAATGCCAACTTTTGACATATAACAAGTCTCTCATTTTTCTCTTCCAAATATGATAGTTAGCTCCAATCAAACTAATCAATCTACTAGTGTTGATATTAATAGAATCCATCAGGGGATAATACAAGTTAACCAACCTTGCTTTGTACCTAGTTTGTTATGAATGACACAGAGAAAACCAGCGAAATGCACCACAATCACCAATGATTAATGCAAATAATCAACAGAACAAGAGATAATAATAAAGTAATAAGACACAAATTTTAACGTGGAAAACTTCTTCGATGGGAAGAGGAAAAACCACAGGACCAATGATGGGGCCCAAACTTCTCTTACTATGATAACGGAGTGGTACACAAATCCAAATCCAAGTTACAAAGTGGATACACAAATTATCCAAAAACAACTAGCAATAACAACATCAAAACAAAAGCGAGAAAAACGAAAAATATCACCGGGAAACAGAGCTTAGAAAAGCTGAGAGATCTCACAAAAAAACATGCCAGCAAAGTGCAATCTCAATGTGGTAGAAGCAGCCCAAAAAGTCTCAGGGAAGCTGATAAAGTTTTGATGTTGTTCTTGTGTATTTTTTTTTACCCAAAAAATGGATGTATATATAGCCACCAAAGAGGCACCTCAAAATCTCCATTCAACCACCATATTTAATAAGATGACAATTCACATAAAGGTGCAATTACCAAAGCACACGAAAAATCAAATATTCACCTATTCAAATAAAAACACGAAATACCGTAGCAACGCTTATTGCTCCAATTAAATATTGGTTTTTCCATACAGGAAGGGACCCATTCCTAACAGTAGGGTTTCGAAGTGATTGTATTGAAGTGGCGGTCAATGGAAAGCTTCTTATTTTGGATTGAGGTGGATGAAGGTGGTCTAATGTTTGAGGGTATATGTTATGATGATGGAAAAGTCGGGTTAATGTGTGGCTGTTTGTTGGCTTGACAGTTGAAGTAAGAGATTGTGAAATTGTTTTTTTGGCTGATCGAGGAGTTGCAGTTCGTATGAAATGGTGGAGTTATGAAGGTGCTTTCGTGATGGTACGAATGTGGAGTTTGACAGCAATGAAAGTGGTTTGGGTATAGGCGGGTGTAGGCAGAGAGAAGCTGATAGTTTGGATGTTGGTTGTAACGGTTAGAAGTTGAAACGAAAGGAAATGTGATGAATAGAAGAAGGGCTGAGGGGTGGCTATGAATTGTTGTTTGTTTATGTTGCGAGTCATGTTGTTTGTGTATGACAGAAATGTGGATGGTAGGTGAACTGATGGTGTGAATGCTGGTCATTGTGGTTTTGTAGAGGATGCTTAGCTATTATGGTGGTTTCGGCAGAAGGCTGATTTGATATGAAACTGTATATGCGTAACTCTAGAGTTTATGTGTAGAAAATGTAGTGGTGTAGATATGTAGCTGTGCAAAGAACAGCTCAGAATTGTAATAGAGTAGAGAAAATGTTAACTGTTAAACTGAAATGAAATTGCAATGCAATAACTGTTTTTTTAACTAAAAGATAATAAAAAACAGTAAGATGGCAGAACACAAAGAAGACAAAGGATCACCCAAATAAAAAAACAGAGGTTAAGAAATGCACTACTATTTGCAGAATTGAAATATACAGAAGAAAATGCACTGCTGTTTTCCGAATTGAAATATACAAGAGAAGTGAAATGCACAGAAACTTAAAATGAAATGTTTGTTTTATTTTTCTAAGACAATTGTTTGTAAAACAGAAGTTGCAAATCAGAAAAACAAAAACAAAGTCCACCTAATTTGAAGTAATATCAAAACCAAAATGCAAATAGAATGGAAGTCAGTGCACTACAATCAAAATGAGAAGAAACAAACCTTTTTTTGATATGGACTGGAAAACATAAAGGGTAATTGCACAAGAGTAAATACAATTAGAAATCAAAGAACAAACAAGGGAAGTGCACAAAACAGGCAGTGCACTATGTCACAATTGCAGTAACAGTAACTGTTTTTTTAGGAAAAATGGGAACTAACACACATACTATTTTTTTTAATTTAAACAACACAGGCTTAAAAAAAAGACAAACACATAAACAATATGAACATAAGTGAACAAACAAAACACAAAATGCAACCTACACAAAGTTAACCCGAAGAATAGAACTAAAATTAAATTTCTTTCCCCAACAATAGCGCGAAAAACTTGTTCGCCGATGAATATTCTATTGATTAGAAATCCGTCGTGATATCTACAAAACCACAAGCGCACGGCGTACACACGTAGTATGTAGCAAATACGAGTCTGTCCACGGAGAAAGAAGTAATTATAATTCTATTCAATCAAATTAAAAGTCGAATGAAATTTCAGCTAGCTAAAAGAAGTGTAAAATCTAACAAACTCTATATAACAACCCAGATTTTCTGAACCAATTTAAAAGTTTTATTTTAGCTATTTTAACGTATTTTGAATATTTAAAATGATTTATTTTAAATAATAACGACTAAAAATTTATTTAAATCAGAATTAGAATGTATAAATTTATTTTAATTATAAAAGGAGCCTGAAATGGCAAGGTAGTTTGAAATTTTGATTTTTAATTTCAATTGAACGTACAGAATTCAAAATAAATCAGATTTCAGTAAAACCAGATATATTTGAATCTGTTTAATAATATCTTTCTAACAAATGTAAAAAACTGAGATTTCATAATATAAATTGAAAGCTAAGTCCAGTTTAAAATTTAAAATAGTCGCTATGGAATATATATATATATATAGCATTTTTTTCAATTTGGCCCCCTTTTATAAACTTATAACACATTTAGCCTTGTTTGAAAACTTATTACGGCCGTAGCCTGGTTTATGTCACATCAGCTGAAAACAGTTATTTAACACAGCGTTATTTGAAATAACGCATGTAGCGTTATTCTAGATAATGCAAGCAAGTTTTTAAGTTTAAACCATGTGTTTCTCTGTTGAACACATGAGCGTTATCATAAATAACGCTAGCGAGCGTTATCTTTAATAACGCACATGATTAGTGGTAATGATTTTTGGAAGAACACAGTTTAATACGTTATTTAGAATAACGCTTGAAAGCGTTATCCTAAATAACGCAAAAATAAAATAATAGTGTGTTAAGTCTTACAGTTTTCTTTTGCGTTATTTAAAATAACGCTTCACGCGTTATTTGAAAAGACGCACAGACGTGATATATAGAGAGCTTTTGCTCTCTTCCTCCTCACTTTTTTACTTTCTACATATTGAAAAAAAGAAACCCAATACCTTAAATCAAATTCCGAAATTAAACCATTCATTAATTTTAGCTCTGATCTATCAGCAATTTCACATTTACGTCAGTTGGACTCTATTCTCCGTCGTTTGATTCATCACAAGGTTTAAATTTCAAAACCCTAAATCTTAGTTTTTCTGGATCTATAACTTTTGGTAATATATTCTTTTATGTTATTGTAAATTAGAATGGCTCCTAAGTTTATTGTGATTCTATGCTACTTTGATGGTGAGTTGGTTATTGATGATAGAAAGTGTGGGAAATACGAAGGTGGATCTTTCAAACCTGTAAAAGTTCTCATAGGTTGTAACTTGAAGCAATCAAAAGCCTCAATATTCAAGTCAATAATGATTAATGCAGAGCAATTTGATATTGAGTTAGTATGCAACTGGCCGACTGATTCTGGTTCTAAGGAAATTAAAATTGCCGATGATGGTGATGTTGAGTTAATGTTTTCTGCTGCTTGTAAGACTATAGAGTTATTTGTTGTGAAAACAAAAAAGTTAGTGGTAGAAGCACCTGCTGCTTCAAGACCCGTTCGAGCAGCACCTTTCCGTCCAACTCATCTAATCCCATCACCAAATAGTATTCCTCCTTCTAACGTTTCAGAGTATGGACAATATCAAATGTTCTATGCATAACCCCAGCATATGAATTATATACAGAATCCGCATTTTAGCTTTCCATTTCCCACGCAGGAAAGTATTGGATGCGCAACGCAGAGGTAAGCCCAACTTAAAAGGTTTTCTAAACATGTTATATTTTGGTTCTCCCAATTGTTGTTAATGCCTGTCATATATTGTGTAGTTTTGGTCCTTATTACCATCATACACAAAGTAATGTTGGACCGTCTACACAAGTAGCAGAACCGTTGCAGCCAACGCCATCTGAGTTATATCATATGAGTCAGGAGTAAGTATTCTCATAAATGAATTGTTATTTGAGTCATGCTTAAGTGTTTGATCAAGGTGTAATATTTTCATGATGCAGCTGTCTGCAGGATTTCATGGAAGAGCAATCGCTGTTCGAAGAGAATGCATGCGATGACGCGAGTCAAGTAGATGGAATTGTAGACCTACAAATGAACCCTGGACCTGCTTTGGATAGCATGAAGGTTGCTTCGATTCCCGATAACAATCACGCTTGGTTTGACAACATGCAAGTAAATAATGATTCGTTGAACTTTGACTTCGGGGCTGAAGAGATGGATGATGAGGATGATGAAGAAGATGGGGGTAATGACGAACCTGCGATGGAGATACCCCTTGATGAGGACATGTGTACTGCGCAAATGTTAGCCATATCCGTTGTCGAGGACTTGCAAAGTAGGGGAGAATTATTCTCGTCCTCCGGCGTTCAAAGTGGCTTTAAACCTGGTCTTGTATTTGAGAGCAAAGCTAAATTTCTACAACAACTAAGTGAGTGGTCCATTTTAAATGCTGTTTCTTTTAAGCCCATTAGGTCCAACAAAGAAATGTATACTTCCATTTGCAATATCGATGATACTTGCCAGTGGAGAATTCATGCCATTGATTCCAAAAATCGCAGGCTGGGTTGTGGGTTGTTAAGAAGTATAAAGGGGAGCATACTTGCGTTAATCCAACGGTCAATTCAAGCAATCGCCAAGCGACATCAACATTTCTGGTTTCGAAGATCATGCCTTTTGTGAAGTCTGATTTAAACATATCAGCTAGAACAGTTCAAGTGTTGGTTGAAGAATAATTTTTTATTAAGATTGGTTATATGAAAGCTTGGAGATCTCTGAGCAAGGCAATTGTTATGGTTTACGGGGATTAGGTGGAGTCATATTCACTGTTACAGGCATATTTTGATGAAATTAGAAGATCAAATCCCTATAGTGTAAGCCATATATTAACAGATGAAGTTGGTGTATTTAAAGTGCATTTTGGGCATTTGACCCTTCCATTGAAGGATTTCTACATTGTCGTCCATTGCTTTGTATCGATGACACCCATTTGTATGGCAAATATAAAGGTACACTACTTATAGCCACTGCAACGGATGCAAATGATCAACTCTATCCGTTGGCGTATGCCATTGTTGAGTCCGAATCGGCTGAATCTTGGGCTTGGTTTTTTTTCTGTATGAGACGGTTTATACATAGTATAAACAATCGCCGTATTACTTTCATATCTGATAGAATGAAAGGAATCCCTATCGCATTGCAGGAAAGATGGGTAGAGCCACGTAAGCATAGATTTTGCGCGAGGCATCTAAAAGAAAATTTTCAAAAAGCCGGCTTTAGAGATCAACGTTTGACTGGTTTATTCTATGCGGCGGCATGTGCATCAGAAGAGGTTGAGTATCGTAAGCTTCGGAGGAAATTAAGACAGCCAACGTAAGAGCTCATAACTGGATTGACATAAGTTTGGGAGGAAAAGAGAAAATTGGGCTTTGTTTAAACACGATGGTGGAAGGTTTCATGTACTGACGACAAATGCCTCTGAAAGCTTCAACGGTGTGCTAAGAGGTGCACGATCGCTTCCAGTTAAGTCGTTGGTTGCGCGTACCCTCTATAGATCGGTGGATTATTTCTGTAACAGGCGGCAAAATGTTGTTGGTTCGGTATGCAAATTAACCCCAAAGTGGGAGGCAAAAATAGCTGAAAGAGCCGAAGAAGCAAGACGTTGCAGAATAGTTCACTTCAGCGAATATGAATGGGTTGTAATACACTACTATGGTGATGAATTAACAGTAAAGATAGATGGTAATACTTGTTCGTGTACATGTAACATATCAATGCTACAGCACCTTCCTTGTGCGCATATTATGGCTTCATGTTCGGCAGTGGCAAATGGGGCCAAAAGAGCTCATCACGACTTCGCCTCCAACTGGTACACAGTTCAAAGTTATCATGCGGCTTACATGCCTGAGTTTCATCCAGTTCGTGACAAGCGCTATTGGCCGCAACCTTCAGGACATATGGTTTTTCCACCGCAAGCTCGGAGAGCACCGGACCGATCTAGATCTACTAGAATTAAAGGCACCATGGACGAGGGGCAGTCTTCTAGATCTAATAGGTATAGCAAGTGTGGAGTAAATGACCATAAGAAGAGCCGTTGTACTACAGTGACATAGACTAAGTGCTATGTAGTACCTACCTATCCTGTTTTATTACATTGCGTACGTTTCTATTTGGTTTTATTATGTATAAGACATATGTCGTAACTATTTATCCTGTTGTTTTATGTGTGTGGTAACATTTATCTTGGTTGTATTACGTAAATGAAATATGTTTTGGAGAATTGGCTTAGTGGTAACATTATATCGCAATACGATGCATGAAATGATACAACATTAAACGCCAATGCACTACTCATTACAACTACATTCGAACGCTACATAAAACGATACATTAGAACACTACATATAATGATACATAAAACGATACATTTGAACACAACATATAACGATACATAAAACGAACGATACATAAAACGATACATTAGAACAGTATGTAAAACAATAAAGTAGAACGATACATATACCGATACATAGACCGTTACCTTACTCATTAGGATATCTAGGAATGGTGGACTCCGGTGAGTCATATTTTTCCCGCATTCGGTAAATTTTGGTCTTTAGTTGTGCATTCTCTTCTTGCATCTCCAGGGCATACTCGTGGCCTCTTTGACATAATGGAGGATCGATCCACTCCGTGTAACAACAAGGCGTAACCAAGTGCGGCATAGATAACCAAACCGGATATTGCCCGCAAGCGTAGTACCGTCGGCCAGCGTTTGCCTTACTCTTCGCAACATGCATATGACAATAGAGATTAAAATTACAATATTGTCGTGGTACTGCTTCACCAATCGCTAAGGCTTTACCCTTATTTCTTCCATCATTTCCATCCACCGCTACAAAGGTCTTTTGTTGCATTTATTTAGGTATGAGAGCTTCCAATCGTGGTTTTTTGCCCGGTCGGCGTTCAATTGATTCAAACTCATCCATGTACTTGGCTAAAGTTTCATCATCAAGTTCCCATTGATTCATCTAAAGTATAATTGCATGAATAAAACGTACATTATGGACTAATTTTGAAAAACAATAAACTAAAAAAAAGAAAGATCCATGGAGTACCTTGAATTGTGAGAAAAATAGGACTTTTGAATTGTGAGTTTTTTTGGGTTCGATTTGGGAAAGTAACAAATGAATGGGTGGGTTGGTGAAGATGGCACGTCTTTTAATGATAGGATACCAACCTGGAGAGTCATTTGGAATAACGCACATAGAGTTATTCCAAATAACGCTTACAGCGTTATTCTAAAAAACGCTCCAGGTTGTGCACGGTTTAAAGATAACAACCTGGAGTGGCATTTATAATAACGCTATAAGCGTTATTTGGAATAACGCTATACGCGTTATTCCAAATGCCACTCCAGGTACTTTACAGGTTATATTTCCTGCATAGTAATGCATAAACTCATCAATTTAAACTTAATAACGATAAACAGCCAAAAGCAAACATTGGAGCCTACTACGGCAAACCAAAATGATGTCACATAAACCAAACTAAGCATATGTTACAACTCCAAATCCGAGTTAATCACAACCCGCAAAACATTACACAATTTCAACATCCGAATAAAAAGTTCAAGTAGCTAAAAATAACAGTTAACCTACAAACTACAACACCACCCTATGGACCAACTACTTCAGGATCCGTTGCTGGTAAGGAGTTTCTCTCTGCTTCCTCTTCGTTTTTGGAGGTACATCTTCATGCGAAGACGATGAGGAACCTTCTTGGGGCAGTGACGGACCATGCACAACCTGTGTTGGTTGAGACGACTCTGCTTCCTTACCCTTACCCTTTCCCCTTGACGCCACCTTTTTCCTCCGTGATGTATAAACCTCAGTAGTTGGAGGCGGAGGAATGTCGTGGACTTCTTGTGCCTCCGAAGCTTTTACGGGTGCTAAAGCTTGAGCTGGGGGAGGTGGATGAGGCGGTGCCGGTCTTGCAAGCTTGTTCTTTCCCAAAATTGTTTGCATAATACGCTTGATGCTAAATCATTTTCCCTTGCTTTGTTCGGGCACCTCATGAGATAACTCATCAACCATTTCTATAGCCCGGTACACCCCATCCGCCTACATTTTATAAGTTAACTTACATAAAACTCAAACTTGCCAAAAAAAATAAAAAATTACATTTGTTAGCACGGTTTTCATACCACATTCCTCTCAAGAGGAGCTCTAGGCGTGTACGGTTCCACTACGGCACCAAGAGGTTCCATGCTGCGAAGAATATACCGTCGGGTAATCTGCCAATACCATGTGTAATACTCTTCGTCCGACAAAGTAAACTCCAGCTCCTGCTGCGTGTGCATGTGCCGATGGGTCCATGTCTCAATGGCCGCCTCATACTCCCCATGTACTTCTAAGTTAATCCTGTAATGTGGGGCTGGTTCAGGAAGATGTTGTCTAAATCCAAACTGGCGCATCACCCGGTCAGGAAGGTGATATGCTACATCGTTCAAACATATAATGGGTACACGGGCGGTCCACAGATGGAAAGACATGTTACATAAGGCCGGAAGCTGTTCAAAGTCCTGGGCATATGGGGTCCATATAACAACATCCGGACTAAGCACGTCGAGCTCATTGCGATAGAATTTTAGATTACGCCTCGGAGTCGACGAAGTGCTCTTCTTTCCAACCCACCTGTAATTGTGACTTGGTAAGAGATATAGGAAATAAGTTAACACATATAAGATAAATAATTGATGGAATAAAATTACCTAGCCTCGTAAGGCAAAGAAATATCAATATTGGGGTGCTTTAATTCAAGTCTACCAAGGGGAAGATACGTCCACGACCAAAGCTATAAAGAATTTTGATAAAGAAACACGACATGCAAAAAAAAATTAAGAAGCAAATAAGCGTACGAAAATAAAGTACCTGTATCAAAGAAGGACAACCTCCCATATAAGGGCTCTCAAGCAAAACGGTCCTGCTAAGTTCCATATATGTGTATGCTAATGTCGCACTGCCCCAAGAATATTGCCAACAATGATCAAAATCCTCAATAAAATGCAACCATTTCAGCCACACCCGAGTCCTAGAATGATCGCAGATCAGGCGTTGAGTAATCATCCAGAGTATGATAGCTCTAGCACGCTGTTCTATCTGCTCTTGCGTGGCATTCTGTGGAATGTCACGCACAAACTGCGCTCTGTACCAACTAGTTATAATTTGCTCATTTCCCATCCACTGGTCCGCGGGAGGCATAATACCTAAAAGCCGCTGGCACATCTCCATGTAGTCTCCGGCCTCTGGAGTCCTCAAAGGAGCGCCATTAATCGGCAAGCCTAGCAGGACCGCCACATCACCCAAAGTGAGGGTCATCTCTCCACCTCTAAAATGGAATGTCGATGTCTCCGGTCTCCATCTATCGACTAAGGCAGTGATGAGATAACGATCGAGTTGAATGTATTTCAACCCATGTACTAGTCGAAATCCAGCACGATCAACCAAGGCCAAAACTTCTGGATGTGCGGAGGTCACCGTGCCAATGGAAACTATGTGATCTATAATCCAAATGGGATCTTTTACCTGTAAATAAAATTTAACATACAACGTAAGACATGCATACAAAAAAAATTACTTTAGGCCAACATACAAACACCGTATATACATACCGCCATCAAAGCGTTATTGTTCGACCTATGCCTATGTTGCAAATATAGGACACTATCATCTACAGGTCCCGGTTCCATCTCAACAATCTCTATACAAATGTAGCGAAAAAACCAAAATCAATGTTGAAACCCGTATAATTTCAACTACATTGAACCCATTAAAGCAATTACAAGCTAATTCACAAGTTTCCTCAATCTTGGACAAACCCTAAATTTTATAAGAAATCAACAAAATGAGGAATTTTTCACCTTCCAGAGCTTCTTGTGTTGATGAGCTTGCCATGGCGATGAAATTCGATCAAAAAACCCTAAAATTTGATGTTAGATTGAGCAAATAAGGTTAGGAGCTTAGGGTTTTCGTTTTTGAAAAAATAGGTTTTAAGAAAAAGTGAGGAGGAAGAGACTCTCGGTTGACTGTATATCACGATGGTGTGTTATTTGGAATAACGCGTGAAGCGTTATTTTAAATAACGCAAAAGAAAACTGTAAGACTTAACACACCATTATTTTATTTTTGCGTTATTTAGGATAACGCTTTCAAGCGGTATTCTAAATAATGTATTAAACTGTGTTCTTCCAAAAATCATTACCACTAATCATGTGCGTTATTAAAGATAACGCTCGCTAGCGTTATTTATGATAACGCTCTTGTGTTCAACAGAGAAACACATGGGTTAAGCTTAAAAACATTCTTGCCTTATCTAGAATAACGCTACACGCGTTATTTCAAATAACGTTGTGTTAAATAACTGTTTTCAGCTGATGTGACATAAACTAGGCTACGGTCGTGATAAGTTTTCAAACAAGGCTAAATGTGTTATAAGTTTATAAAAGGGGGCCAAATTGAAAAAAAATCCTTTTATATATTTTAAATATTTAGCCCTTAAAAATAGCCATTTTGCAAACGACCTCCGTTTTCGACGAAACTACTTTTGTTGGATTCAGAATGTCAAATTATTGTTAGGTTTCAAATTTCATAATTTTTGGAATTAATATGTGAATGCAGTGAATTAAAATGTGTTTGGTACTTTCAATTTGAACTTAATCGACTGAAAAATGGACATTTTTCAAATGGCCTACAAATTCAATGAAATTAGTTTTGTTAGGACCGTATCATCAAAACATAGCTAGATTTACTTTTTTGGAATTTTTGGAGTCGGTATGTAGCCCCGGTAAATTAAAATGTATGTTTAAGTTCAGTATATATTGATTTATATCTTAATTTTGATAAAAACTAATCGAAACAATCGAATTGGCTTACGAAATATATCCCATTGCGTTCGTAATGAGGGTATTTCGTTAGGGGTAACATTCGTTGGGGTTCATTCGCAGTTCGAATGAAAATTCTCGTTAGAAATTAAATTAGAGAATTAAATATAAAAAAAGGGCATAAAAATGGTCCTCAGGGTTTTCCAGTCCAAACCCTAAACATTCTGCGTGCCGCCAGGAACAATTTCAATAGTTGAACTCCTCCAGATTTGATCCCCTTTTCCCAATCAATCCAGAAGATAATTTCAAATACTTATAAAAGCAAAATGGAAGACGACAACGTGATCTAAGTCTTCAATGGTGGTGATCTGATTTCATGTGACGTGGTGGCGGATTTTGTGCTTCAAACATGGCACGTTCGAATGGAAATTGAGGCACTCAGGAGAGATCGAATTCGCTGATGGTCCTGGAGGGGGCTGAAGGCGCGACGGTGCTTCAGGTGGTGATGGAGATGGTTGGTCTGACGGCCTCAAGCTCCTGCAGCGGATGGATTTTTAAATCGAGTGAATGTCTTAAAGGGACGAGCTGAAGAAGATGAAGTACAAATTACTTAATTAATTCTTTAATTAATGTAATCCATGTTTAAAAATCCATATCTTTTGCATACGAAGTCATAAAATTGCAAATCTGGATCCTTTACAATCGTGGAGATGAGAGCTTCACAACAAGACTAACTGGGCCCAATTTGGAACTAGTTAAAATTTAGAGCAAATTCGAATCAAAACCACCTATAAAGAATGATGGAGTGGAAACCAATGGTGAGAACACTTTCTCAATCAAATTATTTTACTATTATTATATAATAGGTTGCAGACGGTGCTTAGTAGCACCTAACACTATTTTTGCACAAACCATGGTTGATTGTTTGTTTAGATTGTGATGGGATTGTAATTAATTGATATTGTTGTATATAAAATTATTTATATAAAATGTATATAAAATTATCATGAAAATAAAATAAAATAAAATAAACATTCATTTACAAGCCGGACGGTTTGTTTATGTACACCTATTTAACTGATGATGATTGGGACGGTAATATTTTGCACATCGCCCAACTGCACAAATAATAATCAGTATTTGTTGTTTGAAAACCCCACATGGGTATTGGGACGATATTTGACATACACTGATCCCAATAACTAGTGGTATGCCAATCGATGGTTTGACAGATTGTATAAGCGTTATTTATTTATTTTAATGCTTATGCAGTTGTAAAATGCACTCTGGATGTTGTATGAATTTTTAATGATTGTTTATCATTATTGTTGTATACATGCGATGCATGAAATCCATATAACTGAAATTATATGGTAATTGATTGAGTCTGATTCCAGTCCAGAATTAACGAATATTATAAAATAATATTCATTAAATAATTAAAATGTGATTTTGACATCCGATTTTGGATGGACCCGAAAATATTGAAATGTGAAGCCGTGATTAAGTAGTTAAATGTCATTTTAACCCGAATGGGTTTATCAATCGATTTTATTCATTTTATAATGAATATCGAAAAGAATGGATTTCAAAATCTGATATTTTGAAAATACTATCATTTTAATATTATAATGATATGGAATATTCAATTTTGATTTGAAAATTGAAATGAAATTGAAATCGTTTTAAAATGAATTTAAAACGAATATATTAAGGAATATTCAATTTTGATTCAAAGATTGCAATGAAATTTAAATCGTTTAAAAATGAATTTAAAACGAATATATTAAGGAATATTCAATTTTGATTTGTAAATTGAAATGAAATTGAAATCATTTTAAAATGAATTTCAAACGAATATATTAAGGAATATACAATTTTGATTTGAAAACTGAAATGAAATTGAAACCGTTTTAAAATGAATTTAAAACGAATATATAAAGGAATATACAATTTTGATTTGAAAATTGAAATGAAATTGAAATCGTTTTAAAATGAATTTAAAACGAATATATTAAGGAATATTCAATTTTGATTTGAACGTTGAAATGAAATTTAACTCGTTTTAAAATGAATTTAAATCAAATATATTAAGGAATATTCAATTTTGATTTGAAAATTGAAATGAAATTGAAATCGTTTTAAAATGAATTTAAAACAAATATATTAAGGATATTCAATTTTGTTTTGAAAATTGAAATGAGATTGAAATCGTTTTAAAATGAATTTATAAAGAAATACTCAGTTTTGATTTAAAATCGAAATGAAGTTGGAATTGTTTTTAAAACGAATTTAAATCGATTTATAAACTATGTTTTAAATGGAAATCGATGAAATATATGTATATATATTATATATTAAATGGCCTGAATAGAATGCACCGCGCATCGATCGTTCGCGAATTTCGACCATTGACTTCGAATTGACTTTGGGAGATCTGATAGTCGGATTCTCCTAATACCAGAACTGTTGGGTTCGTATCAAAAATAGCTTTCCAATGAATATAAGAGATTTAAATTTGAACAGTCAGATTATATGATATGTCAAAATCAAATTCAGGAAAGGTCGCTATGGATGCAGTTCGGTGGCCGATATTGGAAACCGACTGTAACAGCCTAAATAAAATTACTAAAAATATGGAAAAATTATGTAAAATCATAATAAATGATTTGGAATGATTTTGGATGAAAAATTCCAGTTTTAAAAAGACAAAAATATATTTTTATCGAAATGAACTAGATAATAACTAGAATAGAAAATCCAACGATTTTTAAATAAATAAATTGGATTCGAAAAAGGGTTTTGAAATAGCCAGAATTTTCCAATGAATATATTGGAAAGGAAATTATCTTCGGAATATTTCGATACTGGATTCCGTGATTATACGGATATTGCGGAGGAATTTGGAAGATATATATATATATATATATATATATATATATATATATAGTTTTTAATTTTCAAATATATATATAGTTTTTCCCAATACAATATTTGTTGGTTTCAGAATTTGTATTGAATATAAGCTATAATTTCTATTCAGATCCTTGTATTTAATATTAAATTGGATTTTGGGTTTATCGTGAATGGTGTCTTTATTAATACCGTTCTTAAACCCCGATGAGGAAAGAGTAAATCTTTGAATTAAGATTTAGTGAAGATTACCAATTAATTAATATTTAATTGGAATTGAATTGAAAAATGGATTTTTGGGTTTATTGTGAACGGTGTTTTAAATAACATTCGTTCTTTAACCTAATTAACAATGAAGAGATGATTTGGAATTTATAAATCTTTTTATTAAGAATTAACGGAAATTTACCAAAATTAAGTTTTCCAATTTAATATATTAAATTTGAATTGAATGGAATTCAATTTGGTATGAATCAAAATGAGTTTCTATAAAGGAACACCGCTAATATATATGGAATCTAAAAGGCTTTGTCGTTACTCCATTTATATTATTAATTTGATACAGAAATTTATATCATTTATATATATGCATATATATATATATATATATATATAGATCTGCTTTTCGTGAAGATTCCATTTTGATGGAATATGATTTTAGGGTTTATCGTGAACTATGTTCTAAATGACATTGGTTCTTTAACCCAGCTAACAACAGGATTTATATCCTAAATTTGAAAAATCATTAAGTAATGATTTTTGGAAGATTAAAACTAAGAGGGGTTTTAATGAATTTTTAATTAGATTGAAATTTGAATTTGATAATTTGAATTATCAAATTTGGGAAATGATCGAGAATGGAGTACCCCCAGTTTTACTCTAGGTGATGTTAAATTTTTAATTAGATTTGAACGGGAAACGGTAATTAAATTTACCGATAACACGGTGATGTTAGATATGGAGTATTACCAGTTTTGCTCCATGGAATGATTAGGTAGGGAGTGGGAAATAAAACAAACGATTACTTCGATAAGGTTCGCTAATCCCGACTAGTTGATAAACCTTAATCTGGTTTAGAATTGATATCCAAAGGAAGATTAAAGTATAAATTTAAAAGAATTTATAATTGATAAAATTAATGGGAACCGTTCCCAAAGGATATGAATATTTGAATAAAAGAATATCCAGAGTTGGAATGAGTCGTATGTTGTGCTTTTTATAGCACTTGATTATAAGATACGTGAATTATTCGGAAAGGCCGAGTTTATACCCATTCTGAATAATTGATTCAACGATAAGTTGACGATGAAGACGGTGGTTGAAGACCGGAGTTCTTCACATCGTTTGGATGATTACTGATGTGTTGATTGCGCTGTACACCCAAGACAAGGTAATAAGTGGTGATCATCCAGACGTACTTGGAGATCGACCGGATATGCGGGGACCTCTCTCCTGTATTGGACATATGGGACGAGGAATAAGGTGCCTCCGGTTTCGTTAAGACCTAGAAAAACTTGAAATTGATGTGTGTCCAACATTGGATTTTATTCTATGTTGATTAGTTTCTATTAAATATATATCTATTTAGTGGCGGAGAATTTATTCTCTTGCTTAACACCCTTCTCTAAGACGTATGAGCTTAGAGGTTATATATCGATAGACATCAGTCGCATGGCGTGAATTCTCAGTGTGGCGTGCTGATATGCAAATGATCAAGGCTTCTATTGACAAGCAGTGTCTTGTTGTTGATGATCAAAACACGGCTTTAAATAGCATAGCTTTGAGTATAGCGTTAATTCGCGATCCTCACACCCCGGTGTGAACCAGAAATAGGAAAGGACCTCAAGGAGGACATGCGTTTCTTTCTAGCTAGGAGTGGTGCCATGGTATGGAGCCCAAGCATTTTACTCTTGTGGACTTTTCATATTATTTGATGGATAGTGAGGTGCCTCAGATATGTCGGTCACTACAGGGTGATTTACGCATAGGGTAGGAAAACGCATTGTCCATGAATTATAATCCACTAACACAAGTGTGCACCGACCCTGACGCTCCAGGTGCAATTACGGCTGTATCCTGAGACATGATAGGCTAGATTATCTTGAATTCGGTAAGGAAGATCCCTTGCCTTGGTTCATAGACGGAAATCCAATTTCCAATACGTGACATTTTGGTTTTTATTGTAGAGCCTAATATGGCGACATAGTAGGATGGGGAACTATGTCGTCTATGATTGATACATTTATATTTGAAGTTGTTTGATACACTATGAACTTATATTAGTATCAAAAATGATTTGTTTCATACGTACCAAGCATATTTGGCTATTATAAGGTAAAACTCTATCCTCCGGCTTGCGTTGCATTGTGTGATGGGACCTGAATCTTATAATAGCTTCATTTTTTCAAAAAGCATTGTGTTGTTTGTTATATGCACTTGTATTCTCAGGAGAAAACCCGTTCCGTGTTATACGGCGTGGTCCCTTGATTTACTTTATTTTTAAAGTAAAGTTTTAAATAACTGTTTTAGTTCTCACATCAGTCCTATGATTGACCTGCAGTTTATTGTTTTAACCTAAACTCTGGGTGCCCTTATTTTCCACATGGGCAGCTAGTAGTTTTGGTTTTGTAGATATTATATCCATAGGATCCTGGATTTACAGCTGAAGCTATATTCGAGAAGGTTCGTATCAGTGTATTTTTTAGGCTGTGTTATGTATTATTTTTCTACAGCCATGTATTTAAATGTAATTTTAAATCTCTGACATTTTCTGCTGTATATTATTTATTCATACTCTGTTATATTCTTGCACTCTGTTGTAAATTGTTGTAATAGCAATGAAAGGTTCTTATGTTTGCGTTCCGATTAGTCTTGTTCTCAAAGCAGTCCGCCTTCTTGTTCTGTTTAGGCTGCCGGGGAAGTACGGGTCGCTACAATTGGTATCAGAGCTTTGGTTTATAGAGCTCGAGAACAAGACACATTAGAACCAAATGAAAGAATTCATCAGAGATTGGATTAGTAATATCCAATGAGAATGACTCGTTAGAGATGGGATCAGTAGTATCCTAGGATGAGTTTCAAAGAGTGTTATTTTTAAAACAAAAATTAAAACAATTTTTTTTTTGAAAATTTAAATCTTATTATACGTATTTGAGTATTTATTTTATTACGAGTTTGGACGATCGCGTTTATAGAAATTTTGTGTATATGCCAAGCTAGCGTATATACGAAGCCTCAAATATACTGGATATATATAGAATCACACTCTAGTCGCCCGGAGATAATGCTAATGATTACTCGAGTATCATCAGTATTGATTTTCGAGTTTCGAAAGTGGGGTGTCTATACATTTCCAATTTGACTGTTGTGAGAACCAAAACAAAGTAAGAATTTATTGTTGTGATTTGGCACACAAAATATGATTTTTGAGTATGTATAAAATTATATATTTGAAAAGCTAATCAACTAATTGATTGTTGGTTGTGATATGTGATTATTAGTTTAACTAATAAAAATATTGGAATAATAATTAATTTAAAACAACATGATAATGAAAGCTGAATTAAGCCAAATCAAGCCAAATATTGAACTAAATTGAAAATTGATTGAAATTGCATACACGTACATATATATGTACGAATAGGTCATAGCAGGGAAGTTAAGAAGAGGAATAGAATTGTATGCCCAACAAATAGGTACATGTTTATTGTATTTATTGGGTTTTTGATGATTTTATGAGCCGATTGCTTGCCGCTTGGCTTTTTCTTTTGGATTGATGAGGGCCCTGTAAGTCAAGTTGTAGTTTTAAAGGTCTCCCCATACAAAGTAGGTTATGGAGAAATTGTTCGAAAATTTAGGGTGTTATCCAAATTTTTGAGAAATTAGAAAATTCTTAGAAACTGGAAAGATGAAGAATGAAAGCCAGAATGAAAGTTGAGTTGGTTATTTAACAACTTTCAGCTCCATTCCTTTTCGAGGACGAAAAGATTTTAAATGGGGTTGATTGTAACAACCCGGATTTTCAGAACCAATTTAAAATTTTTATTCTACCTATTTTAAAGTATTTTGAATATTAAAATGACTTATTTTAAATAATAATGACTAAAAATTTATTTAAATCAGAATGAGAACGTATAATTTTATTTCAATTGTAAAACGAGCCTGAAATGGCATGGTAGTTTAAAAATTCGATTTTTAATTTCAATTGAACGTATATAATTCAAAATAAATTGGATTTCAGTAAAACCAAAAATATTTGAATCTATTTAATAATATCTTACTAACAAATGAGAAAAACTGGGATTTCATAATATAAATTGAAAGTTATGTCCAGTTTAAAATTTAAAATAGTCGCTATGGATTATATATATATATATATATATTAAATAATATATAGCCCTTAAAAATAATCATCTTGCAAACAACGTCCATTTTCGACGAAACCACTTTTGTTGGATCCGGAATGTCAAATTATTGTAAGGTTTAAAATTTCATAATTTTTGGAATTAATATGTGACAGTGAATTGAAATGTGTTTGGCACTTTCAGTTTGAATTTAGTCGACTGAAAAATGGCCATTTTTCAAATGGCCTCAAAATTCGATGAAATTAGTTCTGTTAGGACCGTATCGTCAAAACATAGCTAGATTTATTTTTCTGAAATTTTTGGTGTCAGTTTGTGGCCCCGATAAATTAAAATGTACGTTTAAATTCAATATATATTGATTTATATTTTAATTTTGATAAAAATTGATCGAAAAATGTCGAATTGGCTTACGAAACATATCCCACTGTGTCCGGAATGCGAGTATTTGGTTAGGGGCGACAGTCGTTGGGGTTCTTTAGGAGTTTGAATAAAAATTCTCGCTAGAAATTAAATTAGAGAATTGAATATTTAAAAAAACAAAGGGCATAAAAAGGGTCCTTAGAGTTTTCCAGTCCAAACCCTAAACGTTCTACGCGTCGCCAGGAACGATTTCGACGAACGAACTCCTCCAGATTTGATCCCCTTTTTCCCATCATTCCAAGCAATAATTTCAAATTCTTATAAAAGCAAAATAGAAGAGGGCAACGTGAACTAAGTCTTCAATGGTGGTGATCTGATTTCATGCGATGTAGTGGCAGATTTTGTGCTTCATACATAGCATGTCCGAATGGAAATTGAGGCACTCAGGCGGGTTCGAGTTCGCCGATGGTCCTGGAGGGGGGTGAAGGCGCGACAGCACTTCAGGTGGTGGTGGAGATGTTCAGCACGACGGCCTCAGGCTCCTATGGCAGATGGACTTTTAAATCGAGCGAATGGGTTAAAGGGACGGCCTGAAGAAGATGAAGTGTAAATTACTTAATTAATTCTTTAATTAATTATTAATTAATGTGATCCAAGTTTAAAAATCCATATCTTTTGCATACGAGGTTGGAAAATTGCAAATCCGGATCCAATGCGATCGTGGGGATGAGAGCTTCACAACAAAGCTAACTGGGCCTAATTTTGAGCTAGTTAGAATTTAGGGCAAATTCAAATCCAAATCGTCCTTTAAAGAATGACGGAGTGGAAACCAATGGTGAGAACACCTTCTCATTCAAATTATTTTACTGTTATTATATAATATGTTGCAGATGGTGCTTAGTAGCATCTAACACTATTTTTGTAAAAACCATGGTTGATTGTTTGGATTGTGATGGGATTGTAACTGATTGATATTGTTGTATATAAAATTATTTGTATAAAATTTATATAAAATTATCATGAAAATAAAAATAAATATTCATTTACAAGCTGGACGGTTTGTTTATGCACACCTATTTAACTGATGATGATTGGGATGATAATAATTTACACATCGCCCAACTGCACAAATAATAATCAGTATTTGTTGTTTGAAAACCCCATACGGGTATTGGGACGATATTCGACATACACTGATTCTAATAATTAGTGGTATGTCAATCGATGGGTTGACAGACTGTATAAGCGTTATTTATTTATTTTAATGCTTATACAGTTGTAAAATGCACTCTAATGTTGTATGAATTTTTAATGATTGTTTATCATTATTATTGTATACATGCGATGTACGAAATCCATATAACTGAATTATATGGTAATTGATTGAGTCTAATTCCAATTCAGAATTAACGAATAATTTAAAATAATATTCAGTGAATAATTGAAATGTGATTTTGAAGTTCGATTTTGGATGGACATGAAAATATTGAAATGTGAAGTCGTGATTATGCAGTTAAACACCATTTAAACCCGAATGGGTTTATCGATCGATTTTGTTCATTTTATAATGAATATCGAAAAGAATAGATTTCAAAATGTGATATTTTGAAAACACTATCATTTTAATAATATAATGATATGGAATATTCAATTTTGATTTGAAAATTGAAATGAAATTGAAATCGTTTTAAAATGAATTTAAAACAAACATACTAAGGAATATTCGATTATGATTTGAAAATTGAAATGAAATAGAAATCGTTTTAAAACGAATCTAAAACGAATATATTAAGGAATATTCAATTTTTATTTGAAAATTGAAATGAAATTGAAATCGTTTTAAAATGAATTCAAAACGAATATATTAAAGAATTTTCAATTTTGATTTGAAAATTGAAATGAAATTGAAATTGTTTTAAATTAAATTTAAAACGAATATATAAAGGAATATTTAATTTTAATTTGAAAATTGAAATGAGATTGAAATCGTTTTAAAATGAATTTATAAAGAAATATTCAGTTTTGATTTAAAATCGAAATGAAGTTAGAATCGTTTTTAAAACGAATTTGAAATGATTTATAAAATACGTTTTAAATGGAAATCGACGAAATATAATATATATATATATATATATGTATATATTATATATTAAATGGCCTAAACAGAACGCGCCGTGCAGCGACCGTTCGCGAATTTCGACCATTGACTTCTAATTGACATTACGGGAGATTCGACCGTCAGATTCTCCTAAAACCAGAACCGTTGGGTTTGTAGCAAAAAGATATTTCCACCGAATTTAAGAGATTTAAATTTGAACAGTCGGATTATAAGATATGTCCAAATCAAATTCAGAAAAGGTCACTATCGATGCAGTTCAGTAGCCGATATTGGAAACCGATTGTAATGCCCTAAATAAAATTATTAAAAATATGGAAAAATTATGTAAAATAATAATAAATGATTTGGAACAATTTTGGATGAAAAAATTCAGTTTTGGAAAGATAAAAATATATTTTTATCAAAATGAACTAGTTAATAACTAGAATAGAAAATCCAATGATTTTTAAATAAATAAATTGGATTTGAAAAAGGGTTTTAAAATAACCAGAATTTTCCAATGGATATATTGGAATGGAAACTATCTTCGGAATATTTCGATATTGTATTCTGTGATTATATGGATACTGTGGAGGAATTTGGAAGATATGTATATATGTATATATGTGTGTGTATATATATATATATCGTTATTCCCAATACGATACTTGTTGGTTTCAGAATTTGATGCTGAATATAAGCCGATATAATTTCTATTCAAAGCCTTCTATTTAATATCAAATTGGATTTTGGGTTTCTCGTGAATGGTGTCTTTATTAACACTGTTCTTAAACCCCGATGAGGAATGAATAAATCTTTTAATTAAGATTTAATGAAGTTCACAAATTAATTAATATTTAATTGGTATTGAATTGAAAAATGGATTTTTGGTTTTATCGTGAACGGTTTTTTAAATAACATTCATTCTTTAATCCAATTAATCCAATTAACAATGAAGAGATGATATGGAATTTATAAATCTTTTTATTAAGAATTAATGGAAAATTTCCAAAATAAAGTTTTCCAATTTAATATATTAAATTGGAATTGAATGGAATTCGATTTGGTAATAATCGAGATGAGGGACGATAAATTTTACACATCGCCCAACTGCACAAATAAAAATCTGTGTTTGTTGATTTGAAACGCTACACGGGTATTGGGATGATATTTGATATACACTAATCCCGATTGTTTAGTTGTATGTCAATCGATGGGTTGACCGACTGTGTAAGCATTAATTATTTATATTTAATGCTTATGCAGTTGTGTGGTGCACTCTGGATGATGGTTGATTATTTATCGTTGCTATTATATACACGTGTTGTAGAAAATCCATATAATTAACATTATAAGGTAATTGATTGGGCCTCATTCCAATTTAGAAAATATATTCATGTGTTGAATAGAAATATAAATTCATGTGTTGAATTGAAAATAAATTCATGTGTTGAATAGAATAAACATTCATGTGTTGAATAAAAGCCGTGTTGATTAGATTGACGCCATTTTGACGTGAACGATATTTACATCGATTTTATTCATTTTTAAAATGAATATGGAAAAGAAAGTGATTTCAAAATATAACGTTTTGAAAATATTATCATTTATAAATTAATGATATGAAATATTCAATTTTGATTAGAAATTGAATATGAAGTTGAAATCGTTTTGAAAACGAATTTAAAACAATTTATAAAATACGCTTTGAAAGGAAATCGACGAAATATATATAATATATATATTATATATAGAATGGTGTGAATAGAATGTAAAGGAAGACCGCTAATATATATGGAATTTAAAAGGCATTGTCGTTATTCCATTTATATTATTAGTTTGATACGGAAATTTGTCTCAATTAAATATATTGATCTGCTTTCCATGAAGATTCCATTTTGATGGAATATGATTTTAGGGTTTATCGTGAACTATTTTTTAAATGACATTGGTTCTTTAACCCGGTTAACGACAGGCTTTATATCCTAAATTTGAATAATCATTAAGTAATGATTTTTGGAAGATTAAAACTAAGAGGAGTTTTAATGAATCTTTAGATTGAAATGTGAATGTGATCATTTAAATTATCAAATTTGGGAAATGATCGAGAATGGAGTACCCCTAGTTTTACCCCAGGCGATAGTTAAATCTTTAATTAGATTTTAATGGGAAATGGTAATTAAATTTACCGATAACACATGGTGTTAGATATGAAGTATTACCAGTTTTGCTCCATGGGATGAATAGGTTGGGATTGGGAAATAAAACAAAAAATTACTTCGATAAGGTTCGCTAATCCCGACTAGTTGATAAACCTTAATTTGGTTTAGAATTGATATCCAAAGGAAGATTAAAGTATAAATTTAAAAGAATTTATATTTGATAAAATTAATGGGAACCTTTCGCAAAGGATGTGAATATTTGAATAAAAGAATATTCAGAATTGGAATGAGGCCTATGTTATGTTTTTATAGCACTTGATTATAAGATACGTGAATTAATCGAAAAGGCCTAGTTTATACCCATTATGAATAATTGATTCGACGATGAAGATGGTGGTTGAGGATCGGAGTTCTTCACATCATTTGGATGATTACTGATGTCTTGATTGGGCTGTACACCCAAGATAAGTTAATAAGTGGTGATCGTCCAGACGTACTTGGAGATCGATCAGATATGCGGGGACCACTTTCCTGTATTGGACATATGGGACGAGTAATAAGGTGCCTTCGGTTTCGTTCAGACCCAGAACGAACTTGTAAATGGATGTGTGTTGGACATTGGATTTTATTATGTGTTGATTGATTTCTATTAAATACAAAGTGAAAATAAGGCTCAGGTCCCTAAAAGCAAACTTAATTAGGCTCACATCCGATCATAAACTTATTATAAGGTCCCTATTTTTCAAAAGTAGCAAAAAATTAAAAAAAAATAATACAAAAATTATTATTTAATTAAATAATGCAGTCGACAAAAAAATCATTCAAAAAAAAGTTAAAAACACGCAAAAAGCAAAAAACAGCAAAAAAATATAAAACAATGCAGTTAAATGCATAATATTATGCACAAATTACAATTTTATGCATATATATGTGCTAGTATTCCAGTGTTGCATTCGTATTTGATTTTTTTTTTCATATTTCTATGCAAGTACTACTTCATTCTTGCATGAAAATGTGCACTAATTCATAACCATGAAACTCAGTTCATTCTAATTTGCATTCAACTGTGCAAATAATCCGAAAACATGCACACATGTGTGCAACAAATCCGCAGGCTAAAAAGTTAGCTGAATTTCCTTTATGCAATAGTTGCATACATGTATGCAACTATAGACAATAGTTGCATACATGTATGCAACTTTTTTTTTTTTTGATTGGCATGGATCTTTTGGGATTATTTTATGATTTTAGAAAAAAAATTATACAGTTCCGCATTGTTTTTTGGCTGGAAATGGGGGAGGCGACGTGAAAAGAAACAAAAGGCGGAACTACAAAGTAGGCAACAGATCCACAAATATAGGAAGCGAGAATTCATGCGACCCAAGGATTTTCGGCCCTGAAAAATCGACATAAATACCCTTACCGTAATTCATATCGATCTTCCAAACACCGAAAACACTGGAACGTCCATAGAAAGAAGTTAGAGGGTGAGATAAGAAAGAAAGAAATATTGGAATAGAAGAAAGAAGAGGAACATTAGAAGCTCGCAGCGGAACGAACAAAATATATAATATAACAACATATCTTTATACAAATGAAAATCTTGTATACATACCAATCATCAGAGTACAACATGAATCAGATCCAGTGAAATAATTTAAATAACTAACGGTGAAACCTCCTGCTTCCAGCTCCTGAAAACTCCAAGAGAAAACTAACTTGTCAAATATGTTCGGTCTGACCCGAGCACATTTTGAAGCAAAACAAAAACACACGGGTCAGTCTGGAATACTTTCAGTGCTAAATCCACATCAACAATCAATTTAATTTTGGAAATCCTTTTTGAACCAAAAGGATAATAGGAAGACCAGTCCACACATAAACACGGATGGTTTTTACCTTACTATAACCCAAAACACTTTTGAAATCATGTATATTTCTGATATTATAATAGTGTCTATCAACCACAAATAAATAGTAATCTAGTGGAATGCTTGCATCTCACGTTCCACATATGTATTTTACAATCAAAACCGCAGGCGCTTATTGGAATTTGGATTCCTACTATGACAAGGTATGGGACCACCTGCCGATAGTGTATCTCTAGAGGCGAATACATTGGGTTCAACAAGAACATCTTGCAACCCGGCCCACACGTGACCGACCACTCATTTGGCTTGAGTGTATCGAATGTATATCACCGACAGTTGGGATCAGCAACCGCCTCCCGGAAAGGGACAGCATCGAAATAGATAAGGAGTGAAATGAAATCTCTAGACAGGTGACTATACACCCTAATGGGAGCGACCCACATAGCCATGCTGCCTGCCCGATTTTTGTCATTCCCCCGTTGATGAGGCTTGAGGCTAGAATTTAATTTTTAAATATCTGGTCATCATTTACTTTGAACGCTACATCGTCAGATCCGCCAGATATCACTAATTGACGTCCACAAAAGTACTCTAGTAGTTAAGCTAAGAGAAGTGCCCTGCTCTGCCACCAACTATAGTACGTTTGAAGAAATCAACGTACATGATCCCTTTGGAAATACTCTGTCAGACACTCGTCCATACAAGTCATCCAGGAACAGGATGAACCGAAGGTACTCTCCTACTGCATCCAATATAGGAATCACCTTATGGATCAGGAGCGAGAAGTCCTTGCAAATCCGTCGATTTCGACCACGACCGAACCACAGTATACCTTTAGCTGTAGACCAAAGATTATAAGTAGTCCTTCTGTTTTGAATATCCATGGTCTTCACTTGCTTCATCTTCATTCCATCGCAAGTTAACTTCGTTCATAACGTTGAGTCGAAGTGGTTTTGGGTCTAGTTCCCATCCCGGTCTCTTCGAAACAACACGTCAAAAAGGTCCAATAAAATATTTCATTTATAGTTTGGTGTTTTAACTACTAACGTCAAACCAGTATGGTCAAGTATATTGGCAGCTTAGGTTCTTATTTTTAAAAACGATTATTAAAACTCTTTATTGAAACATTTGAAATCATTTTCTCGACTTAAAGTCAATTCCATTTAAATCTCTTACCAACTTATCTTTTTTTTTTTTGCCATTTGGAAATAATATATCTCGGTTATTCTCACTTCTCTTTATTCCCCTTAAATTGTGAAAATATCGCTATATTCACAGTATTACTATTTTCTAAAAAAAAAGTGTTATATAAATAGTCCATAGGTATAGTTAAAACTACATGTCTCGATTCAGATTAAACAACGTTAATGTACATTGTTTAATCTAAACTCTTTTGTATTAAATTTCATTTCAAACCTTGCAATTGATTTGCAAATGTTTAACGAGAAAAACATCTCCTTTCCAAACTCCTTTACCATCACGAACCAATACCATTCCTCGATAATAGTGAAGTCGATCAAGTTGGGGTATTTTATTTACCTCTCAGACCTTAATCGACAACGCTCTTATCTCAGAGTAAATAGAAGATCGCAACTTAAAACACACGTTATCAATCAAACCTTATTCCTTATTTTTATTTAAACCATGGTTTATGAACCAAATCCTTCCTTTTGACCATTTTACTTAATATATAATTAAGTAAATCATTTCCCCAAATATTATTCATTTTGCTTCCAAACTCCGGTATAGTATTCGATTAAAAATTTGGATTATATCACACTAATCCATTACTAATTTCCTTTTTATATTTCAAATTCCACTTCGATTCTGTCATCTACTTAATTTCATTCTTAAGTAAAGTATTTATTTAAAGCCCTCGCCTCAATTCGAAACCTCAAACCTCTTTTCCCTGTACTTGGATTTGTTCACTAACATTTATTCAAAACTCCTTTTTCCATTGTTAAAAAACAAATGGTTGAACTTTATAATTCAACAACCTTATTATTAACTTTCTTATTCTACTCGATGAGTACTTTCTCTTACATATGTTACCATTCTTCTTTTATTTCCAATTCAAATAAAATCTTTATTTTTAAACTCAAACTCCCTTTATAACTTGTTTATGAAATGCAGATTAAAAAATCCCTTTCCAGGCGCTTCTTCTCAATTTACTAATCTGGTTACACATCCAATTACTTTCTTAAATAAATTTTATTTAAGAAGTAATTAATACTAATTTACTTTGTCATTTTCTGAGTTAAAACCCTTTACTTCCTCATTAACCGAAATAGGTTTACTTCCTCATTAACCGAAATTGGTTTACTTCCTCATTAACTGAAATTTATTAGTTATCTTCTTTAACAAATTATTAATATATAGTTTGTTTTATAAATAGTAAATTATCCAATACTCACCTTAAATGTATATACAATTGAGGTTAAAAGCCCTTTTTATATAATCATTAAGTTTTATTTAATCATTTGCCAAGACTATTCTTTATTAAGTTAATTGAAGAAAATATAACCAATTTAAATAAAAGCTCACTTCGTTGTTTCTCTTGGAACAATTTTTCCAACCAATCAACTCTTACCTTAATCTCAGACTCCTTTATTAACACATAAGATGTTACTATAAAAACCCTTTTAAAACATTCCCTTATAATCAAATTTATAAATGTCACTTTATTTAAAACTTTATATTTAAGTAACTAAAATAAATTTAAAACTTCGATTTAGTTATAAAAATAAATTGTATAACTTAAAATCTGTTAATTTGCCTGAAGGCGAATTAATATCTCAACAATGGATTTTAAACCATCCACTGTCAATTTCTTAACCAATGCTGAATATTGATTAAAACACGACCATTAGATTTAATAGTCAACGTACATTCAACCATCGATAACTAAACAAGGTATAATATTTTTCAATGACAATTCATATTCAGCAATATGAATCAATAAACAATATATGATTAATTTGAGGAATCCGGTTGGATTCCTCCAACATGTTCTTCCCTGTACAACAGTTTATAGTATCGTTTAATACTAATACAGGAAATGTCATATATTTGAACAGTCAGTTTATAAACACACACAAACAATTAACCAATAAATAAATAAAAATCAACCATAGCATCCATTCATCCAATTAGTGATAAATATTAATGATATGGATTTAACACATCAGAGTATTCAGAAGTGTGAGAATTAACTCACCTTTATTTTGTTTCTGACAAAGTTGCGTCGTTCTATATAGTTTCAAACTAGTGTTTGGACTACATAAAATTCCCATGGCCTCAGAACCAATTTATTCCAGCTCGTATATGTCGACACCGTGATTACGAACCCATCGGTTCCAGTTTCGTCCATTTTTATTCACAAATGTGAAAGATATGCCATTTACAGATTTATAGTTTATTTTGAGTAATATATATTTAAACTAATCATTATTAATTAAAACCATTACCGTTTTAATACCCATTTGTCCACATCACAAATTATTTCATGCGGTTTCCCCCAATCTGGTAAGCTAGAGCCCGACTATCCCTGATCTCCCCCTCGTACCCTTTTGATGTAAATATAATACGATCATTTTTTTCCAGTTTATAATATAGTTTAAATAATTAACTAATTTATACCTTATAATTGTTTTTCCCACATCAGCTTACTGTTTTTCATGTTTTCTGCTTAAGGCCCAAGCCCATAACTACACAGCCCACGTCCCATAATGCTTGTTCTTCCTACTTGCTGAAACCACGACCCTGTTTGCCCATATTCTTTTAGTATTACAAAAGCATTGCTTTTATTTATCCTCCCTTTGTACGATTTTCAAAAGCTCAACTGCCTCAAAGCCCTATCACACTCCGCTGCCTCCACCTGGATGACCATTGATCACCTCATCACCTCTTTCTATCCATCTGCCTCCTACGCCCACGAGCCCCGGCCTCTGATCGACACGTTCACCAATATTTCGAAGATTACTAATTTCCGTTCAACTTGACTAGGCCACCTCCAGACGCGACTACCAGACGCCGCACCACCTAGGTTAGAACTGCCACCGACCAACTCCTCCTCAGACCGACCTGGCCCCCTCCGATGCTCCACAATTCATCCACGAACCCAAAACCGAACTCAACTCCAGAAATGAAACACAACAAACAGTCTCTGTTCGATCCCTCCGCCATCGGCCAACCCCACAACCGGACCACCACAAACCGCCACTGCGACGACCGCCTTCCCCCCAGCCTTCCATCCCGACTAGTCTCGCCATTTCCGGTGAATCACAGCCACCCCCATGAGCCCAAAAACCGAACCTCATACTCACAAAACACAACACAACAACTATCCTCCTTAAACTCGCCTGAATGTCCACCACTAGTCACCGGAAAATGCCACGCCACTACCAAAAGCGTCGCCTAACTCCCTCCTATCACCGTCCTGTAACATCTTCGACCCACTTGAGCTCCCTTCGCCAGAACCTGAACGAGAACCGCCACCACTACTTGAAAACATGGAGCATCCAAATGATGGATCGCACAACACAAAACTCACCTCAAATTGAAGCATATACCTTCTGCAATCCAACATATGATTTATCGGATTTGTAGAACTTTGGTGGAATTTATTTTGAATTTAAAGTAAAAGTATTTTACTGAAGAAAACGAACGAAACGAGATTGGTATTTAGGGATTTAACGAGAATGGGAATTTAAGGATTACGGTTGGGTCATTATATAGGTAGAAATATAATTTTTTATTTATTTTTTATTATTTCATTCTCTGATTTGACTGACGATTTTTATCTGACGCGACTGATAATTTTTATTCGTACCTATCACAATTTCAAACTCTGTTTATTGATTACTGTGATCACACACGAACTCCAATCGTCACGCGAATGGACTGCATCGTATAATTCGACGTTATGGTCCCAATGACTCTTGTTTCGTCGAATTCCGAGTTCGTTTGCTCAAATGGCCCTCGTTCACGTTCAAATGGTCGGTTTTTATTTGTATTTTATTTTTCCACGCTCACTAATTAACCCAGATTGATGCACCACTTGAAATCTAGTAATAATTTACTGTTGCAGTCCCAATAAAATTTGTTTCGTTGAAAACTGAGGTCGTTTGAATAAAGGTCCTTTTATAACTGCCAATTTGAATTTCAAATAAATAAATTTTAAAATACTTCAATATATTAATATTAAAATATTGCCATTGGCCATACACGACCAGAATTTGATACACTACCAAGGAAAAATACCCTGGGTTGAATTCCAAGCCAAATTGATATTTAAAAACCCTCTATTCTATATAAATAATCGATATAATATATGAAGGAATTCCGTAGCGTTTTTTCCAAAATTTGATTTTGACATAAATAAAATTTACATGACGAAAATTGGATTTTTCTATGCCATTGGAAAGATATCGTCAAACCGGTCCCGACATTTCTTTTTTCGAGGAAATCCGACTTATTTTGAACCCGGTACGACCAATTGAAGTTCAAAACGCCAGATCGCGAACTGCCGCGCCACTGCAGCTCGTTGTTTAATTAAATTATAAACCGTATCGCTCAACCGTTGTTTTCAAATCGAAATCGTCACTATATTTTCAATATAACCAATATTTGACCACTTTAAACTGCCCGGTCACAATATATTTCAAATTCTATATTTTTCCCAAATATTTTTGAAATTAAAATATTATTTTATTATTTATTTAATTAATGTATTCAAAATAAAATCGTTAAATTCGATCATTTAAATTCAAACCAATATTTTAAATAATTAAAATATTCTTAATAAATAGACAGAAAACATGGGTCGTTACAATTCAAATATAGGGGGCGGATTTACATTATAAACTATGACCGGATGTGAGCCTAATTTTGAAACTTAATATGGACCTGTAAAAAATGCACCTAAATATATATCTGTTTGGTGGCGGAGAATTTATTCTCTTGCTAAACACCCTTCTCTGAGACGTACGAGTTAAGAAGTTATATATCGATAGACATCAGTCGCATGGCATGAATTGTCAGTGTGGCATGCTGAGATGCAAATGATTAAGGCTTCTGTTGAAAAGCAGAGTCTTGTGGTTAATGATCAAAGAATGGCTTTAAAAAGCATAGCTTTGTGTATAGTGTTAATTCGCGAGCCTCACACCCCTGTGTGAACCAGAAACGGGAAAGGACCTCAGGGAGGACATGTGTTTCTTTCTAGCTAGGAGTGGTGTCATGGTATGGAGCCCAGACATTTTACTCGTGTGCATGTTGCATATTATTTGATGGATAGTAAGGTGCCTCAGACATATCGGTCACTATGTGGTCGATTTACGCCCTATAGGGCAGGGAAACACATTGTTCAGGAATTATAATCCACTAACGCAAGTGTTGACCGGCCCTGACGCTCCAGGTGCAATTGCGGTTGTATCTTGAGACATGGCAGGCTAGATTGTCTCGAATTCGGTAAGGACGATCCATTTCCTTGGTTCATAAACGGAAATCCAATTTCCAATATGTGACATTTCGGTTTTTACTGTTGAGCCAGGTATGGCGACATAGTAGGATAGGGTACTATGCCGCCTATGATTGATACATTTATATTTGAAGTTGTTTGATATACTATGCACTTATAGTAATGTCAAAAATGATTTGTTTTAAACGTACCAAATATATTTGGCTATTATAAGGTAAAACTCTATCCTCCGGCTTGCGTTGCATTGTGTGATGGGACTTGAGTCTTATAATAGCTTCATTTTTCCAAAGAACATTGCGTTGTTTGTTATATGCACTGGTATTCTCGGGAGAATACTCATTCCGTATTATACGGCGTGGTCCCTTGATTTACTTTGTTTTTAAAATAAAGTTTTAAATAACTTTTTGAGTTCTCACACCAGTACTATGACTGACCTAAAGTTTATTGTTTTCACCTAAACTCTGGGTGCCCCTATTTTCCACACGGGCAGCTACTAGTTTTGGTTTTGCTGATATTATATTCATTGGATCCTGGATTTACAGCTGAGGCTATATTCGGAAAGCTCTGTATCCATGTATTTCTTTAAGCTCTGTATCGCTGTTGTATATTATTTATTCATACTCTGTTATATTCTTGTACTCTGTTGTAAATTGTTGTTATAGCAATGAAAGGTTCTTCTGTTTGCGTTTCGATTAGTCTTGTTCCCAAAGCAGTCCGCCTTCTTATTCGGTGTAGGCCGGCGGGGAAGTACGGGTCGCTACACTCTACAACAAAAGTTAAATGAAACTATGAGATTAAATGACAGCTTAGGTGTAACACCCCACATCCGTTAATGTCACTCACAAAGGGAATGCACTAAGTTCTGTAGAGCATTTAGGGTAAAAGATGCAGATAAATTACAAGATAGACAAAAATTAAATAGCGGAAAATAAAACTTTACTTTATTGATAAAATAGTTTGTACAATGATTTCTTTACAATATCAGAGTATCATCTGTCTTACAAAATAAAGAAGCATAAAACAACATTTATATTCCCCAATTTTAGCAAGAGCCAGCCATAGCATCTGAAAAGAGAATCCAAGCAAAACTTCGACAAATCTTCAAGCTGGGAAAGAGTGACAGTCCGACTTAACCTGAGCTATACTATTCCCTCCTTTACTACCTGGGGGGGGGGGAACGGAAGAAAAGAAGACGAAAGAAAAACAGAGTCAGACATAAAGCCTGAGTAAGTTCAGTAATTTCTAGCATGTGAACATGGAAAAACAAAACGACATGAATTAACTGAATACAAGATAACACCATGACGATAGGGTCAGCAAGATTAGACAAGATAATCACAAGATATGCTAAGATAAGATAAACTGGATATGCTCTAATACTTTCGCTGCTTCGCTATTTCCTTGTTATGTTGGTTTATATATCTTTGCACCGCCTTTCTATATCTCTGCACCATCTAACTAGTGTCCCAACTAGTAACGATAACGTGATCCCAATCCCTGTAGTTTCCATTGCTTCAGGCATACATTTATTATTTATTACCTAGATCTAATCTAAGGCTTTCTAACAAGTGCTTTCTAGATTCAACTAGAGTTTACGCTATCTACTGAACGCTTCTCAGATTCAGGGTTTATGCCACCTAGTCCAACTAGGGATTATGCTACCTGTCGAACGATGCCCCCAAGTCTAGGACACACTACCAAGAGTGGTATATGTTCCAATACTTCCCCACGCATGTATCGCGAATCATTATCGCTTGCCTAGATGCACATGTCCTGTAATGTGAGGCCCGAGTCCTGTGGCAGGGAAAATCAAGAAACACAGAACTCGGTCGGGAGCTTTCAGATATCTGCAGATGCAGATGCTAAGGTCTGCTTTTATTCCAGTGGCTATGGTCCCACTTGAACCCTCCCACAACTAATGAAAGGCACACCTTGAAAAATGAGAACTATACGCAGGCCCCCCTATGCCCCACTGTCCTATGGCCATCCGCAACCATAACTAGATAGCAATGGAGATCTCCGCCTTTCCGCTTCACGTATCTCGATTGACTGAAGATGGATGGTAGACGACGAGTTGCTATCACAGGGCTATCGTTTTCTCGCCGAATCACGCTGGTCCATCCTAGTCTTTAGGTTGCCATATATTACAACCAAGGCATACCCCTGGTTCTTCTAACGCAGACCTTAAATTCTGTGAGCCCAGAAGGATCATCTACAGCCTCACAGAGGGATACCAAGAGTACTCTCACGTCCCCTCAAAGCCTCGGGCTTCGTAAACCAATTCGTTGGAGCCTTCGTTTTAATCAGACGGACGTTCGCTCCTTCCCATGTCATACTAAAAATTACTACTTAGTTTTGCTAACTAAGGTTTACCACTTAGTTTCCAGAATCGTTGTTTTCTTAACTAAGGTTTATTACTCAGCTCTTTTTAACTAAGGTTTACTACTTAGTTCTCTTCCCCGTCAATTTGGATTGGTTAAGTGTCATTAGTCAATTCGAGCTAACTTAACCCTCTTCATTTATCCTGTTAAATTGGTTAAGTGTTATCAGTAATTCATGTTGACTTAACCCTACCACAAACCAAGTTATATTGGTTAAGTATTTCTTATTACTTAACCCTACCCATTCATCCTGTATTGGTTAAGTGTTCCTTTTTAACTTAACCTTGCCCGTCTGTTTTAACTAACATGTTATTAATGGTTAAGTATTATCCCTTCATGTTTTAGACTTAACCCTATTCCTTTATCACAATCTGATGGTTAAGTGTTCAAGTATACTTAACCCTACGGTCTAGTCCAGCTAACATATCAAATTGGCTAAGTGTATTAACTTTACTTAACCCCACATTCTAGTCTAGTTAACATGTTAATTTGGCTAAGTGTATTAACTTTACTTAACCCCTACAAACCTTGTCTTGTTACCATGTTAAGTTGGTTAAGTGTCCTTATGGACTTAGCCCTCCCATTCTAGCTTAACCATGTTAAGTTGGTTAAGTGTTCCTATGGACTTAACCCTCCAATTCTAGCTTAACTGTGTTAAGTGTCAGTATGAACCTAACCCCACCCATCGATTTGGTTACCATGTTGAATTGGTTAAGCGTCTTAGTTAACTTAACCCTACCATTCTTGTTCTAGCTTTAATTAAATAGATTAAAGCAGCGACCACTCACATTAGACAGATATTGTTGCGATTACTGGATGTGTCGGTTGGTTCCGGGCAGGTTTACATCGCAACTCAGTCTAACCTCGGGTTAGGCATATTCGTGTTTTCTAAGTTCAAAGGGTTTTGATTAATTTTCAAATCAGGTTTTGAAAGTAACCATCTCGTCCGTCAGATCAGTTAGGGATAGCCAGGGAGAGGAGGAAACTTGTATTTTCCAAACCCAAGCCTAGACACTATCCTCTCTGTCACCCTAGAACTTTCTGGTGTATTATTGAAAGAGATGTCATTAATAAACCTTTCTTTTGTACATAAATAAATTGTTAACAATTTATCCTCAAAGTTTAACCACTTATCCTCAAAGTCCATTTTCCCCTTTTTAAAATAAATTTGGCCTATACCCTATAAATTTGTCATGCCTACTAATGGACTTGTATTCTAGGCCCAAATCTTGATTTGCCTATCTTACAGCTTATAGCAATTTAGATCCGACACCCCCATTTACAGTTCAAGCCAAAACTAGATTTTGTATTCTAGTTTACAGTTTATGCTAAACTAGATTTCATATTCTAGTTCACCGTTTATGCCCAAAACTTAATTTGCATACCAACTACCTACTTTGTGGCCCATTTAACCATTTACCATTTACGCCCCAATGTATGTAAATTATTCACAATTATGCTAATATACTTATCATGCTTAATTTAGCCACCCAATTCTGATTTAATATTCTAATTCCAGTTCATGTCAAAACTAGGCTTGTTATTCTAATTTTCATCTTAATAGTCATGCTATAATGCATGTTCCCAAATTATGCCAATTTCCAAGTTTAGTCAATTTCATGTTTTTCCCAAAACGTATTCCCATAGTTCGTAAAATCGTGATTCAACCTAGATCATAAATAAAGCTAGATTCGTGGATAAAAGGGAATGAACCAAAATGCCCTGAAAGAACGGTCATAACAACTAGCATAAGATGATAATTCACAGACATATAGATTACGACGTGAAAAGGGTCGAATAGTATAGATTCAAGAACATGGGTAGACCTAACTTAATAGGTAAATTCCCATGATCAAGATCTAAGAATAAAATGAAATAGAAAGTCAAGCCTAGGTCCAATATAATGCCAGTTTGGGGTACAACATGGTTTTGTAACTACAGTGTCATGGGCATAAATAATAACCTTAGATCCATAGTCATAGGCAATAAATCCTCACAGTTAATGAATCACAGTCATAGGCGATGTTCATAGTCAAAGGAAATATAATTCTCACAGTCATAGGCAATGTTCATAGTCAAAGAGGCATATGGTTTTAAGGTCCATAGTTTCATAGTCACAGTCTTATTGGTCATCGAATCATAACAGTTCTTAATTAGGTCCAAAGATATAAGCACTGATTCAAATAGAAAGAATTGACATACTCTTTTATTCCTTTAATTTCATGTCACGAAAATAGAAAACGTTCAAATCTAAAAAGTAACCGACTTACAGAGATTATCGTAGAAAAACAGCCGTTGAAGTCGTTTGAATCTTCACTTGAATCCTAGCTTGTTTTGAATCTCCTCTTGAAAGTCTTGAGCAGCATTTCCTCGTCTTGATTTATTTTACATATTATTTTATTTATTATTTAATTTAGAGGAGGAGAAGAAGCCATGTCTACCAAGAATCTTTGCAGCATAAGGGTAGAGAAGAATTGTGAATAGAGAAGGAGACTAGGGCTGTTTATATAGTGTAGAAGTCAACGAATCTGGTCAGAATGGCGTCCGGATACAGAAAAATGAACCAGGCTGCAGATCTGGAAAAAGCGGGGGAGGTCGACCCCCAGGTCGACTACCCAATCGACCTGGGTGCCCCAGGTCGACTACCCAGTCGACCTGGGTCTTGGGCGGGAAAATTCCCACCCAGCCCAATCTGGGTCCGATTTTGATTTTTGAACTCGTTTTCTGACCTGTTCGAATTTTAAATCGAATTCTGAAACTTCTGAAGACCATAACTCCTTCATACGGACTCCGATTCTCGCAAACTCGGACTCGTTTTCATGCAGAATTCCGAGACGAACGCAATGGCGTAGCTCGTTTCCCTTGATTTTGATTTTAAAATTTAGTTCTGCTTTGATTTGTGAATTTTAGTGTTACCGAATTACGGGGTGTTACATTCTCCCCCACTTAAAACGATTTCGTCCCTGAAATCTTCAAGTTAGGAAAAATGTGTCCTACCATCCAATCACCCATCTACTCAACCATTCAATCACAGGCATTCATCGTCCTTAAAAGATTTCTAATGCTTTCCTGTTCATATGCATAGTGTGTGTATATGTCTTTATCTAATGCAAAATCAGGCGGACTACTGATTCAGTTGACCTCCTTAATGCGAATCATGTCAGTGCCATGCTTCCAATCATGTATGCAAGCATCCCTAGTTATGTAAATACTACATGCGTACACAGCCATTCATCCATATGCAACATCCATATGATAACATATCGAGTTCAACTTACAAACAAATACATATCTGTAAATGCAATATGAAAGCGTCCAAACTGATCTAGTGCCTAATACGTATGTATATGCATTCACAAGCAACCATTAGCAACCACTCGCAACCATCAACCATAACATGTTTCAAATACATGTTTACATCCAAAAGAGTTTCTACCTAAGGATCGAAGATACGACCTAGAGGATATACTTTGGAAAGAGAGAAACAATTATGCGTAAAGCTCCTAAAAAAAAGAAATCAAGGATGCACCCTTAAGGAAAAAGGGTATGATGCTAGTATCTAGCCTTCTTGAGCTTTACTTCACTGTATCTTAACTAATTTAACTTCACGATTGTGAAGTTTCTGACCTCCATCTCCAAAATAAACAGATGTCAATCACGGTACCAAGTGTATGTACTAAGATGATTAGAGGTCTCCCTCTTATCCACCATGCCATAACTATAAGGGTCGAAAGGTCACTACGTGCTTTTTAGAGTGCCTGCCGCAACTATTCATCTCTCACGCAAACCAACCTAGTCAAACTCGACATTCCTCAAGTACAAACCCCAAAGGCCTAAACCAATATCAGACAAGCACCCAAGGAATATCTCCTCCAAATCTAGACGATCTACGTGAGATGATATAAGCAAACTCGATAGCTATTCTCAAATCCCTACTAACAAAAAATAAACCAATCGGACCACCAATTGGATTTGAGCCTCTAGTGGGATCTTTCTACTATACAAGTACTATGGTCCAGAGACTCAACTATGGAAGTGGATATGAACAAATGCGAAGCGCTAAAACCAAAGGAAAGAGTACGAACAGCAAAACTAGACTCTTCCAACAGAACTTTACTACCTTTCTCCTAGGTACGCTTAGTGGAGAAAGTAGGTACTTGCCCTTCTGAAAATCTTGTCCTTTGCCCTTAATTACATGCCTTATTACACCATAGTAAAGATACTTCCTCTTATCTTAGGTTTTATAATTCCTTCCTCCTTTGTGAGCTAAATCTACATCCATGAATTCCTCATCCTCTTCCGTGTGTAGTCATGTTGACAAATCTCTCGAAAGCTGCTTCCATCGTACGGGAAACCCTATAAGCTTGAAAGAAAACTGGCCGTAGGTGAAACAACTACGGCTATGGATGGAAGCCGGGGCACTACTTCGCCCATCGATGAGGTTACCTCCCAGAAAGCCAGGAGCCCCAGAGACTCAAGAAAGGAGGAGACAAGAATTCAAACAGATGAAGAGATGATAGTGCGTATGGCTTTGGGGAATATGCCTTTAAAACAAATCTTTTCTCTTGAAAATGCTTCCTTTAAAACCGTTTTGAAAATATATATTTTTTCAAATCCTTTATATGATCTGGTAACCTTCAGCTCTGATACCACGTGTAACACCCCACATCCGTTAGTGTAACTCACAAAGGAAATGCACTAAGTTCTATGGAGCATTTAGGGTAAAAGATGCAAATAAATTACATGACAGACAAAAATTAAATAGCGGAAAATAAAACTTTACTTTATTGATAAAATAGTTTGTACAATGATTTCTTTACAATATCAGAGTACCATCTGTCTTACAAAATAAAGAAGCATAAAACAACATTTATATTCCCCAATTTTACCAAGAGCCAGCCATAGCATCTGAAAAGAGAATCCAAGCAAAACTTCGACAAATCTTCAAGTTGGGAAAGAGTGGCAGTCCGACTTAACCTGAGCTATACTATTCGCTCCTTTACTACCTGGGAGGGGGGAAACGGAAGAAAAGAAGACGAAAGAAAAAAAGAGTCAGACATAAAGCCTGAGTAAGTTCGGTAACTTCTAGCATGTGAACATGAAAAAAAATGACATGAATTAACTGAATACAAGATAACACCATGACGATAGGGTCAGCAAGATTAGACAAGATAATCACAAGATATGCTAAGATAAGATAAACTGGATATGCTCTAATACTTTCGTTGCTTCGCTATTTCCTTGTTATGCTGGTTTCTATATCTCTGCACCGCCTTTCTATATCTCTACACCACCTAACTAGTGTCCCAACTAGTAACGATAACGTGATTCCCATCCCTGTAGTTTCCATTGCCTTCAGGCATACATTTATTATTTATTACCTAGATCTAATCTAGGGCTTTCTATCAAGTGCTTTCAAGATTCAACAAGAGTTTACGCTATCTACTGAACGCTTCTCGGATTCAGGGTTTATGCCACCTAGTCCAACTAGGGATTATGCTACCTGTCGAACGATGCCCCCAAGTCTAGGACACACCACCAAGAGTGGTATATGTTCCTATACTTCCCCACGCATGTATCGCGAATCGTTATCGCTTGCCTAGATGCACATGTCCTGTAATGTGCGGCCCGAGTCCTGTGGCAGGGCAAATCAAGAAACACAGAACTCGGTCGGGAGCTTTCAGATATCTGCCGATGCAGATGCTAAGGTCTACTTTTATTCCAGTGGCTATGGTCCCACTTGACCCCTCCCTCAACTAATGAAAGGCACACCTTGAAAAATGAGAACTATACGCAGGCCCCCCTATGCCCCACTGTCCTATGGCCATCCGCTACCATAACTAGTTAGCAAGTATATGGTCTTTTGGAGTTCTCCGCCTTTCCGCTTCACATATCTCGATTGACTGAAGATGGATGGTAGAAGACGAGTTGCTATCACAGGGCTACCGTTTTCTCGCCGAATCACGCTGGTCCATCCTAGTCTTTAGGTTGCCATATATTGCAACCAAGGCATACCCCTGGTTCTTCTAACGCAGAACTTAACCTCTGTGAGCCCAGGAGGATCATCTGCAGCCTCACAGAGGGATACCAAGAGTACCCTCACGTCCTCTCGAAGCCTCGGGCTTCGTAACCCAATTCGTTGGAGCCTTCGTTTTAATCAGACGGACGTTCGCTCCTTCCCGTGTCATACTAAGAATTACTACTTAGTTTTGCTAACTAAGGTTTACCACTTAGTTTCCAGAATCGTTGTTTTCTTAACTAAGGTTTACTACTCAGCTCTTTTTAACTAAGGTTTACTACTTAGTTCTCTTCCCCGTCAATTTGGATTGGATAAGTGTCACTATTCAATTCGAGCTAACTTAACCCTCTTCATTTATCCTGTTAAACTGGTTAAGTGTTATCAGTAATTCATGTTGACTTAACCCTACCACAAACCAAGTTATATTGGTTAAGTATTTCTTATTACTTAACCCTACCCATTCATCCTGTATTGGTTAAGTGTTCCTTTTTAACTTAACCTTGCCCGTCTGTTTTAAATAACATGTTATTAATGGTTAAGTATTATCCCTTCATGTTTTAGACTTAACCCTATTCCTTTATCACAATCTGATGGTTAAGTGTTCAAGTTTACTTAACCCTACGGTCTAGTCCAGCTAACATATCAAATTGGCTAAGTGTATTAACTTTACTTAACCCCACCTTCTAGTCTAGTTAACATGTTAATTTGGCTAAGTGTATTAACTTTACTTAATCCCTACAAACCTTGTCTTGTTACCATGTTAAGTTGGTTAAGTGTCCTTATGGACTTAGCCCTCCCATTCTAGCTTAACCGTGTTAAGTTGGTTAAGTGTTCCTATGGACTTAACCCTCCAATTCTAGTTTAACTGTGTTAAGTGTCAGTATAAACCTAACCCCACCCATCGATTTGGTTACCATGTTGAATTGGTTAAGCGTCTTAGTTAACTTAACCCTACCATTCTTGTTCTAGCTTAAATTAAATAGATTAAAGCCGCGACCACTCACATTAGACAGATATTGTTGCGATTACTGGATGTGCCGGTTGGTTTCGGGCAGGTTTACATCGCAACTTAGTCTAACCTCGGGTTAGGCATATTCGTGTTTTCTAAGTTCAAAGGGTTTTGATTAATTTTCAAATTAGGTTTTGAAAGTAACCATCATGTCCGTCGGATCAGTTAGGGATAGCCAGGGAGAGCAGGAAACTTGTATTTTCCAAACCCAAGCCTAGACACTATCCTCTCTGTCACCCTAGAACTTTCTGGTGTATTATTGAAAGAGATGTCATTAATAAACCTTTCTTTTGTACATAAATAAATTGTTAACAATTTATCCTCAAAGTTTAACCACTTATCCTCAAAGTCCATTTTCCCCTTTTTAAAATAAATTTGGCCTATACCCTATAAATTTGTCATGCCTACTAATGGACTTGTATTCTAGGCCCAAATCTTGATTTGCCTATCTTACAGCTTATAGCAATTTAGATCCGACACCCCCATTTACAGTTCATGCCAAAACTAGATTTTGTATTCTAGTTTACAGTTTATGCTAAACTAGATTTCATATTCTAGTTCACCGTTTATGCCCAAAACTTAATTTGCATACCAACTACCTACTTTGTGGCCCATTTAACCATTTACCATTTACGCCCCAATGTATGTAAATTATTCACAATTATGCTAATATACTTATCATGCTTAATTTAGCCACCCAATTCTGATTTAATATTCTAATTCCAGTTCATGTCAAAACTAGGCTTGTTATTCTAATTTTCATCTTAATAGTTATGCTATAATGCATGTTCCCAAATTATGCAAATTTCCAAGTTTAGTCAATTTCATGTTTTTTCCAAAACGTATTCCCATCGTTCGTAAAATCGTGATTCAACCTAGATCATAAATAAAGCTAGATTCGTGGATAAAAGGGAATGAACCAAAATGCCATGAAAGAACGGACATAACAACTGGCATAAGATGATAATTCACAGACATATAGATTACGACATGAAAAGGGTTGAATAGTATAGATTCAAGAACATGGGTAGACCTAACATAATAGGTAAATTCCCATGATCAAGATCTAAGAATAAACTGAAATAGAAAGTCAAGCCTAGGTCCAATATAATGCCAGTTTGGGGTACAACATGGTTTTGTAACTACAATGTCATGGGCATAAATAATAACCTTATATCCATAGTCATAGGCAATAAATCCTCACAGTTAATGAATCACAGTCATAGGCGATGTTCACAGTCAAAGGAAATTTAATTCTCACAGTCATGAGTCACAGTCATAGGCAATGTTCATAGGCAATGTTCATAGTCAAAGAGGCATATGGTTTTAAGGTCCATAGTTTCATAGTCACAGTCTTATTGGTCATCGAATCATAACAGTTCTTAATTAGGTCCAAAGTTATAAGCACTGATTCGAATAGAAAGAATTGGCATACTCTTTTATTCCTTTAATTTCATGTCACGAAAAGAGAAAACGTTCAAATCTAAAAAGTAACCGACTTACAGAGATTATCGTAGAAAAACAGCCGTTGAAGTCATTTGAATCTTCACTTGAATCCTAGCTTGTTTTGAATCTCCTCTTGAAAGTCTTGAGCAGCATTTCCTCGTCTTGATTTATTTTACATATTATTTTATTTATTATTTAATTTAGAGGAGGAGAAGAAGCCATGTCTACCAAGAATCTTTGCAGCATAAGGGTAGAGAAGAATTGTGAATAGAGAAGGAGACTAGGGCTGTTTATATAGTGTAGAAGTCAACGAATCTGGTCAGAATGGCGTCCGGATACAGAAAAATGAACCAGGCTGCAGATCTGGAAAAAGCGGGGGAGGTCGACCCCCAGGTCGACTACCCAGTCGACCTGGGTGCCCCAGGTCAACTACCCAGTCGACCTGGGTCTTGGGCGGGAAAATTCCCGCCCAGCCCAATCTGGGTCCGATTTTGAATTTTGAACTCGTTTTCTGACCTGTTCGAATTTTAAATAGAATTCTGAAACTTCTGAAGACCATAACTCCTTCATACGGACTCCGATTCTCGAAAACTCAGACTCGTTTTCATGCAGAATTCCGAGACGAACGCAATGGCGTAACCCGTTTCCCTTGATTTTGATTTTAAAATTTAATTCTGCCTTGATTTGTGAATTTTAGTGTTACAGAATTACTGGGTGTTACATTAGGAATAATTTTACTCCCTAGATCAAATGAATCAACATAAAATGAAACCATGATCTTCTTTCTTTGGTCATTTGTGAATTTAGTTAATATGATTATTATAGGTATATCTTATTCATGATATTAATTAGCGCAATTTTTTTATCAAACTATAACATAGTCAGTGCACTACCAACAAAATGAGAAGAAACTAACCCTTTTTTTAATATGGATTGGAAAACATAAAAGGGTAATTGCACAAGAGTAAATATGTAACACCCCACCTCCGTTAAGGTCACTCACAAAGGGAATGCCTTAACTTTGGTGGAGCATTTTAGTAAACAGAACAGAAACTTATAAGACAGATAAAACAGTACTTGAAAAATTTATAACTTTATTACAACAGAAACCGAAATAAGCTTGGTTACATCCTTTCAAATCACAATATCAGAATTCAAGTACAAAATATCAGTCTCGTACAAAAGCCCTTAGAATGCATAGTTTAAAATCATAATCCCCACAGAAGAAGACAAGCCATACTTTAAGCACTTCAAGCGGAAGAAATCTAGATCAGGCTAGAGTACTCCCTTCTACAAAACCTTGGGGGGGGGGGACGGAAGAAAGGAGGCAAAACAACAAGGGTCAGACAAAAAGTCTGGCAAGTCCAATGATTTTCAGTTATGAACAGATAATAATAACATGACATGAAAATAAAACTGGATGAGAGATAACAGTAACAGGTGTAGCGGATATTACAGAAGAACAGAATGACATAAGCTATTTCTTTACACTTCTCTGCACTAATACTAGTATAACAGAATTAGGTGTCACCCTAATGTCTAAACTGAAACAGAAACGGGTACAGAATAATTTCCATAGAAGAGAGTGCTAGTAATGGGCCTTTACCACCCGAACAGAAACAGACAGAAGCAGAAACAGATTAATCCCTACGGAAACAGAATGTAGAATTAGGTGTACACTAGTAATGGGCCTTTACCACCCCAACAGAGGGTACCACACAGAAACAGACAGGTGTTACCACCCAACAGAAACAGACGGTACCAACAGAAACAGACGGAACTAAGTGTACCCTAAAACCCTACCCCAAGCGATCGGCTCCCTAATACATAAATACCCTGTGTCGGCCCCACAGTAGGGTGTATCACTCCCTAAAGTGACAACCAATTGGCACAGACCTATTTACAGATGTCACGGCGTTTTACATCCTCAGAGGCAGACCGGGATCCATGCACGCACATGACCCGGTTGGAACGCACCATCAACACCCCTCGCCATTATCAGAATGAACCGCTTATAATTAGTTCAGTAAGCATGCCCTGACCCTACCTACTGTTGGGTCAAATTTTTGATACCAGAAAGGGTTACTGACTAATATGGGTCCCAAACAACAGATGACACAAGTAAATTCCCTCCTAACCTTGTGTCCCCAGACTAACAGATTTCAGATTAACTTGTTTACAAGTTCAGACATACAGAGATCAGATTTACTAGTTCACAGATCAAAAAATCAAATCAACAAGTTTTCAGACTAACGGATCAGATGTACAGATTTAACAGAATTTCAGATTTGTCTAACTTTGTATTGGGCCTACAGATTCATGAACGGGTTTATTATATATATTAGTCCAGTTGGTTTAACCCTATCCACCCAACACGTTTTGGACATCATTTTTATCTCAGATTTGCATTAATTAATTATTAATGCACAGACCTCTTACATTAGGTCGCTAGCTTGTGGCCGCTGGATGGGCCGGGCGGTTCCGGGCAGACTTCTGCCACAAGCAGAACCTAACCTCGTGTCTAAGCATATTATGACTAACTTCTCACATTAGAACCTATTGTTTGTGGCCACTGGATGTGTCGGGCGGTTCCGGGCAGGATTACGCCGCAAACTCATTCTAACCTCGAGTTAGCCATGTTCATCTTTGCGGCCAATTAATTAATAATTTACCATTTATGCCCACGCGTAATATACATGTCAATTATTCATAACTATAGCCAATTCATATTATGTCAATAACGGACTAATTATATCAACTCAACAGATATAGAAGATAACAGATTTTGCAGATTAGGCGACTTAACGGATTTAGCAGATTAAGCAAACTAGCAGATTTAGCAGATAACATATTCGGCATCTCAACAGATTTAGCAGTTTAGGCATCTCAACAGATTTAGTTTAGCAGATTGGGCATTTTCAACAGACTTAGCATGACAGATTTAGCAGATTTAATATTTCTAAAGGTTCTATTTACATGCCTTGCTTAATCATAAATTAGGCCTAAATAATTATCATGATTCACAATATGATCATATACCCCATGTTTGCATAAATTTACAGAATATGGACATAATTTACCATATAACATATGTTCCCATTTTGGTTAAACTAGCATTGTACAACAGATTCATCTATAAATTATGCCAAATATTACAATGCATGCCATATATCCAAAATCCCTATTTAGGTGTATTCACACTTAATAGTCCTCAAATCTTATTATAGATTTTAATTTCTACACCTAAGTTACATATCTTCCCCTTCTTAAAATGTGCCACAAATCTAGGTTTTAATCATGTATCATATTCTTAAAATCAGATATTGAATTATGTCCCCAAATCACAGATTATCATATATAGCTTGCTCAGATCCAGATCTAGTTTACAACATGTAATATGTATCTAAACTAACTACATGCCTATGGTCAAATTTATGCCCCAATTCCTAAGTCATATGTCCAATGTAAATTTTATGCCTCAACTTCTCAAGTCGTATGTTCAATATTCTTTATGCCACAAAACTCAAGTCATAGGTTCAATTATATGCCTTAGATTTATGTCCTAAGTTCCAAGTTCAACCTATGTTCTTTCCTCAAATCAGTCACATATCGGTCATGCCCATTTAATGCATTATTCATTTTATTGTCCCAAATATTTTAGCGTACGTTAATCTCTTATGAGATTGGCTCAGGCTCGTGGTAGCCTGGCTATAGAACAGAAAGCAGAAAGAAATACAGAATAAGGTAGATCTAAACAGAACAGAACAGACATAATCTCAGATTCAGATTTACAATTCATGTCACAATCAGAATTAACGTTTATATCGGAAAATAACTGTACTTGCCTTGATTGGATTCTAAAAGAAAGATAGTTGTAGCGACGTTAGTTGATCTTCTTTAACCGTTGTTGAAGTTTCAAGCTTGAATTGAGTTGCTTAGGTTGATGTTGATTAGCTTCTAGTTTTGATTCCAGCAGAGTAGCGATGACATTTTTATTTTTATTTAGAACAGAGGCAGAGTAGAAGCAGAATAGAACTGTGTGTAGAGAAGGCTAGGTTTGGGGCTATTTAAATAGGTTTAGGCAGACGAATCTAGGCAGAAAACGAGACCAGATACATAAGAATGCATCCAGGCCCAAAACCAGGTTCGGGGACCAGGTCGACCCCCAGGTCAACTGCCCAGTCGACCTGGTCGGGGGAGGGGGGGTCGACTGCCCAGTCGACTCCCTAGTCAACCTGGGTACTGGGCAGGAAATTTCCCGCCCAGTCTGTTCTGGGTTTTGAATTCGAAATTTGAATTCGAATTCGAGCTCTTTTGAACTCTGAAAATTCCTGAAACTTTGGAGAGCCATAATTTGGTCATATGGACTCCGATTCTCGCAAACTCGGACTCGTTTTCAAGCAGAATTCCGAGACGAACGCAATGGCGCAACCCGTTTCCCTTGATTCTTATTTTAAAAATTAATTATTCTCTGATTTATTACTTATACGTTCACAGAAAGTACGGGGTGTTACAAAATACAATTAGAACTCAAAGAACAAACAAGGGAAATGGACAAACCAGGCAGTGCACTACGTCACAATTGCAGTAACAGTAACTGTTTTTTTTTTTTGAGAAAAATGGGAACTAACACACGCACTCCTTTTTTTTAAAATTTAAACAACACAAACTAAAAAAAAAAGACAAAAACACAAACAAATATGAACACAAGTGAATAAACAAAACAGAAAATGCAATACATACAAAATTAATATGAAGAATAAACTAAAATGAAATTTCTTGCCCTGATAACGGCGCAAAAAACTTATTCGCCGATGAATATTCTATTGAATAGAAACCCGTTGCGAAGTGTACAAAATCGCTAACGCATGGTGTACACTTGTAGTACATAGAGAATACGAGTCGATGCACGGAGAAAGAAGTAATTCTAATTCTATTCAATCAAATTAAAACAAAGTCGAGTGAAATTTCAGCTAGCTAAAAAAAATGAAAAATCTAACAAACTCTACAACAAAAGTTAAATGAAACTATGAGATTAAATGACAGCTTAGGAATAATTTCACTCTCTAGATCACATGAATCAACATAAAATGAAACTATGATCTCTTTCTTTTGGTCATTTGTGAATTTAGTTGATATGATTATTATAAGCATACCTTATTCATACTATTAATTAGCGTAAAAAAAAAAGCAAACTATAACATACCCACTAAATCACCTTACTAGTTCTAATAAAAAATGACAACAAGATGAAAGTGAAATATACTATAAGCATGGTCTATGAACTATTAATTAGAACTATAGGTCATCAAATTTTTATTTCAACCTCCACTTAATCGCCATCATCATATGTAGATGAAGAGGTAATTAGTGAATATATGACTAAGCATAACCTATTTGTGTAAACAACATAGGCTATCAAACTCAATAATGAACACATAAAACCAATAACATCAACATGCCATGAAGCACAAAAAGAGAGCATTAATAAACAAATTATGTTGCATCTACAAAATCAAGAGAGCTTCATTACCCCTAAGTTGAAACAGATTTGGCTCTAATATATGTGATCATGACAACAAAAGTAGATTGCAACATTAAAAACAAAGGAAAAAAGGAAAAATAAAGGAAAATCTATTCTATTGCATAATATTAAACTACACTAATGTGTAAAATAAATAACAAGAATTAAATAAACAAGAAATTAAAGTGCACTAAAATGAAAATTACATAAAAGAGAAATGGCTAAGAAGCCATGAAAGAAGAAGAAAGCTTTGATCCTCTAAACTAAACTAACTATAGTAGATGATAAAGGAGAGGATAAAAGAGAGATATTTACATGAGCATATGTGGAGTATTTATACATGTTTATACAACCCTGACCATAATCCATTTTGTTGGGGACTACCAAAAATACACCCTTTATGAAGCTTCCATTTGTCTTTAGCCTCTAATTAATCATATAGAATGCATGAAGCTTTTTTTTGTCTCATCCAATTAGTCAATACACTAGCTTCTGATTGTTCCATTAAAGAAAGAGTGATAATGTGTAGGGTCCTCCACTAAGTTATGCGTGAATTAATTCCATCTCCATTTCTTTGTATCCACTTTGTGCGTGCATATCTCCATGTAAACTTCATGTGCATACTTTATTTTTTCACCTAAATTCCTACAAGAGACATGAAAATGAACAAACAAATTTTATCAAAAATAAGTACATGCACAAATGACTGCTTTTCCCCAAAATGAAGATAAATGCATGATAATTCGAGAATTTTGGGTTTTTGGTTAAAACATGTAAAAATATCCCACTTATGTTATTTATTTAACTAAAAAAAGAATAAATGTGTGAATATAAATGTGCCTATTTATGTGTACATCAATAGGTCGACTCAAGCAGCATGTGGGTAGACCCATTTGGGTCTACGTGTGTTTTTTGGGACGTTGTTTCTGAATTTGATGTTTTTAATTAACAATTTTTAATTACTTGCCTCTTTTTACTTCCTTGATTTGTTTTATACCCTTTATACAACATAGCTAAATTTGAATTTCACTTATATATATATATATATGTGTGTGTGTGTGTGTGTGTGTGTGTGTGTTTGTGTGTGTGTGTACAACCTTCTAATTATTTAATTCATTGTTATCTTTTGTATACATGCTCCGTTTTTGTCATGCCATATACCAAAACGAATTAGAAAATCATTACAAATGCATTGATAAATATTTCGGGGTCGAATTATGAAAAATATAATCTTTTATATTTTCGTTTTTACTACAGGGTGTTACATTAAAGGGTGTGGGGTGTTTCAAATTACTTGATAAGTCAAGAATGCAAAGTGCAAAGCCCATGCCTACTATAATGGTAAATAATTTACATTTATCCAAAAATCTTGGTGAACACATCACTAGCGACAAAGAGTACATAAGCATAGTGGGAAAACTACAATATGCTACGATTACAAGACCAAAGATTGCAAACAGTATAAACAAGGTGTGTCAATTCATGCATCGGCCATTATATCAACAATGGGAGGAAGTTAAATGAATTCTAAGATATTTAAATGAAACTCATGATTATGGTATAATATTAAAGGCTACAATATGGTATAGTATTAAATGCTACAAAGAATCTATCTATATCAGGGTTTGCCGACACTGACTAGGGTTCAGACCCAAATGATAGAAAATCCACAATATAGGTTATTGTATCTACTTGGGTGACAATCGTGTGTCATGGTGTTCTAAAAAGCAATCAACAATATCCAAATCAAGACTGAATCTGAATACCGAAGTTTAACTAGTACCACCGCTGAAGTCAAGTGGATCGAATCACTACTTAGTGAACTACATATTATAATACATCAAAAACCGACAATCTGGTGTGATAATTTAAGTGTTGTGAATCGAACAACTAATCCAATTCTTCATACACGAAGAAAGCACATGGAATTAGACATGTACTTTGTTTTGTGGACAAGTAAAGGAAAATTATTCGTTAATCATATACTTTCCTCGTACCAGAGAGGAAAGACATGCTCACCAAAGCCCTATCTACAAATAGCTTCTACAGATTTAGGGAGTATTTGAAAGTGAAATTCCTCGATAAAGAAAAAAGTGACTTAATGTTGAAGCCCGAAGAAGAACATCAACATCAAGACAACTTGGAAGCAAATCGAGACTCGATTTAGATAGATCTAGCTTAACAAGACAAATTTAAGCCAAATGGAGGTTCAACTCAAGTTAATTTAGCACACGAGAGCCAAGACATTAATCTAATCAAAGAAATTCTTGAAGATTTACACAAGATTGACAAAAGAAAAGATGGAAGACAAAACCCTAGTACGGTTTGATGGAGGAGAATAAGAAAATTGACTATATTCAAAACGAACTTGTATTTTACAGTTAGGGTTATAAGGGTTATTAAGTATTTTGCCAAGGTATACAAAACGTTACACTGGTAACATATATAAATAACAAGACACTGTATTACTTTAAACTATTCGAAACATTTGTACAAATTTCCAAAAGCAATAAAATTTGTTTTGCTTGCTTTTCTATTTCATTCTAAGATCATGATAGGAGATGGTGAATGGAGAATGATGAGAAGATAATGATATTATTGATATGGTATACCAAAGAAATTTGAAGATATCGTTCTAAGGCGGATAGTCCAAATTTATATGCTGCTTCTTCCCTTAATGCTTGTTTCTCTTCATTTACTACTTTCCCTCATCATTGTCCAAGTGTGTAACAACCCGTATTTTCAATAACCAGTTATAACATAAATCGAGGCAGAATTTAATTTAAAAATCTGAATCAAGGGAAATGGGATATGCCATTGCGTTCGTCTCGGAAAAATACGTGAAATAGAGTCCGAGTTTTCGAAAATCGGAGTCGGTATGACCCGATTAAGGCCCAACGAAGTTTTCAGAAAAATTTCAAAGTAAAAAAAGATTTCAAATTCAAGTTTGAATTTGAAAATTAGGTCAGATTGGGCTAGGCGGGAAAAATCCCGCCAGAGCACCCAAGTCGACAGCCCTGTCGACTTGGGAGTCGACTTGGTTGGACCCAAGTCGACAGCCCTGTCGACTTGGCTGTCGACTTGGTCCAGCCGGGCTGTTTAGCCTGGTGCACCATTTTGAGATTGTGTTGAGCTTGGGGGCCAGATTCGGTTTTGAGGGCTGAGATTGGAACTAGGGTTTAATCCTAGGGTTGAAACTAATCCTAATCTCTATAAATAAGCCCCTAACCTAACCCTAAATCATCATTATTCATTCTAGTAACTAAACTATGGCAAAATCAATCCTCTCATGGCCTCCACTCTCTTCATAAAATTCCTAAATAAATTTCTAAGTGATTTTCCATGCATACAAGTGTTTTTAAGCTTGTATGAGCATCATTAGCTTGCATTCAAGTCAAGTTTCTATATTTGCATCATAAAGAAAGAGTTTTGATCATTTTGGCTCAAGGGTTTTGCTTGCATTTTGGGTTTATTTGATTTCATAACGGCTTTGGCATTGTAAGCCCTATTCTACTTTCATACTTAAACTCTAAAGTTAAATGTATGATATGCAAGTTTGCCATGATATGCAAGTTTACTATGATGTGTTATGCAAGTTCATCAAGCTATGTTATGCAAGTTTGATATGTTATGATATGCAAGTTTGCCATGCTATGTTATGCAAGTTAATCATGTTATGATATGCAAGTTTATCATGTCATGTTATGCAAGTTTGATATGCAAGTTTGTCATATGATATGCAAGTTATGTTATGCAAGTTTGGGTTGATCATTTGGTTCATGTTATCATGTTATGCAAGCTTATCTTGAGTATATGAACATAAAGCTCCAAGCTTTATGCTAAAGGTTGCGTTTTGGCAACATGTAAGTTATCATATCTCTTATGATAACTTGCATGTGAGGCTAAATGCCAACTTATGGCCATGTCTACATGTCATTTAGCACCATGTATCACCAATATGCCAAGTTTGGTTTTATGCATGCTTTTGAGGCCTAAAAATGTAATATGCAAGTATATGAACATATGTCCATTTCATATGCCACCATGTTGAACTTGTGGCTTCAACACCTTTATGTCACGATTATGCCAAGTTCCCTCTTTCTATCCTTTATGCGCTATTGTGATATGTAAGCGATGGGATTGCGTTTGGGGTTGGGTAAACTTAAAAGACATAAAAACATAAGCTTGGGAATTTACCAATTAAGTTAGGTCTACCCATTGGGAATTTACCTATTAAGTTAGGTCTACCCAATTGCTTGAAAACTTGTAATGTGTTTTGGAAACATGATGGACATGACACTTAGAAAATATAAGTGTGACCAACTCGAGGTTGGGGTTGAGTTTGTAGCGTAAACCTACCCGGAACCGACCGGCTTAACTAGTTGCTACAAACAATAGGACCCAATGTGAGAAGTTGGTCATGTTGTACCTTGAACCCGAGGTTAGACCAAGTTGTGGTGTAAAGCTACCCAGAACCGACCGGCTTAACTAGTAACCGCAATAATGTCTAATGTGAGAGGTTAAGGCGCATTAAATTAATTAATGCCTCATGATTAGGGTTAAGTCATGGACCGCTTGAATACTTAACCAATTAAACACGATGGGTTGGTAGGGTTAAGTCATGAACCTTGGGTACACTTAACCAACTTGGTACTTGAATGGGTTGGGTTAACCACGTTTAACCCATTAAGGAAACCCTAGTTACGTGGTACTTTGCACCAGTAACCCCCTTAGTTGTATCATGATACCCTAGGGACTAGGCTAGGGAGGGGCACGATTACTGGATGCCATGTAAGTGACCAAAACGACGGTTGAGTAGGTGCGCCGGTGTAGGTTCAGGCGGGCCATGGTCGTGCACATGGTCCGAAGTTGAAAAAGCAGGCACGGGCACCAGTAGGTTTAGACTGTGCGTGCATTGATTTGTGTCAGTGGTTGACACCCTAGGACTTGATACACCCTAGGGTGGACCTAGCACAGTTTAGCTACACTTTGTAGTTGGGCCGTATGACACCGACACTTGACGAGTTAGGCTTATAGGGAGCCGATCGACTAGACCGTGCTAGTTGGACCTTGGTTTAGGTCATTCATGATGTTGGGCCAAACTTGAGCCTGGGGATCACTTCTTGTTTACACTTTGGACCTCGTATTGGGGTCACTACATGTTATTGGGCCAAAGCTTGGACCAAGGGATCAATACTTGTTTATTCAAGTCATGTTAGTTTGCTAGTACACCTGCGGTGCAAAAACCTTAAACCTGATTATGCGATGACACCTTTATCTACCTTGTTAGTTAATCATCATGCTAGTATGTTGTTATCCTTATGTTCATCCCTGCTGCTCATGCCAATTAACTTTACCAGTTTACATTGATTGTAGTAGGGCTTACTCAATCTTTTTGACTGACCTGTTTTCTTTCGCCTCTTTTCTTCCGTTTCCCCCCCAGGTTCTCAGGGAGGGAATATTGGAGCTTAGCTGGATTTCTGATAGCTTGCTTGTGGGATTTTAGCTCATGTACGGTCTTGTCATGAAGCTAGATACGGTTATCACTTATTTTGGGGATAGTACTTATGTATTTCAGTTTTTCAGAAATGTTGTTTTTATCTAGACTTGTGTATTTTGGAAAGTTGACATTATGTTGTACCAGACATGTTTTGAAATGGTTTGAAATCTTCCGCTGTTTTATCTATGTTATTTACTCTGTTTACATATATACATATGTTCTTGTTCTGCCTTGATATATCATTATGCATGTTTACCTGATTCAAACGCCCCTCCAAAGTCAGAGTGCTTGCAAGAGCCACCCTGGCGGAGGTGGGGTGTTACATTTGGTATCAGAGCATATGGTTTACGAGAAGGAACAAAAAGGTTTTTAGAAAACTTTTGGAAAACTATTTTCAAAATCAAGTATAAAGTATTTTCCAAAGAAAAGTCTAGTTTATTTTAAAGGCTATTCCCCAAAAAGCCATTAGCAAAAATTCCTTCGTTTTTTCTCCATTCTGAATCTGTCTTTTTCTTCGTTTTCAGTATGGCCAATAACTTTGCCATTCCGGAGAGAGTACACGTACCTGTTTGGTATAGGAGACTTTTGGAGGCTAGGGCGACCGAAGCCGGCCCCGCAAATGTTACTCCTCCTCCGGTAGTTAATATTCCTCCTCCTGTCGCTGATGTTCCTCCTCCTCCTGTCGCTGAGGTTCCTCTTCCTCCTCCCCCTCAGCATCCTCAAGTTGACTTCGCAAAGATTTGCCAAGACTTTAAGGCGATGGGTTGCAAGAATTTCATTGGAACCGAGACTTTCGTAGAGGCCAGGAATTGGTTGAAAGAAACCGAAGATCTTTTTGCCTCCTTTGATATAGATGACCGTAGGAAGGTTTTATTGGCAGTATGGTTGCTAAAGGAAGAAGCTGCACGTTGGTGGGTGGTCACCACTGCTACTAGGCCAATTAAGACTTGGGATGACTTTCGGGGAAAGTTTGGACTAAGGTTCCTATCACTGAAGCAAGGGGACATGACTATTAGGGAATACATAGATAAGTTTAATCAACTGGCTCGGGTCGGTTTAGACTTGGTTAACACAGCTCAGAAGAATGGCGAATGCTTTCATTGTGGTGAGTTTGGACACTTCACTAGGGATTGCCCGAAGAAGCGAGGGCAAGGCCAGGGTCAGACTCAGCGTGCTGGACCTTCGGGAGGGCAAGTTCATGCTCTCAATGCCGCTCCAGTTCCCGATCGAGGTAGTATTTCTGTTGAGAGCCTTGTATATATTTCTGATTTTTCAGTTCGTACCTTGTTTGATTCTGGTGCATCGCATAGCTTTATCTCGTCTGATCTTGTTGATAGTTTGCACCTAAGTACTAGTCTAGTTAATGATCCCGTGTGTGTTTCAAATCCAATTGGGGGTTCCGCCCATTTGTCTATTATCTACGTGGATTTGAATTCTCGCGTGATGCTTATATTCTCGGTTTCATGGGGTATGGGTTGATTTTTGGGCATGGATTGGTTGTCCAGTTTTGGAGCCATTCTTGATTTTTGAGCATAGGGTTGAGAGGCTCATGACTCGCCTCGGTAATACCCTAAAAATTTCTAGTAACCCTATGAGTCCCGTCATGTTGTGTTATCTTGAATCCCTCAACTCGTCTATCGATAGTTTGTAATCGGTGAGGGTGGTCCGAGAATATCCTGATATCTTGGGGGAAGTGAAGGGGGTTACCCCTAAACGAGAGATAGATTTCCGCATTTATCTGGTTGATAATGCCAAGAAAGTTTCGTGGCCGGTAAGGCACATGGCCCCGCAAGATGAGAGTTAAGAAAGCAAGTCAAGGATTTGCTTGAGAAGAACTTCATTAGATGAAGTATATCTGAATGGGGAGCGCCTGTAGTATTTACTACCAAGGCAGATGGTTCTCTTCGACTTTGTGTTGATTATCGTGAGTTAAACAAAGAGAATAGGCAACCATTGCCAAGGATCGATGATTTGTTCGATCAGCTTGTAGGAACATCTGTTCCATCAGCTCAGAATAGCTGAGGATAGTATAGACAAGACTGCGTCCAGAACTCCAGATGGATTCTTAGAATGGCTGGTCATGCCATTCGTTTTGACTAATGCACCCGCCTACTTCGTGGACTTGATGAGTAGGGTGTTCAGGGAGTTCTTGAACAAGTTTGTCATGGTCTTCGTAGATGAAATTCTGATCTTCTCTAAGGATGAGGAAGAGTATGCTAGACATCTCAAGGAGGTGATGGATACGCTTAGAGCGCATCAGTTAAAAGCCAAGTCCTCCAAATGTCATTTTGGAGATAAAGGAGTTAGATTTCTTGGGCACATAGTTTCTAAGCAAGGCTTAGTGGTGGATCCCGCTAAAATGGTCGCGGTTCAAAACCGAAAAGCTCCGACGAGGACAATTGAAGTAAGAAGTTCTCTCAGTTTAATTAGTTAGTTAGCGTCCCTTGAGTTTAGACCTACCCTTTTTGGATCAAGTAGGGACTTCACAGAAAGAAGACCCGCAGTTAGTCGAGATCATGGACAAGTTGATTCGAGGCGAGATGATAAGTCACCTCGCTATAGATGACAATGGATGGCTAAGACGCGATGAGAGAAAGAAGGTTCTTGAAGATGCACATCACCCGAGGAGGTGGCCGAGTTTGTCCCAAGGTGCATGTTATGCCAACAGATTAAAGGCCGAGTCATAGAAGCCCGTTGGGCTATTATATCCATTGGAGGTCCCCGCACTGGAAGAGGGGAAAACGTCACGAAGGATTTCGTGGATGGACTGCCTAGATAAAAAAAAGGGAGTACGAGCATGTGGGTCATAATAGGTAGACTCACGAAGAGTGCTCATTTCACTCCGGTAAAGAACGAAAGGACGTCATCATGACTAGCAACGGATTACTTTCAAGAAATAAAGCAGTTGCACGAGGTTCACTAAAGTATGGTTAGTAACCATGACTTAATCTCCACTAGCCAGTTTTGGGATAGTCTACGAGAAGTCATGGGCAAGCAACTGAATCTAAGCACGGTCTATCATTCGCAGGCGGATGGTTCATTGGCAACGTGGATTGGTATTTTCGGGAAAAGTTCTGCTGCGTGGAATACTTTATAGTAAGTAAACGAGATCCAGGATTCACTAGTGAATTTTGGAGAGCTTGCATGAAACCATGAGGTCATATTTATGTTTAAGCCAAGAATGTTAGAAGAGTAAGTGAAAAAGAAAGACGAGAGACGACAATGAAATGGGTTCCAACTCATATTTGGAAATAAGAGTTAAGAAGCTAAGAAATCATGAGGTAAAAGATGGTCAAAGCACAGTGGAGTTAAGCTCAAGTAAGTGTGACTTAGAAGACTGAAGGCTGGATACGCGCATCATATCTCTTTTTAAGAGCATATCCTTGATCCTTGTTTTCCTGTGGAACTTACTCGCATATTATCTTTTTATGTATATCCTCTCGGTCCCATTTTCGGTCCTATTTCTGTCGGGAGGTATGACTTATTGGCTAGTAATACATGTCAGGGTTTGAAGGGGGTCCGTTAGGTTGACTAAACCTTTTGGGCTTTTATAGGATATGGATTGGGTTAGGAAGGGATTTCTTGTAATCCGAAAGAGGAGTATATCCTGCTTATCTTCCCGATCTCTTTGTAGCATATCTTTTGCTATCCATGTTGGTCTTGATTATCTAGTATATCGTGTTAATCTTGTCATGAGAACCTTAGGTAGAAACCCTTTGGATGAAACATGTGTTTGAAACATGTTATGCTTGGTGGTTGCAAGTGGTTGCAAGTGTTTGCAAGTGGTTACTCATGGATGCATTATACACGTTAGGCACTAGATCGGCTCACACACTCCTCATATTGCATATGCATGAGTGTTTATACTTATTCATGGATGAAACTTTTTGTGTTATCACATGGATGTTGCATATGGATGTATGTTATGTGCACACATATAGATGTTATACATTATGTTAGGAATTGCATACATATGGATTCATTTCACTAACATAATTTGCATTGATGGTATTTGCATTAGATAAGTACATATACACACACCTTTGCATATGTTCATACAACATTTAGAATCTTGTAAGGACAATGATTGCTCGTGGATGATGTTTTGAGTAGATGGATGTTGGATGGTAGGATACGTTCTTCCTAACTTGAAGATTTCGGGGACGAAATCCTTTAAGGAGGGGAGAATGTAACAACCCGTATTTTCAATAACCAGTTATAACATAAATCGAGGCAGAATTTAATTTAAAAATCTGAATCAAGGGAAACGGGCTATGCCATTGCGTTCGTCTCGGAAAAATACGCGAAATAGAGTCCGAGTTTTCGAAAATCGGAGTCGGTATGACCCGATTAAGGCCCAACGAAGTTTTCAGAAAAATTTCAAAGTAAAAAAAGATTTCAAATTCAAGTTTGAATTTGAAAATTAGGTCAAATTGGGCTAGGCGGGAAAAATCCCGCCAAAGCACCCAAGTCGACAGCCCTGTCGACTTGGGAGTCGACTTGGTTGAACCCAAGTCGACAGCCCTGTCGACTTGGCTGTCGACTTGGTCCAGCCGGGCTGTTTAGCCTGGTGCACCATTTTGAGATTGTGTTGAGCTTGGGGGCCAGATTCGGTTTTGAGGGCTGAGATTGGAACTAGGGTTTAATCCTAGGGTTGAAACTAATCCTAATCTCTATAAATAAGCCCCTAACCTAACCCTAAATCATCATTATTCATTCTAGTAACTAAACTATGGCAAAATCAATCCTCTCATGGCCTCCACTCTCTTCATAAAATTCCTAAATAAATTTCTAAGTGATTTTCCATGCATACAAGTGTTTTTAAGCTTGTATGAGCATCATTAGCTTGCATTCAAGTCAAGTTTCTATATTTGCATCATAAAGAAAGAGTTTTGATCATTTTGGCTTAAGGGTTTTGCTTGCATTTTGGGTTTATTTGATTTCATAAGGGCTTTGGCATTGTAAGCCCTATTCTACTTTCATACTTAAACTCTAAAGTTAAATGTATGATATGCAAGTTTGCCATGATATGCAAGTTTACTATGATGTGTTATGCAAGTTCATCAAGCTATGTTATGCAAGTTTGATATGTTATGATATGCAAGTTTGCCATGCTATGTTATGCAAGTTAATCATGTTATGATATGCAAGTTTATCATGTTATGTTATGCAAGTTTGATATGCAAGTTTGTCATATGATATGCAAGTTATGTTATGCAAGTTTGGGTTGATCATTTGGTTCATGTTATCATGTTATGCAAGCTTATCTTGAGTATATGAACATAAAGCTTCAAGCTTTATGCTAAAGGTTGCGTTTTGGCAACATGTAAGTTATCATATCTCTTATGATAACTTGCATGTGAGGCTAAATGCGAACTTATGGCCATGTCTACATGTCATTTAGCATCATGTATCACCAATATGCCAAGTTTGGTTTTATGCATGCTTTTGAGGCCTAAAAATGTAATATGCAAGTATATGAACATATGTCCATTTCATATGCCACCATGTTGAACTTGTGGCTTCAACACCTTTATGTCACGATTATGCCAAGTTCCCTCTTTCTATCCTTTATGCGCTATTGCGATATGTAAGCGATGGGATTGCGTATGGGGTTGGGTAAACTTAAAAGACATAAAAACATAAGTTTGGGAATTTACCTATTAAGTTAGGTCTACCCATTGGGAATTTACCTATTAAGTTATGTCTACCCAATTGCTTGAAAATTTGTAATGTGTTTTGGAAACATGATGGACATGACACTTAGAAAATATAAGTGTGACCAACTCGAGGTTGGGGTTGAGTTTGTAGCGTAAACCTACCCGGAACCGACCGGCTTAACTAGTTGCTACAAACAATAGGACCCAATGTGAGAAGTTGGTCATGTTGTACCTTGAACCCGAGGTTAGACCAAGTTGTGGTGTAAAGCTACCCGGAACCGACCGGCTTAACTAGTAACTGCAATAAAGTCTAATGTGAGAGGTTAAGGCGCATTAAATTAATTAATGCCTCATGATTAGGGTTAAGTCATGGACCGCTTGAATACTTAACCAATTAAACACGATGGGTTGGTAAGGTTAAGTCATGAACCTTGGGTACACTTAACCAACTTGGTACTTGAATGGGTTGGGTTAACCACGTTTAACCCATTAAGGAAACCCTAGTTACGTGGTCCTTTGCACCAGTAACCCTCTTAGTTGTATCATGATACCCTAAGGACTAGGCTAGGGAGGGGCACGATTACTGGATGTCATGTAAGCGACCAAAACGACGGCTGAGTAGGTGCGCCGGTGTAGGTTCAGGCGGGTCATGGTCGTGCACATGGTCCGAAGTTGAAAAAGCAGGCACGGGCACCAGTAGGTTTAGACTGTGCGTGCATTGATTTGTGTCAGTGGTTGACACCCTAGGACTTGATACACCCTAGGGTGGACCTAGCATAGTTTAGCTACACTTCGTAGTTGGGCCGTATGACACCGACACTTGACGAGTTAGGCTTATAGATAGCCGATCGACTAGACCGTGCTAGTTGGACATTGGTCTAGGTCATTCATGATGTTGGGCCAAACTTGAGCCTGGGGATCACTTCTTGTTTACACTTTGGACCTCGTATTGGGGTCACTACATGTTATTGGGCCAAAGCTTGGACCAAGGGATCAATACTTGTTTATTCAAGTCATGTTAGTTTGCTAGTACACCTGTGGTGCAAAAACCTTAAACCTGATTATGCGATAACATCTTTATCTACTTTGTTAGTTAATCATCATGCTAGTATGTTGTTATCCTTATGTTCATCCCTGCTGCTCATGCCAGTTAACTTTACCAGTTTACATTGATTGTAGTAGGGCTTACTCAGTCTTTTTGACTGACCTGTTTTCTTTCGCCTCTTTTCTTCCGTCCCCCCCCCCCCCCCCCCAAGGTTCTCAGGGAGGGAATATTGGAGCTTAGCTGGATTTCTGATAGCTTGCTTGTGGGATTTTAGCTCATGTACGGTCTTGACATAAAGCTAGATATGGTTATCACTTATTTTGGGGATAGTACTTATGTATTTCAGTTTTTCAGAAATGTTGTTTTTATCTAGACTTGTGTATTTTTGAAAGTTGACATTATGTTGTACCAGACTTGTTTTGAAATGGTTTGAAATCTTCCGCTGTTTTATCTATGTTATTTACTCTGTTTACATATATACATATGTTCTTGTTCTGCCTTGATATATCATTATGCATGTTTACCAGATTCAAACGCCCCTCCAAAGTCAGAGTGCTTGCAAGAGCCACCCTGGCGGAGGTGGGGTGTTACAAAGTGTATCATTTGTTTGTCCGTCTACAGCCTCCAAGCGTGCCATTCACTGTACAAATATATATATAAATATACATATACATATACATACATACATATATATATATATATATATATATATATATATATATATATATATATGTATATATATAATAATCAAAGAAATTTGTATTTTAAAACTTGTATCATTCCTCAAGATTCAAGAGAACATGGAAGTTTTCTCTAATTCGAAATACGATGAAGCATGGAATCGGTTTTGAATGGAAATATAACGATCATAATGCACAATCAAATAGCACCAGTTTATGCAGGGGCGATCTATGCAATGGCCAGTTAAGGTCAAGGCTCCACCTCAAAAATTAACATTGCTCTTTTAATTACATCCATCTTGATATGGTCCCAGCTTGATTTGGCATCATGCCCTATCTGCCTACACGAGCTGGCTTTGCCACTGCGTTTATGATGCAAGTCCATTTGCCTTCACATCTATCTTCCTATCTACTTACTATCGTCCAAGTTCTAGTAGCATCTTGTTATACATCTAGTTTATTTGTTTTTTATTCCACGTTGTAATTAATAAAAGTTGTTTAGTTTGGTCATATTATTTAACCACTGAACTAGAATATAACTAAAACAAATGTACAATAACAAAAATAATTATTTATAACAAAACAATTAAAATGGTTTTTTTGTAACATAAGAAAACGTATTCTACGTCGCAAAAAAAGGCACCCATACAAGGGCTCTTTCAAATGGTGTAAGATTGAGTAATTTGTCTGTTTATATATAGAATCTACAGTTTACCTAGTTTGCAAGATATTATATGTACATAAATATATTTGTAAGCTACCACTGAGTCCTTCACACTCGGCTTTTTCACGGGTTTCCAAATTTTTTGGTTCTCTACAATTTCTGGCTCTGCCTACACTGCTGTAACTCATACATTTTTAAATTAGAATAAACACAGATAACAGTTAAGAGAATTGACTTTCAAATGAGGATAAACACAGATAACGGTTAATGAGATCAAATTATAGTAACAAACGGAAAACAGAGCTAATCAACATAAATTCAGTTAAGAAAATTTATTCAACAGAAGAGAATAAACACTGATTCCACGCAAAGGTGATAAGATATAACTAACTATCATGTTGTAGCATCCAAAGACAAAACGGTGGTCAAATTCAAAGGATGCATATACTTGGTAGATCCAGTCATGAACTTGCTCACTATAAATCGGTTGGCTCTTTCAGTAGGATGAAATCCATCCCACCACACATATTTATCTCTATCCTCGCATAAATTCGACAATGCAGTACACAGCCCTAACCCATTATATGCTCCTTGCCCGCAACATGCATCCTTAGATGTCACAAACCCTGCCATATGTAAATCAACCACCACTTAACACTATATTCATGTATGTATAAGTCAAAATAACCAAAGTGATTCGTCTATTAGTTACCATATGCTTGTGGGTTATTGATGAAGTCCAAATGCGACTGGAATGAATTAGCAGAGATAAATGCTTGTGAACCTGTTTCTTTATTCAGTTCATTTACAATTTGAGTTAACTGAGGGTTGAAGAGGCCGGCAGCTTTCGTCAGCTCAGGATCACAGCTGCCGTCTCTGCTTCTTTGGGCTAGTTCTGCAGGCACACACCCTATTGGCCCTGTCCCTGTTACTAGAACTCTTCTTCCACCTAAAGTATACAGCCTCTGCATTTACCCCATAATCATTGTATTATACATAGCTTATAAATGGGTTTAATGTGGTTATAAATAAGAGCTAAAAATGCACCCGAAGGATTTTCTTGTACTCGGAGATAACGAATCTAACGTAGTCTGGAAGTTCATACTGCTGCGACCGAGCGGAGTTTGGCAGCAAATAGTAATTATTCACAAAATCGTTTCCTCCTAGAGTAAACAACACAAGTGCATTGTTCACTATTTTCTGAGCTTGTTGTGGCCCTATTAAAGAGCTTAGCCTTTGTTGGTACTGCTCAAAGTACTCGAACTGCCTTGCAATCCTGATGATATTTAACTGAAAACAAACAATGAAGTTAAACTTCTACAAATTCAAATCAATTTTTTTGTAAACATGGAGGTGCTTACGAATTGCACTCCGGTGTCATTTAGAATGCCAACTCCAGCTGATGCAAAATTAGCACCTACAAGAAGTTGGTCTCCTTGAAGCTCCGGACTCAAGTACGGCAATATTGACTCAGCTCCAAGGTATTCACCTGACACAGTAACATAGCTCGTTTCAAAGCTAGTTGTTGCTCTTATATGTTACATTTTGGAATACTGTATGAAAGTGCAAATCAACTAAAAAAGCTAGAGCTTACTTATTATGTCCGCGATATTCTTTCCATTTGAGAACCGGCCAGTGGGTCGATGAGTTAGATAATCGATTCCATAAGGCGGTACATCGGCACGGGCAGTAGTAAGTAAGTAATTGTTGTTGCCATTGTCCACTAAAGAGTCTCCAAACACAAAGAAAGCTCTACTTGCTTCGCCAAAAGCTGGAAAACTGATCAATGTGGAGAAAAATAATAAGGAAACCAAAGGTGTTGACATTACAGAAATGGAATACTATCAAACTTTATCTTCCTTTCAATATATCCCTTATCTACTATAAATTAAGCCTTGGCTATTGGTAGAACATCAAGGGACCACTCAGTAATGAAAATCAAATCAAGTGTATATAACAAGTGGAATGCTACTGTTTGATTTCATTTATGCTTTTCACAAGTTCAAAGTATAAGAAGTAGGTGGTTTAGTACTTTAGTTCTTCTTTTTCAAAATAATACTGGTCTAACTCTGTGACATATATAATTCCATGTAGAACATAGTTTGCTCATTATTGCTACCATTACCATGTAGCACTTAAGCTTATAAAATGGAGTTAGAGTGAAAATAATCAATTGAAATATTTGCCAATTGCATAATTACGTACACGAATCTTTTTTCATCAAAGGTCAACCAACATATTAAACTAAAAGGAAGCTTTTTCAAGACTCATAAGTCATAAGCACATGATTAATGCTACAAGATATAGGTAATACTTACAGATGTTGATAGGGAAAACATGGATTCTTATTTTGCTTTTATACCACGTTATTCTATAATATAACGCACAAAAGCATGACAATTTTACTAGAAAGACTTCTCCTCTGTCACCCGTAATAAAACCCGTGAGTTTTAAAACTTATTCATTGCTGAATCACAAGTAGATGGACTAAAAAAGGGGAAAAAAATTAAAAAAAAAAAAAAAGGAAACGAAAAAAAACAGCTAGAGGTTACATCTGTTGACATGTGATATAAGTTAGATCCACCTCTCAATCACAAGTATACATCATTTTATCCAGGACAAGATGCAGGCTGAACAGAACAAGAAATTAACCTTAGCTGAATATATAGTTCCAGAAGTTCTGTGTGGATGCTTAAATTAGCCTTTGTTCAATGGACAATGGTGCCCATAATTCAGTTTTCTCTCCTTTAACATTCATGCTTTAACTTGCTGTGATATTTTATTTACAGCTTCTTAAAAGTATTGGACTATCTATTGTTGCAATTTAATCAAACTGCAGGTTAATATTTTCCAATATGACTCCACATAGCTCTTGGAACGTAGTCCACACATTTTCTTTCTTCAACTTAGCCACACACGTTCCTCAACTTTCCGAAAGTGTGACACTTTTCTGGGTATGGCATGACAATTTATCAGCCAATTTAGATACATATTCCCCAGCTAATTCATTGCATTTAAAATTCTAAACTTGCACATAGATAGAAAATTTAGTATTTAAATCCAGGAAACAGCATAATATACTAGCTATACTTATGAGGTACTCAATTATTTTAAAAAAAGTAAAATTTATGTGAACACAAAATTAAATACATAAATTGTGGACCATTAGATCTCCTCCTGAATTTCATCTCTCTTGCAAAGACAAACAAATCCAACAGCCTACAATTTGTGTATTTAATTTTGTGTCTCCGTCTTATGTTCAAATAGCCGCACCCTTAAAAAAAGGGTAATTGTTAGCACAAATGAATTGATCAAAGAAACGAACAAAAACAGGAGCACAACCAAGATTTAACGTGGAAACCCTTGCAGGAAAAACCACGGGCCGAGAAAAGCAGAAGGTTTCACTATTTTACAAAGGTCTGTACATTGCAAGAACTAAAAGTAATAAAGGTATAACAACCCGGATTTTTAGAACCAATTTAAAATTTTTATTTTGGCTATTTTAATGGATTTTAAATATTTAAAATGATTTATTTTAAATAAAAACGACTAAAAATTTATTTTAATCGAAGTTAGAATGAATAAATTTATTTTAATTATAGACAGAGTTAGAAATGGCGTAGTAGTTTGAAAATTTGATTTTAAATTTCAAATGAACATACAGAATTCAAAATAAATCGGATTTCAGTAAAACCAGAAATATTTGAATCTGTTTAATAATATCTTTCTAACTGAAGTGAAAAATCCAGATTTCATAGCCAGAATTGAAATTTATGTCTAGTTTAAAATTTAAAATAGTCGCTATGAAATATATATATATATATATTTTATATAATATATAGCCCTTAAAAATAGTTATTTTGTAAACGAATTCCGTTTTCGACAAAACCACTTTTGTTGGATCCGGAATGTAAAATTATTACTAGATTCCAAATTTCATAATTTTTGAAATTAATATATGAGCGTGGTGAAAAAAACGTATTTGGTAATTTCAATTTGAATTTAGTCGACTAGAAAATGACTATTTTTCAAACGGTCTCCAAATTCAACGAAATTAGTTTTGTTATGACCGTATCGTCACAACATAGCTACATTTATTTTTCGGGAATTTTTGAAGTCAGTATGTGGTTCCGGTAAATTAAAATGTATGTTGAAATCAATTTTGAACGTTAAATTAATTTATATTTTAATTTTGATAAAAACTAATCAAAATAGTCGAATTGGCTTACCGGACATATCCTATTGTGTTCGGAATGGGGTATTTAGCTAAAGGCGACAGTCGTTGGGTTCCATTTGGAGTTCGAATTTAAAAGTATTTTTTTAGAATTAAATATATAGTCAAACCCTTTATTTCTCCCCCCTTCCCCCCCCCCCCCCCCCCCCGCGTTCATTTCAGATCGAGTTAAAAAAAAAGAGAACACCGCCGCAACCACGACCCGCGCCGCCCACGCCATCCGCCATCGTGCACTGGCCGCCGCCCCTCTGACATCGCCGCAACCCCCCTCCTCCTCCGATGTCCTCCACCTTTCCCTCCCCATCTCCATCAAAAACTGCATGCCCTAGCTCCCAAATCGACTGCCGCCGCCTCTGACCCCCACCACAACTGTCGTGAACCCCTCCTCGATCCGCGCAGCAGAAACCCCTCCCCCCCCCCCCTCTCTCCATTTCAATCCGCTTAAACCCCCAGTCAATCCGCGCAAGCTCGGATGTTGATTCTCTGATTGCTCCGATGCTTTAATTGCTTTCTCGATCGGTTGATTTGGCTTGAGCACTCTCTTGATTGAAACCCTACAAAATTGTGAGTTTTCTGTTTTTAATTCTTTGATTGAAGTTTTTTATTTATATAAAGTTAAGATTTTTATTTATACAAAGTTAAGATTTTTATTTATATAAAGTCATGATTTTTATTTATATAAAGTTGTGATTTTTAATTACATAAAGTTGTGATTTTTAATTACATAAAGTTATGTTTTTTAGTTATATAATGTTATGATCTTTAGTTTTATGTAAAAATATCATTTTTAGTTAGTTAAGATAGGATTTTTATCGTAGGAAGGAAATATTTTTTGCAAGTTAAAAATATGATTTTTAACTAGTGTATGGCATGGAAATATTTTTAGAAAGGTCAAAATAATTTTACACATCGCCCAACTGCACAAATAATATTTATTATTTGTTGGTTGAAACCCCACATGGGTATTGGGATGATATTTGGCGTGCACTAATCCCAATTGTTTAGTTCTATGTCAATCGATTGGTTGACAGACTATTGTAAGCGTTAGCTATTTATATTTGATGCTTATGCAGTTGAGTAGTGCACTCTGGATGATGGTTGACTGTGTATAATTATTGTTGTGTACATTTGTGTATGAAATCCATATAAATAATATTATAGGGTAATTGACTGTGTCTGATTCCAATTCAGAAATAACGAATATTTTAAAAATATATTCCGTAAAGGATTAAAATATGAAGCCGTGTTGATTAGATTCACGCCATTTTGACGCGAACGATATTTATGTCGATTTTATTCATTTTCATAATGAATACCGAAAAGGAAATGATTTCAAATCAGATATTTTGAAAATATTATCATTTAAATATTATAATGATATGGAATATTCAAATTCGATTTAAAATAGAAAATGAAGTTAGAATCGTTTTAAAATGAATTTATAAACGATTTATAAAATACGATTTAGATGGAAATCGATGAAATATATATAATATATTTATTATATATATTTAATGGCCTGAATAGAACGCGCCGCACCGCAACCATTCGCGAATTTCGACCATTGACTTCGAATTGACATTACGGGAGATCCGACCGTCGAATTTTCCTAAAACTGGAACCTTTAGATTCGTATCGAAAAGTGCTTTCCAATGAATATAAGAGATTTGAAATATAATGGTTGGATTTGGAAATATGTCTAAATCAAATTTGGAAAAGGTCGTCGTAAATGCAGTTTGATGACCGTTTATGGAAATCGACTGAAAAGGCCTTGATAAAATTATTAAAAATACTAATAATTTAGGTAAAATCATGATAAATGATTTGGAAAGAATTTGGATGAAAAATACCACGTTTGTAAAGATAAAGTATACTTTTATCAAAATGAACTAATTATTAACTAGAATAATAATCCAATATTTTTTATAGAAATAAATTTAGATTTGAAATGGTTTTAATATAACCAGAAAATTCCAACGAACAAATTAGAATGGATTAGAATGGAAATAATCTTAGGAATATTTCAATATTGGATTCCGTGATTATGCGGGTATTGTTATGGAAATTTGGATGATATATTTTTATCATTATTTCCAATACGATATTTGTTGGTTTCATAATTTGATATTGAATATAAGCCGATATAATTTCTATTCAGAGCCTTGTATTTAATATCAAATGGGATTTTGGGTTTGTCATGAGTGGTGTCTTCAGTAACACTGTTCTTAAACCCAATTGAGAAAAGAATAAATCTTTTAATTAAGATTTGGAGAAGTTCACCAATTAATTAATATTTAATTGGAATTGAATTAAGAATTGGATTTTAGGGTTTATCGTGAACGGTGTTTTAAATAACACTTGTTCTTTAACCCGATTAACAGTGAAGTTAAGATTTGGAATTTATAAATTTTTATTCTAAGGTTTAATGGAATTTTCCAAAGTAAAGTTTTTCAATTTTATAAAATAAATTGGGATTGAATGGAATTCAATTTGGTAATAATCGAAGTAAGCTTTTGTGAAGGAAGACTGCTAATATATATCGAATTTAAAAGGCTTTGTTGTTATTCCATTTATATTATTAGTTGGATAAGGAAATTGATATCGATTATATATATTGATCTGTTTTTCCGTGAAGATTCCATAATTAATGGAATGTGATTTTGGGTTTATCGTGAACTGTGTTTTAAATGACATTGGTTCTTTAACCCAGTTAAACACAGGATTACATATCTAACATTGTATTTCAAACTGTTTTATTGATCTCTGCTAAATATATATCTGTTTAGTGGCGGAGAATTTATTCTCTTGCTTAACACCCTTCTCTGAGACGCACGAGCTCAGAGGTTATACATCGGCAGAAATCAATGGTACGGTGAAGATTGTCGATGCGGCATGTTTGATTTCTCAAAGTTAAATAATTATTAATAATGATTGTTAGAAGATTAAAACTAAATGGAGTTTTAATGAATCTTTAATTAGATTGAAATGAGAATGTGATAATTTAAATTATCAAATTTGGGAAATGGTCGAGAATGAAGTACCGCCAGTTTTACTCCAAGCGATAGTTAAATCTTTAATTAGATTTGAACGTGAAATGGTAATTAAATTTACCAATAACACCGTGGGGTTAGATATAGAGTATTACCAGTTTTTTCTCAATGAGATGATCAAGTTGGGATTAGGAAATAAAACAAATGATTACCTCGTTAAGGTTCGCTAATCCCGATTAGTTTGGAAAACCTTAATTTGGTTTAAATTGTGAAAAGAATATTTGAATAAAAGAATATTCAGAAATGGAATGAGGCGTATGTTGTGTTTTATAGAACTTAATTATAAGGTACATGAATTATTCAGTAAGGCCGGGTTTATACCCATTCCGAATTTGATTCGACGATAAGTCGACGATGAAGACGGTGGTTGAAGACCAGAGTTCTTCACATCGTTTGGATGATTACTGATGTTTTGATTGGGCTGTATACCCAGGACATGGTAATAAGTGGTGATCATCCATACGTACCCAGATATCGACCGGATATGCGAGGACCTCTCTCCTGTGTTGGACATATGGGACGAGGAATAAGGTGCCTTCTATTTCGTTCAGACCCATAATGTACTAGTAAATGGATGTGTGTTTGACATTGGATTTTATTATGTGTCGATTGATTTCTATTAAATATATATCTGTTTGGTGGCGGAAAATTTATTCTCTTGCTTAACATACTTCTCTGAGACAAACGAGCTTTGAGGTTATATATCGATAGACATCAGTTACATGGCGTGAATTGTCAGTGTGACATGCTGAGATGCAAATGATCAAGGCTTCTGTTGAAAACCAGAGTCTTGTGGTTAATGATCAAAGCACGACGTTAAATATCATAGCTTTGTGTATAGCGTTAATTCGCGAGTCTCACACCTCGGTATGAGTCAAAAACGGGATCGTGACTGCAGGGAGTGCACGACGTTTCCTTCTAGCTATGGGTGGTGTCATGGTATGGAGTGCAGGCATTAATATTATTTTACCTATGTGGATGATGGAAAGTGAGGCGCCCCGGATATATCGGTTACTACGTAGCCGATGTATTGGTCTGATAGGACTGGGAAACGTGTGTTTACGAATAATTAATTCACAAACGTAAGGGTGGACTGACCCTGAAGATCCAAGGGTTCACTGCGGGGGATCCTGAGGCATTTGCTAGAGCGTCTCGAATCGGTAAGGAGCCATTCTTGCCTCGACTCATAAATGGAATCAAATTTCCAATACGTGACATTTCGTTTTTAATTGTAGAGCCTAGTATGGCGACATGATATATGGTACCCATGACGTCTATGATTGATACATTTATATTTGAAGTTGATTTTGACACTATACGCTTATAGTAATATCAAAATGATTTGTTTTAAACGTACCAAGCATGTTTGGCTATTATAAGGGAAAACTCTATCCTCCAGCTTGCGTTGCATTGTGTGATGGGACCTGAGTCTTATAATAGCTTCATTTTTTTCAAAAAGCATTACGTTGTTTGTTTTATGCACTAGTATTCTTCGGAGAAAACCCGATTCGTGTTATACGGCGTGGTCCCTTAATTTACTTTATTTTTGAAGTAAAGATTTAATAACTGTTTTAGTTCTCACACCGAACCCACGACTGACTCGGAGTTTATTGTTTCAACTAAACTCTGGGTTCCCCTATTTTCCACATGGGCATATTTGTACATATTATTTTCACAAGATCCTAGATTTACAGCTGAAGCTATATTCGGAAAGCTCTGTATCTGTATATTTCTTTCAGTTATGTTATGTGTTATTTTCCGTTGCTATGATTTAAATGTAATTTAAATCTCTGATATTTTCTATTGTATATTATTTGTTCATACTTTGTTATGTTCTTACACTCTGATGTAAGTGTTGTAACAATAATGAAATGTTCTATTGTTCGTGTTCTGATATGTCGTGTTCTCAACTCAATCTGTCGATTTCCTTCTCTTCGAAGACCGGGGGATTTTGGATCGTTATAAGAGGACTATATATATAGTTCATGCAGCAATAGTAAAATAATAATAACGTGAAAGGTGACATAAAAGTCAAAACAGGATAGGCATGACCCTGTCTATCTGCTTCAGCTGGACCAGTTCATATGAGAAAATTTTGGATCATAAATCAACAATCTTCACCTTGAACGAATTCTCATCTTGAACTAGAAGGAAAAACTATAAAGATCAACTCCTTCAACAAATAAATATCTGCCTTGCTCCAATAGTCACTGAAGACTATACTATAACACCAACCAAGCTTGACAATGCTTAAACATAGTAATAGGAATTGGCCTTGTAATCATGTCAGCATGATTGTCATGAGTACTTATCTTGCATACCACACCACCTTTAGTAATAACATCCCGGATGTAGTGATATATCACATTTATATGTTTCGTTCTCTCATGGAACATTTGATCCTTTGTAAGACAGATAAAATTCTGGATGTCACAAAATATAGTAATGCAAGATGTACCTCCACAAAGCTCAAAACGCAAACCTCTCAGACAAGTAGCTTCTTTACATACTTCAGAAATAGCCATATACTCGGCCTCAGTAGTAGATAATGCTATGTTAGTCTTCAAGGTTGTTTTCCAACTTATAGCACAAGTACCAATGGTGAAAACACAGACTGTTAGTGATCTCCTTTTATCCAAATCACCAGCAAAATCAGAATCCACATAACCAACAAGTTCATCCCTAGATCTACCAAACTGCAGACAAGCATTATAAGTACCATGAAGATATCTGAACAGCCATTGAACTACTTTCCAATGCTTTATTTCAGGATTGGTTATGAATCTGCTGACAACACTCAAAGCATGTGATAAATCAAGACGTGAACAGACCATGGCATACATAAGTGAACCGATTGCACTAGAATAGGGAACTCTATATATGTACTCAATACCATCATTTAATTATGGACATGTAGCTGATGACAATTTGAAATGTGCAGCAAGAGGAGTACTTACTAGCTTGACACCAGGCATATTAAAACGACGAAGCACCTTTCTAACATGCCCACTCCGACTTAGGTATAATTTTGCAGAATGTCCGTCTCTTGATATTTCCATGCCAAGAATCTTCTTAACATCCCCCTAAATATTTCATATTAAATTCTAAACTCAACTACCCATTCAAACTTTCAGTTTATGCCTTGTGTTTTGCAACAACCAGCATATCATCAACATAAGATAGAAAATAAATGGCTGAAGCAGTAGTAATTTTCAAATAGACATAACTATCATAATCAGAACTTTTAAAACCTTGAGATAGCATAAAAGTGTCAAATCTTTTATATCACTGCCTAGGAGACAGTTTCAATCCATAAAGAGGTTTCTTCAATTTATAGACAAGTTTTTCCTTTCCAAGGATAATAAAACCCTCAGGTTGATGCATATAAATATGCTCTTCTAATTCCCCATGTAAGAATGCAGTTTTTACGTCTAACTTCTGACGCTCATAAACATGCATAGCAACAATATTGGGTAAACTGCGAACTGAGCTATGTTTCACAAAAGGGGAGAAGACTTGATTATAGTCAATACATGTGATCTGAGCGTAACCTTTTGCAACTAATCTTGCTTTGTAACTTGTCCCATCATTTCGCGAAACACCTTCTTTTTCACTTGAAAACCCATTTGTAATGAATAAGTTTCTTTTCTTTTGGCAACTTAATTAAGTCCCAAATGTCATTCCTTTTAAGTGATTTCCTCTCATCATACATTGCAGCAATCCACTTATCAGAATCACTACAAATAACAGCCTCGGAATATGAAGAAGGCTCAGCAATAACATATTTCTTTTGCTACAACACAAGCATAAGAAACAACATTTCCTTTCTCAATAAACTTCCTCACAGGTTTTGGATTCCTTCTAGGCGTATTGGCTGCAATAGAGCGTTGCAGTGGCTATATAACTACAGAGGATCCTCAATAATGGGTGTTTCATCCCGATCCTCAATTTCCTTGCACTACAAGAAGAACCGCATATAGCAGCGGCAGAATCCACTTCTAATCCGTCACTAAACAGGCCCTAGTGACGGATTTCCTACATAACGGTGTGGTCGGTAAAAACCATGATTGTATTTGTGTCAGATTTTGCAACGGAATTTAACCTGAATTTTCCGACATTTTTCCCCCATTTTACTAATTTTATAATAAAAATAAAATTTTATTTATTAATTTAATTTTAATTTATATACCAACTATTTACCGACTAGATAATTAATTTATAATAAAATGTTATTTATAAAAGGTATTGGTAAATCCTTACTAATCACCAAGGGACTAGCGACGGAAACTAAATTGAGGTAAACTTAACCTCCCCATTTTTGTTGGTAATCCGCTGCTATTCCCCTTCTGGTCTGTGTGTGTGTGTGTGTGTGTGTGTGTGTGTGTATGTGTGTGTGTGTATAGACACACACATACTCATCACACACATAACTTGTGTTCCATTCAATACACAATCCTAATTTAAATACAGCACAATTGATATCAACACACACGTCTCATAATCAATGTATTATATTAATCGCTCATCTCATAATCAACATTGAACATTACATAATAGACATACAAACATTCTTACATCAGAAATACATAATACATCCATAATATTTCATAAACAATACTAAAAAGTACAAACCAAAATATATATAGCTCTAGCATTTCAAATCCATAACTTGTTGTGCCTTGTTCCCGCTTTTTTGCATCAAAGATGTCTATCTTCATGTAAAACAAAAATCCTCTAGTTAAATATACAGACACAGAAGTAAAGAATTTTACTTTCTACCCATCTAAACAATCAATCTACCTCTCACCAAAGGCAATAACTAAACACCACAAAATTACCAAATGGAAATCAGCAAAATTTATGCAGTATAAACTTAATAAGCTTGAAGTAAAGAATATTTCTAGGTCGAATGTATGATACATGTTCTCTGACATTGTTGTGTGTCTTGATGGTTAACTTCATTTTTACAAAGTATGAATCCAATATGGATCACAGAACAACATATTTACCTTAAAAGGATATTTTGGAGAAGTCCTTTGACTCAATAGCCAGCAACACTACCACCCATCACCAAGCACCACCACAGCTTCTGCTTCACCATATAATGTATAGGAAATCGAACAATACTAAGTAGAAAACTGAGATAGATACGTTAGATAGATAATGTAGAGGAAATTGAATAATATTGCATATCCAACAAGTGCACCGACACCTAACCAGTACCATTTTGCTTGAGAAAAGAGACTATTAAATTTCATTAATACCATTACTCCTAATGGCTCGGTCGCTCCATGCAGAATATGTGGATGAGTTATAAGATTCTATTGAGACACCATAGATTATATACTTTTATTAAGAAAGAATACATGTACATAAACTTGGATCATATGGTACTTGCACGACTCCAGCTTTTTCTAAGAAATTCACTAACCGCAATGGCATTTTGTGCATGCATCAAGGGTGAAATCCAGTAATCCCATATCCACCATGGCTTTACATTTTCTATGAATTACAATATAATATAAATAAATGATGATTGGCAGAAAGGGGAAATTAATTTCGTAATTAAACTTGTGCATTTCAGTTCAGCAACCAGTACTCATGCAAGTACATTGCTAATACAAAGATGGCAGGTGCAAGCACAACAACATAGCTATAATTTTTAAAAATATCAATTGTTCTATTGTTATATGAAAGAAAAGATCGGATGTGTTTATCATGCCTAAGTCATAATGACTGAATAATATATGCACAACAACACTTGTCACTACGTCATAAACGACCTAATGCAGCGAATTTGCAAGGTATTGTCAGCCAAAATGTCACGATAGCTATACTATTTTGTCCTACTGCAACGTCTTATTTTTAGTATTACCTTATCTATAAAAATGTGTTGCTCTAGATAAACAAGTGTAACATGATGCAACATTTTTTATGGTGTCGCTATAGCAGACCTTTGCTTGTTCTACGTGGCGATCCGCACCATTAGTTAAAACAATATCTGAATCATCCATCCACACCATCAGTGCTCATCCATTTCAATTTCCTGCTTTTATTTCATTTGCTCATTTTCTTTTTCATTTAGTTCTAACCCCCAAAATTTCAAAATCCTCAATCCATAATTTTCATTCTCCAATACACTAAAATTCTCGTTCTTACCCATACACTAAAATTCAAAAATATACTTTTATCATCTTACAAGATTCTTCAATCTAGGTGGCACCCATCTCCAACCGGTCCTTAGCGAAATTAGATATGGGTTTCTAGTGATTCAATTATTGTTTCAAAAATAAGATTGAGGTCAAGGCATTAGTGAAATTGTGTTATTCAGCGTATTCAACTTCCAAATTCCTGCTGGATTTCCATTTCACCAAACTGATCTCCGATAGAATGGATTTGTTATTACCGCAGCTTTTGATCATTCTGCATAGGGTAAGGATTTTTTTGTTGGATTTAAAAAGTTAGATTTGGGGCTTGCTGGTTTTTATGAGTTCTAATCGGTAGGATAATCGATAGCTTTTATTAGTTCTAATCGGTAGCTCCCATCTCTCGGTTTTCTTTCTAATCTTGTCAATTAGCCTATTATAATCGACCACTTTTAATGAAGAGAAGCTTAAAGGAATGCTACCGTATGGGGCTTTAATTTTGTTTGTGGGTTTTAACTCGAACTGTATTCAGTATGATCTGGATCTTGCTTGCAGATTTATGTTGTTAGTTCATGAATATTATGATGATTATGGTGAATATATTCATATATATGTTTCTTGTCCATTGCCTTGTTCCTTATATATATATATATATATATATATTGCATATATTCATATTCACATGTATGTGTATGTATGTAGTTGATCTGTCCATCTTCGAGTTTAATGGACACTCGATCAATTTCTACTTCAACTTCAACAACAACAACGAGAAGTAAGTGTTGACACCACAAAATCCCACCGAAGATGAGGACTGCGGCAGGGTTGAATGTGGGGAAGAAGTTTTTTGGTTGCTCCATGTGGCCTGTAAGTATAAATTAAGTATTTTTGGTTGCTTTGTCGATTATCGTTTTTCAGTGACGTTTTAGTTGAGAAATTAACATATGTGCAGAATGACGATTGGGGGTATTTTATGTGGCATGACGAAGTGTATGAAATCAGTTGCAATGCTAAAATGGAAAATACTACTGTTAAATTGACTGAAAAAGAAAATACTATATCGCAATTGCTCATGCAAAGGAAGACATTTGAAGACAAATTGCTGAAGCAAAAGCAAAAGAGGGCAAAAGCCGATGAGTTTGTGGCTGATATGAAGGTAGATTGGCCTTAATGTGCGTCAAATGTGGAAAGCACGAGAAAAGCGAAAAATTCTTTACAAGAGCTTTAGTTATGCCCAGGATCATGTTTTGGATTATTTTGTGTATACTTATGGTAATGTAGTGCAGTGAAGTACAATTTTTCTTCATAATTTTTTTCATATTTCAACTTTTGGGAGTTGATGAATTGTGATTTGTAATGTTGTATGTTTTGAAATAAATCTACGAATGGTGTTTTATGCAACTAGTGTATATGATATTATGCAAGTAGCTGTAGTACTAGTGTATGTGTTATTATGCAAGTAGTTGTGCTACTATTGTATTATATTTGAAATTATGCAAGTAGCTCACCCAAACAAATTCAGAAATTTAATATCTATACAACATATTTGGATGTTGCTATAGACACCTAAGGATGTTGCCATAGACCTAAACAGGGTTCTACTGTAACAATATTTGTTGTGTTGCCGTAGATAGTCAAAATGTTGCTTTTGAGGTCTGCAGTAACAGTGAAAATTGCATCACCCTTAAACGTTGCCAAAGACCTATGCCAACATTTTTTGGACTTGTGCCAAAAAAAAATTCCATTGCGTTAGGCCATTTATGGCGTAGTGTGTATTCATACTTAGATTATGAAGTGTTTGTCTCAATAGTTGCATCATACCTAAGAATTCAGCTAGTCAAGCATAGAAAATGTATTTGCACATACCATTCTATGTCATTACTACAAACAACTTTGACTTTTGTGCAAAGAGAAATGCATTATGCCTGCTTGTACCCTCAGAAACCAATGTTGTAAAATCTTGGACTAAGACATCCAAATGTTCAATGTAATCTGTAAGATGGTCAAAACCAATGTTATCGTATATGCAAAAGACATTATGTAATATCACATTCTTATGTAGGGGCTACATGAAATTCCATAAAAGTGTATATTTAGTATAAAATCTCACACAAAAGTAACATACTGCCAGTGAATTCAGATTTAGGCCATCATATAGGTACAATAAAGAAATTAGCAAAGATGGTATTTCACAATGAATAACTTAGTGGATGCTCATTCCTTATTAATGCTTGTATTGTACATAAATTCAAATAAAAACTTACTTTATATTCATGGTACCATATGCTGTTATCATTTTATTACTAGCACCATTTATATTTCAATTTATATGTTTCAGTAGGAAATGAATTAACCTCACATTATATATTATTTGTTTAGAAAAGGACATCTTATCAAAAAGCAAACTAACCTCACATATGGTCGCGATCTTGTTTTGTGCAAAGTTTTTGGTTTCCCTGACCATCTATCAGAAAGTTGGTTGGATATTCGGGTTGATCATTGAATCTCACTGACATCACCATTGTTCACTTCAATGCAGATTCATTATCAGTGCTTCCCTGTTATAGACCAAGAAAAAAAAGTTGAGTTTTTAGTTCACACCTTATTACAAGTTACCGAGAAGTATAGTTTTTTAGTATGAATAGTCCAATGGAGAAGCACACCTGCAAGCAATATTGTAGCCGAAACAACAACAATAGATAAACTGTCGAAGGCAGGCAAGTTGCTGAGTAGTATTTTTGCTGTCTGTTTCTTGGAGCTTTGCGTATTGATAAGACAACATTGAAGCCTATTCCTTTGCAGTGACTGACTTGGCGACTACAGAAAGAGGCATAATTAAATTATGCATATCTGTGCGTTGGCCATTCCAGCTTCAGTTCCTCAGTGACGGTGTCCATCTTCATGTTCCTTATGCTCTCTGGAGACACCTTCCGTCTAACGCACCACAAAAGTAAAACATATATTAACAGTCAGTAAAAATATCTAATAATAGGTAAGTATATAAGGGCAGCAATAAATTGGTTTTAACACATAACTAAATCATTTCGAACTACAATTAACCCAGCTAGTGTGAATGTGCAATTAAATGCAATAAGCACAGAGTGTAGGAAAACTTAACCCATCTAGAATAACCGATTTTTTCAGCACATGCGAATAAATAAAACTGAGTACATATTTGAGAACCTTAGATATGCTCCGTAAATACTAAGCTCAGAGATCACTTGGTCCCGGTAACGTACACCTTCTCTGACTAAAAAGCTAGCGATGTTTTTGGAAATATTCTTTGCATTAAAATGAATGCGTCAAGTCCCTCACTCCCTTACATTCACATCCTCCTGCAGCTCCCTCTCCAACATTCACAAACAAATTAGATAATGAAAGTTCTTGTTCTACCCATATCACCAAATTCTGTTTTTATTCTTTAGTAACTTTCTATTCTGATTTTATAATGAAAATGATTCATTGAACAATGGCATATTACATAGTAACCAAACAATGGCAGTGACTAAACTTGTGAATAAGAACTCGTAGAATAAACATGTCCACTAATTCATTAAATAATCTAGAAAATATATACACCTTTTCAATCGAAAGATACAACAAGACTAGGGTTTGCGTCGTAATCTTTGGGAGCAATAATCGATGAAGGAAGTGGGTATGGCTGAATTCTGCTATGGTCATGAGGCTCTAGAGGGAGTGGAGTTTGCGGCGGCGGAGTCAGAGGTGGCAGAAATGGAGGCTGGAACGTGAGTAAGGGGTTGGAGTTATTTCCAGGCATATTCTCGAGAGGTCGCCTTTTCTGAAAGTCGGTTTTGATCGATGCACTAATTAAGAATTAGGATTAGGTAGGAAAGGAGAGTGGTGTTTAGTGAACAAAACAAGTTGGAGCCAAAATTTCGAGTGTTGGAGCATGGAAAATAAAAAAACCTTTTATAAATCAAAAAAGAAAGTAACATATACTATGTACCATATACAAGCTAAAAATTTTCCACTTTCTCTTCAAAATTGAAATTCTATTATTTTTGAATAATATTATTGAAAATTTCAAAAAAAAATCACAAAAGTTTATTGTTTGTTTATTTGAAAATGTAATGATTTGTTTGAAATATTAAATGTAAACTTAACTGTAAATTTTAGTTATTAAATATTAAACACTATAAATTTTATTATTAATTAATTACTAGTATAAGAATTTATTTAATATTTATTGTTAGTCATCAGTTATTACTGAATAATTAATAATCAATAAAATTAATTATCTAAAAAGTTGTTTTTTAATTTAGTCATTAGTTATTGATTATTCAACATGTATATTACAAAATTCATTATGGCTAAATTTGAGAAGCCTTCTCAAGCTCTAACTAATCAAAATAAGTTTAAAATATTAATCTATTTTAATTATTATTACCTCTTATTTATATTTTATAGTAATTAATAATTAGTCAAAACTAACTATTGAATATTATTACTTTTAATAGTAATTATTTATTATTAATATATTATTAACACAAATTAATATTAATCCCTTCGAGCCCTTCAAAATGGCGTCATCCTTGAAACCCTCTTCGAGCCCCTCAAAAACCTCCTTTCCAGCATTTCCTCTTACCACCCCCACTTCAAATTCAACACCGATTTTAGCGCCTTCCGCCCCTTGACCCTCCTCAGGAGCTGCTCTGCTCACTCAATCTCTTACGCTTCAACCCATGCCCTCAATTAGATGGTCTACGCTATTTGCAACCAAGCCTCCAAGCGGTGGAGAGTTCTCGGCTCCAATTTTCACCCTAAAATACCGAGGTGAAAGCCTTATCCCTATCATAGAAATAATCAACGCTAGCACTGAAGTTTGGAAGGATTACATTGTTGGTTGCTTCCTAGACTCTCCCCTATCATACACAGATATGGTTACGCACTTAAAGAAAATATGGAAACCAAGTAGATCCATCAAAGTGAAATCAAACGGAACTATGTTCTTTTTTCTGCTTGCTAATCTTGAAGATAGAAAGAAAACTCTATAAGCCGATCCAATTGTGATAAGAAACAAGGTATTCATCGTTCAGAAATAGGATATAAATTTGGGCAACTCTAGAAAAGTAATCAGAAACGTGCCAGTTTGGATCAGAATGTTGAATTTGCCGATGGTTGCATGGTCGAGAATTGGTATTGCTTAGTTAGACTCGCATGTGGGAAAATTCCTGTGTATGGACAAGGCTACAGAGTCTCTTAAATGGCTTGGTTGCGCTAAAGTGCTAGTGGAAATCTACCTGAAACCATTTCAGTTCTCTTAGACGACGACATTGAGCACATAATTAAACTTAAGTACGTATGGAAGCCAGATATTTGTAAAACATATGTAACTTTTGGTCATTCGTTAGCGAATTGCTGGCTAAACGTTTGCGCTAAGGATGTATTGGAGAACAAAAAGAAGCAAAATAATAAACAATTGACAAGCACCAGGAATTCGGAAAAGAATTTTGATCCTTTAGGAGTAGTTGAAAACCATGTTGAAACCTTCAAAAGACAAATCAAACAAAATCCATCGACGAGAAGTCGTCAGGTTAGTTTCCTAACCACCTCAACAAGTAAGTATTGGAGGAAAAAAGTTCATGTAATTGTGGGACATGGTAGCAGTGCTGACCTGTGTATGCTTGCTATCACAACCGCCAACAGGTTCGAAACTCTGAACACTGAATGTGATAACAGTAATACCCAGGAAGATACACAGAATGATGAAGAGTTTGAGCTCAATGTTGAGTTGGAAGAAGGCGAAATTGAAACTGAATTCAGTGACCCTGAAGGAGTACCTGATATCCCCATGCCTGATTTCTCTAAAATAGTTATTGGTCCTGTTAATGTTGAAGCAGGAATTGCAGTGCATAAACTGAAGGGCACGGTTGGGGGCACTCAAATGGACCACAAGTATAATGAAAGTGAGTTACAGAATGGTGAGGCTAACAAGTAAGAGAGCCTATAGGTATTAACAATAGTTTGGTTGAAATGAATAATCTTCTTGAAGCTATGCAGAGTTACGATAAAGGTGTGGTTAAGGATATAGGGAATGGTGTTACCATTGTGAGCAGTGAAACTGGCGTTTGTCAGCTTAATGCTGATATAACTAACCAGTGTAGTGATGTAGCTACATCGGGAGAACTGTGTGCTTCTGATATCTTGGTCTCCACGGAGATGCTCAAGCCGCTGGAAGCGTTCATGCAGCAAAACATCACTAAGTAAGTTTGGCAGGAAAATTTTACTGATAGCAGTGAAACCATGGAAGAATTGCATTCTCTTGTAGGCCAAATCAATGAGATGCTCAATAAAGAAACTGAAGAAGGAAACAACAGTCCAGCTCAATTAGTAACACTTCAGTTAAAGCTTGGCGAATGATCTAGGATTTTGCCAGGTCTGGAGAATGGTGATATAAAGAAAGAATGGGCTAGTGATATAACCAGGTTGCTCAAAAAGAACATCAGAGAGTACTATGCCTCTTCTTCAGGTCTTTTAAAAGGAAAAGATGTTAATCCACAACCCGTTATGTCCCCCTATGTGAATATTCCGCCGCCTCCGGGACACACGCTTAGGCCTCTTGGCATACTCTTTGATCAAGAACAGGCGATATCGGAAGAGAAAGCTAAACCAAAAACTCCTATTACACGGAGAATGAAGAAGGAAATGATGAAGAACCAACAAGAAAATGGCTAGGTGACCATATTCTAACTCAACGAACTTGTAACGTCTTACTGTTATAAGTTTGTATGTAACTGTGTCATGTTAGCTAGCAATGCATTGGACCATGTATCTTGTACCATTGTAGTATTGTCTTCCTTGTGTGGAAATTAGGTGGATGGACTACAGTAAAAACCGATAGTTGATATGTGTATCACACATCACCTGCACTTCTTTGTACTTTTAATTTAATTAATAAAATTGTATTACAGATCAGTTTAAAAACCGGTCGGCTCTGCCAAAAATAAAAATATATTATTAACATTAATTATTTAAAATTTATATTTACTTTTAAATTACTAAGTAAAAACACAAATGTAAAACATTGTATTAACAATAAATATTAAAGTCCATTTCAAAACTCTTGAAAAACTGCTGCAAAAATAGCATCAAAATTTTAACAATTGTAAAAAGCCTCTATCTGCAACGGGATTTAGCGTTAATTTTTTATGATGGTAAGGTGCTGCAATTTTCAATGATTTAGCAACAGAAATTAGATTCGACGGTAATACTTTAAAATGAGCTGAAATATAAAATCCAAAATATTATCCCTTACTAAGTCCACGAAAATCCATCGCTAATTTGCGATGGAATTTTCCGCTGCTAAAAATCTGCCGCTATATACAGCTTTTCTTGTAGTGTTGTTTGACGTATCACCTGACCTGATAATATGCTCCACCTAGACATTTGATTTCTTCTCACTCTCAAAAGGATCATTGGTAAGTGGAACATCAAGTAGCATAGCACTCAACATTTCTGCTAATCAAAACCTTACTTGTTTCAGGATTCCATAATTCATAGACATTAACACCAGACTTATAACCAAGAAAAATGATACTTGGTAGCTCTTGGATCTAGATTTCCATTATCAGCATGAGCATAAGCAATCCAACCAAAAACTCTCAATTCTGAATAATTTGCTGGAGAACTAGACCATATCGCAATTGGAGTTTTCTTGCCAATAGCAATAGAGGGAGAGCGATTGATGAGATAACGTGCTGTGGAAGCAGCTTCATCCCAAAAATCTCCGTCCAAACTTGCATTTGACAACATGCAGCGAGCCTTAGAGATGATAGTCCTGTTCATATGCTCAACAACTCTATTCTGTTGAGGAGTGTGAGGTACTGTGTAGTGCCTAATAATGCCTTTATCCTTGCAAAACGAATTAAATCCATTTGAACAAAAATCCATCCCATTATCAGTCTGAAGCTTCTTTACCTTCCTTTTAGTTTGTTTTTCAACCATAGTCTTCCATTCTATGAAAATTTAAAAGGCTTCAAATTTATGTTTTGAAAAATATAGGAAAGGCTCTCGTGGAATAATCTTCAATAATTGTCATTATGTAACATGCACCGCCAATGGACGCTTTCCACGGCCCCCAAAATCCAAATGCACATAATCTAGAATGCCTTCTGTTGTATGAACCGAAGTGTTGAACATCACCCACTTATGCTTGCCGAAAATGCAATGCTCAAAATACTTCAGTTTTCTTGTTATGTACCCATCAAGAAATCCTGTCTTGTTCAACTACGATAGACCAAGTTCACTCATGTGCCCAAGACGCGTATGCCAACGTTTAGCAATACCACAAGTAGAAATATTATTTGAGATAACAAGGGTAGCATTACCTGAATTTGTAGTGCCTTGAAGGTAATAAAGGCCATTTGTTTGCCTAAGATCACCCTTAATTACAACAAGATAACCATTTGTGACCTTCAGGACCCCACCTCCACCTAAATATTTGTATCATTTGTAATCAAGAGCACTTAAAGAAATCAGATTTCTCTTCATCTTGAGAATGAACCGAACACCTGTTAAAGTTCAGATTGCGCCATCAAACATTTTGATCTAAATAGAGACAATTCCTACTACTTTACATGCTGAATCTTCACCCATTAAAACCGAGCCAACATCATTTATGGGTTCTAAGGTGGTAAAACAATCTCTATTCAGACACATATGGAAAATGCAAGTAGTGCCAAGTATCCATTCATCCATACTCTCAGGATATCCATCAAATGCAGTAACAACAAGCATCTCAACATCAAAACTATCATCACGAGCACAATTAGCATTAACTTCATCTTCTTTGTTAACCTTCGGTTTGTATGTGCATTTCTCTTTTCGTTGTTCTGCAACTTATAACATTCAAATATTTCATGTCCATCTCTCTTACAATATTTGCAGGACTTTTATTTACCTTTAGATTTCGATAGACCATTACAACCATTTGAACCTTTACCTCCAGATCCATTATTTTAACTCTTCTCCTTTACCATGCCATGAACAGACAAGCTCTGGGCTTGAAAGCTTGATCCATTTGAGGACACCACTTGTTTCATTTTCTTCTTGGCATGCAAGGCTTCATAAACGTCATTTAGAGTGAGGGTATCATCACTATGTCTCTGAAATTTGAGTAAGAGGTGGGCAGAGAACACAGCAGGATTAAACCCAAATCTTCATCATCATATTTGACTTCCATTGTAGCCAAGTCAGAAACAATCTCCTTAAAATTAGAAATATGGTCTAGCAAATTACCTCCCTCTTGCAATTTGTGCACGAACAACTTTTGTTTGAGATGCATCTTACTTGTGAGATCCTTGGCCATGCAAATTAACACCAGTTTCAGCCAAAGAGAAGTAGTAGTCTCCTCCTTTAAAACTTCTTGCAGAATATTATTGTGTAGATGGAGTTGAATTTGGGACATAGCCTTTTGGACCTTTCTATTCTTATCATCATTCCATATTTAAAATCTCGTGTTCTTGAATCCATCCAGCACATCTTCATAATAAGCTTCTGAGAGCAACACCCGCATCTTCACTTGCCACAAAGAGAATTGAGTATTCTGATCCAATAACGGAAGATCATACTTCAACAATGCCATGCTGAATGAACCCGAGACGAGAAAAATGAACTTTTCTTTGATACCAGTTGTTAGCAAATGAATTGATCAAAGAAACGAACAAAAATAGGAGCGTAACCAGGATTTAACATGAAAACCCTTACGGTAAAAACCATATGAGAAAGGTAGCAGGTTTCACTATTTTACAAAGGTTTGTACATTGCAAGAGCTAAAAGTAACAGGAGACTATACATACATACATACATACATATATATAGTCCATGTAGCAATAGTAAAATAATAATAATGTGAAAGGTGGCATAAAAGTCAAAATAGGATAGGCATGACCCTATCTTTCTGCTTCAGATGTACCTGTTCATATGAGAAAATTTTGGATCATAATTCAACAACAACAAAAATAATAATAATGTACATTGCAATCTTCTCTTTTTTATGGGCATGTTAGTTAGAATTAAAGATTTAGTGAGTGATATAATAGAAATAAAATTATTGAGCAATGGTTTTTATCACTACACTTTTGATTTCATTTGGTAAGCGTAATGAATCAGATTAGTTTCTATGATTATTCCTACTTGATTTTACTTGTAATGTATTAACTATCAATTTTTTAAAATTAGTTAATACATCACCATATAGTTCTACGGGAAGTCTCAAATTACCGACCTACTCTGTAAGTACACATCTTACCACTATACCACACATTGTCTTGGCATGTATTAAATATCATCATCATATATTAAAATTCGGCATTTGCCCAAGTTATATCATGAGGCTTTGGACGAAAAAAAAAGAGTAGAGTGCAGTAACGACCGAAAATCTGTCATCTTTAAAGGTTTTCTATCAGTCTGGATTCATACGCATGAACTGTGACAAATTCTTAACAATCTTCAATTTGAATGAGAAAAAGGAAGCTCTTAGTCACCTTTGGCTTTAATATTGAATATAATTAGAATAAATAACCTTTTTATATTCAAAAAATTTCGGATACATCATATAAATTAGTGGATTGTTTAGAAACTCCTCATCCTACCCATCCTCGTTTGTTCAAGTGTTTTCTTGGGTTTACAGAGATTTTTCTGTCACTTCGGAGTCCCTATAACCCCGCGATTGGGGAGGACGTAACTTTTATGTCTCGGGGTGATTCTGATACATCAGATGTAAATTTAGTTACAAGTAGTATTATATTTTACGTAATACATTTCTTATCCAAGTTCTAAGAAAATCTTTGTCCACGCACGTCACAGCCTCTAACCTTTAATACAATTTGTCCAAAATGCACCTTAGATCCAAATGTATGCTGCTATGTATATTTGTGTAAAAAAAAATTACTTTTGGTTAATGACACTTATTCTCTTGTACTTATGCACTTATTTAATATTTTATAGGTGCATTCACTAAGGCAGTTTGGAATTATGAACTTAGAGAATGCGACACAACCACTGTTTATATAGGTATTCACATTGGTGGCAACGACAATCATGATAGGTGTCACTAATTTATTGTCTTAACTCCTAAAGCAGCAAAACTTGAATCGTGACCAATCTGTCAAAGGGACTTGAACATAATCACATATTTGATTTAAAGATCAAAATTTGGGTCGAATTTATGTGTTTTTTCTGGATTGTGTCATTAAGGTCTGGGTTTGAACCAATTCCCCGCTCTACATTAACATTCTTCTAGTGACACCCCACGTCCGTTAATGTCACTCATTAAGAGAATGCATTAAGTTTCGTGAAGCGTTATAGGTAAATAGAAACGGAAACATTACAAGATAGATATAAAAGCAACAACGAAATTCAAATTTTAATTTCAAAATAAATCTTAACATCTTGGTCCAAAATATTACAAGTCTGAAACTACATAAAAGCCATTACAAATATATATAAAAAATTGTCTTGTTCCATCAGAGTACATAAAAAGCATAATTCCCCAAGAAAAAGAAAAAGCCATATTAGAGATAAGAACTTGAGCAATACTTCAAGAGCAGCTCCTAGCAAGATAAAAGCAGAATCACGGTCAAGCCTGAGTGTTCCCGCCCTGACAACCTGGGAGGGGGAAACGGAAGAAAGAAGAGGAAACAAAAAGGGTCAGACATAAAGCCTGGCAAGTCCAGTTACTTTTAGCAAGTAAATAAATAAAAGTAGCATGACAGACATATAAAGTGGATAAGAGAGATAACTACGTAAAAGTAAGCATGACAAGGTAACATGATAGAGTGTATATGCTTCCCTAACGATTACTCTGTACTATTACTAGTATAACCAGAATGAGATGATCACTTCCACTATAAGGTGGTAGACTTAGGCATACGTCCAAATGTATCCTAACTTCTACCCTAATCGATCGACTCCCTAATCTGCGTAGATACTTTATGTCGGCCCCACCGTAGGATGTATCACGTCCTAAAGTGGCCACCCTTCGCTGATATGCACAACCCCATATCTACAGGTGTCACGATCATCTTATCCCCGTCTGCCCGGCCTATGCACGCACATGACCCGCTCGGTTTGCGCCGCCCACACCGTCATCTACATTTGTATCTCTTACAATAAGTTCAGTAAGCGTGCCCCTTCTACGACCTAGTTCAGAGTACTTTGTTTGATACCTACTCCTGGTTACTGACTGAAACAGGTCCCATACAATATGATACAAGCTCTCCCTTTTGTCTTGCATCCCTCACTAGGTTTTCCAAAGGTTATGTTTAACCTAAAAGGTGTCTTTAATTATATAAACCCAATCTTTCTACCGGTTATGCTTACCTATAGGCGTCTTTAATGCACAACCCCCAATTGGTTAAGTCTTGTCGGCCTATATTTAAATATTACCCACCCATCTCAGATATACTTAACTTAACCCTCCCATTGTTCAACTAGGTTTACTTAACTCCTATTCATATTCTTGTTCACACAATCCATATGGATTCAACTAGGTTAAGTATTCTAATTCGTTACCATGTCCATTTATGGTTTATAATGGGCTAGACCTCCCACATTAGGCCTACAGCTTGTGGATGCTGAATACGCCGGTCGGGTCCGAGCATACTTCTTCCATAAGTTGGGCCTAACCTCGTGTCTTAGCCCATCTTGTATTTGTACACTTAGACCCCATACATTAGATTCAACATTTGCGATTGCTGGATATGCCGGTCGGGTCCGGGCAGACTTCCACCACAAATGCAATCTAACCTCGTGTCATAAGTTCAGTTACATTTTCTAATTGCTATAATCCTAAGCATTTTAACCAATTAATTACCTATGTCTTATAGGTGTTCATGCCCATTTACCCAATTATATTCCTGGTGAATTATATGCTCAAATTCATATTCATTATACTAGTTATGCCAATTCTAATAACTTTCCCTATTCCCTAACTAACGCATTCACATATATTTGGTGGCATATATTTGGTGACATGCTTAGGCTAAAGAGTAGCCTGGCCATAAACAATAAAAAGGGAAACGTGATGGGAAGATGAAAATAGTGATTATTCTAACATAACTAGTACAACTATGTATATACTGGCATAGACATGTAACTGACATAATAATAAGGTGGACACAAAAGCAGATCTAGTGAACTGGTGATGATAAAACTAAATCTAACATAATAAGGATGTCCTAATAGGCATGAATAGCTCTAAATAAGGATTCATATGTCCAATAGATGACAGATCTGAATTAACCACCACATGAAAGGTACAAGATGATCTAGAGGGAAAATTAGATCTAAACAAGATTTTAACTATCAAATAATGACAGATCCAGATTAACCACAAACATAGATAAAGGTTAAAAGTGACATGTTAAATTAACCACAATTGAATTAGATCTATAAAGGTAGATCTATCACAATAAAGTTTAAGATCTAAAAACATCATAGATTCACAATTTATAACAGATCCAAATCATGGTCATATCACGTTTACTTTTAATCATTTAAATCTAAAAATAACTAACTCACAGTGTTTGGATTTTAGAAGATAGAAGAGAAATTGTTGGTGTTGAATCTAGGATCTAAACTCAAATCTCTAACTGATTAGCTCTAGTTGATTGTTTTTGAAGAAAAGGATTCGTTTCAGTTCAGGCACATGCAACATTTGGCTTCCATTGATTTCCAATGAAGAAAACAGGAGAAATGGGCCTTTGTTTATAGCTGTCAGCCCCTTAGAAATCGTCTTGCACCTCATCCCTAGTGGGGTCGACCCCCCTTTATAGGGTCCCCCCTGGTTATGGGGTCGACCCCCCTTATGGGGTCGACACCCCTGGAGCAGGAATTTTACTACCTACAGGATTTTCGAATTTCAAACCTTTATAACTTCTTAATACGTTGTCCGTTTTATGCAAACCAAATATCTATCTTGAATAGAATTTCGAGACGGACGCAATGGTGCACTCCATTTCCCTTATTCTGATTATTAAATTAATTATTATTTAACTTATCCACTTTAGTGTTGTTGAAATTACGGGGTGTTACATTCTCCGCTACCCAAAGGATTTCGTCCCTGAAGTCTTCAAGTTAAAAAGAGTATATCCTACCATCCATCACCCATCTACTCATCGAACAATCATAGGCATCCATTGTCCTTAAAGACTTCTAATGCTTATATAACCATATGCAAATGTGTATATATGTCCCAATACTAATGCGAAGATTAGGCGGTCTACTGATTTAGTCGACCTCCTCAACGCAATGTATGTTAGTGCCATGAATCCAATATGTATGCAAATAATCCTATTATAACATGTATGTTCTATATGTGTGCACACTCATTCATCCAAATGCAACATCCATATGCTAATACATCCGTTTTCACCCACTAAAAGAAAAGAAAATTGCATACACATCCATATGCAGTATGAGAGTGATTGAGCCGATCTAGTGCCTAATGTGTGTGTGTATGCATCCACAAGCAACCACTAGCAATCACTTGCATCCATCAAACACAAAATGTCTCAAACATATGTTTACATCCATAGAAACAAGTATAGATAAAACTTTGGAAAAGGAGCTAAGGACATACCCTCAAAAAAGAAAGGGTACGAAGCACGAATCTTGTCTTCGGTCTCCCAATTCGCATCCTCTGGATTATCTCCCCATTGAACCTTTATCAGCTTGATTTCTTTATTGCGTAGCTTCTTAACTTCTGATCCAAGAATACAGGTAGGGACTTGTTTGACCATCGCCTCCCGCTCCACTTTTACTTCCTCCAATATACTTGGCTCAACCACTTCCATGGTATTATGCAGGCCCTTTCGCAGATGAGAAACGTGGATAACACCATGAATGCTGAATAGATTTTCTGGTAGCTTTACTCTATAGGCCATTTGGCCGATCCTTTCGGTTATGGGAAATGGTCCCACAAATCTGGGTGCCAACTTCCCTACAGATCCAAAGCGAACCACATTCCTGAGAGGTGATACTTTAATAAAAACTAAGTCTCCCACTATAAATATGACGTCAGTCCTTCTCTTGTCTGTGTAAGATTTCTTCCTATCTTGGGTTGTCTTCATCCACCGTCGAATAAGATCAATTTTTTCGGACGTTTCTCTAACCATATCAGGTCCAAGTAATAATCTTTCTGTATTATTCCCACCAACAAGTTGGTGGTCTACAGGGTTGTTCGTACAATGCTTTGAAGGGTGTCATACCAATGCTAGCTTGATAACTGTTGTTGTAGGTAAACTCTACTAAAGGAAGATGCTCTTCCCAGGTCCCTCGGAAGCCTAGGATACATAGCCTTAAAAGATCCTCAAGAACTCTGTTCACCCTCTCCGTCTGTCTATCGGTCTGAAGATGATAAATAGTGCTCAAACACAACTGTGTACCTAATGCTTCTTACAAGCTCCTCCAAAATTCACTAGTAAAGTTGGGGTCATGATCGCTTACGATGCTGAAAGGTACTCCATGAAGACTGACTATTTCACGAGCGTAAATTTATACCAACCATGATGTCGCCCTCTTACTGTTAATTGGAATGAAATGAAAGCTCTTAGTGAGTCTATCTATCACAACCCAGATACTAGTGTGGCCTTTCTTAGATCTAGGCAAACCATCTATGAAATTCATGGAGAAGCTCTCCCACTTCCACTGTGGAACCTCCAAAGGATGAAGTAGACAACCAGGCATCTTTTTCTCAGCTTTAACTTGCTGGAAAACTAAACATTAAGAAACAAACTTTGCCACATCTTTCTTCATCCCAGCCCAAAAGAAAACCCTCTTTATGTCTCCATACATCTTATCACTACCTGGATGAATAGTCATCTTAGAATGGTGGGATTCTTCCTGGACTGTCTTTATGAGGCTTCCTGTTTGAGGAATACAAAGCCTTCCATCTCGCCGCAACCACCCCTTTTCATCTATGGAATATCCGCTGAGGTGAGTAGAGGTCTCCCCTTTACTAAGCTTATCCATGATGTCTAAAATCTATGGATCATCTTGCTATGAAGCTCCTATCTAATCCATAAGAGTTGGTCGTATTTATAGCGATGCAAATAAATCAAGCAAAATCTCTATGGAGGCTCTAAAGTCAAAAGTTGATATGAACTCCAGGCTCTTCCTTTCCACAAACAGAGTACTTAAGGCCATCCTCTGCCAACTTAGTGCGTCAACCACCACATTACCATTGCCAGGGGTATAAGAAATTTCAAAATCATAAGAAGCTAGGAACTCCATCCACCCTCGTTGCCTTAAACTAAGGTCCCTCTGTGAGAACAGATACTTGAGAGATTTAGGATCGGTATATAACACGAACTTCTCTCCAAGTAAATAATGACGCCACGTCTTAAGCGCGAATACTATGACAGCTAGCTCTAAATCATGAGTAGGATAATTCTTCTCATGAACTCTCAATTGTCTACCCCTTAACACACTACCTTTCCTTCTTGCATTAGAACCGCACCAATCCCAGTACCACACGCATCAGTGTAAACTGTAAACACTTTATTCCCATAAGGCAAGGTCAAGACGGGGCTGTTATTAGAGCCCTCTTAAGTCGTTGGAAAGCCACATCACAATCTACATCCTATGAAAATGCCAAGTTCTTCTTCGTCAGCCTGGTGAGCGGAGCTGATATCTTTGTGGAGTCCTTAATGAACTTCCTATAATAACCTGCCAATCCAAGAAAGCTTCTCACCTCTGTTGCATTTTCCGGAATTTGCCTATCTTGCACTGCAACCACCTTTGCGGGATCTACAGTTATTCCTTCTTTGGAGATCACATGCCCTAAGAATCTCACCTCTTTTCTCCAAAAATGGCATTTGGAGAACTTTACCTTAAACTGATGCTCACGGAGAGTTTTCAAAACTTCTCTCAAATATTGGGCTTGCTCTTCTTCTCTTTTGGAGAAGATCAAGATATCATCAACAAAGACTAGGACAAATTTATTTAGAAACTCCCGAAACACTCTACTCATTAGATCAACAAAATAGGTGGGTGCATTCGTCAACCCAAAAGGCTTAACTAGCCATTCAAAAAAACCATCCGGAGATCTAAAAGCAGTCTTGTCTTACTATCCTCAGCCACCCTCAACTGATGATACCCCGTGGCCAAGTCTAACTGAGAGAATACTGAGGCACCAACAAGCTGGTCAAACAAGTCGTCTATCCTCGGAAGTGGGTGCCTGTTCTTCTTAGTGAGTTTATTCAATTCTCTATAGTCTATACACAAATGAAGCGAACCATCTGCCTTAGTCGCAAATGCTACTGGAGCACCCCATTCAGATATGCTTCGCCTAATAAATCCTTTTTCAAGTAGCTCCCCTACTTGTTTGCTAAGCTCCCTCCTTTCCCTTTGAGCTATATGATGCACTGGTAATGCAACTGGCTTTGCATTGTCCACCGGATGTATATGGAAATCGATCTCGCGCCTTGGAGGTAAACCCCGTACCTCATCAAAAACATCATAATATTCTCGGACTACGGGAACAGATTACAGGTCACCTATAGATGCATCCAGAGACTCTAGGAAACTAAGCATAATTGACTCTTGCGGGTCACAAAAAATCTTGAGGGTCTTGCCATGATAAGACAGAAGCCTAACGACCCTCCTCTCGCAATCTAAAATGGCACCATATGTGGTTAGCCAATCCATCCCTAGAATCAACCCATAGCTCATAAACCTGATCACATACGCATCATATTCTAACTCAACACCAAAGATAGATATCCTCAAACCCCGACAAATCATGGACAAATGAGCCGAACCACCAACGGGGTTTAAGACAACAACAGGAACCACTACCATACTAGTATTTAAGTGCAGAGATTGAACTACAGAACTAGACATAAATGAATGTGATGCACCAGAATCAAAAACTATTCTAATAGGATGATTTGAAAGAGACATTAAACCTTCCACGGAAATTTTTCTACCTCTATCAGGAGCACTGATCACGAGAGCATGCACCTGACCTCCAGAAGTTCCTGCCCTTTGATCTTGTCCCTACTTCTTTGGGCACTCCCTAGCAAAGTGTCTGACCTCTCCGCAATTGAAGCAAGAATTCTTCTTCCTTTTACAGTCCTTCGCCAAGTGACCTTCTTTCCCACAATTTTTACATTTCCTCTTATCCTTAGCCTTGTCATTCTTTCCACCTTTCTTTTGTTGCTATTGTTGTTGTCCTTTCTTGGACCAAATCTTCTTGTTTTGCATTGTTTCCTCATTTTTTACTTCCTTCTTTTCTCCTTTCTCTTCCTCATACATCAAGGCCATATCAACTAGCCTTTCAAAAGTTTCCCCCTTTGGAATGTGGGACATAGCCAACTTATGAAGGGGCTCATTAAGTCCTTTGACAAACCGCAAAGCTTCTTATGCGGAATGTCCACCAATTCTAATTGAAATCTCGCTAGCTGGTTGAATTTGTTCACATACTCTTTAACCTTCAATTTTCCTTGTTTGAGTGCAAAGAACCTCTCTATTTGCATGCTTTTCTCAGCATGGGAAAGAAACTTCATTTCAAACCTTTGCCTAAAATCGCCCCATGTCTCTACTGAATGGCCTGCTTGGGTTACCTCCCACCAAAATGAAGCTTCATCCTTCAGTAGCCAGACAGCTAGCTAATTCTTCCTTCGATCTTCCACTTTAAAGATTACAAACAAGTCCTCGGTCTCCTTGAGCCAATTCCTTGCCTCTAGGAATGTCTCGGTTCCATAGAATGGGTTCCCCCCATAGCACGAAAATCTTTGCAGATCTTGGAAAAGTTGTATGCACGTGGAGGAGGAGGAATAACGGATGCGGCTAGGGAAGGTACGTTTCCTTGGCCTTCGGAAGGCACCATGGCCTCCAGATACATACGGAACTAGCTTGGTATTGTAACTCCCTCTGGAATATTGGGTTCCCTAGACATGCCGAAAAAGAAAAGGAAAGAGAATCAAACAAGGGATCGAATGATATTACTTATGGCTTTTTGGGGAATGCTTTTCAAAACAGACTTTTTTTTTGGAAACGCTTTCTTTTAAACCCATTTTGAAAATAATTTTCAATTTTTTTTGTCTAATCTGGTATCCTTCAGCTCTGATACCAAGTGTGACACCCCACGTCCGTTAATGTCACTCATTAAGAGAATGCATTAGGTTTCAAGAAGCGTTATAAGTAAACATAAAAAGAAACATTACAAGACAGATATAAAAGCAACAGTGGAATTCAAATTTTTATGTCAACATAAATCGTAACATCGTGGTCCAAAATATCACAAGTCTGAAACTACATAAAAGCCATAACAAAATTTTAATTTTTTTGTCTTGTTCCATTAGAGTACATAAAAAGCATAATTCCCCAAAAGAAGACAAAGCCACAGTAGAGATAAGAACTTGAGCAATACTTCAAGAGTAGCTCCTATCAAGATAAAAGTAGAATCACGGTCAAGCCTGAGTATTCCCACCCTAAGAATCTTGGGGGAGGGGAACGGAAGAAAGAAGAGGAAACAAAAAGGGTCAGACAAAAAGTCTGGCGAGTCCAGTTACTTTTAGCAAGTATATAAATTAAAGTAGCACGACAGGCACATACAGTGGATAAGAGAGAGATAACTACATAAAAGGTAAGCATGACAAGGTAAAGGGATAGAGTGTATACGCTTCACTAATGATTACTCTGCACTATTACTAGTATAACCAGAATGAGATGATCCCTTCCACAATAAGGTGGTAGACTTAGGCATATGTCTGAATGTATCCTAACTTCTACCCTAATCGATTGGCTCCCTAATCTGCATAGATACTCTGTGCCGGCCCCACCGTAGGATGTATCACGTCCTAAAGTGGCAAACCTTCGCTGATATGCACAACCCCATATCTACAAGTGTCACGGTTGTCTTATCCGCCTCTGCTCGGCCCATGCATGCACATGGCCCAGCCGGTTTGCGCCGCCCACACTGTCCTCCATATTTGGATCTCTTACAATCAGTTCAGTAAGCGTGCCCCTTCTACGACATAGTTTAGAGTACTTTGTTTGATACTTACTCTGGGTTACTGACCGAAACAGGTCCCACATAATATGATACAAGCTCTCCCCTTTGTCTTATATCCCCTACTAGGTTTTCCATAGGTTATATTTACCCTAAAAGATGTCTTTAATTATATAACCCCAATCTTTCTACCGATTATGCTTACCTATAGGCGTCTTTAATACATAACCCCCAATTGGTTAAGTCTCATGCGCCTATATTGAAATATTACCACACCCATTTCAGATATACTTAACTTAACCATCCCATTGTTCAACCAGGTTTGCTCAACCCCTATTCATATTCATGTTCACAAAATATTTATGGATTCAACTAGGTTAAGTATTCCAACTCGTTACCAAGTCCATTTATGGTTTATAATGGGCTAGACCTCCCATATTAGGCCTACAGCTTGTGGATGCTGGATATGCCGGTTGGGTCTGGGCAGAGATCTTCCATTAGTTGGGCCTAACATCGTGTCTTAACTCATCTCATATTTGTACACTTAGACCCCTCACATTAGGTTCAACATTTGCGGTTGCTAGATATGCCGGTCGAGTCCAGGCAGACTTCCACCACAAATTCAATCTAACCTAGTGTCATAAGTTCAAATATAGTTTCTAATTACTGTAATCATAAGCATTTTAACCAATTAATTACGTATGTCTTATAGGTGTCCATGCCCATTTACCCAATTATATTCATAGTGAATTATATGTCCAAATTCATATTCATTATACAAGTTATGCCAATTCTAACACTTACCCCTATTCTCAAACTAACGCATTCGCATATATATAGTGGCATGCTTAGGCTAGAGAGTAGCCTGGCCATAAACAATAAAAAGGGAAAGGTCATGGGAAGATGACAGTAGTGATTATTCTAACATAACTGGTATAACTATATATATTGGCATAGACATGTAATTGGCATAATAATAAGGGGGATATAAAAGCAGATCTAGTAAGCATGTGATGATAAAACTAGATCTAACATAATAAGGATGTCCTAATAGGAATGAAGAACTCTAAATAAGGATTCATATGTCCAGTTGGTGACATATCTAAATTAACCACCACATGATAGGTACAAGATGATCTAGAGGGAAAATTAGATCTAAACAAGATTTTAACTATCAAATAATGATAGATCCAGATTCACCACAAACATAGATAAAGGTTAAGATCTACCTCGGTGACTTGATAAATTAACCATAAGTGAATTAGATCTATAAAGGTAGATCTACCATAATAAAGTTTAAGATCCAAGAATATCATAGATTCACAATTTATAAAAGATCCGAATCACAGTCATATCACATTTACTTTTAATCATTTAAATCTAAAAGTAAACAGCTCACAGTGTTTGGATTTTAGAAGACAGAAGAGAAATTATTGGTGTTGAATCTTGGATCTAAACTCGAATCTCTAACTAATTAGCTCTAGTTGGTTGTTGTTGAAGAAAAGGATTCGTTTCAGTTCATGCACTGGCAGTATTTGGCTTCCATTGATTTCCAGTGAAGAAAACTAGAGAAATGGACCTTTATCTATAGTTGCCAGCCCCCCAGAAATCGTCTTCCACCTTAGCCCTAGGGGGGTCGACCCCCCTTTAGGGGTCGACCCCGTGGTCGACCCCCTCCCCGTTATGGGGTCGACCCTCCCCTTATGGGGTCGACACCCCTGCTATGGGGTCGATACCCCTGGGGCGGGAATTTTACCGCCAATAGAATTTTCAAATTTTGAAATGAAATATTGAATTCCTGGTACTAATATATATATATATATAATTATCTTGCACGTATACAAACTTTAAACCTTCATAACTTCTTCATACGTTGTCTGTTTTACGCAAACCAAATGTCTATCTTGACTAGAATTTCGAGAAAGACGCAAGCAATGGCGCAGTCCATTTCCCTTAATTCTAATTATTAAATTAATTATTATTTAATTCATCCTCTTTAATGTTATTGAAATTACGGGGTGTTACACTTCTCCTTGTGTTGTATTCCCTTGACTAATTGTTACTTGCACATATATATATATATATATATATATATATATATATATATATATATATATATATATGGAGAGCGTTCCATAGCACCCGAAATAGTGTAGCACCACAAAATATCCCCTGATTTCCACCACATATCTCGTTTTTCTCTCCCTCCACTCATTCTCTCACCTCTCACTAACTTAAACTAATATGAGTGCTTGGTTTCTGTAGGGCACTTTTGGGGTGCTCACTTTTTGGGGTGCCACTGAATGCATCTCTCTCTCTTTATATATATATATACATATACATATATATATACACACATATATATATACACATACACATACACATACATATACATATACATATACATATACAGGGAGAGGCTATTGGGACATAAAATTAAGCACAAGATTTTAAACACAAATTGTGAACCATTAGATTCATTTATCTTTTTATGGTGAGTGGAATTCAGGGGAAGATTTAATGGTTCAGATTGTTTGTGTTTAATTTTGTGTCATCGTTTTTTGTCTAAATAAACCTTCACACACACACACACTTATATATATATATACGTATATATATATATGTATGCAAAGTCTATTTAAACACAAAATTAATAAACATGACCCTCCAAAGATGCAATCTAGATTATAGATAAATCTAGATTCGTAGAAAATAGGGAATGAACCAAAGATGCTATGAAAAAGATAGACATAATAATTGGCATAAAATGATAATTTACTAATTACTGACCTAACGAATTACACTGAAATAAATTGATCTAAAACATCGAAGGCCTATAGATCTGAAAATGTTATGACATAAAAAGGGTTGAATAACGATGTAGGTTCAATAACATGGGTAGACCTAACTTAATAGGTAAATTCCCAAGATAAAAAACCAAAGAAAATCAAGAATAGACAGAATAGATAATCAGGTTTAGACCCAATTTCACAGTCACAAAACTTAAGCAACACTTTCCTAGTCATGAATCATAGGTGTTTAGTCACAGTTGTCCTTGTTATGTCATAGGCAATAGTTTATGTTTCCTAATCAAAGGCATAGGCTTGTGTTCATAGTCAAAGGAAATAATTCTCATAGTCATGAGTCACAGTCATTGGCAATGTTCATAGTCATAGGCAATGTTCATAGTCAAAGAGGCATATGGTTTTAAGGTCCATAGTTTCATAGTCACAGTCTTATTGGTCATCGAATCATAACAGTTCTTAATTAGGTCCAAGGATATAAGCACTGATTCGAACCGAAAGATTTGGAATATTCTTTTATTACTTTAATTTCATGTCACGAATAGCGAAAAACGTTCAAATCTAAAAAGTAACCGACTTACAGAGATTAGATTAGATTCGTAGAAAAACAGTCGTTGAAGTCGTTTGAATCTTCACTTGAATCCTAGCTTGTTTTGAATCTCCCCTTGATAGTCTTGAGCAACATTTCCTCGTCTTGATTTATTTTACATTTTATTTTATTTATTATTTAATTAAGAGGAGGAGAAGAAGCCATGTTCACCAAGAATATTTGCAGCATAAGGTTAGAGAAGATTTGTGAATAGTAAAGGAGACTAGGGACTGCTTATATAGGATTAGGCGGATGAGTCTAGGCAGAAAACGAGACCAGGTACATCAGAATGCACCCAGGCCCAAAAGTGGGTTTTGCACCCAGGTCGACACCCATGTCGACTGGGCAGTCGACCTGGTCAGGGGGTGGGGGGTCGACTACCCAGTCGACTCCCCAGTCGACCTGGGTCCTGAGCGGGAATTTTCCTGCCCAACCCGCTTCTGGGTTTGAATTCGAATTTCGAATTCGAATTTCAAGCTGTTTTCGATTTTGAAAATTCCTGAAACTTCGGAGGGTCATATCTCCCTCAAACGGACTCCCCCACTTAAAATTTAATTCTGCCTTGATTTGTGAATCCTAGTGTTACAGAATTACGGGGTGTTACATTCTCCCCCACTTAAAAGGATTTCGTCCCCGAAATCTTCAAGTTAGTAAGAATGTGTCCTAACATCCAATCACCCATCTGCTCAACCATTCAATCACAGGCATTCATTGTCCTTAAAAGATTTCTAATGCTTTCATGTTTTTATGCATAGTGTGTGTATATGTCTTTATCTAGTGCAAAATCAGGCGGTCTACTGATTCAGTCGACCTCCTTAATGCGAATCATGTTAGTGCCATGCGTCCAACCATGTATGCAAGCATCCCTAGTTATGTAAATACTACATGTGTGCATAGCCATTCATCCATATGCAACATCCATATGATAACATATCAAGTTCAACTTACAAACAAATACATATCTGTAAATGCAATATGAAAGCGTCCAAACTGATCTAGGGCCTAATACGTATGTATACGCATTCACGAGCAACCATAAGCAACCACTCGCAACCATCAACCATAAAATGTTTCAAATACATGTTTACATCCAATAGATTTTTTTCCTAAGGATCGAAGATACGACCTAGAGGATATACTTTGGAAAGAGAGAAACAATTATGCGTAAAGCTCCTACAAATAAAAGAAATCAAGGATGCACCCTTAAGGAAAAGAGTATGATGCTAGTATCTAGCCTTCTTGAGCTTTACTTCACTGTATCTTAACTAATTTAACTTCACGATTGTGTAGTTTCTGACCTCCATTTCCAAAATAAACAGATGTCAATCAGGGTACCAAGTGTATGTACTAAGATGATTAGAGGTCTCCCTCTTATCCACCATGCCATAACTATAAGGGTCGAAAGGTCACTACGTACTTTTTAGAGTGTCTGCCACAACTATTCATCTCTCACGCAAACCATCCTAGTCGAACTCGACATTCCTCAAGTACAAGCCCCAAAGGCCTAAACCAATATCAGACAAGCACCCAAGGAATATCTCCTCCGAATTTAGACGATCTACGTGAGATGATATAAGCAAACTCGATAGCTATTCTCAAATCCCTACTAACCAAAAATAAACTGGTCGGACCACCAATTGGATTTGAGACTCTAGTGGGATCTTTCTACTATACAAGTACTATGGTGCAGAGACTCAACTATGGAAGTGGATATGAACAAATGCGAAGCGCTAAAACCAAAGGAAAGAGTACGAACAGCAAAACTAGACTCTTCCAACAGAACTTTACTACCTTTCTCCTAGGTACGCTTGGTGGCGAAGGTAAGTACTTGCCCTTCTGAAAATCTTGTCCTTTGCCCTTAATTACATGCCCTATTACACCATAGTAAAGATACTTCCTCTTGTCTTAGGTTTTATAATTCCTTCCTTCTTTGTGAGCTAAATCTACATCCATGAATTCCTCATCCTATTCCGTGTGTAGTCATGTTGACAAATCTCTCGAAAGCTGCTTCCATCGCACAGAAAACCCTATAAGCTTGAAAGAAAACTGGTCGTAGGTGAAACAACTACGGCTATGGATGGAAGCCAGGCACGACTTCGCCCATCGATGAGGTTACCTCCCAGAAAGCCAGGAGCCCCAGAGACTCAAGAAAGAAGGAGACAAGAATTCAAACAGAGGAAGAGAAGATAGTGCGTATGGCTTTGGGGAATATGCCTTTTAAACAAATCTTTTCTCTTGAAAATGCTTCTTTTAAAACCGTTTTGAAAATAATTTTTCAAATCCTTTATCTGATCTGGTAACCTTCAGCTCTGATACCACGTGTAACACCCCACATCCTTTAGTGTCACTCACAAAGGGAATGCACTAAGTTCTGTGGAGCATTTTAAGGTAACAGATGCAGGTGAATTACAAGACAGACAAAAATTAAAACAGCAGAAAATAAAACTTTGCGTTATTGATAAAATAGTTTGTACAACGATTTCTTTACAATATCAGAGTATCATCTGTCCTACAAAATAAAGAAGCATAAAACAACATTTATATTCCCCAATGTAGCAAGAGCCAACCATAGCATCTGAAAAGAGTATCCAAGCAAAACTTCGACAAATCTTCAAGCTGGGAAAGAGTGACAGTCCAACTTAATCTGAGCTATATTATTCCCTCCTTTACTACCTGGGGGGGGAAACGGAAGAAAAGAAGACGAAAGAAAAACAGAGTCAGACATAAAGCCTGAGTAAGTTCAGTTACTTCTAGCATGTGAACATGGAAAAACAAAACGACATGAATTAACTGAACACAAGATAACACCATGATGATAGGGTCAGTAAGATTAGACAAGATTAACACAAGATATGCTAAGATAAGATATACTGGATATGCTCTAATACTTTCGCCGCTTCGCTATTTCCTTGTTATACTAGTTTATATATCTCTGCACCACCTAACTAGTGTCCCAACTAGTAACGATAACGTGATCCCAATCCCTGTATTTTCCATTGCCTTCAGGCATACATTTATTATTTATTACCTAGATCTAATCTAGGGTTTTCTATCAAGTGCTTTCTAGATTCAACTAGAGTTTACGCTATCTGCTGAACGCTTCTCGGATTCAGGGTTTATGCCACCTAGTCCAACTAGGGATTATGCTACCTTTTGAACGATGCCCCCAAGTCTAGGACACACTACCTAGAGTGGTATACGTTCCTAGACTTCCCCACGCATGTATCGCGAATCGTTATCGCTTGTCTAGATGCACATGTCATGTAATGTGCGGCCCGATTCATGTGGAAGGGCCAATCAAGAAACACAGGGCTCGGTCGGGAGCTTTCAGATATCTGCCGATGCAGATGCTAAGGTCTGTTTTTATTCCAGTGGTTATGGTCCCACTCGACCCCTCCCTCAACTAATGAAAGGCACACCTTGAAAAATGAGAACTATACGCAGGCCCCCTATGCCCCACTAACCTATGGCCATCCTCACCCATAACTAGATAGCAAGTATATGGTCTTTTGGAGTTCTCCGCCTTTCCGCTTCACGTATCTCGATTGACTCAAGATGGATGGTAGACGACGAGTTGCTATCACAGGGCTACCGGTTTCTCGCCGAATCACGCTGGTCCATCCTAGTCTTTAGGTTGCCATATTTTGCAACCAAGACATACCCTTGGTTCTTCTACCGCAGACCTTAACCTCTGTGAGCCCAGGCGGATCATCTGCAGCCTCACAGAGGGATACCAAGAGTATCCTCACGTCCCCTCAAAGCCTCGGGCTTCGTAACCCAATTCATTGGAGCCTTCGTTTTAATCAGACGGACGTTCGCTCCTTCCCGTGTTATACTAAGAATTACTACTTAGTTCTGCTAACTAAGGTTTACCACTTAGTTCTCTTTCTCGTCAATTTGGATTGGTTAAGCGTCCTTAGTCAATTCAAGCTAACTTAACCCTCTTCATTTATCCTGATAAACTGGTTATGTGTTATCAATAATTCATGTTGACTTAACCCTACCACAAACCAAGTTATACTGGTTAAGTATTTTTTATTACTTAACCCTGTTCATTCATCATGTATTGGTTAAGTGTTCCTTTTTAACTTAACCTTGCCCATCTATTTAACTAACACTTTATTAATGGTTAAGTATTATCCCTTCACCTTCATGTTTTAGACTTAACCCTATTCATTTATCACAATCTGATGGTTAAGTGTTTACTTAACCCTACGGTCTAGTCCAGCTAACATATCAAATTGGCTAAGTGTATTAAATTTTACTTAACCCCGACCTCTAGTCTAGTTAACATGTTAATTTGGCTAAGTGTATTAACTTTACTTAACCCCACCTTCTAGTCTAGTTAACATGTTAATTTGGATAAGTGTTTTCTTAGTTACTTAACCCCTACAAATCTTGTCTTGTTACGATGTTAAGTTTGGTTATCATGTTGAATTGGTTAAGTGTCTTAGTTAACTTAACCCTACCATTCTTGTTCTAGCTTTAACTAAATAAATTAAAGCCGCGACCACTCACATTAGACAGATATTGTTGCGATTACAGGATGTGCCAGTTGGTTCCGGGCAGGTTTACATTGCAACTCAGTCTAACCTCGGGTTAGGCATACTCGTGTTTTCTAAGTTCAAAGGGTTTTGATTAATTTTCAAATCAGGTTTTGAAAGTAACCATCCCGTCCATCGGATTAGTTAGGGATAGCCAGGGAGAGCAAGAAACTTGTATTTTCCAAACCCAAGCCTAGACACTATCCTCTCTGTCACCCTAGAACTTTCTGGTGTGTTATTAAGAGATGTCGTTAATAAACCTTTAATTTGTCTAAATTTACATTTTCTCATTTAGGACAAATTCTATAAGTAAATTATTCCTAATTTACTTATTTCATAATTACTCTCTTAATGTAAATTGTCAACATTTATTATTATGACACATTTTCCCCTATATATCATATTTATGCTTTTTGGTATGTAAACTATACCAAATTAAGTGTCACTAACCATGATTTTTGCTAAACATGACAATTACTCACAATTATGGCCAATTTAATTTATACCAATATACTTATTATGCCAAATTAGCTAATCCAATTCTGATTTAACATTCTAATTACAGTTCATGTCAAACTAGACTTATTATTCTAGTTCACAATTCATGTAAATGCTAGATTTACAAGTCAATACTAGATTCAAATTACACATCCTATAATTCATGTCAACTTTATCCAATTTGCATTTTTATAAACATGCCATAATACATGTTCCCAATTTATGCCAATTTCCAAGCTTATAACTACGTTTTAGTAAATTTCATATTTTGCCCAAATCATATTCCCATCGTTCGTATAATCGTGATTCAATCTAGATTATAGATAAATCTAGATTCGTAGAAAATAGGGAATGAACCAAAGATGCTATGAAAAAGATAGACATAATAACTGGCATAAAATGATAATTTACTAATTACAGACCTAACGAATTACACTGAAATAAATTGATCTAAACATCGAAGGCCTATAGATCTGAAAATGTTATGACATAAAAAGGGTTGAATAACGATGCAATTTCAAGAACATGGGTAGACCTAACTTAATAGGTAAATTCCCAAGATCTAAAACCAAAGAAAATCAAGAATAGACAGAATAGATAATTAGGTTTAGACCCAATTTCACAGTCACAAAACTTATGCAACACTTTCCTAGTCATGAATCATAGGTGTTTAGTCATAGTTGTCCTTGTTATGTCATAGGAAATAGTTTATGTTTCCTAATCAAAGGCATAGGCTTGTGTTCATAGTCAAAGGAAATAATTCTCATAGTCATGAGTCACAGTCATAGGCAATGTTCATAGTCATAGGCAATGTTCATAGTCAAAGAGGCATATGGTTTTAAGGTCCATGGTTTCATAGTCACAGTCTTATTGGTCATTGAATCATAACAGTTCTTAATTAGGTCCAAGGATATAAGCACTGATTCGAACTGAAAGATTTGGCATATTCTTTTATTCCTTTAATTTCATGTCACGAATAGCGAAAAACGTTCAAATCTAAAAAGTAACCGACTTACAGAGATTAGATTAGATTCGTAGAAAAACAGTCGTTTGAATCTTCACTTGAATCCTAGCTTGTTTTGAATCTCCCCGTGAAAGTCTTGAGCAGCATTTCCTCGTCTTGATTTATTTTACATATTATTTTATTTATTATTTAATTAAGAGAAGGAGAAGAAGCCATGTTCACCAAGAATCTTTGCAGCATAAGGTTAGAGAAGATTTGTGAATAGTAAAGGAGACTAGGGACTGCTTATATAGGATTAGGCGGATGAATCTAGGCAGAAAACGAGACCAGGTACATCAGAATGCACCCAGGCCCAAAAGTGGGTTTTGCACCCAGGTCGACACCCATGTCGACTGGGCAGTCGACCTGGTCGGGGGGGGGGGTCGACTACCCAGTCGACTCCCCAGTCGACCTGGGTCCCGGGCGGGTATTTTCCTGCCCAGCCCGCTTCTGGGTTTGAATTCGAAATTCGAATTCGAATTTCGAGCTGTTTTCGATTCTGAAAATTCCTGAAACTTCGGAGGGTCATATCTCCCTCATATGGACTCCGATTCTCGCAAACTCGGACTCATTTCCAAGCAGAATTTCGAGATGAACGCAATGGCGTAACCCTTTCCCTTGATTTTGATTTTAAAATTTAATTCTGCCTTGATTTGTGAATCCTAGTGTTACAGAATTACGGGGTATTACATCTATCGATGATCTATAATCTGTACCAGTAGTCCATGAGTATTCTGATGTTTTTGAGGAGGTTCGGGGCTTACGTCCAAGGCGCGAGATCGATTTTCTTATATACTTGGTAGACAATGCAAAGCCAGTTGCATTACCAGTGCACCATATGGCTCCAAGAGAAAGGAGGGAGCTTAGTAAGGAAGTATGGGAGCTACTTGAGAAAGAGTTCATTAGGCGAAGCATATCTAAATGGGGTGCTCCTGTGGTATTCGCAACTAAGGTGGATGGTTCACTTCGCTTATGTGTGGGTAATATAGAGTTGAACAAACTCACAAAGATGAATAGGTACCCACTCCCGAGGATAAATGATCTATTTGACTAGCTCGTTGGGTCATCAGTTTTCTCTCAATTAGATTTGGCTACGGGATTTTATTAGTTGAGGGTGGCTGAGGACAGTATAGACAAGATCGCTTTTAGGACTCCATATGGTTTCTTTGAATGGCTCGTTATGCCTTTTGGGTTGACGAATGCACCTGCCTACTTTGTTGATCTTATAAGCAGGGTGTTACAAGAGCTTCTAAATAAATTTGTTGTGCTCTTTGTTGATGATATCTTGATCTTCTTGAATACCGAGGAAAAGCATTCCCAACATTTAAGAGAGGTTTTGAAAACTTTGCTTGCGCATCAGCTTAAGGTGAAATTATCCAAATGTCATTTTTGGAGAAAAGAAGTGAGATTTCTAGGGCATGTGGTCTCTAGAGATGGGATAGCAGTAGATCCCGCAAAGGTAGTTGCAGTTCAAGATTGGAAAATTCCTAAGAATGCAATGGAAGTGAGAAGCTTTCTTGGATTGGCAGGCTATTATAGAAAGTTTCATTAAAGACTTCGCAATCAGCCCCGCTCACTAGGTACGTAAAGAAGAATCTGACGTTTTCATGGGATATAGATTGTGATGTTGCTTTCCAGCGATTGAATAGGACTCTGACAATAGCCCAAGTCTTGACCTTGCTGGACGAAAACAAAGTGTTCACGGTTTACACTAATGCCTGTGGTACAGGGCTTAGTACGGTTCTGATTCAAGAGGGAAGGGTAGTATGTTATGGGGGTAGATAGTTAAGGGTTCATTAGAAGAACTACCCTACCCATGACTTAGAGCTAGCTGCCATAGTATTCGCGCTTAAGAGGTAACATCATTATTTGCTTGGAGAGAAGTTCGAGTTGTACACCGATCATAAATCTCTCAAGTACTTGTTCTTGCAGAAGGATCTTAATTTAAGGCAACAAAGGTAGATGGAGTTCCTATCATCTTATGACTTCGAGATTTCTTATAACCCTGGAAAGGGTAATGTGGTGGCAGACGTATTGAGTAAGAAGATGATGGCCTTAAGTCCTCTGTTTATGGAAAGGAAATGCTTGGAGTTCATATCGGCTTTTGACTTTAGACCCTCCACCGAGTTTTTGTCTGGCTTATTTGCATCACTTGAAGTGCGACCTACTCTTATGGATCAGTTAGGAGCTTCACACCGAAAGGATCCACAGATTTTAGACATCTTGGATAGGCACAATAAAGGGGAGACTTCTAGTCATCTCAGTGATATTCCATAGACGATAAATGGTGGTTGTGACGAGATGGGAGGCTTTGTGTTCCCCAAACTAGGAGTCCTTTGAAGACAGTCCTAGAGGAAGCCCATCATTCTAAAATGACTATTCGTCCAGGTGGCGATAAGATGTATAAGGATACGAAGAGGGTTTTCTTTTGGGCTGGGATGAAGAAAGATGTGGCGAATTTATTTCTCAATGTTTGGTTTGCCAGCAAGTTAAAGCTGAGTAATAGACGCCCGGTTGTTTACTTCATCCTTTGGAGGTCCTGCAGTGGAAGTGGGAGAGCGTCTCTATGGATCTCATAGATGGTTCGCTTAGATCAAAGAAAGGCAATACCAGTATTTGGGTGTAGTAGACAGACTTATTAAGAGTGCTCATTTCATTCCAGTTAAGAGTAAGAGGATGGCAGCATGGTTGGCAACAATTTACGTTTGTTAGATAGTCCGTCTTCATGGAGTACCTTCCAGCATCGTAAGTGACCGTGACCCCATTTTCACCAGTGAATTTTGGAAGATCTTGCAAGAAGCATTAGGTAAACAGTTTGTGTTTAAGCATCGCTTATCACCCTCAGACCGATGGACAAACAGAAAGAGTGAATAGAGTTCTTGAGCATCTTTTAAGGCTGTGTATCTTAGACTTTGGAGGGACTTGGGAAGAGCATCTTCTTTTAGTGGGGTTCGCCTACAACAATAGTTATCAAGCTAGAATTTGCACGGCGCCCTTCAAAGCATTGTACGGACGACCCTGTAGGTCACAGACTTGTTGGTGGGAATCTACAGAAATGCTACTACTTGGACCGGATATGGTTAGAGAGACATTCGAAAAGATTGATCTTATCCGCAGGAGAACGAAGACAGCCCAGGATAGGCAGAAGTCCTACGCAGATAAGAGAAGGACTAACTTTGAGTTTGAGGTAGGAGACATGGTTTTCATTAAAGTGTCAACTTTGAGGAATGTATATCACTTTTGATCTGTAGGGAAATTAACACCGAGATTCGTAGGACCATTTCCCATAACAGAAAGGATTAGCCAAATGGCCTATAGAGTAAAGCTACCAGAGAGACTGTCAGGTGTTCACGATGTTTTCCACGTTTCTCATTTGTGGAAGTGCTTGCATGATACTGCAGAAGTAGTTGAGCTGAGTATATTGGAAGAAGTAGAGGTGGAACGGGAGGCGACAGTTAGGTGAGTTCCTACTTGTGTTCTTGGATCCGAAGTTAAGAAGCTACGCAACCGAGAAGTCAAGTTAATGAAGGTTCAGTGGGGCGATAACTCAGAAGATGCAACTTGGGAGACCGAAGACAAGATTCATATTCGTACCCTTTTCTTTTTGAGGGTATGTTCTTAACTTCCTTTCCAAAGCTTTTATTTATACTTGTTTCTATCATTTGAGTATATCCAATCGATCTAATCTTCGACCTTTAGGTAGGAATCCCATGGATGTAAACATGTGTTTGAAAACATGTTATGTTTGATGGATACAAGTGGATGCAAGTGTTTGCTAGTGGTTGCTTATGGTTGCATACACACACACACATTAGGCACAAGATCGGTTCAATCACACTCATACTGCATATGGATGTGTGTGCTTTTTTCTTTTCTTTTCATGGATGGAAATAGATGTGTAACGATCCAAAACTTTTAACCAATTTAAATTAGAATTTTTATTACTTGATTGGAATTTAAATTTGAACTTGACATACATATATATGGTTTAGAATATTTAATAATTTTGATAAGTTATATGATAGATTTTTACTTGAATTATAAATGAGAATGATTATTAATAAGTTTGGATTTATTGATACTTTTTGTCGTTTGATTGGACTTGTCAAACCATAACATTAATTAGTAGAACTAAGTGTTGTCCTTATTTTCATAGCATTTTAAAGGAAATGCTACCAAAAGATCACTTTCTCTCCTTAAGGCAAGTGTAAGGACACTTGTATTTTTGCATGCCTCCTTTCATGCATGTTTTAAACTTGCCCTCTTATGTGTCATTACCTCATGAACCCTCCATTCCTATATAAGGAGGCCTTTCCTCCATTTTTTAACCATTCCACTCCATTTTCTTCTTTTCATCTTCTTCTTAAAGCGTATGGGCATGGTTTCCATGGCATAAGTCTTCCTCTTTTCCACCATCACCTTGCCGAAGTTCATCGTCATCCTCCTCCTCCTCCTCTTATGATAGAGAGAAATTAGTGTGTATATATATATATATTGGTGAAGAAGACGTTGCGCCGAAATACTATCCGATAGTTCGCTCAACTAGGCTCGCCTACCGTGAAGATTTGGAAAAATGTTAGGTGAGAGCTCTTTAACCACAATTTATATATTTAAGTAGTAGTTAGACTGATTTAAATATAGTAATGAATTATTAGTAGTTAATGATGATTGATGTTTGTTGTTATGGATGATGGATGCATAGTTTAATTAAACCACACACACTATTAAGCGTTAGTGTTATAACGCTTGTGCACAGTTATGATTTATTTAATTATGTTGATGGTGCTTGCAATAGAAGTTTAAATGGTTGTTGATGTTGTTTTGCACATACTATGACACAATAATTATAGTATCACATTGGTGGTCGACAAATCTCCTTCGTAATTAGAAGCAATATCATTATTGAATTTGAAGGTTAATAATTTGGAAAGACCATATGTATGAATTCATATATATTGATAAAGTCCTTTAAATGAATAAATAAATACTGGAACATTCTAGGATGATAGAAAGGATAGTGTCTAGGCTTGGGTTTGGAAATAATATTTCCTGCTCTCCCTGGCTATCCCTAACTGATACGACGAATGAGATGGTTAATTTGAAGTTATTTGAATTTAGAAATGAATTGGAATTTGATTTATTAAGTAAAAATAATAATAAAAGTTGAATTTTAGATCCAAAATAATTTGGAAAGTAAATTTAAATGATTTTAAGAGGGTTATATAAGGATATAATGGTTTTCTAAGATATTTTTAAGTATCGTAGAATAATGGTTATTATGGTCAAAATAGAGCTTGTCGCATAACGGCAATTTACGTATTTTAGATGCAAACTTTATACGCTTATAACTTTTGCAATCTAAATAGGATTTTCATAAAATGAAAAACTTTTGATCTCCATTAACAAGAACTTTCAAATGAGTGAAAGCAGATTTTAAATTCGAGTTATAATTTTCAGGTTATATTTGGAATCGTTTTGGAAAAGGTCGATGTAAAAACAATTGTTAACCATAACTATAAACAGTTATTTTTAAATGTTTTAAAAACATGGATTTTTTTTGTAAAATCATTACAAACAATGAAAAGGTGTTTTGAATCGTAAATTTTAAGTTTTGGCTAAGATAAACGATATTTTGATCAAAATAGTTAAGATAATTGTTTTGTAACGCTTTTGTAACACTTTTGAAATGCCATTGTAACGCTTCCTTTGAAAACAATCTATTTTGAAGTTTTAATCCGTAAACTATCTTCCGAACTATGAGTAATGATTTGTGAAATGTTTTTAAAGATTTAAAAGTATTAGTAATATTTTATATGGAATTTAAAAGGTAGTTCACTGCTGTTCCGCTTATAATGTGAGTTGGATACGAAGACTAATATTAAGGATAAGTTGATGGTATTTTTATCTAGATCTAATGTCAAAGAGTTGGATAAATCTTTTAATTAAGATATGGGTTTCCCAATTTGATTGGGATAAGTTGGATAAATATTATCTTTGGATATTTGATATGAAATTCTTTGGTGTAAACATATACTATTTGAGGAATTTGGAAGATATTATAATTATATCGTTATTCCACTTATAGTATTCATTGATCATGAGAATTGATATCGAATATAAGTAGATACAATTTCTATGTAAATTATGTTCAGTGTCGATTGATTTGGGTTTTGTCGTGAATCATATCTTCAACAATTCATTCTTGAAGCCCAATGAGATTGAGTTGTGGAAATTCATATCGTAAATTGGGATTTAATTAAATTTTTGATTTGAGAATATTAAAAATAAGAAATTATGAACCAAGTATAATCTTTTAGTTAAGATTAAAGAATTGAATGTTGGAAAATCGATTTAATTGGAAACTATGGTTGAAATATGGATTAAAGGGTTTTCAAAGGAAACTGGGTTTTGATAACGAGTTATCAAACGGAAAATTAATTAAGGCTTTGGGGCTAGATTATCTTTGATTTAAGGGATGTGTTTTAAAGAAGAAGGGCTAAATAAGGATTTTGTTGAAGATAATTTGAGAATGGGTTTAAAGAAATTTAATTTAACAAAATCTAAGATGGAAGGAGATTTGGTTGAAAGTCTGTGTGTTCCGTAATTGTGTTTTAAAAATTAAACTTATTATTTGGGAAGACCGGGATCGGATGTATGTCCGAAAACCATTCCAAGTAATAATATGACATTGTGGAGCAGCTGAAGACATTGAAAACAGTACCGAAGACTGGGACCCTACATATCGTAAGGACGACTTGCTGAATGTCTCAAATAGGTAGCTCCCACTTGCAGATCGATTTTATATCAACTAAGTGGCAAGAAGCCCAAATGTATGTGAAGGGATTTCGGATTGTTGTTTCGTTCAGACCCAGAATAGACATTTATGGATTGTGTTTCTGACATTGTAATTGAGTGTGTAGCACTGATCTTTGTTAAATATATATCTGTTTGGTGGCGGAGAATTTATTCTCTTGCTTAACACCGTTCTCTAAGACGTATGAGCTTAGAGGTTATATATCGATAGAAATCACTGATGCATTGTGAATGGACAATGTGGCATACTTAAGTTTTGTGGTGATCTTTGGATGATCAAAGCATGGCTTATTTAAGCGTAGCTTTGTGCATATCGGGACCTCAGCAAGCCTAACACCCCGGTAATTGGCCAAAACAAGAAGAAATGCAGCAGGGTTATGGGGTGTTATCTCCTTCTAGATAAAATGTGTACTATGGTATGGAGCCTAGTATTAATCTATGTGGTAAAAGCATCTACTTTTGTGGTTGTTGTTGGCGCGCGCTCATAAAGGTCGGTAACGACCGGGAGATGACATACTCAGGCGTACCCTAAGTTACCTAGTTAAGGGGTAACCTGGCCTTGTGTCTGAATGAGGAGCATCACTGTTGATCCTCGGACATCCCTCAAGAGGTGTTCAAAATTCGATTCAGAAGGAAGTTCCTTTGCCTGGTCATTGTTGGAAACCCAATCTCCGCTACGATCCCGAACGATTTTGATTGTATATTATACGTCACTATAGTATATGGTACCTATGTTGGCTAGGATTGATACATTTACTTTCAAAATTGTTTTCGCGCTATATTATAGTATTGAAAGAGGATTTTCATGTATCATGCATTTTTGACTGCATAAGGAGAAACCTCGCCTATGTGTGTGTTTGCATTTTGTGTGTGCCGTGAGACCTTATGTTAGTTTCATTTTTCAAAAAGTCATTGCGAATTTCTATGCACTGGTATTCACATGGAGTAAACCCCTTCCGCATTAGCTGCGTGGTCCGGTGAATTACCTAACTTTAAAATAAACCCTAAAAACAACTTTTTTGAGTTCTCACACCAGTCCCATGGCTGACCTGGAGTTTATTATTCCCACACCTAAACTCTGGGGGCCCATAATTTTTACATGGACATCCTAGTAGTTTGGTTCGCAGATTCATCCTTGGAGTTAGTTGGAGCAGAATTCTGGTTTTAGCTAGAGCTGTTATGTCTTGGAGCATTCACATTCTTCTGTTGAGTTTAGTATCTTTTCTGCTGTGTAACCGATGTACTCTGATGTACCTCTTGTAACTCTGATGTAATATTATTTTAATGATAATGGAAAAGATCTTTTTATTTTGTGCAAATGTGTAAGTGTCCCTAACAATCTGTCTTTATGAATGGTTTAAGTTGGTTTAATTACCGGCGAAAACCGGGAAAAAAGCCGGGTCGTTACAAGATGTATCATCATATGGGTGTTGCATTTGGATGGATGATTGTGCACACATATAGAACTTACAAGTCATAATAGGATTATTTGCATACATGTTGGATTCATGGAACTAACGTACATTGCATTAAGGAGGTCGACTGAATCAGTGGACCACTTGATCTTTGCATCAGTATTGAGACATATACACACACCTTTGCATAGGTTTATATAAAATTAGAAATCTTTGAAGGACAATGGATGCCTGTGATTGGTGGATGAGTAGATGGATGTGGATGTTAGGATATACTATCTTCTTAACTTGGAGATTTCAGGGAAGAAATCCTTTGAGTAGAGAGAATGTAACATCCCGTATTTTAACAACACAAAAGGACGATAAACTAAAGAACAATTAATTTAATGTTCAGAATTAAGGAAAAAGGACTGCACCATTGTGTTCATCTCAGAATTCTAGTCAAAGTAGATACCTAGTTTGTGTGAAACGGACACCGTATGAAGAAGTTATTAAGGTTCGAAGTTTGCATACGCAAAAGAAATTAAATATAGAATTCAAAAATCAGTTCAAAATTTGAAAAAAAGGGTGAGCATGAAATCTACCGCCCTGAGGTGTCGACACCTCAAGGGGGCGTCGACCCATGGGTCGACCCCATTAGGGGGGGTTAACCCCCATGCGAAGATCTGGGCAGATTATTCTGGTTGAATGTGGACTCCTTTCTTGACCTAGTTCGTTGGCTTTAGGCTTTAAATAAGACGCCATTTCTCTTGTTTATCCACACTAAAAATAATGGAGGACAGAAGCTGCCTCTGTCCAGATTGAATCAAACCATATCTTCTTCAGCAGTCAACTAGAGTTTAGAGATCTATGATTCAACATCTGCAACCTTTCTTCTATTTTTTAGATTCAAACACTATGAGTCTATGTTTATTTTAGATCTAAATAATTAAAAAGTAAATACTAACATGACTATAATTTGGATCTATGCCTTTGACTATGTGAATCATATCAGATCTGATATAACCTGTTTATCCAAGTTATTCTGACATGACTATGAAACTATATCTAAACCTATACATATTTATCATGTCAGGTCTGCTATTGTTTATGGATCTAATTCACTTTTTAGATCACTTCATGCCTGTTCCTATTATGCTTGTGGATAAATCAGATCTGTTACTAGTTGGATATTCAGTGTTTAGATCTCATCATGCCTGTTTATGATGTCCCTATTATGTTAGAATCAGTTCTATGGTCACATGTTTATCAGATCTATTCCTATATGCTTATCTTGTCATTATGCCACTATATGTTTATGCCTATTTATGCCATTATATGTCCACCTTGTTAGAATGATCATTTCTGTCCTCTTCCCTCTATCTTTTCCCTTTTTATTTTATATAGCTAGGCTACCTTCGAGCCTGTGCATACCGCTAAAATATGCGAACGCGTTAATTTGGGAACAAGGGGAAAATGATAAAATTGGGGCATAACTTGTAATTAGAAATTTAGGCATAACTTGGATGAAATATATGAACATGAAGTTGGGGACATAAATCAACTTATGATTAAAGACCTTAATTTGGGGCATATGGTTCATTATGAACGTAACTTGGAAAAGAGGCATGAAAACCTATAATGACATATGAATAATTGTTTAATAATTGAAATGCCTAGAATTACAGTAATTAGAAACTGTAACCATGCTTAGACACGAGATTAGATTACACATGTGGTGGAAGTCTACCCAGAACCGACAGGCATATCCAAAGACCACAGGTGGTAAATCTAATCTGAGGGATCCAAGTGCATAAACATGAGACATGCTAAGACACGAGGTTAAGTCTGACTTGTAGAAGAAGTCTGCCCGGAACCGACCGGCATATCCAGCATCCACAAATAATAGGCTTAATGTAGGAGGTCTAATACATTATAACCATAAATGAATATGGTAATGAATTGCAAAACTTAACCTATTTGAATCCATAGGGATTAACATATAACTTTAGTAGGGGTTAAGTAAACTTGTTTGGAACAGTGGATGGGTTAAGTAAATCTTGGGTGGGTGGGTAATATTTATATAGACATAGGCCCACAAACTTAACCTGTGGGGTTATGCAATCTTTTACTCTGGTATTTCATAACCTGTGGAAAACCTAGTGGGGATGCAAGCATAGGGGGAAACTTGTATCATCTTGTGTGTGGGACCCGTTTCAGTCAGTAACCCATATATAGGTATCAAACGAGTACTTCGAACTAGGCCGGAGTCCGGGCACGCTTAATGAGTTGATTATAAGAGATCCAAACGTGGGGGACGGTGTGGGCAGCGCATTCCAACGGGGTTATGTGCGTGCATGGGTCCGGCAGAGGAGGTTTAGATGCCGTGACACCTGTAGATATGGTTGTGCACATCCTGAAAACGAAGGGTTGCCATTTTAGGGAGTGCTACACCCTACTGTGGGGCCAACACAGGGTATCTACGGAGTAGGGAGCCGATCGATTAGGGTAGTAATCAGGGTATATCTAGACTCCGGTATGTTGGGGAGCCCATTAATATCCTTAGGGGTAACTCCGGTATGTTAGGCTACTAGTTGGTTGTATGGGGGTGAAACCCTCTCATTGGAAATACACCAAAGTCTGCCCTCTTATACTTGTTAGGGATCATCTTGTTAATAAGAAACTAGTACAGGTGCAGCAAATCATTAGAGAAGCATAGTATACACCATCATATTTGTCCTATTTACCTTGTCATACCTGCCTATTATGATGTTATCTCTCATGTTCACTTTATATGCCTATCATGATACTTTTACTTATTTAATTATATGCTAAAAGTAACTGGACTCGCCAGACTTTATGTCTGACCCGTTTTGTTTCCTCTTCTTTTCTTCCGTTCCCGTCCCCTTCCCCCCCTCCCCCTCCCCCCCCCCCCAAGGTTCTCAGGGTGGGAATGCTCAAGATTGATCAGGATTCTGCTTTCATCTTGCTTGGAGCTGCATAGATGTATTGCTCGAGCTCTTATCCTTTATACTATGGCTATGTTTTTGTTTAGGGAATTATATTTCTTTTATTACTGTACTCTGATACTTCAAGTACAAGGCAGAAATGTTTAAGATGAGTACTGGGTTTATGTATTTTCAGACTCATGATGTTTTGAACCATGAAGTTATGCTTTATGATTAATAAAAGTTTTTAATTCTGCTGCTATTTTATATCTGTCTTGTAATGTTTCTGTTTCTGTTTACCTATAACGCTTCACGAAACTTAATGCATTCTCTTAATGAGTGACATTAACGGATGTGGGGTGTCACAAAGTCTATTATTCCAAATTGACAATTTATAATTAATCTTGTCAATAATAGTGTTCCAATCGTCATGACGTAATTTTCTGAGGCCTAAGAAGAAAGCCAAGGTACTCAATAGGAAATTTCATTAAATTACAGTTTAGAGTATTAGCCACTAAACTTTCACAATTATGATAATCGTTAAGAACTAAAACAGAACTCTAATCAAAGTTAATTTTTAAACATGAAAGAAACTCAAACTGTATAGTGTAAACTTAAGTGAATTTGTAGATTTAGGCAGATGCGAAGAGAAAATCAAAGTGTCATCCGCAAATTGTAAAATAGAAATATCATCATTAGTTATATCTCTGCCAATCAAATCTAATACACCGTTCCTAGTAGCTTGCTAAATAATTTTAGAAAAAACATTGGCGGCAAGGTTAAATAGAAAAGGAGATAAAGGATCTCCTTGCCTTAAACCGCACTTAGATTAGATTTTACCTCCAGGAATGCCTTTAACGAGAATATTAGAACTACTAGATTTTAAGAGTGACCATATCCAACCAATCCACCTATTGCTAAAACCATTAGTTAATAATAAATCATTAAGAAAAAACCAGTCAATAGAATCAAATGCTTTTGCAAAATCAAGTTTTAGGACAACACAAGTCACGTTATTTTTACAATGATACTTAATATATTCTTGAACAACGGCTACACCATCTGTAATATTTCTACCTTTAATAAAAGCCAACTGCTAACTGTCAATTAAATCGTTTTTTTTTTTTGTGCTTAATCTATTAGATAGAACTTTTGAGATAATTCTAATTGAACAATTTATAGAGATATAGGTCTAAAATCTTTTAACCGATTAGACCCAATTTTCTTATGAATTAAAAAAACATTAGCAGAATTAAATCTACACAATTGTAATTTACCATTAAAAAATTCATTAAAAGGAGAGATTAAATCGTCTTTTAAAACATCTCAAAATGTAGAATAAAACAGAATAGGAAATCCATTAGGACCAAGAGCTTTGTCTGAAGGCATATCTGAGATAGCTTTTAGAATCTCATATTCAGTAAAAGGGTTATCCAAATCGCTTAAATCAACAAAATTACAATTGATATATAATAAACTCCAATCTTCCTTAACCCTAAAATGATTAGTTCTGCCAAAAATACCTATATAGTAATTAGTAAATTCATTATTAATGTCTTTTTGACTAGAGATTTCAACCTCATTAACAAGAATAGAATTAACTGTATTGCATCTTTTTCTACTATTAGCTACTTGATGAAAAAATTTAGTATTTTTGTCTACGTCATCCATCCAATTGATTCTAAATCGTTGTTTCCACATAATTTCTTCTTATAACATGAGTTTATTTTGTTCCTCTTTGAGATTATGAAGAATATTTTTTCCTAAAATATTTAAAAGCTTGTTTTCTTCTATTTTATTTAATATTAAAGTATCTTTTAAGATGTTTTATTTCTTAAGCTTTATATTTCCAAAAACTTCTTTATTCCATTTTTTAAGGAAGAATCTAAGTTCTCTGTATTTACAAACCAAAACTTTAGCTATATTATTAGGAAATTTAATATTATAGATACTCATGGATAACCATTTATGATTTATTAAGTCTTTAAAATTAATTAATAACCACGTTTTTTTCAAACCTAAATAATTTAAAGTTAAAATTAGGAATTGAACAAGGAAAAATAATGGCACAATGATCAGATAGAATAGTAGGTGAACCAACAACGTTGCAAATAGGGAATTTATCTTCAAATTATTTACTAATAAAGAACCTATCTAGAAGGGCCATGGAAGGAAATTCTCTCCCATTAGACCACGTAAACTGTCTATTACTCAATTTAATTTCAATTAAATAATTACTCATAATAAACTGATCAAATTCTTCCATGGTTGAAAAATATCCTTCCCTAAGAGCTCATTAACCAAGAAATCTAGTAACATTAAAGTCCCCTTCTAATATCCAAGGTCCAGGAGAAAATGTTCTAAATTCAAGACATGCACTCCATAATAGTCTGATCTAATTTATCATAAGGACCATAAACATTAGAAATATTTAGAATAGTATCGTCCCTAATGTTAGAAAAAAAGATATGCATTGAATGATTTTTAATAAATGTTTGAAGACGATTAACACAATAATTTTTCCAACCAATAATTAAACCACCGACACTACCCTTAGCAGGAAAAAAATCCCAATTACTAATATAAAGACCTTATAGACATCTAAAAGTTCTAGCATCTAGATACTCAAGTTTAGATTTCTGTAATAGAACTATATCTATAGAGTAATCTTTGAAAAAAGATCTCAATTTAAAACATTTTTCTAAATCATGTAAACCCCTAACGTTCCAACTAATAATCTTCATTTATTAAGAGATTAATCCCTTAAAGTTCTTTATTTCTAATAAAATCTATTTCTATATCAGAATCGAAGAAAATTGATGAAAATATAAGTCCCACATCGGGAAATGTTCAACTGAAATCCTGGATATATACTAAGAAACTACAGTTCACAACAACCAATTGGTTTTGTGAACAAATTATGTAGCTCTCTAAACTATAAAATGCCAACAGTGATATCAGAGCCCAGGTCAACTAATTCAACTAGTTCAACTAATACGTATGTGCTTAACCGTCATACGTGCGCCACTCCATCCAAAATAGCATGATCACGTAGATGGCTCATATACGCCACACGTGAAGGGGGAGTGATGAAAATATAAGTCCCACATCGGAAAATGTTCAACTGAAATCCTGGATATATACTAAGAAACTACAGTTCACAACAACCAATTGGTTTTGTGAACAAATTAGGTAGCTCTCTAAACTATAAAATGCCAACAAAAATAAAACCATAACTTTTAGCTAAACAGTGTAAAGCCTCAGAAGAAACATCACAAAGAGAAAAGGCACAATAAGCGCTACTAAGACAAGAAATCATACTTGAACCCAAGGAAGAAGATGAACTAGATGGTCAGCTACTGATTCTAGCACTAGGACGCACAACACTCGAAGCATTGGGAGATTTGCTTTTATTTGGTTTCCTCTTGCTTCTTTTCTTAATCAAACTAAGAGCTGAATTAGAATTTTCAAAACTCACTGCCTCTTTGCCATCTCCAGCTCAACTATCGCAGACTTCATCAGCTACTGACCTCTTACCCAAGTATCACCATCTACATTGGCACTTCCGAACTAAATAAAGAAAGATGACTCAACATATGCATCTGCTGCTATTCTACTACTATTATCAGCATCTACTTCGATCAGAGTAGGATGAGATAACCCCTCCAGATCGGTACCATTAAAATCGAAATCACTAACAACAAGCCAAACAAAATTAGAAGATTCTTCATCTTTGCCCAAAAGTTTCTTGCCTCTACCATCTTCATACCTAATAATAACACCAGCCTCTACTACACCTGATTTTATCTAGCTGCTAAAACCAATCCCGATAATCACCCTCAACAACATAATGAATATTGCACTTTACAAGTTGAACAGAAGAATCATCTGCACTGACTTCACCCATATTATAATGTGTTGTTCCATCAAAACCAACATCATTCATAGTAGGACCATCCTCAACAGGGCAACTTGATTCAACTATTGCATTTCCATCTACATTCAATAATCTCTTGTAGCAACTAACATTAGTCATGGGACTATTTATTACACCTGAAATACAAGACCCAGAATCCTGAAAATCTCCCTAACCAATATAGACTTTACCTTCCTCAACACCATGCGAACTACCACCACATTCCAACATCAGCGTATCAATGATAAATTCATTAACCAAACAAGGCCAAAATAAAGCAAACCTCAAGTACTTTCCATCTACCCAATATACATTCCTTGATACTATGTCTTACGAAGGATACCATGACAATACAAAAGCTGGGTATTTATTGCCTTGTACTTGAAAATATACTTTTAATGAGTCTGCATTTCTCAAACAACGTTGATTCATCAATAAAGATTCTTTCCCAACCAATACTATTCCATCAACAACCGAAAAATTATCTTCCATAATTGAACCAAAATACCCATCCAAAACTGCATTTAAACATGGTTCATCGTGGCTAACTTCCTCAACTTCCATGAGAGTTTCGAATCTGTTATATGTTGTCACTTCAGGTATGAAGTTTTCAAGCATAGCAGCATCATTATGGGAAGAACAATCCCCATAAAATTCGAAGCAAAAATCTAATATATCATAATAAATCGGCATATTATCAACTGGTTCCCCATGATCAAGTTTATTTGTAACCATTACCTTCTCTAAGAAATTCGATTTTGATTTAAATGTTTTTTTGCAAGTATAAACATATCAAAATCAGTTTTACCCGAAGTTATTAAAGAAGAACAGATGGGTTTTCAAAACTGGACTTAGGATGAAGACGGGCTTTTACAAAAGGAGTTCATAAAAACATGGGCATAAGAATTCGAAGATCCAAATAAAGGTTTACAAGTGGTTAGAATTTGTTTACAAGAAATGGCATAAGAATTCAACACGTTAAAATGCAATAGAATTTTATGGAACATTTTAAAAATACTTGAATCAAAAGGACAACAGCATTGAAAGAAAATGTTTTTTAATTGTAAAAAAGTTACATTGAAACGAAAGGATCTTTAAGTTAAAAAAGGTTAAGGAAGAGGAGGATAAATACATGTATCAACCAAAATCAATATGGGCATTTTATCGAACAGGATAGCATTTTGAAGAAAATAAAATTGCCACAGAATTTTGTCACATAGATAAATCCATTCAGTAGCAAAAATGAAAGAATTTAGATCAAGAAGTAATTTCCTTATCGTAATTAGAGTTAAAACAAAATTGGAAACAGTGGTCAATCAAAATTTCTTACCTCTGAAAACCAAGAATTAAAAGAACACATAGAACTCTTATGACCAAATTTGACACATGAAAAACAACTCGTTGGTTCCCTACAATTCGTGATTTTATGCGATTTATCACCACAGCGGAAGCATAGATCCTACATATTTTTGCCCCAATTCCAAGGCCTTTTCAATGAATTAGAGGAAGAAGGAAAAGATAAAATTGGAGGAAAATCAAAAACGTTTGAAGCATAAGAGGGATTAGGGTTAATGAAAGAAGAATTAAGGGTAAAAGTCGTAAAAGAAGGACAATGTGACTGGGAAGAATAAGGAAGATAGGACGCCATTTTTTCTAAAAATGAATATAATTAGTGAGTCTCAAATTTATATGGATGAGGATCCTTAATTTTTTTCCCATTTGTCGTGTATTCATTTGAAAACATCATTTTTTATGCGCAAATTGCTGAAGATGGTACCCTAAAATTTTTATGGCCCAAGGCCATTACTTCAGCTACTTTACCCAAAAGCCGGCACTAGATGCAGGTATGCTTCCGCTATGTATCAAATGTGTTTTGTTCTCAATCAAATCACTATGGATTACATATTTAAATCTAAGGTTTTATGATTAATTGATTGTTGAGAATGTATATTGAAATACTAACAGTATTTTTATATAATTGAAGGGATGATAACATTTTATAACAACATTTTTTTTCAATATCAGGAAGTTTCGAAGAAATGTAGATGTTTAATAAGTTTTATATTTTGATTTATATAATTAATAGATGATCTTTGAGGATCTAGCCTCTTTTTTCAAGTAGTTTAATAAATTTACTCGTTGGCCCAAAAAAAATCAATGTGATAAGAAAATATGGTATTTAAAAGACATCGTTATTTGATATATGGTACTCAGTTGTTGTTGCAAAGAATGCGTTGCATCATTTTCTCAAACATTATCCAAAAAAAAAAAAAAATACAGAAGTTATGTTGTGCTTAAGTGGCCAGTAGAGCAGTGAAAACTAAATTAGAGAAAGATATCAGGAAACGGACTAAAAACAACACTGAGCACAGCAATATTGTTTTTGATCAAAACTGTACAAATTTGCGCACAAAACTCTTTGTATTATTGAACAGAAAAAACTCGTATTGTCAGAAAATATATTTGTAATGGTTTGTTTGTTGTTGAAACTACATAAGTTGCAAAAAGAGAATAAACAATGTCAAAAAACCCTATACTCATAACAATGCTTTGTAATTGGTTTCCATTGAAAGTTTGTAAATATAGAAATTTTTTGGTTCAAACTGTGTTTTTAGTAATCAATTTAATTTTTTTTTTGTGCTACCATTATTTAGAGTTACACTAGAGAACCCCAAAAAAAGTTGAGGACGTACAGATCTAAGATTGGAAGGCTGGACAATTTCACAAGAATATCAAACTTCCTACTAGACTATCACTAGCGAAAACTAAGAGATAGCTTTGCAGCCATGGCTGCCTTCAAAATTTCTCCTAATCCAATATTTGATGATAATCCTGATCAAAATAGGGGCATTCTTCTTCTCTCCCCGTATTCCTAATCTCAACCCTGGTTTTCTTCAATTATCTTTAGTTTTCTTCGCTGATGAGAAAGGATTCACATTAGTGCAAAACCACAAGAAATCAATGAGATTTGATTCAAAATTTGTTGTTCCCACACACATTCATAAGGGAATAGGAAGAGGATTCCCCTCTAAATCAAATCAGAAACCTTATTCAGCATCCAGAGAAAATCAGTTCCAGCCCAAGAATCAAAATAAAAGCTCTTAAGAACAGGGTCATTCAGCAAAGATGAATTTGCCCAATTCCAAAAAGCCTTCTTCTTGGGTTGATTTGGTCAAAAATGGTGGGCAAAGTTCTGATTTCGATTTGACATACATTGCTCCTATCGATATCAACGATGAGAAGATAATTGTGGTAAGTGAAGAGATCGACAAAAAGACAAAAGAAAATGGTCAGTGGTTGCCGATGTATTTGGCAAAGACCGCCCTATCATCATTTCAGGGCATTTGTCGCACGTACTTGTAATGCTAATGGATCTTTTGAGATATTCACTTGGGACAATAGATTTTTCATAGATTCTCAAATCTTGACGATAGTGGGAAACTATTAAGAGGGAGGCCTTACTTCATTAATGACAAGCTTATCATTCTTAAAAAATGGATCAAGAAAATGGTTCTTGATCTGATTTATTGAGCAAAATGTTTTTTTTGGATCAGGCTTCCTGAATAAAATCTAAGGCTATGGGACAATGAAGCCTTTAGTGCTATAGCTAGCATAGTGTGTATTCCTTTAAAATTGGATGAGCACTCTGCTAAAGAAACCCGTTTAAGTTATGCATGCGTTCTTGTTGAAGTTAGTGCAGATGCAAATTTACCCAATGAAGTCTCTATTTTTATGCTTGATGGGAAAATCATCACACAAAAAATTTCATATGAATGGTTATCAGCTAGATGTAAGGACTGTAAATGTTTTGGCCATTCTCTGGAAAATTGAGTAAGCAAAAATGAATGGAGAGAAAAGCCAAAAAAATTCACATACCCAGTTAATATTTCAGATATTAACAATTTTGGTAATCAACCGGTTGAAACATCTCAAAATCTATTCAAATCGGCAAGTATTTCCCCCATTAATAGCGAAGAAAATATGAATATTGACTTTGCGTCAATTTCCACCAGCAAATTGGGTAATTTTGATCTGAATAGTAATATTCATAGTCATCAAGAACATATAAGTATTTTGATAACTTGCAATCTAGTATTTCTCTTAGCAAAACTGAGGAAACCCATAAGGATACACCCCCAGTATTGAATGAGAATACTTTATCTATCAGCGGTATTAAAAAAAAACAGACGGGGTCTCAAATGTATAGGTCATTGAGTCCTCCACCCCATCGAAGAATCAAGTTATATTACAGATTATGATACTAAAAATAAATTTAAAGTTGATGTTAGGCTCGGTAACTATGCCATGCTTCTTTTTGCAAATCCAATTTAAACTGATGCATCCCTGTTAGTTAATGGTCATGCTCCTTCTAAGCACTTTACTATTACTAATGATGATATTTAGAGTGCTGTAAACAAGGTCGTTTCTACTTCACGAGCGTCACGGCACGCGCTTCGCGCGTTGTCGTGGCATGTGCTTTGCGCATGATAATGGCACGCACTTCGTGCATGGATTGTTATTCTTCAAATATCGTGTAGTTTATATATGTGAGGAGATGTAGAATGCATATTTGAATATGTCGACATGGTGAATATATTACTTTGTTTTAATATTTTATATTAGTATAAATATATATCCGAATACATACTAAGTACGATCAGGAAGAGAGATTTCGAATTGTGTAGGCGCATCAGGAAGCACATGGATCTAAGCATTCTAAATGTGTAAATATACTGTAGGTTCACCTTTGAAAGAGTAAACATAGGTATGCACAGCAGCAAATTTAAATGACTAAATATAGCAAAATTTAAATGAGTAAAAGTAGCATAAATACGAAGTTAAGAAAATTTGGGTTATTAATTATAACAGATTTGGCAGGCAAAGAATGGAAATGAGAGCAGCAAAAATTTGCCTTTTCACATCCATCATGATTTGAATTTTTTTTTTCTATAAAAAAAGAGTATTTGATAAGCAAAAAATGATAAAAACAACAAAAATATTTCAATTTTGGGAACGTATTACGACAGTTAAATTCAATCTTGGAGCAGAAAACTATTTGCACTGGTGTCTAGAAATTATTTGCAGCTGCACACTACACATTTTGTACAATCAGGTAGACCTTACACACCAATATTGCATGCCAGCTTCAAGTAATAATCATTTGGCAAAGTAATATAGTCCAATGCATACTTAATGAGTGCAAAGCATTATTGCCATATAGTACATATATATATATATATATATATATATATATATATATATATACTTAATGAGCGCAAATACATGAAGCGGAAGCACTACAGTCAGGGCGAAGCATTGCAATCAGTTTAGTACATATTTAACCAAAATTAATCTTATTTTCCTCTCTGTATTGAAGGGGAAAAAACATGAAACATGGAACACAAAAAAGAACAAAAAAAGAAGAAGAAACAGAGAAAGCATCCAAGTTGTAGATTCCTGCACGAAAGATTGTTGTTTTATGGCAGTGAAATGAAGGCATATATGGAGGAGTTCAAAAATATTGGGAAACAAATATATAAGGTGAGGTTTACCTGAAATTAGAAGCTTTCATAGAGTATGGAAGGCTAAAAGGAAGAAAGTGTTGTTCCCAGCACCAGCGGTTGAGAAGGAAAAGGAAGACCATGTAAATTTATAGGTGAAATACTATGCAATTACAGGAGATATCCCGTTATTCAAGGAGGAGAATATTAGCCGCTTACTTAAATTGGAAGGAAATTGAAAGACGAAAAGAAATTGTACGAAAATTTGGAAAGAGGAAAGAAACAAAAGAGTGCAATTACAGGAGATATCTCGTTATTCAAGAGGAAAAATACCATCCGTATATTTAAATGATGAAGCTTTTAGGGGAAAAAACGAAAATCTCAACATTTATGCAGATCCTTTTTTTTTTTTTTTTTTGAATTCAATCGGACTCGATATTCTAGGAGAAATAATAGCCTCTTACTTAAATTAAGTTTCCAAATAATAAAACAAAAATATTAGTCGTATACTCTGAATGTACGCAAATCCTATTTATTTAGAGTACTTTTTTTTGTACCAAAGGTTCACAACTCGATTATGTCTACCAATTGAGAATCCATTTTCAATCCTACCAATTGAGAATCCATTTTCAATCCTACCAATTTTGGATGTACCAATTTAAAATTATCATGTATACAGTAATCTATTTATTATATACCAATTGAGAATAAATCCTACCATAATTCTATGGTAGAATTGGTATACATAAATACCAAAAATCTGTAATAACCTACAATTCAATTTAATATGATTAAATATATGCATAACTCAATATTTGAATTGCATATTTGGATTATGGTACCAAATATGTTAGAATTTATATTACCAAATATGTACCATAATACAGTCTTATATTGTAATAATATTATATTTGGTAGAATTTGTATTACTGATTTAATTCTACCAATTATGAAACAATCCATTTATTCTATATTTGAATTGGTATTTCATACTATATTTGAATTTCAAATATATTACTAAAGGTTCACAACTCAATTATGTCTACCAATTGAGAATCCATTTACATTCCTACCAATTTTGGATGTACCAATTTAAAAATATCATGTATAAAATAATCCATTTATTATATACCAATTGAAAATAAATCCTACCAAAATTCTATTAATTAATAATAATAAATGTTTAAAATTGAACGCATTTACATGTGTTATAATTCTCGCCGCATGATTTATGATTTAATTGAAAATGATCAGGTCGCTCAAAAGGTATGACCTACAGGTAAAGGGCATTTTCGGTAGTTTGCGTGTACACCAAAAAAGTGTGACACCAAACCTATTCCGATTATTAATAAAGATAATCTGCAATACAAACTAAAATAAAAAAGAAGAAAAGGACCAAAAGTCTAACAGATATAGGTTCTACTGAAGAAACTGAAGAGGTAAAGGATTATGATTTCAGGAAAAAGTATATAGATAAAAATGATAAATGGAAAAAATAGCTTAAAACCATAGACAGCATTAGTTTCAAAAAAAGTGGCAAGAAGCTGAAGGTTAAAGATGATAACAGCAAACACAGTGACCCACTTTAGCTGCGATGTATCCTTGAATTGTATCCTATATTTTTAATTTTTTAATATTTTTTATGGTTATTATAGAATGGAACATAAGGGGATCAATTCCCCTAAAAGGCATCTTGACCTTTCAAATTTTTTGAACAAATACAAACCAAGTATTATAGGTTTGCTTGAGCATAAGTTAAATGATCAGAAATGAGCTGATCTACAAACTAGAAGACTTTCAAATTCGAATATTGTCAATAATAATATAATGGAGGCAATAGAAGAATTATGGTTCTACATAATCCTAACATATGGTTTCTTGTTAGTTTTTTCATTGATTTTCATTGCATCGTTAAAAATAAAGTGGCCTATTATTAAAGATCACATTTATTTATGCTTCCAATTTTGAAGATGATAGATTAAATTTGTACAATTGTATTGAGAAATTTAGCGATTATATTAAAAGCCCTTGGATTTTAATTAGGGACGTTAATACTGCATTTCACAATCATGAAAAGAAATGTGCTGACCCTGTCCCTTTTCAAAAATTGGAAAAGGTTGCCAAATTTGTTTTAAAATCTAGGTTAATTTAACCCCTATACTTGGTTATAAATTCACCTGGAAATCGGGTGAATTTAGAAATATTCATTGTAAACTAGATAGGGTTTTATTTAACCAAGATTTTATTAATCTCTTTTCTAATGTGAAATGTAGTACTTTACCCAAAATTCCATTGATCATACACCCATCCATGTTTCTTTTTTTTCTTTATAAAAGTGGAGTATTTAACTCCCCTTTTAGGTTTGTTAATGGGTGGGTTTATGAGGATTACTATAAAGAGGTTGTTGCTAGCAGTTATAATAATAACTTATGTGGCACTGGTTAATATAAATTAACAAAACTTTGCAAATTGTTAAATCAAATCTTAAAATCTGGAATAATTCTAGGAGTAAAAATGATATTAAAGCAACCAAGGATGATTGTGAAAGACTTCAAAATGATTTAGATGAAAACAACTCATATAAGGTTAAGGCTAACTCTTATTTTGATGCACAAGCCAACCTTGTTAATGCTCTTCATGTTAATTCGGTCAATCTTAGACAGAAGGCCAAGATGGATTGTTAAACTTCAGGAGATGAAGCTAGCAAGTTTTTTTATACTAGAATGTCTAATAGAGGAAATATAAATAATATTGGAAAACTTATTGATACTAATGGAAAAATAATTAATGAGGTCTGTCTCAGTGAGAAAGAGGCTACTAATTATTTTAGTTCATTATATAACACTTCTAATTATTCAATATCTTTCCCAATATTGAATTTAAGTATATTGTTAATTGTTCTGATATTCTTTTAGTTCCTGTCAGACATGAAGATATTAAAAATATCATTTTTAATGCAAATAATGATAAGAGTCCTGGACCAGATGGGTTTGATGCTAAGTTTTATAAAACACATTGGGCTGAAATGCAAAAAAAAATTGTGTGGTTCTATCTCTGAAGTTTTCAATTCTGGAAAACTGTTGAAAAACACAAATCACACATTTTTAACCCTGATTTCTAAAGCTGAAACTCCTTAGGGGTTAGAAGATTATAGGCCTATTGTTTGTTGCAATTTTATTTATAAAATCATTTTTTCTCTTTTATGCAATAGATTGGATTTTTTCTTAAATTTATCATTTCTGAAAAATCAGAGTGCTTTTATTCCTAGGAGGTTAATATCTGAAAAATCTTTATTAGCTCATGAGTTAATAAGAAATTCCAATATTAAAAATAAAAACCTCAGGTGTATCAAAATAGGTTTGCATAAAGAATTTGACAAAATAAATAGAAATTTTATCATATATATTATAAAAAAGGGAGTTAATGATAAATTATATGCTTTAATTAAAGAATGCATCAGCACTGTGACTTATTACGTAATAATTAATGGCTCCCCAAAAGGTTTTATTCACAACAATAGAGGAATTAGGCAAGGTTATCCTTTGTCATCTTATCTATTCTCAATTGTTATGGAATACTTTTCCATGCAAATGGAAATTGAACTAATAAATGAAAACATTAAACCCATTAACAGAAATAAAACACATGTTATACATTTATTATATGCTAATGACATGCTTTTATTTTTGAAAGCTATCAGGAAAAGTGCAGATGCTATTAGAAGAATTCTAGAAAATATGGGAAAATATGCTGGTATTTCTGTTAATTCTAATAAAAGCAAGATATATAATAGTAAGGAAGCTTTGCACAAAGAAGAGATTCTTAATCTCCAGAAATTTAATGAAGGAAAACTTCCTGTTAGATATCTTGGCATTCCATTAAGTATAAATCAGATTAATGAGAGAGACTATTCTAGATTATTTGACATTATTCATAGTAAATTAGAAGGATGGTCTAGCAAATTACCATCTTTGGCTAGTAGAATGAAACTCTCACATATTATCATCGCTGCAGTTATCATATATTAGATTCAATCACACAACATCCTTGTTAATGCTATTCAGAAAATTGAAAAAAATTATGCAAATTTTATTTGGAAAGGCAAGTAACACAAAATTGAATGCGATAAAGTTTGTAAACCAAAGAAATTTGGTGGATTTGGGCTCAGAAATATTCGAGATCTTTATGAGGTTTGTAAATTCAAATTTTTTTTTGGAAATTCTTGGAAGGAAAATCACTCTGGGCCAGATGGATGAAAGATAAATACTTAAAGAATAAAACATTTTGGATTGGCAGAAAGGAAAGTCAACATTCATATGTGTGGAAAAATATTTTAGATAGCAGAGAAATGGGAAGAAATCTTATTGGAAGAAAATTAAAGGATGGAAGTCAAATCAGTCTGTGGTTTGTCCCATGGATTTATGGAAATTCATTGATTAATCTCCTTGGATGGAATAACTTATATTTATTAGGTAGGGTCAACGAATATGTGCAGAAGATTATTTCTAATAACTGTTTGGAGCCTTCAAAATTTCCCTGTTGCTCTTATTTTTAAACATTAATTAATGGTATTCAAATTGATCAAAGCAGTTTTAAAGACATATGGTGTTCAAAGCTTTGTTCAAAGAAGAAATTTTCTTTTAAAAAAATTGTGGGAATTTCTCAAGGGGGTGAGGTGGAGGTTGTCCGACATAAGGTTATTTGGCGTAAAGCTAATTGTTCAAAAATGGCTCGTTGTGTCTTTTTTTTTCTTTTGAATAAACTTCCTACTTGAGAGAAATGCTACAAATGGAGTAAATATACTGAAAGCACTTATTTATTTTGCAAAAAGGAGATTATAAGCTCCAATCATTTATTTTCTGATTGTATATACTCCCAGTACATTTGGTTTAATGCCAAATGTACTTTGGGATTCAATCAAAATTATCCTATATTAAATATAAGGGACAATATTGATTACATTCTGAAATATTTCAAGCCCAAGTCCTACAATTTTAATAGAACTTGTTTTATGTTAACTGCCACTATTTATTATATTTGGAGAGAAAGGAATCAAAGGTTGCACCCAAACAAGGAAACCAATTGTTCCCGACTTTGGAAATGCATCTTAAATGACTGTCATATTATCAGGAAAAAAGTCAATAGACAAAGAAATGAAAGCATCTATAATCAGGCCATTTTTAGTAAAAATGCAGATTATGATAAGCAAGTTGAAGACTTATTACTTAATGGGAAGCTGAACTCCAATAAGCCTTCAAGTTATCAACCCAATCCAACTATGATGTATATGGCAATAGAGAGCAGTTCAGACACACTGACTTCCTTCCTGGAGGAGGTCATCTTAGCCTGGATAACAGTTATTATCACTGCAAAGGAAGTAATGTTATAAATTAGGTAAAAAAATCCTAATATTAATTATAAGAACAGTAACGCGTGGCCCTTGCCTATTACAAGGGGTAGAAATCACCTTCCACCCAGCAGTGGTCTAGAGTGCTATCTGGATATTCATTGCAATTTTGACTTCCTCACTAGACCATGTTTCAACTCTGATATCAGAATCATTTCTGCAAGAGAAGTAGACAAATTACTGATTTGAAACAATGTTATTTTAAGTGTAAATCGAATGGTTATCTACTATTTTTACCTGATACAGAAAGAATTGCTTCCAACAGTGATACAGAGTTCAATAAAATGCTGAAGAAAAGAAAATATGAAGAATAATTCATCTTTTTACAAAGAATTGGGGTGCATCACTAAAAAAGCATGCTTAATAACTAGATTTATCACTTGTCTAACTGGAGTGAAGGAGATAGCAGCAGAGCTGGAAAATTTGTAGACTTTGGAGTTCTCAAAAGACCTAGAAGAAGCTTCGATGCTTCGACTAGTTCAGATCTGAGCATTTCTGCTAACTTAGATTGTCATAGATTCGCTTTGGAAGACTACGAAGTCAAATTCAAACCCGATTGTTCTTTGAGGAAGAAGGAAAATAGAGACGTTTTCGATTGCAAGCCGCCTTGAAGCTTTTGAGAACTTGGCAGAGATAAATTCTCTCGAGAGCTCCCCATTTATTTAGGGTTTTAGTGTTGTGTTGTGTTTTGCCGAATTATGTTTTGCGACTAGGGTTTGATGGTTTTCTTGTGATATTATTGGGTTTGAAAGAGTATTATTCAGCTGGAAAGAAAAATCAATGTATATGTCAAATAACAACACAATATGGATAGCGTTTAAGGTGCGTTCTTAACCAACGCGAGCGGGGCATTTGAGCAGGGTATTTGAGCGTGGTACTGTAGCGAACGGGGAATGTGTTTTTAGCGGCGAACGGGGTATTTGAGCGTGGTATTTTTAAAATAAGATATAAATAGATTTGATTAGACAAATACGACTACAAGTACAGATACAGTTTCTAATACAAATACAAGTACAGTTACAGATACAAAGACAAATTAGCGCAGACCAGTAGAAACCAATCGATCTCTAATGTTATCTCGAACTAATGCCATTTCTTGGTTTCCATCTGGGTGTACACGTTCAGTGCCTCTATTCGTCGTATTTCTCATACTGTAATATTCCGCCATGTAGTGATCGGGGATTAGTTCAGGATTATCATCAAACGCCATAAAATCACGGTCACCGCTATTATATTTGCGTATGAAATTGTGTAAGGCCATTGTAGATACGACAACTTTCACTTGAGTGTTGAACCGAAACGTAGGCATCTTGTTGAGAATGGTAAATTTCTTTTTCCAAATGCCAAATGTTCTTTCGCCGACCATCTGTAGACTCGAATGGTAGTAATTAAAGACTTAATTGACTGACTTTGGTTGATTCGTGGTATCACGGAAATGCGGAATATGGTACCGCATATTTCGGTATGGCGGTAAATATCCAGTCTGAAGTGGATAGCCCGAATCAACCAAATAATACTGTCCAGTTGGAGGGCTAGGAAAGTTAGAGCTTCTATCGTTTGTAACAGCATTAAAAATTCTACTATCATGTGCAGTCCCTTCCCAACCCGCCATAACATACGTAAATTGTAAATCGAAATCACAAACCGCTAATATATTTTGAGTTGCAAAACCCTTTCTGCCGATATAAGGGATAATTTGATCAGCGGGTAAATGTGCAGATACGTGTGTACCATCTATAGCGCCAATACAGTTTTTAAAATACGGATAATACCGGGTTGAATTTCTGATGTGAGGTGGAACAGTAGTAAATTGTTGTTCTCCTGGTTTTATTACATCCGCAGTGAGTATTTGAAAACCGTTTAGGACATCATGAAAACAAATGGAAATTGTGCTACTTGATCATTGAAATCTTTCTTGAAGGTGTCTATTTGAAAGCCCAGTAGCCATTGTATAAATGAAAATTCCAACCATTTCGACGACACAAATTTCTGGTCTGGAAGCGAGGCCATGATGTTGCAGTTTTTCACATAATGCGTGAAAGTAAAGTCTTTTCATCCGGAAATTATTTTGACATCGGTTTTGATGACCATTCAAAATTTCGTTGATCCAAGATAAGTCATTGAACTCCGAAATATTAATCCGCGTCATATGATTTCTCGTTTCAACCCGAATCAGATATACCCCGTAGAGATCAATCATATCGTCGTAATTGAAGGATGAATCGGAGTTAGACATTAATTGAAAAAATAGAAAGAGTTCAAGAAGTTGTTGAAAGAGTATTGTGAAAAGTGTTAAGGGTAGAGGAGGTGATTTATGAAGAGGAAGGGGAGTTGAAAATCAAGTCATTGGCGTCCGACGTGTTGGACGCCAACGGCTTGATTTTCAACTTTCACTCAGCGTACCATTTGACAGTGGAAATCAGTCCAACATGTCTGCAACTGACTAGGAACGCACCCTAAAAGACAGCAGAGCTCGAAAGTACAGCTCATACAATAATCAATCAATCTGAGTCGACAAGCACTGTCCAATTAAAGATGCACATACGATCCAAATCGCCAAAACAGTACCACATACCAATATTGTATCAGCATGCTTAAAGATTTCAATCCTAGCTGTCAGCAAATCTGAAGAGGAAGTCGACGGCATGGGCCCCATTTTAGATAGGGTACGCCACATGTCATCAACTAAATGGTCCAGACTTGCGCTTAACTATCCACACCATACACTTACATGAAGATAATATATCATGTTAAGTTAATGATACGATAGTCTGAGTAGAGCAGCAGACAGTGGAGTATGGCAAGCGCAAGCATGACTTCCTTTGCTGCTTCAGCCTTTGTCTTCCCTTCCAACCCATCAACTCTTACAAAGAACACTTCCAAGTTCAGCTCTTTCTCTCCATCGAAACCATCGAATAATAATTCAAAGAAGCTGACCGTGATCAGAGCGGAAACCAAAGATGCTCCGGCAGCTACAGAAGAAGCAGCAACTGCAACAAAACCGCCACCAATCGGCCCCAAGAGAGGAGCAAAGGTAAATATATGATTAAGAACGTTTTTAATTCCTATCATGTTGCTCGATCTGTACTTCGATGAATCGACGAACATATTGTGTGCTACTGAATGTCAGGTGAAGATCCTGAGAAGAGAATCATACTGGTACAATGGAACCGGATCGGTCGTCACTGTTGATCAGGTATAAGTTCCTCTTCTTCTTCTTCCTCGTATGTAGGTGCTTAATGGTAACCGAGCGGAGGTTGAATTTGTTTCTAATTTCATCATGGCAGGATCCAAAAACCCAGTATCCAGTGGTTGTGAGGTTCAGCGCAGTGAATTATGCTGGTGTATCTACCAACAATTATGCCCTCGATGAGATTCAAGAAATTTTATGATCTATCTGTGTTTGTATTCTTAAAACGGTAGTTTCAGATTTGTACATGTTAATGTTTGTGCCGGCTGTTATATTATCTAATCGATTTTCCCTTCATGGCTTTGCTTACAGTTTTTTCTGGTCAGCGCATATGATTTGGATATGATGTATTAGTAACAGCAAATAGTTTTACCGTGTCTCCAAATCAGTACACTGCTTTCTAAGTAAAATTTGGTGCAGATATGGTGAAATGGTTAATGGTATTTTAATTTGCAAAATCAAACAGAAAAATCATTAAATTTTTGCAACCAAAGTTCAAAATTTCGGAGATATGCATCTAAAAAAAACATACATATTGCCCATAAGAACTCAGATCATTACTAACAATCCGTTCTATCCACCACGTTCTCTTTTATCATCGGAAACACAACGAACTTATCAGCCACAAAAAAGACGGACTAGCCACGGGCTAGCATTACAACGACAAAAACTTGTTAGAAATAAGTATTTGTGTTTGAGTAACTTGATGTCTTTAGTTACCTAGTCTTTAGGAATGTGTCTAGAGTTTAGGAAGCAATTTCTTATTTCTTTCTTTATTTAAAGCTTATGAGAGTATCTCCAACGGTTTTGCCATCCAAAATTACAAACATTCCACTTACAAAATGGAATTGGGGTGTCACCCTAACAGTTTTCCTGTTCGGGAGTCATCTGGACAAAATAAAATCAGGCGCATATTGAACAGGTGTATAAAGCCCAAGCGTATGTTCAACAGGTGCCTATGAGAAACCAAACAGTTGTGTAGATTACTTACTGCAATTGATGCCTACACCATAAATTTTACTTCAATCAGTTTAGTCAATGATTGCGGTAATTTATACTCCACAGCAACGTGTGAGCCATCTAATTTCGCCACATAATTAAATGGACTAGACAAATTATGATCGTGATTGAGTAAGTCAATGACTCCTATTGAACAGCCTACGTGGACCAAGAAAATTATAAAAGGTTTAAAGGGCAAAAAACTCCAGGCGCCTGACCCTTGGCGCCGTTTCAACAGGAGCCCAATATCGGGCGCCTGTTTAACAACTACCCCGACCAATTATATGTTTGTAACCGAAATCGCTAAATTTTCGATCAATTTAAAATTCTACACTCTGTTGGAAGCATTTCTGAGTGCATATATTACATATCTGTAATAATTGAGCACTGTTAGAGATGCTCTGAGATATAATCAATTTGGACGAGTGAATAACAATGTAGTTTTTTAATTGTTTTACATTTAATCTCTCTCCTCACTCTAGATCTAATTCTAATACGGTATCAAAGCAAGGTTAAAGAAAAGAGGGAGAGAAGATAGAGTCACAGTGAGTTTTTATTCTATCATTTTCATTTCTTTAAGTAAAAGGTTCCAAAAAGAGGGCTGAGTTTAGAGATCAATCTTCAAAGATAAATTGTACAAAGAGTCAGATGATCAAACTGGGATAACATACTTGATGTCGGAGGAGAAAGAGAAGTGGGCAGATAAGATGTACTTAGGGAGCGAGTATTACTTTGGAGGGTATTAGTTGGAGATAATGAATAAGCTGGAGAAGATTGAGCAAATGTACCCTGATCTGGTGTAACAACAAAACTATGATTGTCTGGATAAAAGAAGGAAAGGGAAAGAAAATGGCACTGCATATGGAAATTGCGATGACCCAGGCAGAAGTTCGTCGGACGGAGGCTGAAATTCATCAAGAAAGATGCTGCAAGGTGAGTTGAAGCTAATGAAAGCATTGCATGAAGATCTCATGGCATGAGGAAGAAGAACCAGGGTGGTATTATTGTGTATCCGTATGTGCACCATTTTCATGCACACATGTGATACGCTGATAAACTATTAGGAATAAGTCCAGATCTGTGCAATGTAATCCTGGCTTGTTGAGTGAGAGGCGAGCTAAGAAATGGCAATGTAATAATAATAATTTCGGCCTCTTTGTGTAGATTTGTTCTCGGCCTGTTAAGCTTGTGTACATGTATAAATATGTGTACGTTTGGTCATTTCGGAGTGAATGAAGGTGATCATTTTCTTGTGCAATTTATATTCTAGTTGTAATTGTAGTTGTAGCTGCTTCTGTTTCATATCATTTCAGTAGTTTTTTAGTTCTCTCAATTTCAATAGCTTAAAGTAGCATTTAGTTAGTTTAATTAGTGTTAGTTTAAATAGGTTTAGATTGTAATCTTTTTCTGCATAGAATTTAAATTGTTCAATTTTTATCACTATATGTCATTGATTATTCATCAAAATTGTTGTTCTTGATTCCGCAATCAAGTTCTTGCTATTCGAAACCATCAAATTGCCATTTCTCATTATTATAACCACCAGTTCATCTTTTTCATGTTAGGGTTTCCCTTGCATTTCCTCAAACACCTTGATAAATCCCCAACTTCCCGTAATTAACTTTTCCTCACTAATTCACCATTAAACCACCAAGAACCTTCGCCTACAACCTCCTTTTCCACCATCACTAAACCCTGTTGTGCTCGCTAATAATTCCTACAAGTGTTTGTTGAAATTCCCACTTCATCAAATCAACTCAAAACCCCGTGGCCAATCAGTTAAACCCTAATGATCCTGCCATGCAAATTGGTATCAAAGCACTGGTTGGAGGTCAGATCCATTGATGGTCAACAACTTAACAATGAGGCTCAAAACCTTCTCCGACATGGCGAACCACAAAATGACAGATGACAGAGACAAGAGGAAATCAATTGAAATCTGGAACAAAGGCTGGAAGGAATTGATAAGAGATTCGATGAAGCTAAACAAAGGATGAATCAGAGGTTTGATCGAATCACCACTCTGATTGAAAAGAGGAACCAAGAAAGGTCGCCGCCTCGTCCTCAGAATCCACCATCATTACAGAATGCTCCACTTCTTCCACCACCACAATAGGTTCCACAATATGTACCTTACCAAGAAATGCCTTACCACCACCACCTCCTTGACCTGCACTCAGAAACTTCAATCAACCTCCTCCATTTCCAGAACAGTATAACCATCCCTTACTCTATCAAGAATACTACTGTCCTCCTCCAATCCAAGAACCAAGAAATTTTTTAATGCCAGAAAATCCTCCTTACTATAACTATCCATATATCTTTATCCTCCTCAACACCATAACCATAACCCCCATTATACTGTTAAACTGGAATTTCCCATTTACTCTGGAGAAGAAGACATCACCATTTGGTTAAGGCAAGTGAACAATACTTTAAGTTCCATAAAACCGATGAAGTAATGTGGGTGGAGATGTGTGCCTTTGCCTTAAGGGGAGAGGCTTGGCAATGATATTATTGGTATATATATATATATATATACATATATATATATATATATATTGGCACTGTTGAGCATGCTGGTGCATGGCCAGTTTTTAGAGAGGAGATACTTGTCAAGTTTAACCTAGAAGAGATGGGGAGAACTTATGAAACCTTGTGTAAACTCAAACAAACTACCATTGTTACGGATTACCTTAGCAAATTTGAGCAACTGAAGGCTGTTCTTGAAACCCTACCTCCCAAATTCCTGTACGATCGATTCATTGGTGGCCTTAAAGAGGAGATAAGAGGTATGATGTTATGACATCTAGACCCCATGATTTCAGAGAAGCTTTGGCCAAAATGTATGAAACCAAATACCTCCAATCCAAGAAGCATACCAAGGACTCCTCATTTCATAGCTCCACTAGCAAAAATATACCACATTCCCAACCTACCAGCAACCCTTACCCACCTCAAACCAATAAAACTCAACCACCAGAGAATGTTCCCCCTGAATCAAAGGAAAACCCAACTGAAATCCGAGCTAAAAGAGGAGGATTAACCCTAAGCCAGATAATATAAATGAGATAACAAGGCCTATGCTATGGGTGTAAAGAGAAATGGTCACGTGATCATAAATGTAAGCACCCTCAAGTTTATGTTTTAGAAGGAATGATGCCTCTAAGTGAAGAAGAGGACAATGAATGTGCAATAGAAGTGGAAGAGAAAGAAATCCCTAACCAAGAAACCCTATCCATTACCCTACAAGCATTGTGTGGTGTGTCTGCATTATCCACCATTAAAGTTCGAGGGCACATTCAAGGCAAATCAGTACAAGTATTGATAGATTCCGGGTCTACGCACAGCTTTATCAATGAAGGATAGCTAGAAAATTGGGTCTGAGAGTTGATAAAACTAAAGTGTTTGAGGTGACTGTGGCAAATGGGGAAAAGCTGAAAGGACCAGGCATTTATAAAAAGGTGATTCTTAAATTTCAGGGTTGTGACATGCCAGTGGACTTGTTGTTATTTCCATTGGAAGGTTGTCAAGTTGTTTTGGGTGCTCAACAGATAAAAAGGCTAGGAGAAGTCACACTCAATTTAGAGAAATTGCAAGTAAGATTCTAATACAATAACAAGGAATATACTTGGTAAGGAATAAAACAAGATGACCTGAAAATTGTTGATAAGAAGAAGTTCTGTAAAGAAAGCAATAGTGGTCAATTAACTATGATGATATGCTTACAAATTGTAGCTGTTGAGAACAATACAGAAGTTATTACTAAAATTATTCCCCCTGAAATTCAGGAAACCCTAAAAGCCTTTCCATCCATTACTAAACCCATACTAGCCTTTCCACCACCAATAATCTATCACTACAACAAAATATGATATTTATAACGCTTTTTAATAGAACATTTTCTAAATTGTTATTAATTACACTTAATTCTTTCTTTAGCCTTTAATTTTTTTTAGTAATAAGGGTGTAACGCGGTGTAACGCTGGCTTCTATTCAAGGCTACTTCACAAATAATTATTCATCTCCCCCGCAAACTCTTCCTCCATAGCAACATCTCACAAATCATCTAGCGATTGCCGAAAATGTGGTCCATCTCCAATCTCCTCACGGTCTCCCTCTAAAACTCCTTCCATCTTTAATCTCTATTGAAGTTAGGGTGGCGTGTTTCTAGTATTTGATTTGGATTTTGGTAAGCGATCCTTATTATTTGTTTGTATATATTGTAGATCTGAATTTACGATTATGGAATCAATTTGGATTTATGATTTTAGGGTTGCGATCTGAATTCATGATTATCTGATTCAATTTATAATTTTATACTTTATTATTACCTTTCCCTCAAAGAAAATATGGTTGACATTTACTGATTTATCATTAACTTCCTACTACAATTTTATGCAGGACATTGTTACTGATACAGTAATACCCAGTTGTTCTTACAAAGTCATGATGCAAATAAACATTATGAATCATTATTTAAATTTAATATTTTACTTCTAAACAATGTTATCACAGATATCCTCATCTAGGAGCTGAACCAACACAAGTGCAAATCTAACACAATAATTTGATACCTAGGTCAACCAAACCATTGTAGATCATTCTTGAAGCTCTCATTGTATGTATGTATATGTATCGATAATATATTTGTATGTGTATATCTAACAAGATATATTTGTATGTATATATTTACTCGTATATGTACTAATGTCATAAATATACATATCTATACTCATATTTCGTTAAGCTGCCATTCGTTACTTTAGAAATATGTTATATATATTGTTTACTTTGAAAATATGCTATATCTATAGTTTACTTTGATAATATGCCATACATATTTCATTGGTCGAGGGGAGATGTTAATGACAAGTACCTCCCATACAAATATGCTACATGTATTGTTTACACTGAAAATATTGGCTTCACAGTAAGCCATCCATTACAATTCATAGCATATATTTGAACATACATATCAGATTATTGGTTGTCTCTCAGATTTTTTTTTTTTTTACAATTTTGAACCTGTCAATTCCAAATTTACAAAATTTACCCACATCAATATCATTTTTTCGAGTTTATTAGTTTCAAAGATAAAGGATTTTAAATCAAATCCAGTTTGAATGTTGTTTGATTGCTCAATTAATTTTTTAAATGATAAGTGAAAAAAGTCAATTTCAGAGATATCCAGAGTTTCTAAAATTTGTGAGTGCCAGTTTGGAACAATTTATAGCATCCTTGTTTCATGTACACCGATTTTCGAAGCTAGATGATAACTGAAAAAATAATAATGAAATAATAAGGTACAAGTTAATTGATTTGTGGGGGTAATTCAATCAAGTTCCTACTTCATAATGATCATTGATTGCCATAGTATAAGGTACAATTTAATTTAGTTTGCTTTATTGAAAAAAAATGAAATAATAAGCACTACCGTATGCATATGATGTTAAATTGGTTAACTTGTTTATATAAATCAAAAACAAATTTCTCGTAGTAGTTTCTGCTAATTATTCTATTGTTTGAGATTTGCGTTGAACATTTGTTCCATTCTTCATATTTTCTAGCAACGATTTTCAACCAAGGCATGTTATTAATTTTGGGTTCTACGTTATGGTCTACTATATGTTTTCCCTAAGTGTTAAAACTTTTTTTTGAATAATTTTTACTGCACCTAGGTCAGTATTTTGGTATAATTTGGGTACTATTATTTACGGACTAAAGAGTGCGCAGGATTTTATGTTCCTGTCCATGGATTTGAATGGAGCTCAGATCTGTTTGCAAACGTGAATGCTTTAATGGTTGAAACAAAATTCAAGTCAAGCACTGCAGATGTGTTTTTTTTATATATAGTTTTATTTTTCTAGTACAAATTGCTTTGTGACACATGCATTGCTTATGGATAGTCGTATCATTATAAGCTTTTCAGCCTTCATCATAAAATAGTTTACTTCAAGCAGTAATGGTTATACAAAAGCACTTAACAAGTTGGATAGAGAAGTGGCAAAGTATGATGAGCTTAAGGCATAAATATGTCGCTAGGTTATCAACCATTTTTTTAGGAAGGACCAATTTTGTTCCAAATGATACTCGGATTGTTGGGCATGACATTAACAACGAGATATAGTTGGCATTATTCGTCAGAAAATTTTGTTCAAGAATGTACCAAAGCAATTGTTGAAGTACATTTTTTTATATTTTTGATAATAATATTATTTTATCAGAAATTATGTGTTGGATAAGGATTAAATTAGCATTGTGGATATAAAGGGCTAATTTGTTATTTGTATTTACTATTTATCATATTCATGTTTCATCCAGTCAATTAATTTTTGCTAAGCATGCATGCATATGCAAATTAGATTAACATGTGAATTAAATTCCATAGGTAATAGATGTCTAGTGTTTATGGACTAGTTTGGTTATTACCTTTAAAGTAGCACTCGCTAGAAGTAAATGCACATGAACATAGTTGCATGAAGGCGTATGTGATAACTGGTGCGATTGGTTTCTGATGTGGATTGGAAGGAATGGGTTTGAATTAGCAATAAATGGAGCTTTAATAATTTTTGGGTGAAGGAGGGGCTGAAAACATTGGTAGTGGGTTCAGCGGATATTGGGGATAAATTAGTTGACAAGGAAGTAGTTATACATTATGATGAACATTATAATTGTAGGGATACAGTATGTGTAGACAATATAATAGAAAGGATACAGAACATTGGCTGCTTTTGAAATGAAAATGAGAAATATGTGCATGTTGCTATGGAAATGTAGTTTCTGATGATAAAAACAGATAGTGTGGTTATTATAAAAATAGTGTGTGATAATCAATTTAATAAAGGGTTATGCGAATATAATATAGATGATCCTGGTAAATATGCTTCTGCGGATGTTATGGTGGTCAACATATGTAATGTTACTAAGGTTATATATATGAATGAGAAATTTCATGGGCAAGAAAGTGAACATGGAAAATGATGAAATGCTAAACGTCATTGGCTCAAAGGATATGCAAAAGGTCAAGGAGATCTCCTGCAAATGTGTTTAGTAATGCCAATTAGAATGCTCATTAGGTTGAAGCTAACTAGTAATAGGATATTCTAGGACCCTATGCTGAAATACGTAGTTGTGACTAGAAGAGATTTCAATAGTTACTGCGTAGAGCGAAGCATTGCGTGAAGATAATATCTTTGAGCATAGGCTGACTGCAGTAATAATTTTGGTTCCATATTTTAGACAAACTTAAAAAATGATCAATGAGTTGCATCTTTCAAGAAGAATGCGTAGCACTCAGGAATGGTTGATTTGCTTTTACTGTGGTAGGCAATTGTATTTTTAAATATTATACAATAATCAAGCATTTCTCCTTATTTTTGGAAATGTGTGTTTTGTTCAGGAATGTTTATTCAAATATTTCAATATTCACTAACAAATTTGTCTTTCGTAACAGAGTGAGTACAAGTTTAATGTACTTTATGCTGTAGTAATCTTTTTTCTATTTAGTTTTGGAGCTTGATCACTCTTTCTTCCCATGTGTATCCTTAATTGTATGTTGATGGAAAAAGATTGGGTTTACTTACACAGGTAAATAGATAATCCAATATTCTCAACTGTATTTAATTTCAAAAAATAAAAATATTTGATGTTAGAACTCAACTATTATGTTGATTTTTTTTTCATTATAGAACTTCCAAGGAGTACTCGCAAGGGGCAAGAAGCTTTGCAGATGTTGCAAAAAGAAATATAAGAAATGTAGAGAAACTTTTATGCACTTGTTTATATTGTCGAAATCTCGGTCGACAACATGATGACATTATTGTTGAGCATTTAATTATAAGGGGGGATGGATCCTACGTATAAGACCAGTACTAAGTGGTATCATCATGGCAAACAATTAAATGTGGGCGTAGACATGAAGTTGGACAATGCACTTAATCTACTTAAAGCTATTCATTTTGAAGATGAAGACTTTTTGAATCATGTTTTTTTTTACTGATGTTAGTGAAGACGAGGATGTTCAAAAACAAGAGGATGATTTACTTAAGAATTTGGAGGATGCAGAAACCCCCTTATATCCTGATTGTGTAGATCAAACTAAATTATCTGCCACCACTGCTTTGTATAATCTTAAATGTGAGGTTGGATTATCCGATAATGGTTTTGATAAGCTTTTGAACATACTACAGTTGTTGTTGCTGGTGAATAATGTACTTCCTAAGACTTTGTATGATGTAAAAAAGTTTCTCAAAGTATTTAACATGGGGTTTGAAAAGGTTCATGCTTGTAAAAAGGATTGTCGTATTTTTAGAAAAGTGTTTCAAGATTTAGAAAGTTGTCTAAAATGTAACTCTTCAAGATGAAAGATAAATGAGGACACCAAGGAGATTATACAAGGTGTTACAGCTAAAGTGTTGAGTATTTTCCAATCATTCCAAGATTTAGGAGAATGTATAGATCTCAACAGATGGCAGAAGACCTAAGGTGTCATTTCAATTATAAAAGCAATGATGGAAAAATGCGACATCCTGTAGATTCTGTAACATGGAATGCAACGGACGAGAGGTGGAAATCATTTTCATCTGATCCACTCAATCTCAGACTTGGTCTTTCTTCAGATGGTGTCAATCCCTTTGCCTCGATGAGCTCCAAATATAGTTGTAGGCCATTAATGCTTGGGACATATAACCTCTCGCCTATGTTATGTATGAAAAAAGAAAATATAATGTTAACTTTAATAATTCCTGGATCAAAGCAACCTGGAAATGATATTGATGTGTACTTGGCGCCATTAGCAGAAGACTTAAATTATTTATGGAATAATGGAACTGATATATATGATGCATTCAATAAATCAGTTTTTGATTTAAGAGCAATTTTACTATGAACAATAAACGACTCTCCAGCCTATGGAAATCTTGCAGGATGTTGTGTAAAAGGCGAAAAATCTTGTCCATTATGTGGTGTTAACACTCATCATCGATGGTTGAAGCATTGTCGAAAAAATGTTTATATGGGACATAGAAGGTTTCTAGACCCTTCACATCCATGGAGGAAACAAAAAACTTGGTTTGATAACACTGTAGAGGATGGCAATAGACCTAGAATTCTAACAGGACGAAACATTTTGCCATTTTGGATGGTTTTCTAAATTTTTTGAGAAAGATAAGAATGAAGAAAAAAAGGAGGATGAGTAAGAAGAAGCTAAAGACAGAGTTGAGTAAGAAGTTAAAAAGTAAAAAGAGGAAGGGGAAGAGTACTCATAGTAAAGAAGACGAAGATGATAGAAAAAAGAGCTATTAAGGTGGAAAAAAAAGATCATTCTTTTTTTATTATCCATATTTGAAGGTTAGTATTAAAATTTAATTTTGTCTAGTAGACCTAACAATATAAAGTTAATAAATTGATGTATTATTGATATTTGTAGGAACTTCCTTTGCGACATAATTTAGATGTGATGCATGTTGTGAAAAATGTTGTTGAACGCCTACTAAGCACGATGTTGCCTGACAATAGATCGAAAGATGGAATTAATTCAAGGAAGCATTTGGAGGAATTGGGGATTCAACAAAGTCTTTATGCACAACCTCGTGGGAATGGAATATACTTACCACCGGCTCCATATAACTTGTCACCGTCCGAAAAGAAAAATTGTAAAAGATTACATGATTTTAAAGGTCCCGATGGTTATTTCTCAAATTTCGAAAGATTTGTGTCATTAGAAAAGTGCAACAATAGTGGGTTGAAGTCGCATGATTATCATGTCCTAATGCAACAATTGTTACCTGTTGCGGTTAGAGATTTGTTACCAAAAAAAGTTAAAACACTAATAATTCGTTTATGTTCGTTTTTTCAATTAAATATGTCAACATGTTCTTGAAAGAGAGACATTGTGGTGACTTAATGATGAGATTATTGAAATTTTGTGTGGACTCGAAAGATATTTTCCACCTTCCTTTTTCGATATAATCGTACATTTGACAATTCATCTTGGAAGAGAAGCCCAATTATGTGGTATGGTTCATTTTCATTGGATGTACCCTTTTGAAAGGTATATGAAAACGATTAAAGATTATATAAGGAATTATGCACGACTTGAGGGGTGTATTGCAGAACCTTATCTTGTAGAAGAATCAATGAGATTCTTCAGTGAATTTCTATAAAAGAAAATACAAATGGAGCAGAAAGAAGTCTGAAATGAAGATTATGAAAACAAAGCAATACTTGAGGACGTCCAATTTTAAAACCGAAGACAATTACATTGTCATCAAATGAAAAAGATATTGCTCATTTGGTTGTGCTAACGAATATAGCTGCAGTGGAACCATACTTAGAGTAAGTACATAATATATTTTGTTTATACCTTTTTAATAAATTTTTGATGTTGAATATAACTTGGGTAAAATTATTTAAACACCAGTATGCATTTGGAGGAGTTACAAAATTCTGATAAGAGTTTGGAAAAAAATGTGACATTACTATGGAAAAACATACTGATAATTTCTTTAGATTGGATTAAAAAGAAAGTTAGTTTAATTTTAATTATCCTTCCACGGACAAAAAAATTTCTTTTTTACTTCAAAATTTATATAAAACGATTTGACTATAGGTACCTTTTCAATCAACAAATGATGAAATACTAAGATGGATTGCTTTTGGCCCAAGTTGTAATGCATTGTCCAATAAAGGTTATATAATTAACGGACGTCTTTTCACACAAAAGACATTGAAAGAGAAACCCAAAACTATGGGGTCACTTACGATGCGACTACCATGTGTAGGGCAAGTGCAAAAGATATTTCTTAAAGAGTTGATGTGGTCACTTATTATGGGTTGTTGGCAGACATAATTTTGTTAGACTATCATGTTTCTTATATTCCCGTATTCAAGTGTCACTGGGCAAATATAGGAAATTGGGTGAAGGTTGAAGATGGATTCACTCTTGTCAATTTACAACAAAATCAAGCTTTATTTGTAAAAGATCCATATATCCTTGCATCTCAAGTAAAACAAGTTTTTTATTCTAAAAAGAATGACCATTCTAATTGGTATGTTGTAATGAAAGCACCACTAAGAGGCTATCATGAGTTAGAGACAGATGATCCTATTACGGAAGTTAGCTTTGTTTGGAAAGACTGTGAAGAAGCCGACATGGATATTGATTCGGTTGAGAATGTTGGCCATGTTAGAGAAGATTGTGAAGGCATATTTGAGTAGATTTCCATATTTATTTGCTTGTGAGTTTTGTAATTCCTACTTATTTGCTAGAATACGATAATAGTACAGATTTAGAGCGTAATATTAACAAATAAACTGGTTTACGCATTTTTTAAAGACGAAGTTAAAAAGTACACAAAATATTTCATTGTTCAATCTACATGTAGGAAAGTCTAAAGTATTATTTAATTTGTATGCCTTATTTGAATTTGCAAATAATTTCTCTGCAAATAAATTGGTTATGTCATAGCTGATGTCGAGTGAACATTGTATACCTTTATTAAAATCACATCAATATTCAAATTGAGTGAACATAGTATCAATATCATTACTATTTTTTTACATATTTTAGATGTGGATTTTATATAACCCATTGTCTGTAGTGTCTTGTTTTGACACGTTATCATGCAGACCTATCATATTTGAATATAGTTTCATAATATGTTTTGTAATTATTTTTTTGTTATTGTTTAAATAGTTCGTTGCTTGTGGTACAGAAAATGAGCAAATGTGGGAATGTGAGGACTAGACATATGCAAAAATAATTCGACGAGCATAAAAAGAAAAGCGCAACAAATAAGCAGCTTGGAGACAATCAAGCAGACAATGAGATTACCCTTTCTAAATTGGTAGGCTCATTCATTTTTTTCAATGCTATTAGATGATTTTCTAAAAAAAATTCAATGCTATAAGATGATTTCTAAGCTAGTGCATAACTAGAGGACATGAAATTTGTTAGCTATAGATTTTATCCCCAGTCAGTAGTAATTGTAAATATAAAAGATAGAAAAAAAGGAAAAAATATTGAAGTATATACATAGAAAGAACATGAAATATAGGTTTCATATAATCAACTTACCTAGCCGTCCCTTCGCTATGCTTATGAAATGATAGTGGGACACTTGCAGGTATTTGATTTTGGGAATTTCCAGTTTAGCAATGTTTTTTAAGTTGGACCAAATTATTTTATTACACCTTGAAATTATTAACTCATACTTAGCCATGTATTTGATGATGTAAAAGTTACTTTCTAGGTTCAATTGCAAAAGTTTTGTAATTTTTGATTTCACTTTCTAAACTGTATTTCATCTTATAAGAAGTCATGTCATAAAACATAACATTGGTGGCAATGGATTGGGAAATGTTGGAATTTGTTATATATGCTCGACTTTAACCAAATAACTAGGAGCGTCCTCTTAGAAATAAAGAATTTACATAGATTCTTTGCTAATATTCACGTTTAGTGTCATAAATCAAATATTCAGGCTATGGGATGCTAACTAATTTGTTTTTTTTTTAAGTTTTACCTCAACATGAGTTGTTTCCATATTAAGCATTTTCTCGAAATTGTTGTTGCAAACCAAAATTAACCTTGATTAGTTTGTTAATATTTGTATAATAAATTGGATAATATTATTTATCGATATTTAGTCCTTTTTCTAGCTATTTGTTTATAGTGAATCGAGATAAATGGTAATGGTGCTTTCTGACATGCTAGAGCAATTTCATATTGCAAATTTGTTTATTGCTTTAAATGAAAAAAATATTCCTTTTATTTGTTCTGATTTATTGCCATGAATTTGGTATCTCTGTGAGTACAGTTTCGAGTGAAATATCCCTGATTGATTGAATACTTTACCTTGTATTTCTACAATCAACTTGAAATCGAAATTCACTTTATATATGTACATGGCTTTGGATTGATTTCTTTAGTTTTCCTTAATGGAATTTTGGATAAGGTTGTCACAAAATTCACCTTTTTCCATACATTCTTATATCTGGTTTTAATGTCATATATGCACTTTCGTATGCAACAACAATTAAAAATTATCTATTGGCAATACACATGTAACGACCCGGAATTTTGGGGCCAATTTAAAAATTTTTATTTTAGAAAATTAAGGGAATTTTAATATTTAAAATAATTTACTTTAAATAAGAACGACTAAAAAATTATTTTAAAACGAATAAATTCAATTTAATTATAAAAGTGGAGTTTAAAACAGCGCTGCAGTTTGAAAATTTGAATTTGAACTTTGACTGACTGTACATGATTCATTTTAAATCAGAATTGAACGAAACCAGAAATATTCAAATCTGTTTAATCATATCTTTCCAACGAATCTGAAAAACTGAAATTTTGTTTTAAAAATCAAAAGTTATGGCCAATTCAATTTTTAGGAAGGTCGCTGTAGAATTTATATATATATTATATAGGGCCCAAAAGGCTACTTTTCACATATGAAGGAATTTCGACTTGAAACCACGTCCATTGAGTTCGGAATGACGTTTCTTCATTGAAAAACAGTAAGCACTTATATATTTTGAGTTTCGGAATTTATTTGTTTAAAAATGTATTTTTAATAGTAAATATATTGGCCTTAAAAGTAGTCATTTTTCAGACGACCTCTGTTTTCGACGAAACCACTTTTGTTGGAACCTAAATGTCAAATTATTGCTAAGTTTCAATTTTCATAATTTTTCGAATTAATATGTGAGCGTGGCAAAGGAAAACGTGTTTTGACTGTTTCAGTCAAATTTAATCGACTAGAAAATGGTCATTTTTCCAACAGTCTCAGAATTCAACGAAATTAGTCTTGTTAGAACTGTATCGTCAAAACATAACTAGAAATAATTTTTCTGTAATTTTTAGAGGTCGTATGTGGCCCCGGTGAATTTAAATGCACGATCAAATTAAATAATTAAATTATTTATATATTCAACTGAAGAAAACACGTTGAAAACTTTCGTTTGGGGTGACGGGACCTAGCCCATCGCGTCTGGAACGTAGGTATTTTCCTAGGAACAGTTTTTGTTGGGCTGAAATTGGATCTGAGATGAATTAAAGGGTTTGTTTGTAAAAACTAGTAAATAAAACATTAAAATACTAAGTCAAACCAAACCCTAAATCCCCTAATACACCAGCCGCCACCTTATCTTTTAATGGCCAGAACGCTCCCAATTTCATCCCCTTCTATCTCCTCAACCCCTCAATGATTTCGAGAACTCCATATACCAAATCGAAGAGCGTCCTGTTATCTTTAATCTCAACGGCTAGGATCGGTTTTAGTCGAGCGAATTGGAAGAAACCAGACCCCAAAGAGGCGGCGCTCGTAGGGATTTTCAACGCCCTAGAGCCCACCAAGATGCATGCAAGTTCAGGTGAGGGTGGAGCGGAGGACGGGCGTCGGCGTCGAGTGGGTTAATCGGTCTCTAGTGCTTCGACGTGAGGGGCAATTTTGGTCAAAGGAAGGGAGCGTATGGGTTTCTCAGGGTAGAAAAGAACGATAGGAAAGGAAAGAAGGAGCGGCCTTTGGTTCAAAGAAATCAACGGTTAAGAAAATGATGATTAGTTTAATTATTAATTTAATTACCGAATTAATGAAATCAATGTTTACAAATCAATATCTTTTTGATACGAGGTCCGTTTTACGAACCGTCAGAAGCATTGGAATCGCGTGATCGAGATCTACAACACTGAATTGACCAGGACTGAAACAGAGCATATCAGATTTTGGTCAAATTCTAGATCTGAGTTGTTCATAATCAAAAGCAATGTGAGAACTCTATTCCCTTTTTAAATAATCAACATAGATTAATTATAATTGTGTTATTATTCCTCTGCGGTTAAAATTAAGTATATGATTGTTCGTGATTTGATGTAAACTGTTTGATGCTATTGGTTGATCAGTTGATTGATGGAATATTTTGGTTGTATAAAAAAAAATGAGATGTCATAGAATGGTCAAACAAAATATTATTTTGTTGAGACAGATTTATATGAGTACAAGATCATCATTTGTGTTGAAATAGGTTTGTATAAAATTATATATATATCATTTATATTAGAATAATGTCTTGTCAAATAAAATATGTCTTTATGCTTTAAAAACATAATTAGATAGAAATGACATTTTGTATTAAAAATGTTTATTGTAATTAAAAATAACATTTTGCACATTGAGATTTAAAAATGACATTTTGTATTAAAAATGTACATTGAGATTTAAAAATGACCTTTTGTATTAAAAATGTACATTGAGATTTAAAAATGACATTTTGCATTAAAATGTACATTAAGATTAAAAATAATATTTTGCTTAGAAATGTATATTGAGATTTAAAAAAATAACATTTTTGTTAAGAAATGTTATATTAGATTAGAAATGTCATTTGTTTTAAGAAATGTTATATTAGATAAAGGAACACCATTTATGCTAGAATTCAAAATGTCATTTGTATATAGCAATGCTTGTTCATATTTAAAATATCATTTTGTTGAAATATTTGTTTAACATAAAAATATCATTTTTATGTTGAACTAGAATTGCCACATAAAAAAAAACAACAACATTGTTATGTTAAATTAGAATTACCATTTTATTTGAATTTACATATTAAAATAAAATTATCATTTTTTTGTCATGTTAGTATAAATCACCATTTTAGTGATAAATTTGTCATATATGTTAGCAATAAATTTTGTCATTAAGGTTAAAAAAATCAAGTTTGTCATTTATGATGAATAAGTATACCATTTGATTAGTATAAATGTTATGATACATAAATTGTCATTTGTGTTAAATTAGGATTGACAAAACCAAATTGTCATTTTTGTTAAATTAGGATTGACAAAACCAAATTGTCATTTTGTTAATTGATAAAAGAATAATGTTATTTTTGTTGCATTAGAATAAAATAACATTTTTGTATTAGAAAAAGAAAAAGAAAAACACCATTATTGTTAGAAATGTTATGTTGGGATTATAACATCATTTTGATATGAAATGTACAAACATGTGATTTTACATTTTAATGTAAATGATACATTAGAAAATATACATTTTGATATAAAATGTATTTGCATTTGATATTACATTTTAATGTAAATGATACATTAGAAAATATACATTTTGATATAAAATGTATTTGCATTTGATATTACATTTTAATGTAAATGATACATTAGAAAATATACATTTTGATATAAAATGTATTTGCATTTTATTTTATACTTTTAATGTAAATGGTACATTAAAATATAAACATTTTGATATAAAGATGTATTTACATGTAATTTACATTTTTATTGATAATTAGAATTCATTAAATAGAATGGATTTGAAATGTATATTTTTATGCATTAAATAGAATGGATTTGAAATGTATATTTTTATACATTAAAAAGAATGAATTGGAAAATGTATATTTTTATACATAAAAAGTATGAATTAGTAATGTTTATCTTTATACATTAATAAAAAGAGAATGAATTAGTAATGGACATTTTCGTTACATTAAAAAGTATGAAGTAGAAATACATATTTGGTCATTAAAATGAAGGAGACTAAAAATATACATTTTGGTAAATAAATAAGAGTTAAGATCCTTATTGTCATTTGTTATTAAAAGTTGATCTTTTATTTACATTCCTTGATGTAAATAAAACTAGAATAAAAAGTTATATTTTTGTTTGCAATTTTAGATGCAAACAAACATTAAAATAAAAAGTTATATTTTTATTTGTATTCCTTGTTGAAATAAACTTGAAATTAAAAGGTTGAATTTTTTATTTGCATTCTTTGATGCAAATAAAAACTTGAATTTAAAAGGTTACACTTTTTGTTTGCAAATTGGAAATGCAAATAAGAGCCTAGATTAAAGAAGATACATTTTTCATTTGTATTTTTGTTACAAATGCAAGAATAGAATAAAACATAGGAAAACCCCATTTTTAATGCTAATAATAGAAAGAGTAGAAAATATACGTATTTCATTATGAAATATGTTTCACATTAAAAACACATTTTTAATGTTAACCTTAGAAACTTAGAAAAAGAATATCATTTTTAATGTAAAATAAAGATTACATTTTATACAATGTAAAAAGAATGTCATTTGTATGTAATATAAAGAGATTACATTTCATTGTAAGTGAGTCAACATTAGAACTCACATTTTTTTTATGTAAATGAATCAGTAGAAAAGATTCATTGTTTTTGATAAATTATGTCAACATGAGAACTTACACTTCTATTATATATGAAATGATTCATCATTATATATGTTTATGATGCTGAAATGTTACACTCCCATTTACAAGTAACCCGACTTGTTTATGTGATTGGGACGATAGTTTTTACACATCGCCCAAGTGCACAAATAATTTATTATCTATTTAATGGATGAAACCCCACACGGGTATTAGGATGATATTGGATACACACTAATTCCAATATTTAGTTTTATGTCAATCGATGGACTGACAGTCTGTGATGAGCGTTAGTTATTTACTTCAATGCTCACATAGTTATAAATTCCACTCTGGTCGCCGTTTGGATGTTTGATAAGTATTTGTCATGATTGTTGATTACATACAATATATGGTTGTTATTTGAGTCGCATTCCAATAAAGAAAATTGTAGAAAATAATATTTTAGAAAATGTTTTAGAAAAAGAATATATTTTAGAAAAATATATTTTTATTGAAATGTACTAGTTATTAACTAGAATAAATCATTTAATTAAGATTTAATGTAGTTTTCCAATTAGTGAATATTAATTGAAATTAAATAAATTGGATTTTGGGTTTGTCGTGAACGGTGTCTTCAATAACACCTTTCTTAAACCCAGTTGAGAAATGAATAAATCTTTTAATTAAGATTTAAATGTAAATTTGAGTTTTGATAAATCTTTAAAGATAAGATTTAAAGGTAGTTTAAAGAATTTATCTTTGATAGAATAATGCGAATATTATATTAGAAGAATATCCTGAATTGGAATGTGGCGTTGGATGTGTCTTTATAATACTTGATTTTTATTATAAAAATACGCGAATTATTCGGATAGACCGGGTTTAACCCATTCCGAGTAATTACTACGACGATGAAGAGTCGAAGATGAAGATGGTGATTGAATACCGACGATCTTCACATCGAATGGATGTGTTGCTACAGAGACCCTTGATGGGAGTAGCTACCTTGAAGGGGCTTCAGTGGTGGCCGTCCGGACTATTGTTGATTGTTCAGATTTGGTTTTTGCTCAGACTCAGAGCATAAGCTAGTAAATGGATGAGTGTCTAACATTGGATTTCATTCCATGTGAATTACATCGATTTCTGTTAACGTATGTCTGTTTGGTGGTGGAGGATTTATTCTCTGCTTAACACCCTGGTATATATTAATGGTGATTGATCGCATGGCGTGAATTGTCAATTTGGCACGCCAAGATGCAAATGATCAAGGCTTTTGTTGAAAAGCAGGGCCTTGTGGGATGATCAAAGCATAGCCTATTACGACATAGCTTTGTGTATATCGTGACTTCGCGAGCCCCACACACCGGTATGAGTCAAAAACGGGAGAAGGAACCGTAGGGAGTGCACACGTTTCTTTCTAGCTAGTGGCAGTGTCAGTGCTTAAACTGGCTGGCATTTTACTTACTTGGATGATGGATTTTGAGGCGCCTCGGATTTTTATAGGCCGTTAGTGGTCATACTATAGGTTCAAAGGAACCGGGAAACGTGTGTTCAGGCATAACCAATCCACTGCCGATAGGCGGGGACCGGCCCTACCGCTCCAAGGGTTGCCCATAGGTGTGATCCTGAGGCATTTGCTAGAGTGTCTTGAATCGGTGAGGAGCTCCTCTCTAGCCTCGACTCATGATGGAAATCCAATTTCCAATACGACCTTGCGGTTTTGATTGTAGAACTAGTATGGCGACATGGTAGGATGGGGTACTATGCCGTCTATGATTAATACATTATGATTGGAATTGTTTTTGAGATATATACCCATAGATATACACACTAATATTAAATCTATTTTATCGTATCAAGCACCTTTTGACCATTATAAGGTAAAACCCTATCCTCCGGTTTGCGTTGCATTGTGTGATGGGACTTGGGTCTTATAATGGTTTCAATTTTCTAAAAAGCATTGCATTGTTTAACGATTTACTTTATTTTATGCACTGGCAATCCAAAGGAGTAAACCCGTTCTGCGTTAGCGGCGTGGTCCTGTGATTAGCCCTTTTATTAGATAGGATAGTTAAGATTTCTCATACCAGTCCCATGACTGACCTGAAGTTTGTTTCGCTGGCAAACTAGGGTGCCCATATTTTCCACACGGGCAGTCAAGTAGCTTTTGCAGATATATTTATAGGATCCTGGTTTACAGCTGAAGTGGTATTCGGAAAGCTCTGTATCCGTGCATTCCTTTCGGTTGTATATTTGTATTATTTTCCGCTGCTATTCAAATGTAATTTAAGTCTCTGATATTATTGTATTTCTTTATGTAATAAATATTCATACTCTGTTACATTCTTGTACTCTGATGTAATTATTGTAACCAGCAATAAAATGTTCTTCAGTTTGTATTCTGATGTGTGTTGTTCTCAAAGCAATCCAGGCTTTCCTTTACTGGAAGTTTGGGTCGTTTCAACACACTTGTTTTTCGTTTTTCTTTATGAATTAGTTTTCCCTATATTATTTGGAGCATACGTGGTATCTTCTTTATTCAACTTATTACTTTTCAAAGATTTCCATTGTTCATTCATACATACGTATACGTACATCATTAAGTATGCATAAATGTGTTTGTATTCCAACAGCCATGTTGCAACTTAACCTGATGAGTTGCCCTTGCCATTTTGTTTGCATTTGCAATTATTGATCACACTTCTTATTCCATTCTTTCTTTTTGCTATTACATTCGTATACACATTTTGAACTACTAGCTCGTGTCTTAAAAGAAATTTTGGAGTAAGAACCCACCATCAAGTGCTTTAGTAAAATAATATAAAAGAGAGCATTTGATCAACTGCTGGTGACCAATGCCTTTTTATTTGTTTTCAGAAGAGAACTACTTGCACAAACTGTGAACCAAAAACAGTAATACACACTTAAATATCTATCTATCTTATAATTTCCACTAATCTTTATTTGGTCCGACCGTAAAATTCCCAAATTACCCTCTCCATATTCATTTCTTTTGTTCTAGGTCTTCCTTTTCTATGTGATTTTTGTTTATTTAAACATTACCTTTAGCATCAAATTTGTTAACCATTTTGATTTCTTTTCAAATATTATTTTCCTGCTTTGATGTGCACTCCTATTCAAATTCAAATGCGTAATCATTTGACTACTTAATTCATTCATAATTACATTTGATAGAATCATTGTACGTTAGATTATTTTTCGATGTCATCATTAGAATGCTTATCCCGAGTGGTATGGTCTACACATAGTTTTTGGATAACATAGCCTACTTGGAAACCTTTCATTTACCTTTGGACTTGCTATTCTTTTACAAATTTAAGTTAAACTAATTTATATATTTAAGTATTAATATAAGGATGTTACTAGAATTCGATGGTTGGATTGAAAAAGCCGCCTCTATTCAAATTTTTTCTTCAAGATGATTGATTGATTTTGGTTTAGTTTCTTTATATTATTTGTTTTCATATATGTTATTTCACACTTTTGCAAATTATTGAATGCTTCAGACATGGATATTGATTTTTTATTATCCATTTATACATAAATGAATATTGATTTTTATTTATCCATTTACGCATAACATCTAATAGTTTGACAATTGTATCATGTTCAGTGCATATTTTTATTAGTTAGGAGTTCTTAAGCTAACAAGTTGAAAACATTTTTTTAAATTTCCCCCATTTGTAAATATTAGATATTTTAGGCACAAAGACAAACTCAACAAAAAATTTATCCACAAGGACAAGAGGCTAAAATTTTAACCACAAGGACAGTGTAAACGGAGAAATTCAGGGGCCTATTATCATTTCATACTTTACATTAAATTTTATCCTTATAGTTAAAATTTTAGGCTCTTGTCCTTATAAATAATTTTTTTGTTAATTTTGTCCTTCACAATATTTTCCTGGATTCTCTATACCCTTCGTTGTGTTGTATAATAAACAGATGCCCATTTAGATAAAAAGGGCACTACTATTAAATACAATGGTTAAAATCTCTTTTTTTTCTTAGGAGATATAAATAATGCTTCTAAGGTTCAGCAATATACATTTGAACGTTAATCTATTTTGCTTCTGTTCTATCTATCTCTTCTTATTCCTTACAAACAACACTAAATTCTAAATGTAGTTTGAGAACTCAGTTTAATTTTAAGCAATAATTTTTCCATGTATAGAATTATATTTTACAATTGATGAAATAAGTTCGTATTTATTTTCATTAATACGCGTCCAACTATTTTATACCAAAATGTAAATTGTATGTGAATGATGTTTCATAGTGGCTGGGGTATAAATATTAGATTCTTTATGCCTTGCGTTGTGTTATAATAAATATATGCTCATTTAGATAAAAAAGGAACTACTATTAAATACAATGGTTAAGATCTTTTTGTTTTCTTAGGAGATATCAATAATCAATGTTGGTTTCACACTTGAACCGCACCTCATTCCTTAATTTTAGCATGTGACCGTTGCTCCTTATTTCAGCATGTGAACATTGGGTCTTTATAGGAAAGTTCCTTAATTACAGCACAAATGTTGCTCCTTGATTTTAGCATGTGACCGTTGAGCAATCTTCTATTTATTCTCTCGTTTTGTATCTCTTTCCTATATCAGAGAAATTACAATTAATAATATATTTCTACTGCATCTCTCCTCTTTATCTCCATTACTTTTCTTTATACTTTCAATATGGTATCAGAGCACCACCGCCGAAAGGCTTAAACACTGAACTGAAAGTCCTATTTCTCCATTGTCTGTTGCATCACTCTTTTCCTTAGTTTTTCAGCTGCAGTTCCGTGCCTCGCAGACCTCTGAACAGCCATGGCAAATAACAACGAAGCCACCTCTAATGTATCTGGTAGCGTGGCCCATGATGCTCCGCCAAACTGGCACAACCTAATCAAACCAAAAAGCCATGTCATTACCACATCTCTGGATGAAGACAATTACATATTGTGGAAATATCAAATTGAAATTGCACTCAAAGGATACAGTTTACAAAATTACATAAAAGGTACGCTATCTATTCCACCAATTATGATTACTGATCAAGGGGGAAACACCATACCAAACCCCGACTACACAAATTTTCAAAAACAAGATAGTTTGCTATCGTCATGGCTCCTATCATGTATTAGTCCGAATCTACTGTCACAAATCGTGGGGTGCAATTCATCATATTGAAATATGGACCACTATAGAGCAGATTTTCAGCTCACAATCCGCTGCACGTGTGATGCAATACAGAAGGGAATTACAAAACTCAAGAAAAGAGGAAATGAGCATGCAAAAATACTTAAGCAAGATAAAAAATTTGTGTGACAAACTGAATGCAGTGGGACACAAAATAAGTGACAATGAACATATTCTCTTCATTACCGGCGGATTAGACGAAGAGTACGAGTCATTAGTTACGGTTATTGCGACTCAACAAACATTACCTGACTTACAGTTCGTTAGATCTGCGCTCCTCGCCATGAAGGGAGAATAGACCAAAGGAAAACTGTACAAGGGGTTTTCTCTGCAAATTATGTTGCGGCTAAAAACAAGCAAATTCAAAGGAACAATAATTCAAATAAACAAGAAAGCCAGTATCAGGGAGGATACCAACCCCAGAGGGCATATCAACCACAGAGAGCTCGTGGACGAGGCAGATGGAACAACAACAACAGGGTAAAGTGCCAAATTTGTCAAAAATTTGGACACATGGCAAACCGCTGCTATTTCAGATACAATAGCGACCACAGTGAACCACAAACAGACCAAAACAGCCAAACACCAAGAGCAAACATGGCTGCCATGGACAATCAAAACAAAAGCGCTATTGGGGACAAAGGCAAAGGTCAAACCAGCAATGAAGGCAAGACTGATGAGGATGAACTGGACGACTGGTACCCAGACTCTGGAGCCACACATCATGTCACAAACAGGCTTCAGAACTTAAACATTGGAAGCAAAAGCTATACAGGTACGAAATCACTACACATGGGTAACGTCAATACTGCCAACATCACACACATAGGTAAAGGTACCATGCAGGGAAAAAGGCAACTTATGCTAAACAATTTACTTAGAGTTCCCACTATTAACAAAAATTTATTAAGTGTTTCTAAGTTTGCTAAAGATAACAATGTTTTCTTCGAATTTCACCCCAAGTTTTGTCTAGTCAAGGACCTCCTAAGTCGAGAAATATTGCTACAGGGTGACCTTCACGATGGTCTTTACAAATTTGGCAACTTGAAGACTGGGAATGCGTTGAATAAAGAAATATGGTGCAACAACGTAGACATCAGTAGCAGTTGCAATTATGATTCTCTTAATAATAGGAACAATGGATGTAATGATGATAATAATAATATAGTTGATTCTTGGCATATGAAACTTGGTCATCCCAGTTTGGAAACTGTTAGAAATGTTTTAAATAATAATGGCATTTATTTTGAAAATGTACCTGTGAAACACACTTGCACACACTGCCAACTTGGCAAAAGCCACAAACTGCCTTTTAGTAAGTCTGAAACCACGTACAACAAACCCCTGGAGCTTGTCGCAGCTGATTTGTGGGGACCAGCACCACTAAACTCATATCAAGGACACAGGTACTATCTATCCCTTGTTGATGCTTATTCAAGATACACGTGGATATACATGCTAAAAAACAAATCAGAAACATGCAGTACAATCATTCAGTTTATAACTTTTATTGAAAAGCAGACCAACTGTAATGTAAAAGCTATACAAACAGATGGTGGGGGTGAGTTCAAACCACTCACAAATTTCTTCATCCAAAAGGGGATAAGACATAGGCTAACCTGCCCCCACACATCTGAACAAAATGGTTTGGTCGAAAGAAAGCACAGACATATAGTTGAAACTGGTTTAACATTGCTATCACAAGGGGCATTACCAATGAAATATTGGAACGAAGCATTCAACACTTCTGTGTATCTCATAAATAAATTACCCACAAAAGTGTTGAACAATAGAACCCCGCATGAAATGATATTCAATGAAAAACCAGACTATAAAATATTGAAAAACTTTGGGTGCCTATGCTTTCCATGCCTAAGGGACTACAACACGCACAAACTTAGCATGAGATCATGCCCATGCACTTTTATTGGTTACCCACAAAATCAAAAGGGTTATAAATGCTTGGCCAAAAATGGAAAAATCTATATATCAAGGCATGTCATATTTGATGAAAATGTTTTTCCACACGCAGATAAACAAGCCACAAAGGAAGAGTGCAGACAAGATCATGGAATCAAAGTTATCAATATGCCACCACTAATGGAGCAAGAGACAAACAATAACAACAACAAAGAGGGACACGACACATGCAACATACACACACATACAAGCAACAATCAAACAAACACAGACGATGGTAACAATGAAGAAACTTACAGTAATCAACAAGAACATGAGAACGAGGAAAGCAACAGTGACAGAATCAGCCCAGACCATCAACCTCAAGCACAAGAAACACAAACCGGACATCATATGGTGACCAGATCAAAGCATGGGATTTTCAAACCCAAGGTATATAATCTATCAATGAATGAGGTTGAACCTGGAAATTATAGTGAAGCAGCCAAATCTGAAAAGTGGAAACAAGCTATGAATGATGAATACGAGGCATTGATGAAAAATAAAACTTGGTGCTTGGTTGCACCACCCACTCACAAGAACATCACAGGATGCAGATGGACTTACAAAATAAAAAGGAAGGCGGATGGGACCACAGACAAATACAAGGCCAGACTTGTTGCTAAAGGATACGCTCAACAGTTTGGATTTGACTTTAACGAGACTTTTTCACCAGTCATAAAACCCACAACCATTAGAATCATTCTGACTATAGCTTTGTGTAAAAAATGGAATATCAAGCAATTGGACGTGAACAATGCTTTTCTAAACGGCGAGTTAACTGAAGAAGTTTATATGCAACAACCAGAGGGATATGAGGTTAACAATGGCGACAAACCTTTAGTATGCAAGCTGCACAAAGCTATATAGGGCCTCAAGCAAGCGTCGAGGGCATGGTATGAAAAGTTAAAGCTAACCTTATCTAGAATTGGTTTCTCACAAATAAAATCCGACAACTCCCTATACACGAAAAAGGATAATGAAAATGTCATATACATTCTTGTATACGTGGATGACATGCTAATAACAGGGAATGACACACAGGAAATCAACAGGATCATAAAAGTTCTCGACCAAAGATTTGCCATCAAAGATCTTGGTGAATTAAACTATTTCTTAGGGATTCAAATCAAAAGAAATGAAAATGAAATGTTCCTATCTCAACAGAATTATATTGCTGAAATCTTACAAAGGACCAACATGCATCAAGCTAAATCGCTACCAACACCTATGACCAGTAGTTCCTGCCTATCTAAATTTAAAGGTGAAGCCATTAATAACGCTACTTAATACAGAAGTATAATTGGAGCATTGCAATATGCAACAATTACACGACCAGACATATGCTATAGCGTAAATAAACTAAGCCAATACATGCAAAATCTGTTGTCTGAACATTGGATAGCCGTCAAGAGGTTATTGAGATACTTGCAAGGAACCAGACACCACGGAATAACAATAAGTGCCGATAAAGAAATGAACTTACAAGGATTTAGTGATGCGGACTGGGCTAATGACATTGATGACAGAAGATCCGTATCAGGATACTGCGTGTTTCTTGGCACAAATCTTGTCTCATGGTGCACCAAGAAGCAGACAACCACATCGAGGTCAAGTACTGAAGCGGAATACCGTGCCCTTGCTAGCGCCACCGCTGAAATCTCATGGATTGAGTCGCTATTACACGAATTAGGTTTCACTCCTAAAAGAAAACCAGTCATCTGGTGCAACAATAGAGGGACAGTATCCTTGTCTCTCAATCCAACTCAGCACTCAAGATCAAAACACCTCGAGATAGACCTACACTTCGTACGAGAACGAACCCAAAGTGGAAAGTTAATGGTATGCCACATCCCATCATATTATCAGAGAGTTGATGTGCTTACAAAGCCACTATCGACAAAGAATTTTATGAGATTAAAAGAGGAATTAAGGGTGAGCGACAACGGCGGAATGAAGAAGACAGAAAAACCCAGTTTTGTTTGAGGGAGCTAATGTTGGTTTCACACTTGAACCGCACCTCATTCCTTAATTTTAGCATGTGACCGTTGCTCCTTATTTCAGCATGTGAACATTGGGTCTTTATAGGAAAGTTCCTTAATTACAGCACAAATGTTGCTCCTTGATTTTAGCATGTGACCGTTGAGCAATCTTCTATTTATTCTCTCGTTTTGTATCTCTTTCCTGTATCAGAGAAATAACAATTAATAATATATTTCTACTGCATCTCTCCTCTTTATCTCCATTACTTTTCTTTATACTTTCAATATATAATTCCTGTATAACTATAATAAGTTCACCCTTCACATTGCCAATTGGTTTTGTGATAATATGGGGTTCTCTAACATGGTATCAGAGCGGGTTTAATTCGTGCGCACATTGGCACACTTATCCACGTCACCCAATAAGTTCCACGTGTTAGGCTCATGATATGCCACACGTGCGGGGGCGTGTTGAAATAAGTCCCACATTGGGGAATTTGTAAAAATAATTCCTGTATAACTATAATGAGTTCACCCTTCACATTGCCAATTGGTTTTGTGATAATATGGGGTTCTCTAACAATAATGCTTCTAAGGTTCAGCGATATACATTTGAAAGTTAATCTATTTTTCTTCTATTCTATCTATCTCTTCTTATTCCTTACAAACAACACTAAATTCTAAATGTAGTTTGAGAGCTCAGTTTATTTTTAAGTGGTATTTTTTCCAAGTATAGAATTATATTTACAATTGATGAAATAAGTTCATATTTATTTTCATCAATACATGTCCGACTATTTTATACCAAAATGTAAATTATATGTGAATGATGTTTCATAGTGGCTAGGTTATAAAAAAACTAACTTTTATCTTCTAAATTATTTTACCACAATAGAATTCTTCATTAATGTGTATGTATATATAGAGTGCTAATAATCGTATGCTAATTTGGCATATTTTGAATCTTTTCCATGCAAGAAATAAGTGATTGATATCTATTCTACGCATGTATAATGTAACGACCCGCATTCTACGCATCATAGGACCGTAGAATAATTATTTCTGACACATATGAAGTCGTATGGTCATGTAACTTTGGGAAACGACTATTGGGGTCATTTCCCATGTTCATGATTATTCCCAATTTTTAAATGACCATTTTACCCCTGGTTATCACTCTTTTGGCCATAACTTTTGACCGAAAAGGAATTTTGACCTGGAACCACTTCCATTGGTTCCGGATGATGGTTTCTCTTTCCGTAGAGTGGTCACATTAGCCAAACGTACTCACCGTTTGGGAGATATGGCTGAAACAAGTTTCAGATGGTGAAAAACAGCTTAATTGGGCTTAACCGGGTGATTAGCAGCTAGGCCCAGAGGGAATTTCGGGTTTAGGGGTATTTAGGGGCTGATTAGGGTTAGAAAACATTTCTTTAGACATTTTCCAGCTGCCACTTTCATCCTAAGACACTCTAACAATGGCCTCCTACATCTAAAACACCCCAAATCACTTTCTAATTGAAGATTAGGCTTAGCAAACATCAAATCAAGGAGTATTAGCACGAGAACTGAGGTAGAGCTGCTGTGTAAGATTGGGAACATCGCCAAATCAGAGAATATTTCATTTTTGGGGTTTTAGTTGTGGCAAAGGTGAGTGATAGCATCATTTTGACACTAATTACAGTTAATTAAGGGTAATTAGTGAAGATTAGCGAATTTATACACTAATAAATTCTAGAAAAATGTTTAGAAATTCTTAAATAATGTTTTATACCTCTAGTTGAAATTTGGTTCGATTTGATTAAGTTTTGCTAAACCTATGATGAGATTTGCTTAAACATGATTAAAGGAAAATAATGGGTTTTGGGCACATTTGATCCATTTTGACATATAAATTCATTGTTTTGGTGATTGTGGTTAGTTTACTATGTTGTTATGACTATTTAACATGAATTGTGATTGATTAGAATAGTTAGATTTGTCAAAAACGTCGTCGAACGGCGTAAACAAGTTGCTGGAAAAAGTTGCAGAAAGTTGTGCAGGGTTTCGGATCGGATCGGGTATGGGCTCGGATCGGGTAGGGAGCTGGGCAAGGAAACCGACCCGAACTGGAATCTGGCACAAAGAAGGTTGGCAAGAAGGAAGGCCACTGCTTTGAGTGGGAGTTGGACAGTGGGATCGGAGTGGGCTAGGGAGCGAGATCGGATCGGAGGAGGTAAGCGAGGGGGACCGGATCGGGCTATGGAGCAGGATTGGATCGGAGTGGGCGCAGGATCGTCTCGGAGTAGGCCAGGGAACGAGATCGGATCGGAGCAGGCAAGCTGGAGGAGGGACGAACCGAACCGACTGGAGCGTGATATCCGAACCGAACCGACTGGAGCGTGACATCCGAACCGAACCGACTGGAGCGTGACATCCGAACCGAATCGACGTCTAAGAGAATGGAGCATTGCACCGAACCGAACCGTGTTATACGTATATATCCGAACCGAATCGAATTCAGGACCACTTCTATACGACGACTCTTTTGAAGACCAACTCCAACTCGATCAAAACCCGAGATGCAAAGGAAGTCCAAATGAGGAGCTTTGACTCAGGATCCAGCTGGGAACCAATGAGTGGGCTTCATGATTGGGCTTTGTTGCGGGACGCGTGTCAAGGGGTTATCGACGTCTATAGCTTTGGACCACTATGGTAGGAGGTACGAAGGCGGATTCAGGGCCATTATGGCATCGGTAGGACCAAGGGCTACGATCAATGAAATGGGTCATTGAAATGTTTGGTCATGACTCCATATGTTTAGCTTGGTCACAGCAGGGTTTCTACGAGTCGGGATCCGTCGTTACCTCAATTTGTCTAGTGTTCCAAAGTGGTAGATATCGTATGCTTTACGCACTGAGTGAGAGATGTGAGGATGGTTGTTGTGGATGATTTTTTTGCTATCATTATGACATGCGCACCCCACCCCCGTATTCTTTACACTATTCATTATGGCACCTTAGAGAACTGTACGGTATGTGGTACTAACTCTTTGGTTGCAGGTCCAGGTTCAGGTATGGTTTAGGTTTATATGCTTATCGCTCATACCAGGCTTTATGTCTGACCCAGAGTTTTATGTCTCCTCTTATTACTCTGGGTGCTCACACGAGCAGACTAGAGACAGGTTAGCTGGTGATGCACGGGTAGATGATCCGGAGACGAGCATGAGGCTTCCACGTAATACATATACATAGTATTCTCCCTGTGTTGTTGAAGATCACTGCTTGAGCATTAGTAGTGCATCTTCTACTTTAGCTTTCTTTTGTTCAAAGACAGTAAATTTGGAAAGTTGTAATAAGCTGTATTTGGATTTCCGCTGCTCTGATGTTGACATTGATTATTAGTTATCAGCTTATGCACTATCTCACCTGTTTTATGTCAAGTATGTTATTATTATATTTTATTCCATGCGCTGTGAGACATTCTACAGGTTCTTGATTAGTTCATTCTCTTCTTTCCTTTCTACTGACGACCGTCCTATACTAGTCGGGCATGTGTACAGCGCACTTTTGGAGGAAATGCAGGCTGGTGCGGGGCGGGCCGTCACACTTGGTATCAGAGCTCTAGGTTGCGCAGTTAACCTAGGGAAGTTATCAGGGAGAGATAATATACGTATACGAGAGAGCGTATTTGTGATTACTTTGGTTTTTAAAAGCTATATATATACTATTAGTAGTATAAGAATGAAGTCGTGCTGCACTAGCACCACTATGGGATCGTTAATCATTTCCTTTTTCAGATTGACGATGAGCCGATATACTAGAGGTGCTGGTAGGGGAGCCAATAATGGGAATGCTGCTGACATGAGGACGATGTTTACTGACCTCATGAGAGAGATGCTTAGAGATGTACAGAGGGCAGCTCCCAATGGTGCAAATGGTGGTGGTCCAATAGTGCAGGCGCCAAGAGTCGACTTCGCCAAGATGAATAAGGATTATACTAGCCTTGGTGGGAAGTCGTTTCACGTAACGGAGTCGGCCACGGATGTTCAAGATTGGTTGGATAGTTGCGAACGTATCTTCGAGGATTTGGGTATCGAGGATGCGATGAAGAGAAAGCTAGCGTCTCGTCAGTTGCAAGGGCGGGCAATGAATTGGTGGAATGCTATAAAGGCAGCTACTCCCGAAGATCAGATTACTTGGGAGCAGTTTAAGGCTCGCTTTAGCGAGAAGTTCATTCCAGCTGCTCAGAAGTCAGTGCTGTTTAAGAAATTCTTAGAGCTCAAGCAGAATGGCAGAGCTGTCTCGGAGTACAATGCTGAATTTGACCCTTTGTCAAAATATGGGTTATCTCTTATTGATACTGCCGAGAAAAAGAATGAGAAATTCATAACTGGTTTGGATCAGTACTTGGGGGAAAAACTTATTAACCACATCGATGAGACGTTTGAATCGATTGTGGGGAAAGCATTAAGATCGGAAAGTCTCTACCCTAAGCCGAAGACTGAGGTTGCATCCGCAGATGAGCCAAAGCCACAAGCAAGTGGTGGAGGCAAGGGTGGTTCCCAGAATAAAAGAAAGCAGAGTCAGACTAAGGATGGCCAGAAGAAGAAGAATAAGCAAGATGTGGAGTGCTTCAGCTGTGGTAAGAAGGGCCATTATGCTAGTAATTGTCGGGCCAAGCCAGCGGATAGGTAGTGCTTCAACTGTGGCCAAATGGAACATCACAAGGACAAGTGTCCGCAACCCCCTAAAGAAAAGCAAATGGTGAAAGCATACGCCCTTAATGCTATTCCTTCTTCGTCGAATGCCCCAACTGCGGCGGAGAAAGGAAAGAATGTCGTCATTCAAGGTATGCTCTCTGTTTACGATGTTCCTGTTAGAGTTTTATTTGATACCGGAGCTTCCAGTTCTTTCATATCTAGTGACCTGGTAGATAGGTTGGGATTGGAGCCCGAGATTGTCGATAGACCTTTAGTAGTGACAAACCCGATTGGTGGTTCTACTAGCCTTAGCATGATTTGTCGTAATGTGGTCTTATCGAGTCATGGATGCATGTTTGTTTGTGATTGCTTTGTTTTGGGCTTTACTGGGTTTGGCATTATTTTGGGAGTAGATTGGCTCCAAAGATACGGGGTGGTGGTAGACTGTGAGGGCTTGTTGGTGACAGCTAGAGCGGATGATGGGCGGAGGATGGTGTTTGGTGGTCTACCCAGTAAGGGGGTATTGGCTAGTTTTCTAAACTCCCTTGACATTCCGCATAGTGAGTTGTCAGGTTTGCCCGTGGTTGGCCAGTATCCGGATGTTTTCGAGGAAGTGACCAGACTTCCACCACACCGAGAGATTGAGTTCCGTATTGATTTGGTAAAAGATGCCAGACCTATAGTGATGCCACTTCGTCGTATGGCACCAAGGGAGCAGCGAGAGCTCGAGGTGCAAGTCAGCAATCTTTTGAAGAAGGGATTTATCAGAAGGAGTGTTTCTGAATGGGGAGCACCAGTTGTGTTTGCTACCAAGGTGGATGGTTCCCTTCGTTTGTGTGTAGACTACCGCGAGTTGAATAAAGTGACGAGGAAGAATAAGTATCCTCTACCACGGATAGATGATTTGTTTGATCAGTTGAGTGGCGCGAGAGTATTTTCTCAGTTGGATCTCGCGACAGGTTTTCATCAGCTTAGAGTGGAAGCTGAGAGTATAGCTAAAACGGCATTTCGGACGCCGTCTGGATTTTATGAGTGGTTGGTCATGCCATTCGGGCTGACCAATGCCCCATCATATTTTGTGGATCTTATGAATAGGGTATTCAGGGATCAGTTGAATAAGTTTGTCCTTGTGTTCGTTGATGATATTTTGGTCTACTCAAGGACAGAGGAAGAACACAAGGGACATTTAAGAATAGTGATGGAGGTGTTGAGAAAACACCAATTGAAAGCAAAGTTTTCGAAGTGTCACTTCTGGAAGAGGGAAGTGAGGTTCTTGGGCCATGTTGTATCAGAGAATGGTATTTCCGTGGACCCGGCAAAGGTGGCTACGGTACAGGATTGGCCTACGCCCAAGAATGCAACAGATGTAAGAAGTTTCTTGGGGTTAGCGGGATATTATCGTAAGTTTATCCAAGGTTTCTCCAAGATAGCAGCACCATTGACCCAGTTGACCAAGAAGAATCAAGCTTTTGTCTGGGATGGAAGGTGCGAGAGTGCATTCAAGAGTCTAAAGGACAAGTTGACAAGCGCGCCAGTATTAGTCATTCCTAAAGGGGATGAAGAGATGACGGTATACACGGATGCTTGTGGTACCGGACTGGGTGCCGTATTGATGCAAGGTGGTAGGGTTGTAGCTTACGCAAGTCGGCTATTGAAACCGCACGAGAGAAGATACCCTACCCATGATTTAGAATTGGCGGCAATCGTGTTCGCGTTAAAGATGTGGAGACACTATCTCTTGGGAGAAAGATTTGATCTGTTTACAGACCATAAGTCGTTGAAGTATCTTTTCTCCCAGAAGGATTTAAATCTCCGGCAACAAAGGTGGTTAGGGTTCTTAGCTTCCTATGATTTTGACATTGCATATACACCGGGCAAGGGCAATGCGGTGGCTGATGCATTAAGTAGGAGACATGCCAGCCTAGGGGCTATGTTTCTAGAATGGAAGCAACTGGGGTATATCGCGGGGTTTGATTTCAGACCAAAGTGCGAATTGGATCCAGCAATGTTAGCAAATTTGACGATCAGACCCACTTTGATTGAGCGGATCGGCTCTAGCCAGAGGGACGATCCTAACCTATTGGAAATCATCTCCAAGTTAGAGATGGGTATCGATGAGGAGGTGAACAAGTATGGGCTTGATCGAGATGGATGGCTTAGAAAGGATGGAAGACTAGTCGTACCCAATGTCGATGGATTGAGAGATGAAGTGCTTAGAGAATGTCATCACTCAAAACTGACTATACACCCCGGTGGTAACAAGATGTATCGGGATATGAAGCAGACTTACTACTGGGAAGGGATGAAAAGAGACGTTGGGAAGTATATATCCAAGTGCATGAATTGCCAGCTAGTTAAAGCCGAGCAAAAGAAGCCTAGTGGGTTGTTACAGCCATTAGAAATTCCCGAATGGAAATGGGAGCAAGTCTCGATGGATTTCATCGATGGTTTACCAAGGACTAGATCGGGACATGATAGCATTTGGGTGATTGTGGACCGATTGACTAAAAGTGCAAGATTTATACCAGTCAGATCAACCAGAACGACAGCTAAGTTAGCAGAATTGTATATGAAGTGGGTAGTGAGATTCCATGGAGTACCTAAAAGCATTGTGAGTGACCGAGACCCGTTGTTCACTAGTGGGTTTTGGAAGAGCTTACAAGAGGCTCTAGGGTCAGAGTTACATCTCAGTACCGCATATCATCCTCAGACCGACGGTCAGACGGAGAGGGTGAACCGTATTTTGGAAGATCTCTTGAGAGCATGTATATTAGATTTTGGTGGATCATGGGATGACCATTTGCATCTAGTAGAGTTTGCATATAATAATAGCTACCAATCCAGTATCGGTATGGCTCCGTTTGAAGCCTTGTACGGAAGACCATGCAATTCACCATCATGTTGGATAGAGACTGGCGAGAAGTTTATGCTTGGACCAGATGTGGTGAGGGAAACTTCAGATAAGATTAAGGTCATTCAACAACGAATGAAGGCTGCCCAAGATAGGCAGAAGAGTTATGCTGATAAAAGGAGAAGAGACTTAAAATTCACCGTTGGCGACTTAGTGTTTGTCAAGATTTCTCCATTGAAGAGCGTAATACGATTTGGTAGGAGAAGCAAGTTGGCACCAAGATTCGTTGGCCCATTCCCTGTTCTCGAACTAGTCGGGAATTTGGCATATAGAATTGACTTACCAGAGAAGATGGCAGGAGTTCACAACGTATTTCATGTTTCCCAACTAAGGAAGTTCGTTCACGACTCAGATATGACTATTTCACCTGATCAGTTGGAGGACTTCGAAGTAGAACCCGAGGCGGTTGGGAACTGCAAGCCGGCCCGTATTGTCGAGCACGACATGAAACAACTTCGAAGGAAGGCGGTGAAGCTAGTCAAGGTTCAGTGGGGCGAGGACGAGAATGATTGTACTTGGGAGACAGAGGAGAACATTAGGAAGACTTATCCAGAACTCTTTGCCTGGTAAGATTTTGACTTCGATTTAGTTCTCTGCATGCTAGGATAGGCTTGGTTGCTTGTTTTGCATGTTTGATTGTTGTATGTGGTTGTTAGGCATGCGGGATCCTTTGTATGTTTTAGGTTAAGGAATTTCGGGGACGAAATTGCTTAAGGGGGGGAGAGTGTAACGACCCGCATTCTACGCATCATAGGATCGTAGAATATTTATTTCTGACACATATGAAGTCGTATGGTCATGTAACTTTGGGAAACGACTATTGGGGTCATTTCCCATGTTCATGATTTTTCCCAATTTTTAAATGACCATTTTACCCCTAGTTATCACTGTTTTGGCCATAACTTTTGACCGGAAAGGAATTTTGACCTAAAACCACTTCCATTGGCTCCAGATGATGGTTTCTCTTTCCGTAGAGTAGTCACATTAGCCAAACGTACTCACCGTTTGGGAGATATGGCTGAAACAAGTTTCAGATGGTGAAAAACAGCTTAATTGGGCTTAACCGGGTGATTAGCAGCTAGGCCCAGAGGGGAATTTCGGGTTTAGGGGTATTAAGGGGCTGATTAGGGTTAGAAAACATTTCTTTAGACATTTTCCAGCCGCCACTTTCATCCTAAGACACTCTAACAATGGCCTCCTACATCTAAAACACCCCAAATCACTTTCTAATTGAAGATTAGGCTTAGCAAACATCAAATCAAGGAGTATTAGCACGAGAACCGAGGTAGAGCTGCTGTGTAAGATTGGGAACAACGCCAAATCAGAGAATATTTCAGTTTCGAGGTTTTAGTTGTGGCAAAGGTGAGTGATAGCATCATTTTGACACTAATTACAGTTAATTAAGGGTAATTAGTGAAGATTAGCGAATTTATACACTAATAAATTCTGGAAAATGTTTAGAAATTCTTAAATAATGTTTTATACCTCTGGTTGAAATTTGGTTCGATTTGATTAAGTTTTGCTAAACCTATGATGAGATTTGCTTAAACATGATTAAAGGAAAATAATGGGTTTTGGGCACATTTGATCCATTTTGACATATAAATTCATTGTTTTGGTGATTGTGGTTAGTTTGCTATGTTGTTATGACTATTTAACATGAATTGTGATTGATTAGAATAGTTAGATTTGTCAAAAACGTCGTCGAACGGCGTAAACAAGTTGTTGGAAAAAGTTGCAGAAAGTTGTGCAGGGTTTCGGATCGGATCGGGTATGGGCTCGGATCGGGTAGGGAGCTGGGCAAGGAAACCGACTCGAACTGGAATCTGGCACAAAGAAGGTTGGCAAGAAGGAAGGCCACTGCTTTGAGTGGGAGTTGGACAGTGGGATCGGAGTGGGCTAGGGAGCGAGATCGGATTGGAGGAGGTAAGCGAGGGGGACCGGATCGGGCTATGGAGCAGGATCGGATCGGAGTGGGCGCAGGATCGTCTCGGAGTAGGCCAGGGAACGAGATCGGATCGGAGCAGGCAAGCTGGAGGAGGGACGAGCCGAACCGACTGGAGCGTGACATCCGAACCGAACCGACTGGAGCGTGACATCCGAACCGAACCGACGTCTAAGAGAATGGAGCATTGCACCGAACCGAACCGTGTTATACGTATATATCCGAACCGAATCGAATTCAGGACCACTTCTATACGACGACTCTTTTGAAGACCAACTCCAACTCGATTAAAACCCGAGATGCAAAGGAAGTCCAAATGAGGAGCTTTGACTCAGGATCCCGCTGGGAACCAATGAGTGGGCTTTGCTGCGGGACGCGTGTCAAGGGGTTATCGACGTCTATAGCTTTGGACCACTATGGTAGGAGGTACGAAGGCGGATTCAGGGCCATTATGGCATCGGTAGGACCAAGGGCTACGATCAATGAAATGGGTCATTGAAATGTTTGGTCATGACTCCATATGTTTAGCTTGGTCACAGCAGGGTTTCTACGAGTCGGGATCCGTCGTTACCTCAATTTGTCTAGTGTTCCAAAGTGGTAGATATCGTATGCTTTACGCACTGAGTGAGAGATGTGAGGATGGTTGCTGTGGATGATTTGTTTGCTATCATTATGACATGCACACCCCCACCCCCGTATTCTTTACACTATTCATTATGGCACCTTAGAGAACTGTACGGTATGTGGTACTAACTCTTTGGTTGCAGGTCCAGGTTCAGGTATGGTTTAGTATACCTGTTATTATTTGGTTTATATGCTTATCGCTCATACCAGGCTTTATGTCTGACCCAGAGTTTTATGTCTCCTCTTATTACTCTGGGTGCTCACACGAGCAGACTAGAGACAGGTTAGCTGGTGATGCACGGGTAGATGATCCGGAGACGAGCCGGAGGCTTCCACGTAATACATATACATAGTATTCTCCCTGTGTTGTTGAAGATCACTGCTTGGGCATTAGTAGTGCATCTTCTACTTTAGCTTTCTTTTGTTCAGAGACAGTAAATTTGGAAAGTTGTAATAAGCTGTATTTGGATTTCCGCTGCTCTGATGTTGACATTGATTATTAGTTATCAGCTTATGCACCGTCTCACCTGTTTTATGTCAAGTATGTTATTATTATATTTTATTCCATGCGCTGTGAGACATTCTATAGGTTCTTGATTAGTTCATTCTCTTCTTTCCTTTCTACTGACGACCGTCCTATACTAGTCGGGCATGTGTACAGCGCACTTTTGGAGGAAATGCAGGCTGGTGCGGGGCGGGTCGTCACATATAATTCCTTTACTACTTCTTTCATAGTTACTTTCAGAGCATTATATTTCTTCCCAATGTGGTAGATTGCTTATTTGGCATTTTTTGAATTACATTTTGCTACAGTCTTCATATAATTATGGATCATATGTTTAGAGTAGTGTATGCTGCATATTTACTAAGTCTGTACCGAAATCTTCCCAAATAGGTAACAACTTTTGAAGGATAAATTATTATTTACTATTCTCATTATCCAGTTTTAGAAAGACAATAGATTATTAAGCATTTGTATATAATATAATTAACTTTCCTTTATCGTTAATGTATAATTATTACACTGATATTTGTTGCCGATTCTAGATTTATTTCCTTGACATCATGATGATAGAAATTATGTGTATTTGTATTATTTGATAACAATGGTAATGGACTTAAATACGTGTAAAAATGTTATTAGTTAATGGATTTAAAATACTAGTTGAAAAATCAAAATATACATAACATAAGAAAACAAGGAACTTAAATTGTATCAACTTTAATATACAGCAGTGCATGAAATGTATATAGCCTATTTTTTATGCCAAGAATGACTATATATTAATAGATATTTAGAGTATCACGTTATCAAAAGAAAACCATGATTGTTGTACTTTTGGCACTTCTTGGAGCAACTGTTTTACTAAAGAATCACGTACATTACTTTGGAAAGGTTTCGGTAAAAGTCATGCCCAAGTAGTAATGAAAACCATATTAATTATATCCATATTAATTATGTTTATGTGTGTTCTCATTCTAGAATTAGTTTGCTATTTCATTCTTCAACCTTATTTTCAATCTTTCTCTTTAAATGTCATTTATGTCCTGCATTGTGCATTAGAGGAAGTGTTTCTATTTCAATATTAATTTCTTTCCCTTACTTAATTTAATTCTTTCACACTCCTTTGTTTTCGTATTTATTAAATGGTTTAGTTTGTTAATATTGTTTATTAGCACTATTCAAACTTCCTTTTATTTGGTTGTTTTATACCATTTATGATGCTTGTTTATTTTGAGCACTATTATTATAATTTTATTTTATGCCTAAATATATCCATATTAAATATGTTTATGTGTGTTCTCATTCTGGAATTAGTTTGCTATTTCCATTCTTCAACGTTATTTTCGGTGTTTCACTTTAAATGTCATTTATGTCATGCACTGTCAATTAAAGGAAGTGCCTCTATTTCAATATTAATTTCTATCCCTTAATTTAATTCTTTCACACCCGTTTGTTTTTTGTATTTACTAAATGGTTTAGTTTGTTAATATCTCATCTCAGGTATGGTCACGTTTACATTTATTTTTACTCTTATGAAAATATAGTTTACTAATTTTCAAGTATATTTGAGTTTTCAGTCATTTAGCTGAAACAATCTCAAAAGGGGAATTTATTGGTTCTACTGAAGTTAGTCAATTCGTAAATTTACTTACTACCAATTTTTTATTTTGTCACATTTCAGTCCATTATTTTGATTTCCACCCAATTTTGATCTGATTTTTTCTACAAATCTGTACATTCCTTTTTAGTTTCTTCCTCTTTTCCAGAAAGCAATTTTATAGCAAATCTTCAGACTTTGTATCTTTTTTATTGTATGTATTTTCTTGTTCCAAGCGAATCTTCAATGGTTTCTTATGTTTTTGTTCTGCTGACATTCTCAAGATTGGCTCGAATAATGCAAAAAGGTTGTTAAAAAAAATTAAATCTTTGGTTTATATCATTTTGCATTTCAGTTTTTTGTCAAATAATTTTTTTAACTTAAAATTCAGTCAAAAATGTTCTTTCATATTCTATACAGAAGACATACTTCTATTTTTTCCATGTGTTAAATGATGCAAAAAAGTTATTAAAGTTATTAATTTTCTTTCGTTTATATCTTTTGTAACAACCCGGAAAATCAGACCAATTTAAATTTTTTTATTTTAGCTATTTTAATGAATTTTGAATATTTAAAATGATTTATTTTAAATAATAACGACTAGAAATTTATTTTGAATAGAATTAGAACAAATAAATTTAATTTAATTTAATTATATAACGAGCCTGAAATGGCGCGGGAGATTGAAATTTCGATTTCAAATTTCAGTTGCAAAATAAATCGGATTTCAGTAAAACCAGAAATATTTGAGTCTGTTTGAAAATATCTTTCTAACGAATGTGAAAAATCCAGATTTCAAAACGGGAATAATAAGTTATGCCGAGTTGAAAATTCAGAATAGTCGCCATGGAATTTAATATAATATAAAGCCCTTAAAAATAGCCATTTTGCAAACAATCTCTGTTTTTGACGAAACCACTTTTGTTGGATCCAGAATGTCAAATTATTGCTAGATTCCAATTTTCATAATTTTTGGAATTAATTTGTGAGCGTGGTGAATTTAAACATGTCTGGTAATTTCAATTTGAATTTAATCGATTGGAAATTGACCATTTTTCAAACGGTCTCCAAATTTGATGAAATTAGTTTTATTAGGATTATATCGTCAAAACATAACTATATTTATTTTTCTGGAGTTTTTGGGGTTTGTATTTGGTCCCGGTAAATTGAAATGTATGTTTAAATTAAATATATATTGATTTATATTTTAATTTTGAGAAAAATTGATTGAAATAGTCGAACTGGCATATGGGACATATCCCATTGTGTCTGGAATGGGGGTATTTAGCTAGAAGCAAAAGTCGTTAGGTCTCGTTTGGAGTTTAAAGTAAAAATCAACCTTTTGGAGAAAATAAAAATAAAAAATATAATATATATATATATTCCCTTTTCCCCTTAACTCCCAAACACATTTTCCCCGATCAAATTAAATTGCTCCATCGACGGAGAAAGTAAGGACGGTCTTCAAATCGAACCGCCGCTCCTCCCCTGGCCACCCGACGTCGCGCCTGTCCGTCGACGCCCCTCTGACGTCGACGCCGGCTCCTCCTCTGCCCCTTCCTTCTCTCGAATACTGCCAGTCCCCCCCCCTCCCGGAACCCTAGCTCGTTCGACGCACCTCCGACCGCCGTGAGCATTGTCCAACACCCCAAATCGAACAGAACCGCCTCCTCAACTTTGAACCTGCCTGCCTCATCTCCAAATCCCGTCCAAACCGGGAACCGCGAGCTTGACGGTGTTGATGGAGCCAGGGCCGACAGCTTCTGGAGGTGGTGCACGGTTGAACTTCGAGTGGTGAGTTCTCTAATTTAAAAATGTTTTCTTTGATTCGATTATTAGCTTCATTTGATTTGCATGGTTCCTCTTTTGACTTCCTCGGCTTTGATTGGAGTTTTGCTTGATTAAATAGGGTTTTTAGTATGATAAAAATACGATTTTTATGTAAGTAAAAATACAATTTTTATGCAAGTAAAGATACGATTTTTTATATACATAAAGCTGGATTTTATTTACATAAAGATACGATTTTTTTATATACATAAAGCTAGGATTTTTTTTACATAAAGATACGATATTTATATAAATAAAGGTGTGATTTTTAATTAGATAAAGGTGTGATTTTTAATTAGATTAACACATGATTTTTAACTATGTAAAAATATGATCTTTAGCTATGTAAAAATATGATTTTTATATATGAAGTAGCGATATAAAAATATGATTTTTATTATATGAATAGCATAATAAAATTTTGATTTTATGTATATAGTACCGAAATAAAATTGTGATTTTTATAATGTATACATCTTTACAAAAATGTGATCTTTGTAATGTAAACATCGTTATAGGAATGTGATCTTTATAATGTAAACATCGTTATAAAAATGTGATTTTTATATATATGACATTGAAATAAAAATGCGATTTTTAAACATAAATATAGTTGATTAAAAATATGATTTTTAATATATATATATATATGTATATATATATATATATGTGTGTGTATATATATATATATATCGCGTGAAACAGATTACGATGGAACTGATTGGAAGTAGAACAGAATCCAAATCGTCCATTAAAGAATGACGGAATGGAAACCAAAGACGATAACTTCTCACTCTATTTTTTATTACAGTTAAATATATATTAGGACGTAAACGGTGCTTAGTAGCACCCGACACCTTTGATTGAAACCATGGATGTTTGGTTTTTTGTTTGGATTGATTTATTTGTGTGAATTTGGTTTGGGTTGTGAATGGAAGTGATTAGAATTGGTATGTGTGTGGCGCGAGCCAGTATTAGGTGAGGGATAAGGCTAGACCTTACCCCGGTTCTAGTGCCGTGCCGTTATGCTGCCAATTTTTTTTTAAAAATAAGTTAGAACAATAAAATATCATTTTTATTGTATGAATGAACTAAATAAAATATTCATGTGTTGAATAAAATATTTATCGTTAGAAATATAATTTTAACATATATATGAACGGCATAAAATTCTCCAGAAATGAAAAAAATACTCATTTACAAATCGGACGATTTGTTTATGTACACCCATTTTACTAATATTGATTGGGACGATACGCCCAACTGCACAAATAATATTCAATATTTGTTGGTTGAAACCCCATATGGGTATTGGGATGACATTTGACGTACACTAATCCCAATTGTTTAGTTGTATGTCAATCGATGGGTTGACAGACTGTTGTAAGCGTTAATTATTTATGTAACGAATATTTTAAAATGATGAATAATGAATAATTGAAAATAACTAATATTTTAAAATAATATTCAGTAATGGATCAAAATAGGATTTTGGTGTCTGATTTGGGATGGACACGAAAATATTAAAATATATGAAGCCATGTTGATTAGATATGCGCCATTTTGACGCGAACAATATTGATATCAATTTTATTCATTTTTTTTATAACAAATATCGAAAAGGAAAATATTACAGAATCTGATTTTTGAAAATATTATCATTTATATATTATAACGATAAAGAATATTCAATTTGATTTAAAATTGAAATGAAAGTGGAAATCGTTTTTAAAACGAATTTAAAATGAATTTTTAAAATATGTTTTAAATGGAAATCGACGAAATATATATAATATATATATATATATATATATATATATATATATTATATTTAATGGCCTGAATAGAACGCGTCGCGCCGCGACCGTTTGCGAATTTCGACTATTGACTTCGAATTGATATTATGGGAGATCCAACCGTCGAATTCTCCTAAAACTGGAATCGTAGGGTTTGTATCAAAAATAGCTCCCCAACGAAAAAAAGAGATTTGAAATCTAACGGTTGGATTTGGAATTATGTCCGAATCAAATATGGAAAAGGTCGTTGTGAGTGCAGTTCGATGACCGTTTATGGAAATCGACTGAAAGGGCCTTAATAAATTATTAAAAATATCAATAATTTGTGTAAAATCATAATAAATGATTTGGAAAGAATTGGGATGAAAAATTACATATTTGAAAGATAAAAATATATTTTTATCGAAATGAACTAGTTATCAACTAGAATTATAATCGAATTATTTTTTAAATAAATAATTTGGATTGAGAATGGGTTTTAATATAACCAGAATTTCCAATATATGAAGTAGAGTGGATTTGAATGGAAATCATCTTTGGAATATTTCGATATTGGATTTCGTGATTATAAGGATATTGTTATGGAAATTTGGAAGATATATTTATATCGTTATTTCCAATACGATATTTGTTGGTTTCAAAATTTGATATTGAATATAAGCCGATATAATTTCTATTCAGAGCCTTATATTTAATATCAAATAGGATTTTGGGTTTCTCATGAACGGTGTCATAAATAACATTGTTCTTAAACCCAGTTGATAAAAGAATAAATCTTTTAATTAAGATTTAGTTAAGTTTTCCAGTTAATTAACATTTAATTGGAATTGAATAAAAGAGTTGGATTTTGGGTTTGTCGTGAGCAGTTTCTTAAATAACATTGTTCTTAAACCCCGTGTGAAAAGAATAAATCTTTTAATTAGGGATGTTAGAGTTTCCAGTAAATTAACATTTAATTGGAACAAAATGTAATGTGAATTGGGTTTACTGTGAACTGTGTTTTTAACGACATTTGTTCTTTAACCCGATTAACAGTGAAATGAGATTTGGAATTTATAAATCTTTTAATTAAGATTAATGGGATTTTCCAAAGTAAAGTTTTCCAGTTTAAAATATTAAATTGGAATAGAATGGAATTCGATTTCGTAATAATCGAAGTGAGCTTCCGTGGAGGAAGACTGTTACTATATATGGAATTTAAAAGGGCTTTGCCATTATTCCATTTATATTATTAGTCGGATGCGGAAATTGATATCGATTATATATATTGATCTATTTTCCGTGAAGATTCCATAATTAATGGAATGAGATTTTGGGTTTATCGTGAACTGTTTTTTAAATGACATTAGTTCTTTAACCCAGTTAAAGACATGATTACATATCTAACATTGTAATTCAAACTGTATGGTTGATCTCTGCTAAATATTTATCTGTTTGGTGGTGGAGAATTTATTCTCTTGCTTAACACCCTTCTCTAAGACGTACGAGCTTAGAGGTTATATATCGGCAGAAATCCATAGTACGGTGTAGATTATCGATGCGACATGTTTGTGTTTCCAAAGTTAAATAATCACTAATATTGATTTTTGGGAAGATTAAAACTAAGTGGAGTTTTAATGAATCTTTAATTAGATTGGAATGTGATAATTTAAATTATCAAATTTGGGAAATGATCGAGAGTGGAGCATCACCAGTATTGCTCTAAGTGATAGTTAAATCTTTAATTAGATTTGAACGGATAAAGGTAATTAATTTTACCGATAACACTGTGGTGTTAGATATGGAGTATTACCAGTTTTTCTCCATGGGATGAATAGGTTGGGATTGGGAAATTAAACAAATGATTACTTCGGTAGGGTGCGCTAATCCTGACTAGTTTGGATAAACCTTAACTTGGTTTGAATTGATATCTAAAGGAAGATTAAAGAATAAATTTAAAGAATTTATCTTTGATAAAATTAATGGGAACCTTTCCCAAAATATAAGAATAAAAGAATATTCTGGATTGGAATGAGGCGTATGTTGTGTCTTTATAGCACTTGTTTATTATATACACGAATTATTCGGAAAGGCCGGGTCTATACCCATTCTGAATAACTGATTCACGATAAGTCAATGATGAAGACGGTGGTTGAAGACCGGAGTTCTTCACAACGTTTAGATAATTACTTATGTATTGATTGGGCTGTACACCCAAGACGAGGTAATAAGTGGTGATCGTCCAGACGTACTTGGAGATCGACCGGATATGCGAGAACTCTCTCCTGTATTGAACATATGGTACGAGGAGGTGCCTTCGGTTTTGTTCAGACCTAGAACTAACTTGTAAATGGATGTGTGTTTGACATTGGATTTTATTCTATGTTGATTGATCTTTATTAAATATATATCTGTTTGGTGGCGGAGAATTTATTCTCTTTCTTAACACCCTTCTCTGAGATGTACGAGCTCAGAGGTTATATATCGATAGACATCAGTCGCATGGCATGAATTGCCTGTGTGGCATGCTGAGATGCAAATGATCAAGGCTTCTGTTGAAAAGCAAAGTCTTGTGGTTGATGATCAGAGCACGACCTTAAATGGCATAGCTTTTTGTATAGTGTTAATTCGCGAGCCTCGCACCCCGGGTACGAACCGGAAACGGGAGATGACTACAGGGAGAACATGCGTTTCTTTCTAGCTAGGAGTGGCGTCATTGTATGGAGCCCAGACATTTTTACTTATGTGGATGATGGAAAGCAAGGTACCTCGGTTATATCGGTCATTACGGGCCGATGGATGGATATTGTCGACATATTGACCAGACTTACACCACATAGGGAAGGAAAATGTATTGTTCAGGAATTACTAGTCCTCAAACGTAAGAGAGGACCGAACCTGAAGATCCAAGGTGCAGTTGCGACTGATCCTGATACATGGGCTAGATTGTCTCGAATTCAGTATGGACGATCCCTTGCCTTGGTTCATAAATGGAATCCAACTTCCAATATGTGACTTTTCGGTTTTAATTATAGAACCTAGTATGGCGACATAATATGTGGGTACCTACGCCGCTTATGATTGATACATTTATATTTGAAGTTGATTTCTTCACTTATAGTAATAATATAATATGAAATATCATGTACCAAGCATTTTTGGCTATTATAAGGTAAAAACTCTATCCTACGGCTTGCGTTGCATTGTGTGATGGGACCTGAATCTTATAATAGCTTCACTGTTCTTTATTTAGCATTGCGCTGTTTGTTTTATACACTGGTATTCTTGGGGGTAAACCAGTTCTATATTATACGGCGTGATCCCTTGATTTACCTAAATTTAAAATCAAATTAATAATTGTTTAAGTTCTCACACCAGTCACATGACTAACCTGGATTTTATTGTTTTAACCTAAACTCTGAGTGCACCTATTTTCCACACGGGCAGCTAGTAGTTTTGGTTTTGCAGATATTATTTTCCCAAGATCCTGGTTTACAGCTAAAGCTATATTCGGAATGCTCTGTATCCGTGTATTTCTTACAGTTGTGTTATGTATTATTTTTCCGTTGCTATGTAATGTATTTAAATCTCTGATATTTTGCATTGTGTAATATTTATTCGTACTTTGTTATATTCTTGTACTCTAATGTAAATTGTTTGTAATAAGCAATGAAATGTTCTTCTATTTGTGTTCTAATTTGTCGTGTTCTCAACTCAATATGGGCTTTCCTTTGCAGGGAAGTTTGGGTCGTCTCAGCTCATATCAGAGCTTTGGTTTACAGAGCTCGAGAACAAGACATATTAGAACCAAACGAAAGAATTCGTCAAAGATTGGATTAGTAATATCCAATGAGAACGACTCGTTAGAGATGGGATAGGTAGTATCCTAGAACGAGTGTAAGGAGTGTTGTTTTTTTTAAAATAAAAATGAAACAAATTTTATTTTGAAAATTTAAATCTTATCATATGTATTTGAATATTTTATTTTAAATTGATTTGGACCATCGAGTATATAGAGATTTTAATATACGTCTGATCCACGTGTATTTGAAGTCTCAAATATACTGGATAGATATAGAATCACACTTTAGTCGCCCGGAAATGATTTTGATGATGGAGCTCCATCATCAATAATTATGTTCGAGCTTCGAAAGTGAGATAGTTATATATTTCCAATTGACTTGTGTGAGAACGAAAACTGGATAGAGTTTATTGTTGTGAATTGGCATCAAAAACATGATTCTGAATATATATATATCAAAGTTATGAATTTGACATTTTAACCAACTAATTGATTGTTGGTTGTGTTGTTTGATTAATTAAAATTTTGAACCATTAAGCCAAATTGAGCCAAATATTGAACTAAACTAAAAATTGTTTGAAATTGCATACATGTACATATATATGTGAGAACATGTCATGGCATGGGAGCTAAAAAGAGGAATAAAATTGTATGCCCGAAAAATAGGTACATGTTTACTGTATTTATTGGGGTTTTGATGATTTTATGAGCCGATTGGCTAGCCACTTGGCTTTTTCTTTTTCTTTTGGATTGATAAGGGCCCTGCGTGGCTAGTTGCGGTTTTAAAGGTCTCCCTGTACAAAGGACTTATGGCAAACAACTTCGAAAATTTAGGGCGTTAGCCAAATTTTTGAAAAATTTGAAAATTCTTAGAAATTGAAAAGTTGAAGAATAAAAACCAGAATGAAAGTTGATTTGGTTAATTAAACAACTTTCAGCTCCATTCCTTTTCGAGGGCGAAAAGATTTTAAGCGGGGGAGATTGTAACAACCCAGAAAATCGAAACAAATTTAAAATTTTTATTTTAGCAATTTTAATGAATTTTGAATATTTAAAATGATTTGTTTTAAATAATAACAACTAGAAATTTATTTTGAATAGAATTAGAACGAATAAATTTAATTTGATTATATAACGAGCCTGAAATGGCGCGGGAGATTGAAATTTCGATTTCAAATTTCAATTGAATGTACAGGATTCAAAATAAATCAGATTTTAGTAAAACCAAAAATATTTGAATCTATTTTTAAATATCTATCCAACGTATGTGAAAAATCCAGATTTCATAACGGGAATAAAAAGTTATGTCTAGTTGAAAATTCATAACAGTCGCTATGGAATTTAATATAATATAAAGTCCTTAAAAATAGTCATTTTCAAACGACCTCTATTTTCAATGAAACCACTTTTGTTGGATCCAGAATGTCAAATTATTGGTAGATTCCAGTTTTCATAGTTTTTGGAATTAATATATGAGCGTGGTCAATTTAAACGTGTTTGGTAATTTCAGTTTGAATTTAATCGACTAGAAATTGGCCGTTTTAAAAACTGTCTCCAAATTCAACGAAATTAGTTTTGCTAGGATTGTATCATCAAAACATAGCTAGATTTATTTTTCTGAATTTTTAGGGTCCATATGTGGTCCCGGTAAATTGAAATGTACGTTTAAATTAAATATATATTGATTTATATTTTAATTTTGGGAAAAACTGAACGAAGCCATCAAATTTGCTTACGGGACATATCCCATTGTGTCCAGAATGGGGGTATTTAGCTAGAAGCAAAAATCAGTCTCGTTTGGAGTTTGAAATAAATGTCGGCTTTTTGGAGAAAATAAAAATAAAATAATATATTTATATTATCCCTTTTCCCTTTAACTCCCAAACACATTTTCCCCGATCAAATTAAATTGCTCCATCGACGGAGGAAAAAAAGGGCAGTCTTTAAATCGAACCGCTGCTCCTCCCCTGGCCCCCCGCCGCGCCTGCCTGTCGCCCCTCTAACGTCAACACAGGCTCCTCCTCTCCCCCCTCCTTCTCTCGAATACCGCCAGTCCCCCGATGGAACCCTAGCCCGTTCGACGCACCTCCGACCGCCGTGAGCACCGTCTAGCACCCCAAATCGAACAGAACTGCCTCCTCAACTTCGAACCTACTTCCCTTGTCTCCAAATTCCGTCCAGACCGGAACCGCGAGTTTGACGGTGTTGATGGAGCAAGGGCCGAATGCTCCTAGAGTGGCGCATGGATGAACTTCGAGTGGTGAGTTCTCTGATTTAAGAATGTTTCCTTTAATTCGATTATTAGCTTCATTTGATTTGTACGGTTCCTCTTTTGACTTCCTCGGCTTTGATTGGGGTTTTGCTTGATTAAATAGGGTTTTAGTCTGATAAAAATACAATTTTTTTGTAAGTAAAAACACGATTTTTATGCAAGTAAAGATACGATTTTTTTATATACATAAAGCTGGATTTTATTTACATAAAGATACGATTTTTTTATATACATAAAGCTAGGATTTTATTTACATAAAGATATGATATTTATATAAATAAAGGTGTGATTTTTAATTAGAAAAAGTTGTGATTTTTAATTAGATTAACACATGATTTTTAGCTATGTAAAAATATGATCATTAGCTATGTAAAAATATGATTTTTATATATGAAGTAGCGATATAAAAATATGATTTTTATTATATGAATAGCATAATAAAATTTTGATTTTTATGTATATAGTACCGAAATAAAATTGTGATTTTTATAATGTATACATCTTTACAAAAATGTGATCTTTTTAATGTAAACATCGTTATAGGAATGTGATCTTCATAATGTAAACATCATTATAAAAATGTAATCTTTATAATGTAAACATCGTCATAAAAATGTGATTTTTATATATATGACATTGAAATATAAATGTGATTTTTAATCATAAATATCTTTGATTAAAAATATGATTTTTAATATATATATACCGCGTGAAACAGATTGTGATGGAACTGACTAGAAGCAGAACAGAATCACGTCAATTAAAGAATGACGGAGTGGAAACCAAAGGTGAGAACTTCTCACTCTAATTTTGATTACAGTTAAATATATACTAGGATGCAGATGGCGGTTAGTAGCACCCGACACCTTTGATTGAAACCATGGATATTGGTTGTTTGGATTGATTTATTCGTATGAATTTGGTTTGGGATGTGAATGGAAGTGATTAGAATTGGTATGTGTATGGCACGAGCCAGTATTAGGCGAGGGATAAGGCTAGACCTTATTCCGGTTCTAGTATCGCGCCGTTATGCTGCCAAAATTTTCTATAAAAAGTTAGAACAATAAAAATATCATTTTTATTGTATGAATGAACTAAATAAAATATTCATGTGTTGAATAAAATATTTATTGTTAAAAATATTTTTTAAACGTATATATGAACGGCATAAAATTCTCCTGAAATGAAAATAAATATTCATTTACAAATCAGACGATTTGTTTATGTACACTCATTTTACTGATATTGATTGGGACGATATATTTTATACATCGCCTAACTGCACAAATAATATTCAATATTTGTTGGCTGAAACCCCACACGGGTATTGGGATGATATTTGACGTACACTAATCCTAATTGATTAGTTGTATGTCAATCGATGGGTTGACAAACTGTTGTAAGCATTAATTATTTATGTTTAACACTTATGCAGTTGTGCAATGCACTCTGGATTATGGTTGACTGTGTTTGATTATTGTTGTGTACATGTGAGTATGAAATCCATATAAATAAAATTATATGGTAATTGACTGTGCCTGATTCAATTTGGAAAGAATGAATATTTTAAATTAATGAATATTTTAAAATGACGAATAATGAATATTTTAAAATAATAATCAATAATGGATCAAAATAGGATTTTGATGTCTGATTTGGGATGGACACGAAAATATTAAAATATATGAAACCGGGTTGATTGGAGATGTGCTATTTTGACGCGAACGATATTGATATCGATTTTATTCATTTTATAACAAATATTGAAAAGGAAAATATTTCAAAATTTGATTTTTGAAAATAGTATCATTTATATATTATAATGATAAGGAATATTCAATTTGATTTAAATTGAAATGAAAGTGGAAATCATTTTTAAAATGAATTTATAAAATACGTTTTAAATGGAAATCGACGAAACATATATAATAAATATATTATATATATATTTAATGGTCTGAATAGAATGCGTCACGCCGCGATCGTTCGCGAATTTCGACCATTGACTCCGAATTGATATTACGGGAGATCCGACCCTCGGATTTTCCTAAAACCGGAACTGTTGGGTTTGTATCAAAAAGAGATTTCCAACGAATACAAGAGATTTGAAATATAATGATTGGATTTGGAAGTATGTCCAAATCAAATTTGTAAAAGGTCGTTGTAAGTGCAGTTCGATGACCGTTTATGGAAATCCACCAAAGGGCCTTAATAATTTTTTTAAAAATATCAATAGTTTGTATAAAATCATAATAAATGATTTGGAAATAATTGGGATGAAAAATTCAATATTTGAAAGACAAAAATATACTTTTATCAAAATGAACTAGTTATCAACTAGAATTATAATCGAATTATTTTTAAATAAATAAATTGGATTGAGAATGGTTTTTAATATAACCAGAATTTCCAATACATGAGTTGGAGTGAATTTGAATGGAAAACATCTTTAGAATAATTCGATATTGGATTTCGTGATTATACGGATATTGTTATGGAAATTTGGAAGATATATTTATATCGTTATTTCCAATACGATATTATTTGGTTTCAGAATTTGATATTGAATATAAGCTGATATGATTTCTATTCAGAGCCTTGTATTTAATATCAAATAGGATTTTGGGTTTGTCGTGAACGGTGCCATAAATAACACTGCTCTTAAACCCAGTTGAGAAAAGAATAAATCTTTTAATTAAAATTTAGTGAAATTTTCCAGTTAATTTACATTTAATTGGAACTGAATAAAAGAATTGGATTTTGGGATTGTCATGAATGGTGTCTTAAATAACACTGTTCTTAAACCCCGTGTGAAAAGAATAAATCTTTTAATTAAGATTATTAGAGTTTCCAGTTAATTAACATTTAATTGGAATAAAATGGAATGGGAATTGGGTTTATTGTGGGTTGTGTTTTTAACGATATTTGTTCTTTAACCTGATTAACATTGAAATGAGATTTGGAATCTATAAATCTTTTAATTAAGATTAATGGGATTTTCCAAAGTAAAGTTTTCCAGTTCAAAATATTAAATTGGAATAGAATGGAATTTGATTTCGTAATAATCGAAGTGAGCTTCTATGGAGGAAGACTGTTACTATATATGGAATTTAAAAGGGCTTTGCTATTATTCCATTTACATTATTAGTCGGATGCGGAAATTGATATCGATTATATATATTGATATGTTTTCCGTGAAGATTCCATAATTAATGGAATGAGATTTTGGGTTTATCGTGAACTGTGTTTTAAATGACATTAGTTCTTTTACCCAGTTGAAGACAAATTACATATCCAACATTGTATTTCAAACTGCATGGTTGATCTCTGCTAAATATTTATCTGTTTGGTGGCAGAGAATTTATTCTCTTGCTTAACACCCTTCTCTAAGGCGTACGAGCTTAGAGGTTATATATCGGCAGAAATCAATAGTACGGTGTAGATTTTCGATGCGACATGTTTGTGTTTCCAAAATTAAATAATCATTAATATTGATTTTTGGGAAGATTAAAACTAAGTGGAGTTTTGATGAATCTTTAATTAGATTGGAATGTGAATGTGATAATTTAAATTATCAAATTTGGGAAATGATCGAGAGTGGAGCATCACCAGTATTGCTCTAAGCGATAGTTAAATCTTTAATTAGATTTGAACGGATAAAGATAATTATTTTTACCGATAATACTGTGGTGTTAGATATGGAGTATTACCAGTTTTTCTCCGTGGGATGAATAGGTTGGGATTGGGAAATTAAACAAATGATTACTTCGGTAGGGTGCGCTAATCCCGACTAGTTTGGATAAACCTTAACTTGGTTTGAATTGATATCCAAAGGAAGATTAAAGAATAAATTTAAAGAATTTATCTTTGATAAAATTAATGGAAACCTTTCCCAAAATATAAGAATAAAAGAATATTCTGGATTGGAATGAGGCGTATGTTGTGTTTTTATAGTACTTGTTTATTATATACACGAGTTATTCGGAAAGGCCAGGTCTATACCCATTCTGAATAACTGATTCGACGATAAGTCAATGATGAAGACGGTGGTTGAAGATCGGAGTTCTTCACAACGTTTAGATGATTACTGATGTCTTGATTGGGCTGTACACCCAAGATGAGGTAATAAGTGGTGATCGTCCAGATGTACTTGGAGATTGATCGGATATGCAAGGACCTCTCTCTTGCATTGGACATATGGGACGAGGAATAAGGTGCCTTCGGTTTCGTTCAGACCCAGAATGAACTTGTAAATAGATGTGTGTCTGACATTGGATTTTATTCTGTGTTGATTGATCTCTATTAAATATATATCTGTTTGGTGGTGGAGAATTTATTCTCTTGCTTAACACCACTCTCTGAGACGTACGAGCTAAGAGGTTATATATCGATGGACATCAGTCGCATGGCATGAATTGCCTCTGTGGCATGCTGAGACAAAAATAATCAAGGCTTCTGTTGAAAAGCAGAGTCTTGTGGTTGATGATCGAAGCAAGATATTAAATGACATAGCTTTGTGTATAGCGTTAATTCGCGAGCCTCACACCCCGGTATGAACCAGAAACGGGAGAGGACATCAGGAAGAACATGCATTTCTTTCTAGCTAGGAGTGTTGTCATGGTATGGAGCCTAGACATTTTTACTTATGTAGATGATGGAAAGCGAGGTACCTCGGTTATATTAGTCACTACGGGGTCAATGGATGGATATGGTCGACATATTGACCAGACTTATGCCCCATAGGGTGGGGAAACGTATTGTTCGGGAATTACCAATCCTCAAACATAAGAGAGGACCGGCCCTGAAGATCCAAGATGCAGTTGCGACTGGTCCTGAGACATGGGATAGATTGTCTCGAATTCGGTAAGGACGATCCCTTGCCTTGGTTCATAGATGAAATCCAACTTCCAATATGTGACTTTTCGGTTTTAATTGTAAAACCTAGTATGGCGACGTAATATGTGGGTACCTACTCCGCATATGATTGATACATTTATATTTGAAGTTGATTTCTTCACTTATAGTAATAATAAAATATGAAATTTCACGTACGAAGCATTTTTGGCTATTATAAGGTAAAAAATCTATCCTCCGGCTTGCGTTGCATTGTGTGATGGGACCTGAGTCTTATAATAGCTTCATTGTTCTTTCTTTAGCATTGCCCTGTTTGTTTTATGCACTGGTATTCTTGTGGGTAAACCCGTTCCGTGCTATATGGCGTATTCCCTTGATTTACCTAACTTTAAAATCAAATTAATAACTGTTTTAGTTCTCACACCAGTCACATGACTGACCTGGAGTTTATTGTTTTAACCTAAACTCTGGGTGCCCCTATTTTCCACACGGGAAGCTAGTAGTTTTGGTTTTACAGATATTATTTTCCCAAGATCCTAGTTTACAGCTGGAGCTATATTTGGAACGCTCTGTATCCGTGTATTTCTTATAGTTGTGTTATGTATTATTTTTCCGCTGCTATGTAATATATTCAAATCATTGATATTTTCTAATGTGTAATATTTATTCATACTCTGTTAAATTCTTGTACTCTGATAAAAATTGTTTTTAATAAGCAATGAAATGTTCTTCTGTTTGCGTCCTGATTTGTCGTGTTCTCAAATCAATCCGGGATTTCCTTTATGGGGAAGTTTGAGTCGTCTCATCTTCTTACATTTCAGTTTATTTCAGATAATTTTTTTACCCCAAAATTTATTGGCAACTGTGGATTAGATTCGAATTCCTCAAGGATTTCATTATTTTTACATAAAAATGATCTATATTGTCTTATTCTCAATTTTGTTTGATAATTGTTTCATACTTATGCGAATTTTTTTGTTGATTAATTCTAGAATGTGTAAAATTGTTGAGTTTTGATTCTTGCAACTTTTGTGGATTGTGAGAAATATATCCTTCTATTCTCCACACATTGTATAATCATATTATTTCAATAACAACTGTTAAATGATGCTAATTCTTATCCACTAATATCATTTAACACATGTGTGGATACATAAGTTAATATACATGTTCTCAATATTATTATGACGATATGATGATATGAGGGTAAGCGGTTCATTTCTTATTCGGGCATTTTGAATTACGTATTGCAGTTTGCTTGAATGGCAGTTTATCTGAAAGCAAGTCGTTGGTGAGGACTGACTTGATGAATTAGTTATGGAGGAGCAGGTTTTCCTCATATCTATAGCATAGACGAGCTTAGCATATTCTGGTCTCTTGAGTTTGAGGCTGAGCAGTCTACTTAGATTGTAAAGGTATTTTTCAACTTTACGTCGACCAAGCCTTTACAAGATGTTGTCTTCGAGCTTTACAATATCAATTCGAAGCAAACATAGGGAGGATGACATTTCGATTGTAGGTTTTTTTTAACCAATTAATGATTCAACCGTTAATGATAAAACGTATAAAGCAACACACGGAAAGCCTACCATGACTAATCTTCAATCTCTTGGACGGTTGCTGCATAACTGGATTATGTTACTTTCTTTTTGTTGGAGCAAAGGAAGAAAATGACCTAAATTCTTGACTGGCATTTTATTATTTCGAGAGTGCCTACTTTTTGGATTATGTATGAAGATAGGTTTTATTACCGTTTTAAATTACCTACAATAAATAACCTAATCTGAGATATAATTTCATAGGATAACAACAACAAAAATCTATACATCGATGCCACCCACTAGCATAAGTCAGCAAGTCTTAATTTCACCAGCACATCTTTTCTCTTATTTTGTTTTTGTCTTATCCATTAACTTTGGTCAAAATACTTTTTAACTGATATACATCAGAAGTACCTGGACCTTTGTGACTATAGTACACCTTATATGACATATTTTTCATAACATGAATGCATTAAATCATATAACTGCATTAATGATTATGGATTCTAAAATAATAAAAATGTGGATCAAATTTACTTGAATCTATGCGGATAATAGATAGACATCATTTTTTCCAGTTTATGCATGCATCTGTATGTATGTTTATGTATATCTGTTTGTTTTGTGGTGTTATTTTGTTTTTAACACAACAACCATTATCTGGAATAAACCATGTACATGAGGGCTTATTAGTATTTCAAATTCATTCAACTTCCATTTGTAAAATAACTATCTTATTTGGTTCCTTTTTTCTCTATATCTTAAATATTGCATCTTGAATGCAATTAATAAGCTACTTTTGCTTCTATTTAATAAAACCAGTATATTTAAAATAGAAAATGATTTTCAATTGCTTAATTTCTCGCTAATGTCAAACTGTTTCTTTTATGTTCCTGGCCAATAAATGTGGTCATGTTTGACTAAAAATTATGGTTATTCAATAAGAATTATGATTTTTTAAGGGAAATTGACTTATTTTTTTCTATTATAAGTAGAACTGTTGTGTGTGTGTAATAGAGACAACAATCTACTGCAAATATTTTGATCCAAATCATAATATTTTATGAATTACTTTTAAATTTTTAACTACTTAATTACGTATTTAACGCTACAATGGTTTATCTCGATGTAACTCAAGTGCTTCATCATTTTAAAGGAGTCCATTGTATCATTTATATTGTGATTTCTGTCAATGGCTACTATGGTTATATTATGCTTTCGATTTTCGTCCTATCTTTTTTAATTGCTACGATCCATATATCAACTAGCTGTGCCTTTTTACTAAAGATGCCTACATGTCTTCTACATTTCCTATTTGACAAGTAAGATACCAAGAATACCTTGCTGTCTAATGTAGCATGCAATTGGAAAAAAAATGTAGTCGCCTTTTAGAGAGTTTCCTCATCACTATATTTATTACTCATTGTTCTAGTAATTGTCTTTACGAAAATAAGTTTGTTTTTTTTCCAATATTTATTGTTAATGTTTTCACATCTTGTAAAATTCTACTGTAGTTTCAATACCACGATATAATTATTCATGTCTCCATCACTATAAAACAGGATGTCAGACAATATAAACAAGAATAGTACATCAGATCTATTAAATACAGACAGTTAGAATTTTTAAAATTCAGTTTTGTAAATATAATTCACCATCGTTAAAAGGATTCGTAAATATATTGATGTATGAGCTGTAGGTGTTTACATAAAATTTGATAGCCCTCACCGAACATGGTTTATGGTGACCGTAACAAAATAATCCCCAAATTCTCTTATTTTATCAATGTCAACTCATACTAGCTTGAGTTGCAAGTGAACTTCCACTATAGTACATGCAATAATTTCTTTTTATGTCAGCTTACAGTTAAAAGACGATACAACAAGGGCTGACTATTGTAATTTTTAATTATTATAAAAGGGATGAGTCGGGCAAAACCGTCTCTTATTTCTGGAAGCAAGATTAAAGAGCGGAAAGATTTTTTTCATTCTACCATTGTTTCAATCATCGTTCATTGTCCAAATTTTCGTTGTCGACTATGTTTTATTAGTTATAATAGTTCATTTTTCTTTTATTTTTAATATTTAATCATTATAATATATTTTTAACATGAATTTTAATGCCCAGCAAAGCGGGATAAAAATACTAATTTTAAAAGATAATGACTGAAACTCTTCGTTATTCATAACCTTGTAGTAACATCTTACTACTGATGTAACGAGAAAACTAGTCAAAAGTTCCTAGGATATTATAATGTGTTATTACGATTTAATTTTTAAGAGCAAACACTCGTTGATAATAAAAAATGTAACGTGAAATACACATGTTTTTTTGTTATAATACCATAATGCTTCACCGTACAAAAAAATTGTACCAAGTTTGATAATAAAATCCAAGTGATTTGGTCAGTTAATAACTTGATTTTTAACTAAGATTATTGGCTCGTTTGTATAGCTAAGCAGCGCTGAATTTACTGAGCTTTACCACTCAATTTGTAACCGAGTTTCACCCCTAGGTTAGCAACTGAGAAATAAGCTCAATTTAGAAGAACAGTGCTTGCTCAGTTTAACCAACTTGAGTGAATTCACTTTACATAAACTGAGCTCAGTTCAGTTCCAAACTTTCTAGAATTTCATGTTGAAATATTTGCTAGAATTTCTCGTTGGAATTTCAATTACTTAAGCGTTTTTGAATTGAATCCATCTCACATGAAATGGCTGCTCACTCGAAGCTGAATTTTGCAGATGAAGTAAAAATATCATAAATAGTTTATCTCTTCTTTTGCATAGTAATCTTTTTGCTACTTATTACTTTCTTGATTACTTACTGCTTATCTTTTACTATTTAATTTTCATTTTTATGTATATTGTTGTATATATAATGTTTAATAAGTACATACATTAAAATGTCCTACATTTTCATGTCCTATCTCACCTTCAAATTCTTGAAACAAATTGGCTATGGACCTCAAAAAAAGCAGCATGCACACACACTCTTGCTTTTCTATTGGTACCACTAGTATACGTTTTCCTATCAACACCGTAGAGTGTGGACATTATGCTTATTACAGGGACGATAATATGTCCTATGTATTTTTGTTGCAAGGACGACAAATGAAGTAAATTAAATAAATAATTTTATCTTTTCACATAAAATATATTTCTTGACATGCGTGCTCAGATCACGCAATTAGCAGCCATGTTATCCAGAAGCACTACATTTAGACATTGCTGAAAACAATCAGCAACCATGTCATGGCCACTATTAGTTTCTACATGGCGTTCTATGATAAACCTTATCCTGGTATAAGAAAAAGGGTGACAATAAAAGAAGATAAAACTAATGGTCATACATGGCAGCTCGATCCAGTATACACCATGAAATTGAACTAAGCTATAGCTTTCACTTTGAGAAATACTGAAATTAACCAAAAAGGAGATTGTTTTTCCAAAACATCATTTCAAAATAAGTATAAATTTGGCCACATTTGTATATGTATACATGATGTCTTTTATGGTGCAAGCAAAAGAAATAAACCATGGTTTTCAATTTGTTTGTTAAACCTTTTAACAATCATTTCGACTGTGAATTAAGGACAGTTCTCATACCTTAATTAAGAAATTCTCCCTCTTGTTCGGTTGATAAAATACACAAACACAAAAATCAATGTGCATAAATTTTTAACCAAAATGTCTACACTAAATTTATATCAGAACATGTTTTTAATATTTCATAAAGTGCAAAACTGAATAATATACGAGGTTACAAAGAATGAACATGTTTTTCATTCATGCATTCAAAAAAGGATTTTCTTTATTAGTCAGTATTTTTCCTGCACTGAATATGTCCTGCACTAATAAAAATTATTTCAAGTATTTTTGTGCAACTTTTTATTTATTTATTTTCAAGACAATGATATTCTTTACAAAGGACTGTTTTAACATTTTTATATTTGCAGGTGAGGAAATAGGACATGACTTTGGTGATGGTGTTGTGATTACCAATGGAAGGGTGTTTTGTCTAGCAGGTTTGAGCTGTTTTATCAAGCTGGATTGAGTTGTTTTGTCATGTGTCTTTTGTGTGTTAATTGAACAATTATAAACTATGTTTTGTATTTTGTGTACTCAAGTTGACAACAGTGGGAATTGAGAACATATGTATTGAATTAGGTGTTAACTCATGGATTGTTTTTCTTTTGTTAGTTGATACTTTATTTGCTATTAGTATATTTTATGTGTTCATCTTTAACTTGTTATGAATATTCATTTTGATTATTATCATTAGAATGCATGAGCTATCAAAGATATATGTTATAGCAGTAAACATGCGTTATGAATAATCTCAAATTTATTGAGATTTAGATGTATAATAGCGGTAAACCTGAGCTATTGCATTTGTGTAGCATAGCGGCAAAAATGAGCTATTGTATTGATCGAGCATAGCAGCAAAAATGAGTTGCCAAAGGGGTTAGTAAAACTATACCACGTTTATTAATAGCGTTGAATATCTATTATTGAACACTTATTTTATAGCGGCAATACTGTGTTATAAATATTTTCTCTTTGAATGAGATTTTGATGTATTATAGCGGTTAAAATAAGCTACTATAATAAAATAACATAGCGGCAAGACACCGCTATCAAAAGTGATCTTTAATAACGGCATACAAAGCGTTATAAAAGTTTAGCAGTTTTTTATAACATGTTTATATACAGAAGTTATGAAACCACTATCTTTCTTATTCATACACTACAACAAAAAACACTTTTAACAGCGTTTCAAAAACACTGTAGTAGGATAAACAGCATTTTGATAAACGCTGTATAATGACATGCTATCATAGGTCTGTATTTTTCAACAGCAGATAAAAAACGCTGTTAAAAATCGAGTTTCACAGCGTTTTAATCTAGCTATTAATACACTATACACACTGTTTTTTAGTTGTTGTTTTAAAAAATACACAGCGTTTGATGCCTGCTGTCAAAAATGCACACTTTCAAACTTAGATTTTCAACAACCAAGAAAAAATGATTTTGTTTCTTTTATAACAGCGTTTTTTAAACATTGTACAAACATACAACTTCGGTTTAATCAGCAATTCTAAAACGCCGTGACTAATATTTGCACAACAATTTACAGCATGTTTTAAACATTGTCGTTTGTTGGTGCTAATTTTACAGCATTCATATCATGTTGTCTCATTGTTACATTTGCACATATCATTACACTAAACTGTAATTTTATCATATTTCAACTGCATTACATATGCAATCAAACGAAAAATAATTATACAAAAACACAACTAGTAGTCACTTCCATTAGTTAGTTGAACACAATCCGTAAACAAAATTTACATACGTTCATAAACAAAGATGGTACTTACAAACTAATTTCATACAACATTAGACAAAGCCACATTACCTTAAAACAAGTGTGCACTAAATATTAGACAATGTACAATCAAAAGCTTTCATGTGCTTACTGGACGATGCCAAAATAAACTTGAACACATTACATCATCTTGTGCATCTTTTTACATCTTCGCCTACCTACAAGGATGAAATTTAACAGTTAGTGATCAAATTTAAAATAACATATTTAGCTCATAATTACTACAAAATAATATCATGTTTAAAATAGCAAGCTGCTCGGGTTTGCTATTTCAAAATAGCAAGCCTGCTTAAGCGCAGGCTTGCTGTTCGGAACAACAAGCGTGGGCATGTTGTTCCGCAGCAAGCCAGAAGTTCACAGGATTACTGTTTTAGAACAGCAAGCTCCCAGGCTTGTTGATTCGAACAACAAGCCATTGAAGTTCAAAAACAACAATGCTGCTATTTCAGAACAGCAAGCCCAAGCTTGCTGTTCTGGAACAGCAAGCTCGCATGAGCTTGCTGTTAGGCTTAAACAGAAAGCTCTTGTTTAGGAACAGCAGCTAATGTTGTTCCGATCAGCAAGCTCTCAAGCCTGAGAATCATATATAATGTACAATCATAATGTAATACCCAACGTTACCCATGCTCACAGCATAGAACAGACAATCTCATAAGCAAAATAGCACATAACAGAACAGACCATCTCACAGCCAAACGTTTAAATATAATGTACATGATAGAATCAGAAAAATTAGAAAAGAAAAAGTAGAAAAATACAAAACCAAAAAGGAGATTGCAAGCACTGGCTTGTTGTTCCGAACAGCAAGCTCTCAGGGGCTTGTTGTTTCGGATCAGCAAGCACTTAGGGGTTTGCTGTTTCGAAACAGCAAGCTCTCAGGCTTGTTGTTCGAAACATCAAGCAAGTACTCAGGCCACAAGCAAAACCTAAATGACCATCATCCCCACCGGAGACTCGCTTGCATTTCATGTGGAATTCTAACAGGAGATTCACTTGCATTTCAGACCACATATATGTTATTAATTTCAAAAAATATTGAAATCCAATATATAATGATCTTACCCTTCATTTGAAATTTAAGCTGGTAATATTCCACATAGCAAAGCAATAGGTCGTGTACTTACAAAATCGAAATCCAACCACAGCCCATCAATTAAGAAAATACATAATGATCTAATATATATTTCATAATAATTTACCTTTCTCCAAGAATGAGGCGAAGTTCTAATGCTCTCAAGTTACAAATGGCCAGTAAACAAGGTAGCGGTCTCCTGAAATTAAAGACAACAGAATATTTTGTTAGAAAGCTCAAACTTGTAGTCATAATGTATTTCTTTGCAAGTCTCTCATAATGGACAGTATACTCTGAATCTTTAAAAATAAAAAACTCATCACAAAAAAAGTTAATAAAAACATTCAATTATCTGCCTCAACACAGAAGACCGAAAATAGGAAAACCTCCCATCATTTTGTGTAAAATAATTCCAAAAAAAAAATCCATGCTGTAACCATTAGCGTGGTCATCTATGTACAATTGCATATCGAACTGAAACCTTTAACGGTCATCAATGCTTCATATTTGTTCGTGATTAGAAGTTATTTAAAAAAATCGTACTTGTTCGTATTATTATTACTATAACATAAGATAAAGTTTTATTTTATATTTTCATATACTTTAGTTAAATCCAGTCGTTGCATTAACCCAGTTACTGAGAGCAGTGCTAATTTACGTAAGGCTAATGTTATAATACGAAATATAAATTTATGTGGAAAATGCTTATATGATCACGCAAGCAACAAAAACAATTTAGATGGAACCAGACTAAATTAGAACAGCCATAATTTCACTGGTGTTGTAACAAATATACTCCAATCAAATTAAACATATGATACACATACCCATAAATACATTCTGTTACTAGAACTAATACTAGAATAGTTACCTTTCCATATTTTTTTGCTTTTAGGCTTCAGTGAATCATTCAAAGCAGCAACAAATGAGAGGAGGAAGTAACACATCAACAAGCCTACCCCACTGCCAACTCTAATTATCAGACCTTTGGGGCATCTAGTTCGCAGGATCCAGAATTTCTTTTTCTTTCACTGCAAAGCCACCAGATTCAATTTCAGGCTTGTGGTAATCTAGTTCTTAGAGCTCAAGTCTATTTTCTATGAAACAGTCACCTGTTATTGGAGGAGCACAAAGTTCTACAGCCAAAAAAGTTGAAGCTCCAGGTGAAGATCCATACGAAGAAAAGGTTAAATCTTCGGGATGAGATTTTCATTACTGCATCTACCAATATAAATTTTGACACTAGTCAATCCTTTCTTAAATAACATCCACAAATTTTCAAACTATCTGCTTTACTACAAGTTTTTACTTACTTCTAGATTGTGAAGCCCCTTCAATGCATATATAAACAAACAAAGAAGCATCTAGTCGCCAAAAGGAATGCATGGCTTGCCATATCCAATTCCGGCTAGGATTAGGAATTTCACCTGCAGAGATGAAAACACAACAAACAAAAACAACAAAAAGTAAGAAGGAAATGATATGAAGAGAACCGCACCCAACTTGGTGATCCATCAATTACATTATTTTCATGATTCTGCATAACAAAATTAAACTCTTATTTTATAAATGGACTGATAGTGTAGTGTCAAGTAGTTTGTTCACTTAATTTTACTGTTAATCACATGCCAAGCTTAGCTACCCATGCAGTAATCTAAGTTTGATGTACATTAGTTTATCATGTGTGATAAGGGCAGTAATCTAAGTTATATGTACACAAGCCTATTACTGAATTGATTCGAAAACACTCACACTCATCATTGATTGGAACATCCAATCCAATGACCACTACATGTGGTGCACTTCACCACAGTGGTGCATTTGCACCACTATAGTGGTGCGCAGGTGCACCACTCTTGTGGTGCAAATGCACCACAGTGGTGAACTGCACCACACATTGGTGCGTCTGCACCACTGTGTGGCGCAATTATCCACTGTGGTGCATTTGCACCACTACAGTGGTGCACAGGTGCACCGTTACTGTGGTGCGTTTGCATCACTAGTGATGCACAGGTGCACCATTACTGTGGTGCATTTGCACCACTATAGTGGTGCACAGGTGCACCATTGTTGTGGTGCAGTGCACCATTAGCACCACTGCATAAGGTGTGGCCTAAAGTAATTAGCAAGTGCACACTCAGACACATGCCTTTTTTCCTTTGTCAAGTAAATATAAAGCTTTTTTGCTTTGCTTTCTTTGAATTTTGTGTCAGTTTTCTCTTGTTAAAGACACATTTAATTTGTTAATTTTACTTTTCTTTGACCTTGTTCATTCCACTAAAAAAATGGGCATTAGTTTTCATAAGTATTTATTTATGTGTTTGTGCAGCTATTAGCATTGGTTTTCTATGTCCAATTACACTGTTTTACATTTGCACTGCTCCTGCACATCCTTTTACACTTGTGTTGTGCAACCTGTATTTTATTTCTCTATTTTGTTACAAATTTTTTATGCATTCTCTTCTTTAAATGTCAAAGGAACAAATTTAAAGGATATGATATTTGATTTATAATTAGAAATGTCAAAAGTTACAGAAAACTTGATTAGCTAAAATATGCATAGTACTAGTTCCAATACCCAAAAAAATGTAGAGTGCACAAACCTCCATACTTTCACAGTTGCGACGTCATGGTGTAGAATCTACTGCTATATGCACTGGCTTGCTCTGAATCAATCCTGTGAAGATTAATAATAACTATAAATTTGGTATTTGCAGCTGCATGAGGAAAATTTATAATCAAAAATAAAATCTACTGCTTTGCTATCTATAATTTAAGATTGTTAGTTATGCTAACTTCAAGTAATAAACTGCCGCAGTGGCATAGTCTAAAACCCAAATTTTAATGTTCTTTGCTAAATACAAAGTATGTTAATGAAATGAAGATCATTTTAGATGCATACAACAAGCTACACTTTCACTTCAAGTTAATAATGTCAACTTCGTGAATAGGTAGAGGAGTACAAAACTTCTATTTAAAATGAAGCCAAGGTTATAGAAAAACTGCAGTTTTATAATACTCTGCCAAGTACCTTACGTTTATCACAGAAGTGGTAAGTTTTATAATACTCTGTCAAGTTTTATAAATCCATATACTAAAGACATGTTAGGTACTCTAAACCTATTATGTATTAATGACAGATTCTGAGAAATTATTGCATCTGGGTTATTTATATTTACTTCTTCCAATAGCTACCAGTTGCTTAATCTAATAGAACACACACTTATTGCACATTTTAATTTTTATCTTGAAAACTGTAGCTTCACTCTTGCTGAAAACATAGTATATCATTTAGCATCTCACCTATGTTCCTCCCTGTTTAAGGAACCAGACATGTAGCTATAGTTTAACATAGAAACTGATGTGAAAATTATCAAATTTACATTCAAAAATATTAACCATTGGGAATAATTGAATATTAATTATATTTATGCAAAATTCTAATTAAGAAAAAAATAGAAACACTTGATTCTTGAACGTGGAAGTCAATTTTTATTGTTCATATATGACTACGACGTTTTATTACATACCATAAATGGCTATATTAAATTACCAATTATATAAAGCTCAAAATAAGTGAAATATCCAAAGTACAATGAGCTAGCATGCAAGCAAGCTCAAGTTCCGAGAGATTGTCCCCAGGTCCGGGTCTTTGCTTAGTTCCTATGTCAATGTTTACAGATTATCTTAATTAATTAAATCATGTTGTAAAGAATAAAAATATGAATTTCTTTATTAAGATAACATATTAATATATAGTCCAATATTGTTGATTGCAGTTGATAACAACAACTTGTGGTTGCTGAATAGCGTCTGTCAAAATTTGGCAGTTAGAAAAATAATATGTTTTCATTATGAATTTGAAATTATAAAATATAATTGATTTTCGCTCCTAGTTTCATCAATTCACTATTTTTTTTGTAAATGCATGTGAATCCACAGAATGAATCACACTTATTACTGGAAATTTAGTTGAAGTCAAAGTTTGAATACAGTGTTAGAAGTAGTGGGTCAATATAATGAACAAACAGACAAGTAAATTAGTTTGAATTGTCGTAACTTTCACATGTCAAACTATGGGAAGAATCGTCCCAGTCAAAATAATGAATACAGTTGTAAGTCAATATAATGAAAAATGGTTCCAATTAAAATATGCGATATATCTTGCCAATTACTCCAATGATTGTGAATAATAATTTTTCAGCATCACTGGGTTAACTTAATCTGATAGAGGTGATTGTAGATTTTTGAAAAGGAGTATACAAACTAAAGGAACGTTTACAAGAAAACCACCGGACCAATTTGGTTTTAATTTCATTTAGTGAAAACACTAATCTGCTACTAGACATTTCTTGATATTTTTATGTCTAATTTATCTTTTGAAAAAATAGCATTATGGATTTCAGTTTTTTGTTTAACTTTTTGTTCATTTTAGTTCTTATCATGGCGCTGTTTTGTTTGTTCAGCATACTTTTCTATGTTACACATTTTCAAATCTTTGCATTACTGTTTCATTTTCCAAATTGACAGTAGCATTTCACCTTACCACCCATATAAAAACTACTTCAAACAACAACAAGACCTCATCCATACACAAGCAAAACAGATCCCAAATAAACACTATCATAACGACTTATCCCCCTCCATTTCGGTTCCCAGAACCTATGTGCATTCTATTACAGTAAACAGTAAACACTAAATGAACTGAACCATACGTGGGAATCTTATCGCATCTTATACACAAAACTAACGAAAGAAAAGCTCTGAGTACATTTTTACTATGCGAAAACAAAACAAAAACATAGGTACACATTTCGATAAAACTAAACATGGGAAGCCATGTATAAAACTGTGTTAACCATATTTAGGATTTTCCATGATAATAGTCATATAAAAATAAGAAGAAAAGGGAACTGATATACGTGCGGTTTGTCCCAATAAATTTATACAAGTAAAGAAAACTCTACTCTCAGAATTGAAGAATGATGTCTTTACCTAAAGAATCAAAATGGTTCCATATTTCAATTGGCAGTACTCGCACGAGGACTTATTATATTCTAAACAATTAACTTTCCCATGGTTTATTGAAGATTAACACTACTAAACAATAGAAGATAGTTACGTTATGCCTATTATTCCATATGCACATGTACATAATCAAATAAGGATAAACCATCTTTTATTTTAAGCCAAAATTATTTTGCATTTGATGTGCACAATCAAACAACAATAAACATGTTTATTTTTAGTTTGTATGAGAGCAACCATCTCTAACCCATTTGGTGTGCGCATAAAATTTCCAAATGACCAAATACACTCCGGATTCAATTTCAAATACCAAATTTGACAGATATATCTCTTCGTTAGTAATCAAAAATTTAATAGGACCTGCTCTAACAAAAATAAAAAGGCATTCTTTTATTAATTTTTTTCACTTCTACCCTATAATTATTATTTTTCTTTAAAAATATTTATTAATTGATGGTTTAGTTTTATGCTGTTATATTTAATAATCAACAAATGTAAACTCTCCATGGGCTTATTTCAACACACTCATAAATTAGTACATATACATAACTAATTATATTATCAAATTTATTGACATTGCTAATGATCAAACACTTGATTTGCAATTAATCTTTATTAATTAGAATTGTTAAAGAGAATAACAGTGTAATTATCATTGATACAAGTGCAAACATCTACCACGTTAAAGCAGGTGTTGAATTTTTTATAAACTCATATGAGTGCTAATGGTTTCAATATGCATTTAAAAACACAAATCTAGTTACACATGAAACAAAACAAAATCAGCAAGCGCAACCTCTAATATTTAGGTTCTTGCTATGAGATAATTCTCCAAAGAACTACAAATATGTATAATATAATTAAAAGAAAAATCAAGAAACTTATCATATCCAAATTGCATGCTGACGGCACATTAGACATTGAATTTGAGACTTTTCTACAACAAAAAAAGCAAACATTAAGTAAATTTTACTATGACAAGTTTAATGATAAGTGCAGTAAAAAGAAGTTTAGTGTAGATTTTCGTCCGTGTTGCTAAGCCAAATGAAAATTTCTGGATTTGAAGTAGTTGTATATGTATTTTTTGTTTCTAATGAACTTTATCCTTATCTTAAAATTGTCTGGATGGCCTTGACTACTGAAATGCTAACAAAAAGAGTCAAATTTTTCTTTACACACATTTGAGAAATAAACAAATCTTGATTTCAATTCTATCTTAGTTAAAGTTTTGAATAATAAATTAAGTTTTCAATCAGTCTAATTATTTCTTTTTTTCCCTCTAATTCTCTTACCGAAGAGGAATTGTAGAACATCTTAAAATTAGCATCTTTAACCAATTTACTCATTATTTTGCATGCGAAAACGAGTGAATATAGCCAAATAATCAAATTATGATTTGTCTATACTCAACTCAATTTGAATGTTAGACTTACTTTCTAAAAAATCAAATGAAAAAACAAGCATGAATTTAATTTCAAAATCATAGATAACATGTGTGTTCCATATCTAGTTGTTTTCGTATAACACACTCTTTGTTATTTCAAAACTATTAATAAGACTATATATTTCTCAATTGCACAAATATTAAAACCTGTTCAAGCCTTTTTACAATCTCTAACAACATTCTATTCTTCATGTGTATAGCTACATGGTGCTGCTGCTCGCTCCCTCTTTTTTCCTATCTATTGTTTCAGAGTATACTATTGTATATGATACTAAGAACATGCCAAAATGTAGTATAGATGTTATTAGAGTTTAATGAATACATTTGCTAAAGATATAGTCCAAATCAAAACACTTCTAGAAAAAATATTGTTCCTGCCAACAACGGCAACATCGGGTGGTTGTAGTCTAAATCAAAACAGTGCAAAAAAAATTGTTGCTGACACTAGCAACAACAACATTGGATTGTTGCTACATGTTTAATTATTATTTTTAAATACTGGTTAGGTCACTTCACAAAATTAAGGGCCTATGCTTGAAGGCTTCTCATGTCCTTATATAACATCGGGTTGAAATTGATAATAAAAGCATGCGGGGGTTATTACTCAGATAAATTTATGGCCTCGTGCTAGTTCATGGATTAATTATTTATCATCGCCATGTAACTTTTCCATAATTCATCATATGGATCCACTTGGTCATTACAAGCATTAATTAATTGTATGTAACATCTAATTATTCTGATTTTGATGCGGAATATGGAGGTATATGTTTCGATAAGATACTCAATTGAATTTATTTATTATAACAAAAATATCAACACATGTTACAACTGGCTGGTGATTTACCAAAATATACATGAAATATATAAGCGGCATATCGTTATGTTAGTTCAACCTCAAAACTAATTTAATGAACTTCTAAATCAACATATGTTGTTTATATTCTCATTTGTTTCATAATACATTTTTTAACAGTGCTTTATAACTCTTTGCATGTAATGTTCCAACGAAAGGATATCACAAATTTGGGGACAGTGATAGTATAACTGTCCACGTTAACCATGATAAATTTTGTTTTTCATATTTGTTTGCTTACTGGTATGAATGTTACTCTAATATAATGCACATCATATTGCATGACTTTGTTCAAAACTATAACAAATGGATTTCAACCCATCTCATTAACTAACATATACTCTAACGCAACTTGAGAAAGACACCACGTTCACTTATTGCTAAAAACTAGAATGATATGAAATCGAACTAAAAGTTGGAATAAAAAGGCTTATCAAGTTTCAGTCTCGGCCAAGTGAAGCGCAACCAAAGATAGGGCAAAGGGGGAAGGTAACTCGCGGGTTTAGGGAAACCGTGAGTAGGGAAATCAATGAGGAAAAGGAAATCCCCGAGACAAGCTAGGGATGAGGAAATCCATGAGGAGGATGACTAGATTACAATCGAAATTGATTTTGGGGGAAACTAAAATTGAGGAAGAGGAAGTGAACACTGAATATTGTGAAAACAAATGAAAACATGGAACTTTTATTTGGGGGGAAATGAAAATTGTGTTAAGCGGCAAACGAAAAGATTTTCGTCAGCGTTCAACCTTGAATACATTACCGCCAAGAAAAATTTGCTTTCACTCTAAAAACGCTGATTGTAATTGCTGTGGAAACTCAGTTTTGTTGTAGTGATAGCGGCTGTAGGCCGCTATCAAATAGCAGTCTGTTGTAGTGCATGACCATAAAATACCACTCATATCTCATTCCAAACCAATTTGCTTGAAACCATATAGACACTCCTACCCTATCAAAAATGAATTGGAGAAAATTGTTGAAGACATGCTTGAGTCTGGGATAACTGGACCCAGTAACAACCCTTATTCGTCTCCAGTGGTAATGGTAAGGAAAAGGGATGGCACTTGGAGATTGTGCATTGACCATAGAGCTCTTAACTCTTGGATCATCAAAGATAAATTTCCTGTCCCTTTAATTGAAGATATTTTTGATGAATTGCATAGTTCTCGGTTTTTTTCTAAGCTTGATCTAACTTCTATGTATCATCAAATCAGAATGTGTGAATCTGATATTTTTGAAACAGCTTTTAAAACTCATGAAGGTCACTACGAATTTGTAGTAATACCTTTTGGTCTTTTGAATGCCCCCTCCACTTTTAAATCCCTAATGAATAAAAATTTTAAACCCTATTTGAGGAAATTCATTCTCATTTTCTTTGATGACATTTTGATTTATAGTCAGTCTTGAAGTGATCATGTTAAACAGTTAAAGATTACATTCCAAACCCTAGATAAACATCCACTCAAAATTGAGCTTTCTAAATGTTACTTTGCTGAAACTTCCATTCAGTATATAGGGCATATTATTTTCAGAGAAAGAGTTGCTACAAATCTTTGAAAAATTGAAGAAGTGTTGAGCTGGCCTATTTCAAAAGATTTAGAAGCATTGAGGGGATTCCTAGGTCTCACTGGGTATTATAGGAGGTTTATAAAGGGCTATATAGTCATTTCTAAACCTCTCGCTAATTTGTTGAAGAAAGACTCATTTAAATGGAGTGATTCAGGCACACAATCCTTTAACCAATTGAAGCAATGCCTCACCTACCCCCCTCCCCCCCGTTCTTACCTTACCTGATTTTACCATACCTTTCACTCTTGAGTGTGATGCCTATGGGAATGGAGTAGGAGAAGTGCTAACTCAAAATGGCAGACCAATAACCTACTTAAGTAAGGCTTTGCATGGAAGAAATTTTGGATTATCTACTAATGAGAAGGAGTCACTGGCAATCATTATTGCAACCAAGAGATGGAGTCAGTATTTAATGGGTAGAAGATTTGTTATTACAACATATCATCAAAGCCATCTTCTCACACAGAGGTTAACCACTGGTTTGCAACATAAGTGGATGGCTAAACTTCATGGTTTTGACTACATTGTTGAGTATAAGAGTGTTAAAGAAAATACAGTGGGGATTCTTTGTCTAGGAGAGATGATGAAGGTAAAGAGAAAGTGCAGATGCAAGAAATCACTTTGGCACAAACTCCCTATTTAGGTGATTTATAGAAGGCTTTACATGATTCTGAATGGTACAAGGAACAACTGCAGAAGGTTATGAGTAATGAAATGCCAGAAAAATATAAAGCAGTGGAAGATCTGATATATTACAAGGGAAAGGTATATGTTGATCACCACCTCTCAACACTTATCCAAATCCTGATCAGAGAACATCACTCAACCCCACTGGGTGGCCATGTTGGAGTTAGAGCCACTGTTATTAAATTAAACAAGTGTTTTACTAGAAAAAAATGAAGTAGCATGTGGAGCTGTTTGTAACGACCCGCATTCTAATTATCGCAGGATCGCAGGATATTTATTTCTTTCACATACGAAGTCGTATGGTCATGTAACTTTGGGAGACGACTATTGGGGTCATTTCCCATGTTCATGATTTTTGCTGATTTTTAAATGACCGTTTTGCCCCTAGCTGATCTTGTTTTGACCATAACTTTTAACTAGAAAGGAATTTTGATCTAAAGCCACTTCCGTTGGCTCTGGATGATGGTTTACAATTCCATAGAGTGGACACATTAGCCAAACGGACTCACCGTTTGGGAGATATGGCTGAAACAAGTTTAGAAGGTGAAAAACTGCTTAACCGGGCCAAAGGAGGTGATTAGTAAATGGGCCCATAACCCATTTCGGGATTAGGGTTATGGGGAGGCTGAAATGAGTTAGGTTTTCATTTCATTTCAGTTTTCTAGCCGCCATCTACCTCTCAAGAACCCTAATAATGGCCTCCAACCTCTAAAACATCTCCAAATCACTTTCTAATCAAGTTTTGGCTTAAACTACATCAAATTAAGGAGGAATAGCACCAAAGCAAGGTTAGAGCTGCTGTTAGACATCAGAATTTATGCCAAACAGAGATTTATTTCAGATTTGAGTTTTATTTGTGGCCAAGGTAAGTGATTAGCATTGTTTTGACACTAATTACAGCTAATTAGGGTGATTAGTGATAATTAGCGAATTTATACATTAATAAATTCTGGAAAAATATTTATAAATTCCGAAATATTGTTTTATACCTCTATTAGAAATTTGGGTTGATTTGGTTAAGTTTTGTTAATCCTATGATTAGTTTTGCTTAAACATGCTTAAGGGAAAATATAGGATTTTGGCTATGTTTGATCCATTTTACATGCTATAGTTGTTGTTTTGGTGTTAATGATTGATTGTACATATTGCTATGACTGTATGGTATGATTTATGATTGTCTAGAAGTATTAGATTGGTCGAAAACGCTATCGAATGGTGTAAAACAGTCGCTGGAAAGATGTGCAGGAAGTTGCCCGAACCGGATCGGATCGAAGGGCGAAATCACGATCCGACCCGTTCGCCTGGAAGCTCCACGATCCGACCCGCTAGTGAGAAGGAGCTCTGATCCGAACCGATGCCACTCACGAACTGCTTCAGGAGCTAAGGAACCAATGGCCAAGAAGGATCACGAACCGATGCTGAGCCACGACCTGAAGTCCTCTGATCCGAACCGCCTTCCACGTGAGCTGCTCACACCACCCGACCCGATGCGCCCTCATGAGTATGAATCTACCTCGACCCGAACCACTCTAGGGGGCACGATCTGAGCCGTTTAGTGGACTTCGAACTGATGGCGTTGCATCATGAGTAGGACCTGATGATGACTCACGAGCTGGAGGAGCACGACCCATCCCATATGGGGTATTCCGATCCGAACCGAGGAGCTGATGACCACGACCTGAAGCAAAGTGAAGTGAAGAAATGAAGACCGATCCGGGGAAGAAGAAGGAGACCAAAACCCGAGATGCAAAGGTAGTCCAAATAGGAAGTTTGTACTCAGGATCCAGTTGGGAACCAACGAGTCGACTTCATGAGTTGGGCTTTACTGCGGGACGTGTGCTAAGGAGTTGTCGATGTCTATAACTTTGGATCACTATGTGTAGGGGGTACGTGAACGGATTCAGGGCAACAGTGGCCTAGGTACGACTAAAGAGCTATAGACCAATGAAGTGGGGTCATTTGTAAAGATTTGGTCATGACTCCATGTGGTAAGCTTGGTAGTAGTAGTTGTTGTACAAGTCGAACTCCGTCACTACTTCGACGGGTCTAGTGATTGACAGTGGTGGACATCGTAGGCTTTACGCACTGAGTGAGAGATGTGAGGATAGTTGCTATGGTTGATTTGTTTACCATCATTATGACATGCAAAACCCCACCCCCGTTATCTTTACAACATCTGTTCAGTTGCCCCTTAGAGTATTGTATGGTATGTAGTGCTAACTCTTTGGTTGCAGGTCCAGGTTCAGGTATGGTTTAGTATACCTGTTATTGTTCTGTTTAGCTGCTTATCGCTCATACCAGACTTTTTGTCTAACCCAGAGTTATATATCTCTTCTTATTACTCTGGGTGCTCTCACGAGCAGACTAGAGACAGGTTAGGTGGTATGTACGAGTAGCTGTACCGGAGATGAGCAGGAGGCTTACACGTATGATACATATATATAGATATTCTCCCTGTGTTGCTGCGGTCACTACTTTGGGCATTAGTGGTGTACCTTTCTTTCTTTTGTGTAAAGACAGTAATTTGGAAAGTTGTAATAAGCTGTATTTGGATTTCCACTACTCTGATGATAATGTTGTTGTTGGTTTTAGTTATCAGCTTATGCACTGTCTCACCTGTTTTATGTCAAGTATATTATTATTATATTTTGTTCCATGCGCTGTGAGACATTCTACTGGTTTTCAATTAGTTCATTCCCTTCTTTCCTTTCTTTGTCGACCGTTCTGTGCTAGTCGGGCATATGTACAACGCACTTTCAGAGGAAATGCCGGCTGGTGCGAGGCGGGCCATCACACTTGGCATTAGAGCTCTAGGTTGCGTAATTAACTTAGGAAAGTCATCAGGGAGAGATAGTATACATATATAAGAGAGCGTATTTGTGATTATTTTGGTTTTCAAAAGCTATATATATACTATTATTATAGTTAAGGATGAAGTCGTACTGCACTGGCACCACTATAGAGATGGTTAATCGTTTTCTCTGTGCAGATTAAACGATGAGCCGATATGCAAGGGGTACCAGCAGAGGAGCCAATAATGGGACTGTTGCTGATATGCGGACGATGTTTACTGACCTCATGAGGGAGATGCTTGGGTATGTTCAGAGGGCAACTCCCAATGCTGGTAATGGAGGTGGTCCAATAGTGCAGGCGCCTAGGGCCAATTTCGTCAAGCTGAACAAGGATTATATTAGTCTTGGTGGGAAACCGTTCCACGGAACGGAGTCGGCTACGGATGTTCAGGATTGGTTGGATAGCTGCGAGCGTATCTTAGAAGATCTGAGTATAGAGGATGTGATGAAGAGAAGGCTAGCATCCCGTCAGCTGCAAGGACGGGCAATGAATTGGTGGAATGCTATAAAGGCAGCTACTCCCGAGGATCAGATTACTTGGGATCAGTTTAGGACTCGCTTTAGCGATAAGTTCATTCCAGCTGCTCAGAAGTCAGTGTTGTTTAAGAAATTTTTGGAGCTCAATCAGAATGGAAGAGCTGTCTCGGAGTATATTGCCAAATTTGACACTTTGTCGAAATATGGGTTATCTCTTATTGATACTGCCGAGAAGAAGAACGAGAAGTTCATAACTGGTTTGGATGGATACTTGGGGGAAAGGCTTATTAACCACATCGATGAGACGTTTGAATCGATTGGGGGGAAAGCTTTAAGATCGGAAAGTTTTTACCCTAAGTCGAAGACTGAGGTCGCATCTGCAGAGGTACCAAAACCGCAAGAAAGCGGTAGAGGCAAGAGTGGTTCTCAGAATAAGAGGAAGCAGAACCAGAATAAGGATGGCCAGAAGAAGAAGAAAGATGTTGAGTGCTTTAGCTGTGACAAGAAGGGCCACTATGCTAGTAATTGTCGGGCCAAGCCAGCGGATAGGAAGTGCTTCAACTGTGGCCAAGTGGGACATCACAAGGACAAGTGTCCGCAAACCCCTAAAGAAAAGCAGATGGTGAAAGCATATTCCCTTAATGCTATTCCTTCTTCATCGAATGCCACAACTGTGGCGGAGAAGGGAAAAAATGTCGTTATCCAAGGTATGCTTTCTGTTTATGATGTTCCTGTTAGATTTTTGTTTAATATCGGAGCTTCCAGTTCTTTCATATCTAGTGACCTGGTAGATAGGTTGGGATTGGAGCCCGAGATTGTCGATAGACCTTTAGTAGTGACGAACCCGATTGGTGGTTCGACTAACCTTAGCATGATTTGCCGTAATGTGGTCTTATCGAGTCATGGATGCATGTTTGTTTGTGATTGCTTTGTTTTGGGCTTTACTAGGTTTGGCATTATTTTGGGAGTCGAGTGGCTCCAAAGATACGTGGTGATGATAGACTGTGAGGGATTTTTGGTGACAGCTAGAGCGGATGATGGACGGAGGGTAGTGTTTGGTGGTCTACCCGGTGGTGGGGTAATGGCTAGTTTTCTAAATTCCCATGACTTCCCGCATAGTGAGTTGTCAGGTTTGCCCGTGGTTGGCCAGTATCCAGACGTTTTCGAGGAAGTGACCGGGCTTCCACCACACCGAGATATTGAGTTCCGTATTGATTTAGTGAAAGATTCCAGACCTCTATTAATGCCACTTCGTCGTATGACACCAAGGGAGCAGCGAGAGCTCGGGGTGCAAGTCAGCGATCTTTTGAAGAAGGGATTTATCAGAAGGAGTGTTTCTGAATGGGGAGCACCAGTTGTGTTTGCTACCATGGCGGATGGTTCCCTTCGTTTGTGCGTATACTACCGCGAGTTGAATAAAGTGACGAGGAAGAATAAGTATCCTCTACCACGGATAGATGATTTGTTTGATCAGTTGAGTGGCACGAGAGTATTCTCTCAGTTGGATCTCGCGACAGGTTTTCATAAGCTTAGAGTGGAAGATGAGAGTATAGCTAAAACGGCATTTCGGAAGCCGTCTGGATTTTATGAATGGTTGGTCGTGCCATTGGGGTTGACCAATGCACCAGCATATTTTGTGGATCTTATGAATAGGGTATTCAGAGATCAATTGAATAAGTTTGTCCTTGTGTTCGAGGATGATATTTTGGTCTATTTGAGAACAGAGGAAGAACACAAGGAACATTTAAGAATAGTGATGGAGGTGTTAAGAAAACACCAATTGAAAGCAAAGTTTTCTAAGTGTCACTTCTGGAGGAGGGAAGTGAGATTCTTGGTCCATGTTGTTTCAGAGAATGGTATTGCCGTGGATCCTGCGAAGGTGGATACGGTACAAGATTGTTCTACGCCCAAGAATGCAACGAACATAAGAAGTTTCTTGGGGTTAGCTGGATATTATAGTAAGTTTATCCAAGACTTCTCCAAGATAGCAGAACCGTTGACTCAGTTGACCAAGAAGAATCAAGTCTTCATCTGGGACGAAAGGTGCGAGAATGCATTCAAGAGCCTAAAGGAAAAGTTGACATGTGCACCAGTGTTAGTCATTCCTAAGTGGAATGAAGAGAAGACAGTATATACGGATGCATGTGGCATAGGGCTATGTGTTGTATTGATGCAAGGAGGTAGGGTTGTAGCTTATGCAAGTCGGCAATTGAAACCACATGAGATAAGATACCCTACCCATGATTTGGAATTGGCAGCGATCGTGTTCGCATTGAAGACGTGGAGACATTATCTCTTGGGAGAAAGATTCGAGTTGTTTACTGATCATAAATCGTTAAATTATCTATTCTCCCAGAAGGATCTAAATCTCCGACAACAAATGTGGTTAGAATTCTTAGCTTCTTATGATTTCGATATCGCATACACACCAGGAAAGGGCAATGCGGTAGCTGATGCATTGAGTAGAAGACATGCCAGTTTAGGGGCTATGTTTCTAGAATGGAAGCAACTGGAGTACATCGCTAGGTATGATTTCAGACCAAAGTGTGAATTGGATCCAGAAATGTTAGCAAGTTTGGCGATCAGACCCACTTTGATTGAGCGGATTGGTTCCAGTCAGAGGAACGATCCTAACCTATTGGAAATCATCTCAAAGTTAGAGATGGGAATCGACGGAGAGATGAACAAGTATGGGCTTGATCGTGATGGATGGCTTAGAAAGAATCGAAGACTAGTTGTACCCAATGTCAATGGATTGAGAGATGAAGTGCTTAGAGAATGTCATCACTCAAAACTGACTATACACCCCGGTGGTAACAAGATGTATCGAGACATGAAGCAGACCTACTACTGGGAAGGGATGAAAAGAGACGTCGGGAAATTTATATCCAAACGCATGAATTGCCAGCTAGTTAAAGCTGAGCAAAATAAGCCTAGTGGATTGCTACAACCATTAGAAATTCCAGAATGGAAATGGGAACAAGTGTCAATGGATTTCATTGATGGGTTACCAAGAACTAGGTCGGGCCATGATAGCATTTGGGTGATTGTGGACCGATTGACTAAGAGTGCAAGGTTTATACCCGTCCAGTCAAACAGGACGGCAGCTAAATTAGCAGAACTGTATATAAAGTGGGTAGTGAGATTTCATGGAATACCCAAAGGCATTGTGAGTGACCGAGATCCGTAGTTCACTAGTGGATTTTGGAAGAGCTTACAAGAGGCGTTGGCATCAGAACTACATCTCAGTACCGCGTATCATCCTCAAACCAATGGACAGACAGAGAGGGTGAATCGAGTGTTAGAAGATCTCTTGAGAGCCCGTGTATTGGATTTTGGCGGATCATGGGATGACCATTTGCATCTAGTAGAGTTTGCATACAATAATAGTTATCAATCCAGTATTGGTATGGCTCCATTTTGAAGCTTTGTACGGAAGACCGTGCAACTCACCATCATTTTGGGTAGAAACTGGTGAGAAGTCTGTACTTGGACCCGATGTGATAAGAGAAACTTCAACTAAGATTAAGATTATCCAACAGCGAATGAAGGCTGCCCAAGATAGGCAGAAGAGTTATGCTGATAAGAGGAGAAGAGAATTAAAGTTCTCCATTGGCAACGTTGTTTGTCAAGATTTCTCCATTGAAGAGCGTGATACGATTTGGCAGGAGAGGCAAGTTAGCACCAAGATTTGTTGGACCATTCCCAGTTCTAGAGCAATTGGGAATTTGGCATATAAAGTTGAATTACCAGAGAAGATGGCAGGAGTTCATAACGTATTTCATGTTTCCCAGTTAAGGAAGTTTGTACACGACCCAGATGTGACTATTTCACCTGATCAGTTGGATGATATCGAGGTTGAACCTGAGGCAATTGGGAACCGCAAGCCTATGCGTATTGTTGGGAACGATACGAAGCAACTTCGAAGGAAGGCGGTGAAATTAGTCAAAGTTCAGTGGGGCGAGAATGAGAATGACTGTACTTGGGAGACAGAGGAGAGCATTAGGAAGACGTATCCAGAACACTTCGCCTAGTAAGATTTTAACTTCGATTTAGTCTTTCTGCATGCCAGGATAGGCTTGTTTTGTTTGTTTTTCATGGTTGATTGTTGTATATGGTTGGTAGGAATGTGGGATCCTTTGTATGTTTTGGGTTAAGGAATTCCGGGGACGAAATTTCTTAAGGGGGGGAGAGTGTAACGACCCGCATTCTACGCATCGCAGGATCACAGGATATTTATTTCTTTCACATACGAAGTTGTATGGTCATGTAACTTTGGGAGACGACTAATGGGGTCATTTCCCATGTTCATGATTTTTGCCAATTTTTAAATGATCGTTTTGCCCCTAGCTGATCTTGTTTTGACCATAACTTTTGACTAGAAAGGAATTTTGATCTAAAACCACTTCCATTGGCTCCTGATGATGGTTTACATTCCGTAGAGTGGTCACATTAGCCAAACGGACTCACCATTTGGGAGATATGGCTGAAATAATTTTTAGAAGGTGAAAAACTGCTTAATCGGGCCAAAGGAGGTGATTAGTAAATGGGCCCATAACCCATTTCGGGATTAGGGTTATGGGGAGGCTGAAATGGGTTAGGTTTTCATTTCATTTCAGTTTTCTAGCCGCCATCTACCTCCTAAGAACCCTAATAATGGCCTCCAACCTCTAAAACATCTCCAAGTCACTTTTTAATCAAGTTTTGGTTTAAACTACATCAAATTAAGGAGGAATAGCACCAAAGCAAGGTTAGAGCTACTGTTAGACATCAGTATTCAAGCCAAATAGAGATTTATTTCAGATCTGAGTTTTATTTGTGGCCAAGGTGAGTGACTAGCATTGTTTTGACACTAAATACAGCTAACTAGGGTGATTAGTGATAATTAGCGAATTTATACATTAATAAATTCTGTAAAAATATTTATAAATTCTGAAATATTGTTTTATACCTCTATTAGAAATTTGGGTTGATTTGGTTAAGTTTTTTTTAATCCTATGATTAGTTTTGCTTAAACATGCTTAAGGGAAAATATGGGGTTTTGGCTATGTTTGATCCATTTTACATGCTATATTGTTTTGGTGTTTATGATTGATTGTACATGTTGCTATGATTGTATGGTATGATTTGTGATTGTCTAGAAGTGTTAGATTGGTCGAAAACGTCGTCGAATGGCGTAAAATAGTCGTTGGAAAGAAGTGCAAGAAGTTGCTTGAACCGGATCAGATCGAAGGGGGGAAGCACGATCCGACCCGTTCGCCTGGAAGCTCCACGATCTGACCCGCTGGTGAGAAGGAGCATCGATCCGAACTGATGCCACTCACGAACTACTTCAGGAGCTAATGAACCAATGGCTAAGGAGGATCACGAACCGATGCTGGGCCACGACCTGAAGTCCTCCGATCTGAACCGCCTTCCACGTGAACTGCTCAAACCACCCGACCCGATCCGCCCTCGTGAGCATGAAGCTACCTCAACCCGAACCACTCTAGGGGGCGCGATCCAAGCCATTTAGTGGACTCCGAACCGATGGCGTTGCACCACGAGTAGGACCTGACGATGAGTCACGAGCTGGAGGAGCACGACCCAACCCGTATGGGGTATTCCGATCCGAACCGAGGAGCTGATGACCACGACCTGAAGCAAAGTGAAGTGAAGAAATGAAGACATATCCGGGGAAGAAGGAGGAGACCAAAACCAAAGATGCAAAAGTAGTCCAAATAGGAAGTTTGTACTCAGGATCCAGTTGGGAACCAACGAGTCGACTTCATGAGTTGGGCTTTGCTGTGGGACGTGTGCTAAGGAGTTGTCGATGTCTACAACTTTGGATCACTATGTGTAGGGGGTATGTGAACGGATTCAGGGCCGCAGTGACCTAGGTACAACTAAAGAGCTATAAACCAATGAAGTGGGGTCATTTGTAAAGATTTGGTCATGACTCCATGTGGTAAGCTTGGTAGTAGTAGTAGTAGTTATACAAGTCGAACTCCGTCACTACTTCGACGGGTCTAGTGATTGACAGTGGTGGACATCGTAGGCTTTACGTACTGAGTGAGAGATGTGAGGATGGTTGCTATGGTTTATTTGTTTACCATCATTATGACATGCACATCCCCACCCCCGTTATCTTTACACCGTCTGTTTTTTAGAGTATTGTACGGTATGTAGTGCTAACTCTTTGGTTGTAGGTCCAGGTTCAGATATGGTTTAATATACCTGTTATTGTTCTGTTTAGCTGCTTATCGCTCATACCAGACTTTTTGTCTGACCCAGAGTTTTATGTCTCTTCTTATTACTTTGGGTGCTCTCACGAGCAGACTAGAGACAGGTTAGGTGGTATGCACGAGTAGCTGTACCAGAGACGAGCAGGAGGCTTCCACGTATGACACATATATATAGATATTCTCCCTGTGTTGCTGCGGTCACTACTTTGGGCATTAGTGGTGTACCTTTCTTTCTTTTGTTTAGAGACAGTAATTTGGAAAGTTGTAATAAGCTGTATTTGGATTTTCGCTGCTCTTATGATGATGTTGTTGTTGGTTTTAGTTATCAGCTTATGCACTGTCTCACCTGTTTTATGTCAAGTATATTATTATTACATTTTGTTCCATGCGCTGTGAGACATTCTATAGGTTTTCGATTAGTTCATTCCCTTATTTCCTTTCTTTGGCGACCGTTCCGTGCTAGTCGGGCATATGTACAGCGCACTTTCGGAGGAAATGTCGGCTGGTGCGGGGCGGGCCGTCACACTGTTTGTAAAGGCATGTGAAGAGTGTCAGTGGAATAAACATGAAAATGTAATGTGTCCAGGCCTTCTCCAACCATTTCCAATAACAGAGAGGATATGGACTGACTTGTTCATGGATTTTATTACTTGTCTCCCAAAAAGCCAAAAGTACACAGTGATATTTGTAGTGGTTGATAGTTTGAGCAAGTATGCACAATTCTTTCCTCTTTCCCACCTATATATCGCAAAGGATGTAGCACTTGTGTTTTTTCAGGGTGTTTTTAAACTACATGGTCTACCTAAAACAATTATGAGTGATAGAGACTCTATATTCATGAGTAGTTTTCGGCAAGAATTGTTCAAATTGCAGGGAAGCATACTGAACTATAGCACGGCTTACCATCCCCAAATTGATGGTCAAACTGAAGCGGTGAATAAAATTTTGGAATGTTACTTATGATGTTTTGTTTGCCATAAGCCTTGTGAGTGGTCAAAGTGGATAGTAGTGAACGAGTATTGGTATAATACTTCCTGGAAGACCTCCACTAACACCACCCCCTATAAGATTATGTATGGTGTTGACCCCCCCCCCACACTACTCTCTTATATTCCCAATATTGCAAGGGTAGAGCAGGTAGAAGAGCATTTGTTTACCATAGATATTATGGTTCAATTTCTGAAAGACAATTTGAAAAAAGCACAAGAGAGGTTGATGAAATTTGCTGATAAAACAAGAACTGAATGGGTTTTTGAAGTAGGTGATTGGGTGTTTTTAAATATTCAACCATACAAGAAGATCACTGCTAGAATTCAGAAAACACATAAGCTTTCATCCAAGTTTTATGGGCCCAATCAAGTGTTGGAAAGAATAAGAGAGGTGGTTTATATATTGCAACTCCCCAAACATGCAAAAATCCATCCAGTTTTTCATGTGTCACATCTGAAAAAAATAGTTGGCAATGATGTTTTGATACAACATGATGCTCCGAGTTTTGTAGAGGAAGTTGTAGAGCAATCAAAGAAGATTTTGGATAGAAGAATTGTACCCAGAAGTAATGAGCCTATGGTGCCGATTCTGGTGAAATGGAAGGATAAACCAATAGAAGAGGCAACATGGGAGGACTATTGGCCTCTAATTAGAAGGTTCCCTACCCTAGACCTTGGGACATGGTCCATATTTGAAGGGCAGAGGGGTAGTAATAACCGGACTATGATTGCCTAGATAAAAAGAAGGAAAGGGAAAGAAAATGGTACTGCATATGGAAATTGGGATGACCTAGGCAGAAGTTCGTCAGAGGGAAGAAAAAATTCATCAGGAAAGATGCTACAAGGTGAGCTGAAGTTGATGGAAGCATTGCATGAAGATCCCATGGCATAAGGAAGAAGAACCAGGGTGGTATCACTATGTATCCGTGTGTGCACCATTTTCATGCACACATGCGACACGCTGATACACTATTAGGAATAAGTCCAGATTTGTGCAATATAATCCTGGCTTGTTGAGTGATAGGTGAGCTAAGAATTGGCAATGTAATAATAATTTTGGCTTGTATGTGTAGATTTGTTCCCATCCTATTAAGCTTGTGTACATGTATAAATATGTGTATATTTGGTCATTTCTGAGTGAATGAAGGTGATCATTTTCTTGTGCAATTTATGTTGTAGTTGTAATTGTAGTTGTAGCTACTTCGGTTTCATATCATTTCTGTTCTCTCAATTTCAATAGCTTAAAGTAGCATTTAGTTAGTTTAATTAGTGTTAGTTTAAATAGGTTTAGATTGTAATCTTTTTCTGCATAGAATTTAAATTGTTCAATTCTTGATTACTATATGTCACTAATTTTTCATCAAAATTGTTGTTCTTGATTCTACAATCAAATTCTTGCTGTTCAAAACCATCAAATTGCCATTTCTCATTACTAAAACTACCCAGTTCATCTTTTTCATGCTAGGGTTTCCCCTTACATTTCCTCGAACACCTTGATAAATCCCCATTTCCACCTAATTCTCATCTTTTCCTCATTAATTCACCATTAAACCACCAAGAACCTTCACCTACAACCTCTTTTTCCACCTTCACCAAACCCTATTATGCTCTCTAATAATTCACACAAGTTTTTGTTGAAATTCCCACTTCCTCAAATCAGCTCAAAACCATATGGCCAATCAATTAAACCCTAATGATCCTGCCATCTGGAAAGCAAATACAACATTTTAAGAAGAAGAAGAGAGAAGAAGGAGAAGACTGAATATGGCAGGGTGATAAAGGCACCACTGAAAAAGAAGAAAAAATTTGAGGCGAGTGTGAAGGGGTGGAGAAGGCCATTCGTGATGCATTTTACAGATTACCAAATGTGTAGCGGAGACCACAACAGGTTGTATTCGGGTTCGAATTGTTATGAAGATGGGTTAGTGGATATTACCTTTCTAAGTTAATAGCACTTGGTTGGTTGATGTTGAATGTTATAATATTTATTTATGACATGATATATGACACTGTAATGAATTATACCTAAATAGTTGGATTATTGGGTTAACGGTTAAGTCTTTGTTTAATAAAGATGATTTAATAGAATATTTATTAATTAAATAACAAGTGAAAAATATAAGTTCAAATTTGATATCCGACTTTCGACAGAAACAAAGTTAAAGTTATTACGATAAAACAACGTAAAGGAAAGAACACCTTTCAAGTAATTAAGGCAGGTTCAAATTTTTAATTAAAAATGAATGGTAACTTCGAAAAGTGAATTTTAATTTGGGAATACAGAAGATGTTTTAACTGAAATTTCTTTTCCAAACTCTCTTATTTATTTTTATAATGGACTTTACGAAAGCTTATATTTCAAAAGTTGAAGTTTGAAAAATAATATTATTTTAATGATTTAAAATAATATTATAACACTTAAATAATTGAATATTTGAAGTTGAATATTGAAAATATATCTTTTTAAAATTATTATATAATTATTATATAATCAATAAACTATTCTGGATGTAATCCGATTCAGTTTTAAATATAAATCGAAGTTAGGGCAGTCAATGGATACTTTCAGATACAGATATTTCCATATTCGTATCCATATCCGAAATCATTTTCGGATATCGGATATCCATATCTGCGGATACGGACGGATATCGGATAACTATCCTATCTGTTAATGATCGATGAATTAAGAAATATAAATGAGAAAAAATAAGTTTAATATAAATATTTTACCGTATCATTGGTTATTGAAGTGCTAAATACTAACAAATATGATAATAGTTTATATTTTTGAGCGATTAATATGTTTTTTATGCATAAAATATGAACTTCAGACCTAATAAAACAATAAATTTATATCTTTCAACATACTAAAATTAATATAATTTAAGCAATAATTTTGAAAAAAAATCCAAATGGATAATTTAAACAAGTGGATGTCTTTGTATTCGCATATGCATCCCTTTTTTTGGGATATCGAATACTTATCCACTTTTTGAATATGGATACAGAAGGATTTCAGATTTTTCGGGTATCCATTGACAACCCGAATTGAAGTTTGGTTTTAATAGAATCAATCGCGCAGCGATGACCATTGACTTCAAAATGACGTACCAGGAGATCCGACCATCGGATTTTTACGAAACAATTTTTTTTTGGTTTGAAATGAAAAGAGCTTTCAAATGGATATTAAATATTTTAAAACCAACGGTTAGATTTTGAAATAAGTTCAAATCAAATTTGAATAAAAACAGAACCAGTGTTGTTTGAGACCCGAAAGTGGATTTCATTGGAATGAACTATTTTTAAATGATTAAAAAAAGGAAAAAATTCTGATAAATCATAATAAATAATTTGAAAGAATTTTGTATTAAATATATGAGGTTTTAAAATTATAAAAACTATTAACCAGAAATAGGTTATTTTGCAACGCCTTTTTGTAATGATTTTAAGAAATGTTTTGAGACGTACTTGTTGATTATTTGGATATGTAAGGGCCTCTCTACTTTTTTAGATGCGGAATAAGGTGCCTTCGATTTCATTCACTACTCAGAACGAAATTGTATTAGATATATGTCTAACATTGTATTTTATGACATAATGAATTGATTTCAATTAACGGTATATCGGTTGGTGGTTAATGAATTATCCTTTTAGCTTAACTCCCTTCTTTGAGACTTATTCGTTCAGAGGATATATAATAGACATTAATTATATGTTGTGAATTGACATTGTGGCATGCTAAGTGCTAATGAAAAATAGATCAACGCTTTTGTTGAAAGCAGAGCTTTGTGGAATGTGACTTTACGATCTCACAACCTGTAATGAGCCGAAATAGGATGAAGTACCACAGAGTTAATGTGACGGCCCGCCCCGCACCAACCGACATTTACTCCAAAAGTGCGTTGTACACATGTCCAGTTAGCACGGAACGGGTCGTTAGAAGGAAAAAGGAAGAAGGAAATGAACTAATCAAGAACATGTAGAATGTCTCACAGCGCATGGAATAAAATATAATAATAACATACTTGACATAAAACAGGCGTGACAGTGCATAAGCTGATAACTAATAATCAATGTCAACATCAGAGCAGCGGAAATCCAAATACAGCTTAATACAACTTTCCAAATTTACTGTCTCTAACAAAAGAAAACTAAAGTAGAAGATGCACCACCAATGCCCAAGCAGTGATCTTCAACAACACAGGGAGAATACTATATATATTTTACGTGGAAGCCTCCTGCTCGTCTCCGGATCATCTACCCGTGCATCACCAGCCAACCTGTCTCTAGTCTGCTCGTGTGAGCACCCAGAGTAATAAGAGGAGACATAAAACTCTGGGTCAGACATAAAGCCTGGTATGAGCGATAAGCATCTAAACAGAACAATAACAGGTATACTAAACCATACCTGAACCTGGACCTGCAACCAAAGAGTTAGTACCACATACCGTACAATGCTCTAAGGTGCCATAATAAATAGTGTAAGAATACGGGGGTGGGGTGTGCATGTCAAACAATCAAGCATAGCAACCATCCTCACGTCTCTCACTCAGTGCGTAAAGTATACGATATCTACCACTTTGGGACACTAGACAAACTGAGGTAACGATGAATCCCGCCTTGTAGAAACTCCGCTGTGACCAAGCCAAACACTTGGAGTCATGACCAAACATTTCAATGACCCACTTCATTGGTCGTAGCCCTTGGTTCTACTGATGCCATAATGGCCTTGAATCCGCCTTCGTACCTCCTACCATAGTGGTCCAAAGCTATAGACGTCGATAACCCCTTGGCACGCGTCCCGCAGCAAAACCCAACCATGAAGCGAACTCGTTGATTCCCATCTGAATCTTGAGCTCTAACTTCTCATTTGGGCTTCCTTTGCATCTCGGGTTTCTGTCATCACCCTCCGGATCGGTCTTCATTCTGTTCGTAACTTCCTGGTTCGGTTCACAGTCTCCAGCTCGTAGCCATCAACCTCGGATCGGTTCGGATCATCCTTCACGCTCGGGTCGGATCGTGGAAGCCTTCCTGGTTCGGTTCGCCAGCGTCGGATCGTGTCGCACCATATGGATCGCACCTCGTCAGCTCGTGGCGCCTTGTCGGGTCGGTTCGGGCTTATCAGTTCGTGGCAACCCACTGGTTCGGGTCGAGCTACCCATCTGGATCGTGGCGCCTCATCAGCTCGTGGCGCTTCCTCTCCAAGTTGGATCGTGGTCTTCCCTTCGTGGCTCCGAGCTCTGGCACGTGGCGCGGTTCGAGCAGGCGGGTCGGTTCGTGGGCATGGGGGCGATCCGATCCGGATAAATTCCTGCACTTCGTTCCAGCGACAGTTTCTCGCCATTCGACGGCGTTTTTGACCAAACTTACACTTCTAAGCAATCACAAAACACACCATAGAGTCATAGCAACATGTAATATGAACCACAACAGCAAACAATCACTCAAATGAATCAAAATGGATCAAAAGTGGCCAAAACTCCTTATTTTCCCCTTAAGCATTTTTAAGTAAAACTGATCATAGGGTTAACAAAACTTAATCAAATCGAAACAAATTTCAACCAGAGGCATAAAACATTATTTAAGAATTTCTAAACATTTTTCCAAAATTTATTAGTGTATAAATTCGCTAATCTTCACTAATTACCCTTAATTACCGTAATTAGTGCAAAAACTATGCAAATCACTCACCTTTGCCACAATAAAACTTCCAAATCTGAAGTGAACCTCTGATTTGCACGAATTCCAATATATAACAGCAGCTCTACCTCGGTCCTTGTGCTAACCCTCCTTGATTTGATGCCCCTAAGCCTTAATCCTTGATTAGGAAGTGATTTTGGGTGTTTTAGAGAGATTTAGAGAGTGGAGGCCATGGCTATGTTAAGAGGAATGAAAGTGACGGCTGGAAAATGTCTAAAGAAATGTTTTCTAACCCTAATCAGCACCTATATACCCCTAAACCCGAAATTCCCCTTGGGCCTAGCTGCTAATCACCCGGTTAAGCCCAATTAAGCTGTTTTTCACCATCTGAAACTTGTTTCAGCCATATCTCCCAAACGGTGAGTCCGTTTGGCTAATGTGACCACTCTACGGAAAGAGAAACCATCATCCGGAGCCAATGGAAGTGGTTTCAGGTCAAAATTCCTTTCCAGTCAAAAGTTATGGCCAAAACAGTGATAACTAGGGGTAAAATGGTCATTTAAAAATAGGGAAAAATCATGAACATGGGAAATGACCCCAATAGTCTTCCCCCAAAGTTACATGACCATACGACTTCGTATGAGAAAGAAATAAATATTCTACGATCCTATGATGCGTAGAATGCGGGTCGTTACACTCTCCCCCCCTTAAGAAATTTCGCCCCTCGAAATTCCTTAACCCAAAACATACAAAGGATCCCGCATGCCTAACAGCCACATACAACAATCAAACATGCAAACAAGCAAACAAGCCTATCCTAGCATGCGGAAAACTAAATCGAAGTCAAAATCTTACCGGGCAAAGAGTTCTGGGTGTGTCTTCCTAATGTCCTCCTCTGTCTCCCAAGTACAATCATTCTCGTCCTCGCCCCACTGAACCTTGACTAACTTCACCGCCTTCCTTCGAAGTTGCTTCATGTCGTGCTCGACAATACGGGCCGGCTTGCGGTTCCCAACCGCCTCGGGTTCTACTTCGAAGTCCTCTAACTGATCAGGTGAAATAGTCATATCTGAGTCGTGAATGAACTTCCTTAGTTGGGAAACATGAAATACGTTGTGAACTCCTGCCATCTTCTCTGGTAAGTCGATCCTATATGCCAAGTTCCCGACTAGTTCGAGAACAGGGAATGGGCCAACGAATCTTGGTCCCAACTTGCCTCTCCTGCCAAATCGTATTACGCTCTTCAACGGAGAAATCTTGACAAACACCAAGTCGCCAACGGAGAATTTTAAGTCTCTTCTCCTCTTATCAGCATAACTCTTCTGCCTATCTTGGGCAGCCTTCATTCGTTGTTGAATGGTCTTAATCTTATCTGAAGTTTCCCTCACCACATCTGGTCCAAGCATAAACTTCTCGCCAGTCTCTACCCAGCATGATGGTGAGTTGCACGGTCTTCCATACAATGCTTCAAATGGAGCCATACCGATACTGGATTGGTAACTATTATTGTATGCAAACTCTACTAGATGCAAATGGTCATCCCATGATCCACCAAAATCCAATATACATGCTCTCAAGAGATCTTCCAAAATACGATTCACCCTTTCCGTCTGACCGTCGGTCTGAGGATGATATGCGGTACTGAGATGTAACTCTGACCCTAGAGCCTCTTGTAAGCTCTTCCAAAACCCACTAGTGAACAACGGGTCTCGGTCGCTCACAATGCTTTTAGGTGCTCCATGAAATCTCACTACCCACTTCATATATAATTCTGCTAACTTAGCTGCCGTTCTGGTCGATTTGACTGGTATAAACCTTGCGCTTTTAGTCAATCGATCCACAATTACCCAAATGCTATCATGTCCCGATCTAGTCCTTGGTAAACCATCAATGAAATCCATCGAGACTTGCTCCCATTTCCATTCGGGAATTTCCAAAGGCTGTAACAACCCACTAGGCTTCTTTTGCTCGGCTTTAACTAGTTGGCAATTCATGCATTTGGATATAAACTCCCCAACGTCTCTTTTCATCCCTTCCCAGTAGTAAGTCTGCCTCATGTCTCGATACATCTTATTACCACCGGGATGTATATTCAGTTTTGAGTGATGACATTCTCTAAGCACTTCATCTCTCAATCCATTGACATTGGGTACGACTAGTCTTCCATCCTTTCTAAGCCATCCATCTCGATCAAGCCCATACTTGTTCATCTCCTCATCGATACCCATCTTTAACTTGGAGATGATTTCCAATAGGTTAGGATCGTCCCTCTGACTAGAGCCGGTCCGCTCAATTAAAGTGGGTCTGATCGTCAAACTTGCTAACATTTCTGGATCCAATTCGCACTTTGGTCTGAAATCAAACCCCGCGATATATTCCAGTTGCTTCCATTCAAGGAACATAGCCCCTAAGCTGGCATGTCTTCTACTTAATGCATCAACCACCGCATTGCCCTTTCCCGGTGTGTATGCGATGTCAAAATCATAGGAAGCCAAGAACTCTAACCATCTCTGCTGACGGAGATTCAGATCTTTCTGAGAGAAGAGATACTTTAACGACTTATGATCTGTAAACAGCTCAAATCTTTCTCCCAAGAGATAGTGTCTCCACATCTTTAACGCGAACACGATTGCTGCCAATTCTAAATCATGGGTAGGGTATCAATTGCCGACTTGCGTAAGCTACAACCCTACCGCCTTGCATCAATACAGCACCCAATCCGGTACCACAGGCATCCGTGTATACCGTCATCTCTTCATCCCCCTTAGGGATGACTAACACTGGTGCGCTTGTCAACTTGTCCTTTAGATTTTTAAATGCATTCTCGCACCTTCCATCCCAGACAAAAGCTTGATTCTTCTTGGTCAACTGGGTCAATGGTGCTGCTATCTTGGAGAAACTTTGGATAAACTTACGATAGTATCCAGCTAATCCCAAGAAACTTCTTACATCTGTTGCATTCTTGGGCGTAGGCCAATCCTGTACCGTAGCCACCTTTGCCGGGTCCACGGCAATACCATCATCTGATACAACATGGCCCAAGAACCTCACTTCCCTCTTCCAGAAGTGACACTTAGAAAACTTTGCTTTCAATTGGTGTTTTCTCAACACCTCCATCACTATTCTTAAATGTCCCTTGTGTTCTTCCTCTGTCCTTGAGTAGACCAAAATATCATCAACGAACACAAGGACAAACTTATTCAACTGATCTCTGAATACCCTATTCATAAGATCCACAAAATACGCTGGGGCATTGGTCAGCCCGAATGGCATGACCAACCACTCATAAAACCCAGACGGCGTCCGAAATGCCGTTTTAGCTATACTCTCAGCTTCCACTCTGAGCTGATGAAAACCTGTCGCGAGATCCAACTGAGAAAATACTCTCGCGTCACTCAACTGATCAAACAAATCATCGATCCGCGGTAGAGGATACTTGTTCTTCCTCGTCACTTTATTCAACTCGCGGTAGTCTACACACAAACGAAGGGAACCATCCGCCTTGGTAGCAAACACAACTGGTGCTCCCCATTCAGAAACACTCCTTCTGATAAATCCCTTCTTCAAAAGATCGCTGACTTGCACCTCGAGCTCTCGCTGCTCTCTTGGTGCCATACGACGAAGTGGCATCACTATAGGTCTGGCATCTTTTACCAAATCAATACGAAACTCAATCTCTCGGTGTGGTGGAAGTCCGGTCACTTCTTCGAAAACATCCGGATACTGGCCAACCACGGGAAAACCTGACAACTCACTATGCGGAATGTCAAGGGAGTTTAGAAAACTAGCCAATACCCCCTTACTGGGTAGACCACCAAACACTATCCTCCGCCCATCATCCGCTCTAGCTGTCACCAACAAGCCCTCACAGTCTACCACCACCCCGTATCTTTGGAGCCAATCTACTCCCAAAATAATGCCAAACCCAGTAAAGCCCAAAACAAAGCAATCACAAACAAACATGCATCCATGACTCGATAGGACCACATTGCGACAAATCATGCTAAGGCTAGTCGAACCACCAATCGGGTTCGTCACTACTAAAGGTCTATCGACAATCTCGGGCTCCAATCCCAACCTATCTACCAGGTCACTAGATATGAAAGAACTGGAAGCTCTGGTATCATACAAAACTCTAACAGGAACATCATAAACAGAAAGCATACCTTGAATGACGACATTCTTTCCCTTCTCCGCCGCTGTTGGGGCATTCGACGAAGAAGGAATAGCATTAAGGGCGTAGGCTTTCACCATTTGCTTTTCTTTAGGGGGCTGCGGACACTTGTCCTTGTGATGTCCCATTTGGCCACAGTTGAAGCACTTCCTATCCGCTGGCTTGGCCCGACAATTACTAGCATAATGGCCCTTCTTACCACAGCTGAAGCACTCAACATCTTGCTTATTCTTTTTCTTCTGGCCATCCTTAGCTTGGTTCTGCTTTCTCTTATTCTGGGAACCACCCTTGCCTCCACCACTTGCTTGTGGTTTTGGCTCTTCTGCAGATGCAACCTCAGTCTTCGACTTAGGGTAGAGACTTTCTGACCTCAATGCTTTCCCTACAATCGACTCAAACGACTCATCGATGTGGTTAATAAGTCTTTCCCCCAAGTACTGGTCCAAACCGGTTATGAATTTCTCATTCTTTTTCACGGCAGTATCAATAAGAGATAACCCATATTTTGACAAAGTGTCAAATTCGGCAATATACTCGGAGACAGCTCTGCCATTCTGCTTGAGCTCCAAGAATTTCTTAAACAGCACTGACTTCTGAGCAGCTGGAATGAACTTCTCGCTAAAGCGAGCCTTAAACTGCTCCCAAGTGATCTGATCTTCAGGAGTAGCTGCCTTTATAGCATTCCACCAATTCATTGCCCGCCCTTGCAGCTGACGGGACGCTAGCTTTCTCTTCATCGCATCCTCGATACCCAAATCCTCGAAGATACGTTCGCAACTATCCAACCAATCCTGAACATCCGTGGCCGACTCCGTTCCGTGGAACGGCTTCCCACCAAGGCTAGTATAATCCTTATTCAGCTTGGCGAAGTCGACTCTTGGCGCCTGCACTATTGGACCACCACCATTTCCACCATTGGGAGCTGCCCTCTGCACATCTCTAAGCATCTCTCTCATGAGGTCAGTAAACATCGTCCTCATGTCAGCAGTATTCCCATTATTGGCTCCTCTACCAGTACCTCTAGTATACCGGCTCATCGTCAATCTGAAAAAGGAAACGATTAACGACTCCATAGTGGTGCTAGTGCAGTACGACTTCATCCTTATACTAGTAATAGTATATATATATGTAGCTTTTAAAAACCAAAGTAATCACAAATACGCTCTCTCGTATACGTATAATATCTCTCCCTGATAACTTCCCTAGGTTAACTACGCAACCTAGAGCTCTGATACCAAGTGTGACGGCCCGCCCCGCACCAACCGACATTTACTCCAAAAGTGCGCTGTACACATGTCCAGTTAGCACGGAACGGGTCGTTAGAAGGAAAAAGGAAGAAGGAAATGAACTAATCAAGAACCTGTAGAATGTCTCACAGCGCATGGAATAAAATATAATAATAACATACTTGACATAAAACAGGCGTGACAGTGCATAAGCTGATAACTAATAATCAATGTCAACATCAGAGCAGCGGAAATCCAAATACAGCTTAATACAACTTTCCAAATTTACTGTCTCTAACAAAAGAAAACTAAAGTAGAAGATGCACCACCAATGCCCAAGCAGTGATCTTCAACAACACAGGGATAATACTATATATATTTTACGTGGAAGCCTCCTGCTCGTCTCCGGATCATCTACCCGTGCATCACCAGCTAACCTGTCTCTAGTCTGCTCGTGTGAGCACCCAGAGTAATAAGAGGAGACATAAAACTCTGGGTCAGACATAAAGCCTGGTATGAGCGATAAGCATCTAAACAGAACAATAACAGGTATACTAAACCATACCTGAACCTGGACCTGCAACCAAAGAGTTAGTACCACATATCGTACAATGCTCTAAGGTGCCATAATAAATAGTGTAAGAATACGGGGGTGGGGTGTGCATGTCAAACAATCAAGCATAGCAACCATCCTCACGTCTCTCACTCAGTGCGTAAAGTATACGATATCTACCACTTTGGGACACTAGATAAACTGAGGTAACGACGAATCCCGACTTGTAGAAACTCCGCTGTGACCAAGCCAAACACTTGGAGTCATGACCAAACATTTCAATGACCCACTTCATTGGTCGTAGCCCTTGGTTCTACCGATGCCATAATGGCCCTGAATCCGCCTTCGTACCTCCTACCATAGTGGTCCAAAGCTATAGATGTCGATAACCCCTTGGCACGCGTCCCGCAGCAAAACCCAACCATGAAGCGAACTCGTTGATTCCCATCTGAATCTTGAGCTCTAACTTCTCATTTGGGCTTCCTTTGCATCTCGGGTTTCTGTCATCACCCTCCGGATCGGTCTTCATTCTGTTCGTAACTTCCTGGTTCGGTTCGCAGTCACCAGCTCGTAGCCATCAACCTCGGATCGGTTCGGATCATCCTTCACGCTCGGGTCGGATCGTGGAAGCCTTCCTGGTTCGGTTCGCCAGCGTCGGATCGTGTCGCACCATATGGATCGCACCTCGTCAGCTCGTGGCGCCTTGTCGGGTCGGTTCGGGCTTATCAGTTCGTGGCAACCCACTGGTTCGGGTCGAGCTACCCATCTGGATCGTGGCGCCTCATCAGCTCGTGGTGCTTCCTCTCCAAGTTGGATCGTGGTCTTCCCTTCGTGGCTCCGAGCTCTGGCACGTGGCGCGGTTCGAGCAGGCGGGTCGGTTCGTGGGCATGGGGGCGATCCGATCCGGATAAATTCCTGCACTTCGTTCCAGCGACAGTTTCTCGCCATTCGACGGCGTTTTTGACCAAACTAACACTTCTAAGCAATCACAAAACACACCATAGAGTCATAGCAACATGTAATAGCAACCACAATAGCAAACAATCACTCAAATGAATCAAAATGGATCAAAAGTGGCCAAAACTCCTTATTTTCCCCTTAAGCATTTTTAAGTAAAACTGATCATAGGGTTAACAAAACTTAATCAAATCGAACCAAATTTCAACCAGAGGCATAAAACATTATTTAAGAATTTCTAAACATTTTTCCAAAATTTATTAGTGTATAAATTCGCTAATCTTCACTAATTACCCTTAATTACCGTAATTAGTGCAAAAACTATGCAAATCACTCACCTTTGCCACAATAAAACTTCCAAATCTGAACTGAACCTCTGATTTGCACGAATTCCAATATATAACAGCAGCTCTACCTCGGTCCTTGTGCTAACCCTCCTTGATTTGATGCCCCTAAGCCTTAATCCTTGATTAGGAAGTGATTTTGGGTGTTTTAGAGAGATTTAGAGAGTGGAGGCCATTGCTATATTAAGAGGAATGAAAGTGGCGGCTGGAAAATGTCTAAAGAAATGTTTTCTAACCCTAATCAGCACCTATATACCCCTAAACCCAAAATTCCCCTTGGGCCTAGCTGCTAATCACCCGGTTAAGCCCAATTAAGCTGTTTTTCACCATCTGAAACTTGTTTCAGCCATATCTCCCAAACGGTGAGTCCGTTTGGCTAATGTGACCACTCTACGGAAAGAGAAACCATCATCCGGAGCCAATGGAAGTGGTTTCAGGTCAAAATTCCTTTCCAGTCAAAAGTTATGTCCAAAACAGTGATAACTAGGGGTAAAATGGTCATTTAAAAATCGGGAAAAATCATGAACATGGGAAATGACCCCAATAGTCGTCCCCCAAAGTTACATGACCATACGACTTCGTATGAGAAAGAAATAAATATTCTACGATCCTATGATGCGTAGAATGCGGGTCGTTACAGTTAAGGACTAAATTTTCGTTCTAGTTGAGAAAGTGATGCCATGGTATGGAGCCCCGACAATTTGCGTAGTGGATGACGGAACGAGGCACCTCGGATAATGGATGGTAACGACCGAGGAACGTTATGTTCAGGAGAAACCCAAACTACACCTGATATAGGTAGGTCGGCTTTGCCGATAGAGAAGGAACATTTGTTAATCCTGGTACATCCTGTTAGAGGTGTGCCTGAATCAAGGATCCTTTGTCGTTGATGGAACCCAACTTCCAATATGAACCTTTACGGTTTTGGTTGTAACTTACGTACATAGACTTAATATATGAGTACCTACGTCTGCTAAGATCTATAAATTTATTTTTAAAGAGTTTCAAAAATAGACATTAATAATAATATCAAATGATTTTCACAAAGTAAAACTTGCTCCTAATGGCTTGGGTTTGCATTGTGTGATGGGTTGAAAGTCTTATGGTAGCTTCACTTTCAAAAAAGCATTGTGTGTTTTTGTGAACTAGTATTCAAACCAAACTCCCAACATATTTAGGGAATTCCAATGATGAACTTTATTGATGGGTTGCCCCGAACCAGAAGAGGTAATGAAGAGATTTGGCTTATTATAGATCGTTTGACAAAGAGTGCCCATTTTCTTGTAGTGAAGCCAACGAGAGCAGATGCCAATCTTGCACGGAGGTATGTAAAAGAAGTTGTTTGATTGCACCGGATACCCGGTAGTATAGCAAGTGATTGAGATTCAATCTTTACCAGTCATTTCTGGGGAGCACTTCAGTTAGTGTTGGGAACGAAGTTGAATCTGAGTGCAGGTTACCATCCCTAAACTGATGGGAAAACAGAAAGAGTGAATCAAAATTTGGAACATTTGTTGAGAACCTGTATTCTTGATTTTGGAGGATCGTGGGAAGATCATTTGCATCTAGTAGAGTTCTCCTACAACAACAGTTAACAAGCAAGTATAGGTATGCCACCTTTTAAGGCATTGTATGGTCGACCTCGTAAGTCACCAGCATTTTGGATAGAGTCGGGAGATAGACTTGTATTGGGTCCAAATATGATCCGTAAAGAAACTGAGAAAGTGGAGTTCATTAGAAAGAAATTGAAATTAGCTCAAATCGGGCGAAAGAGTTATGCTGATAAGCGGAGAAGAGACTTGGAATTTTCTGTGGATGACCAGGTATTTCTAAAAATTTCTCCATTGAGAGGAGTCATCAGGTTTGGAAAGACTGGGAATCTATCACCCATATATATTGGATCTTTCCCAGTAGTTGAAAGGACTGGAACCTTGGATTATAGAATTCAATTGCTAGAATGGCTGTTCAGTGTACATGATGTTTTTCATGTTCTCCATCTTCAAAGATATGTTCACTATCCTGATTTGATTATTGAGGAAGCTGCACAACAAGACTTAGAAATCACACCGGAGTTGACAGTTCCAAGAGAACCTTTAAAGATTATTGTTAAGGATGTAAGGAAATTGAGAAACAGAATGGTGAAATTCGTCAAAGTGCAATGGAGCGCTAACCCGAGGAATTGCACTTGGGAAACATAAGACGGTATAAAGAAGTCTTATCCCCATTTATCTTGGAAGTGCTCGTTTGCGAGGTAAACTGATTTATTGAATGTCATTTCTATTCCGTACCACTTTCAATTCAATTTCGGGGACAAAATTCTTTAAGTAGGAGAGATTGTAATGACCTGAAATTTTATTCAATTTAAAAATTGAATTAAAAGTGAAATATATTGGAACTCGACAATTCGGTATTTATTTCAATAGCCTGAAAAATGGATATTTTGCAAACGATCTCGGATTTCGACGAAACCACTATCGTCGGATACGGAACATTAAATGATTGTAAGATTCCAAATTCATATCAATAGGAGTTAGTATGTGAGCACGCCCAATATAAACGCATGTCGAAAAATCTATTTAAATTTAATGAAGGATTAAAAAAAGGACAATTTTAAACCAGTCTTCGAATTCGACGAGACCAGTTTCGTTGGAGGTATATCGATGATTTATAGTAGGATTTCAAATATCATATCAATCAGACTTATGGTTTGATCATATGAATTGAAAGCGTAAAAGGTCATTTAATTAAACAAAGCTAATATTTATTGGGAAACAAGCTTCCTTAAATCACTCCCTTCATGCTACCATACTTGTAATCCTTTATGTGTACTCCTTCATGATGATTCCTATGTGATAATTATGTTTCTACACTTAAAATAAGAAAAGTAACTAATTAATAAACCATGGAAAGGATTTTTTTGTGTAAAGTCCTTACTTCACCATGAAGCTATCCTCTCATGTGATGGCACCTAAGTGACACTTTACACCCATCACCCTGGCTCTTTCCTATAAATAGGACCCCTCTCCTTCACTTCTTCCTCCTTTCGTTTCTCTCTTTTCTTCAACCTTCCTCTCTCGTACCCCCTCCTCCTCACGACCGTGGGCCTCACCTGCCACCTCAGCCATCTACACCCTCCCCCTTGCTGCCACGTCAGCCTACAACCCCTCCCCCACTTTTCCGTGGACCCTATCATCTCATAACACCACCTATAACCACCTCTAAACCCCTTTAAAACACTTAAAGGCCACACCTTTACACCCCTACACCCAAGAACACTCCAACCTGTATATTCCACTGCCCACACCCGCACCAACGTGTACCCTACCCTCAAGGCCGCACCCCCTTTCACCCAAAAATATGAACTTTTGTCCCTAAAACCAATATATACCCAAATATATTCACGTATAAACCATAAAACCCTCACACGTCGAACCTCTGTCCATGGAAAAAATGATATTGAGCTGTGACATCGGATGGTTATCAAATTCAACTAGAATAGAGTGGAGTCCTACCCTCGAAGTTACAAAGGAGTGAATAATTCAGTGAGAAACTATATACTTAAATGGTTAAGTAGTGTAGCGTTACTAATATTAAATCATGTTTGGGTTTAATAATGATTAGTGAAGTAAAAATATGATTTTTAAGTGGTAAACATATGACACTTAAGTTAATGACACCCTTTGATGATGATTTCGCTGATATTAGATGATTGATTGTGGTTATAAACCTTACTGGGTTGATTGAATACTATTTTGAAAAGTAATGAGGTAATGGATATCACCTCTTGCTAAGTTAATAGCACCTTGGTTGGTTGATGTTGAATGTTATAATGGTTATTTATTAGATAGTATATGACACCGTAATGAATTATATCCAAATAGTTGGATTATTAGGTTAATGGTTAAGTCTATGTTTTATAAAGATTATTTAATTGAATACTTTATTAATTAAATAATAAGTGAAAATTAAAAGTTCGAATTTGATACCCAACTTTTTATAGAAACAAAGTTAAAATTATTACGATAAACATTCATAAAGGAAAGAAATTGATTTGAAACAATTTTCAAGTAATTAAGGCATATTCAATTTTTTAATTAAAAATGAATAGTAAATTTGAAAAGTGAAGTTTGGTTTGGGTAAATAGAAAAGGTTTTGACTGGATTTTCTTTTCCAAACTCTCTTATTTATTTTTATAATGGACTTCAGAAAAGGTTAGATTTCAAAAGTTTAAGTTCGAAAAATAATATTATTTTAATGACTTAAAATAACATTATTTTGGAGCTATATGATGTTCTAGTCGAATATAGATGATAATACTGATTTATTTTTGTTAATCGAATTGGTTTTGAATTTAATGAATATTTTATCAATCTATTTAAACCTTAAAAATAGTCACTTAGTGAACGACCTCCGTTTTCGATGAAATCAGTTTCACTGGATCTGTAATGTTAAACTATTATATGAAAATCAATTTCGTGGTGATTTGATATCTTATGTGACCGCGGTAGCCAAAAAACGCAGCTAGTTTGCGTAACGATTAAGTAAATGAATTTTTTTAAAGGAATCTGTATATAACTTGAGATAACGATCGAATTAAAACGCGAAACCAATTCTTTAAATTCGTGTTGACGTTTAGAGCCAAAACATTTATATAGTTCGTTATTTTTTAAGATAATATATTTTGATGTACAAAATAACATCGTTTTACGTGTAAAAAATCATTCTAGGTAAATAGTCTCAGAATGCGACGAAACTTGTACCAGATCTGGATTATTAAGTTATTATAAGATTTTGATTTTCATATCGACCAAACTTACTGGTTGATCATGCGAAGGATAAAGGCCCAGATTTTTATTTAATCATTTTATCAATTTAGTATGGAATTTAAGAATAGTCAATTTTCAAACGAACTCTGATTTAAAAAAAACAAGTTTATAGAATCCATAATGATTAATCGTTATAAGATTTCTAATTTGGGGTCAATTGGAGTTATTTTGATTATCATGCACAATATAAACACTATTGATTTACGTTATGAACTAAAAAGGGAGTTGTACCATACAATCTCGAATTCGATGATACCATATTATCATGCACAATATAAACACTATTAATTTCAAGTTTCAAGACGCTTGGAGTTATTTTGTGAGTATGCGAAAAGTAAACGTGAGTCAACGAAGAAATTTAATATTAAAAATTTCATTATTTTTCCAAGCGGAGTCGGTTTTTGATGAAACAAGTTTCGTTGGGTCCGGAATGTCAAACTATAGCAAGAGTTTCATTTTTATTACGAACAGATTTTGTTTGTGATAGTACGAATAAATAAACGTCGAATAGATATGGCGATAGGCATGAAATTATAAAATTTGGTAAAATATTAAAATAAAAAATATTAAAACTATCTATATCCACCTTCCGATTCCTTAATTCCTCATTCCAAAATTTATTATCGTTCCTAATTCTACTGGCAGTCTTCGATCGATTAAAATAGTAATAGTAAAACTATCTCTGCCCTACCATGTTTTATTCCATTCGAAGCCATCAGGAACAAAATTGACGCCGATATTTCCTCTTCACCAAAGTAAATTGTGAGTTCAATAATCCTTATAAATCAAAAGAAAACTGCATGGAATTAAGTGATAATAAGGTCACTCTTTTCATCGTTGACAGCAGGCAACGAGCCTGTCGTGTTTGGCAAAGAGAAATCGGGTTGTGTAGTTACTATAATGGTTAAGGGATTGGAGGAATGGCCAGAGTTAGGATCAGTTTTAGGGGAAGGGACCTAAAGAGAAAATGAGGAGGCGGTGGCAAGTTCACTGGTGGTGGTGCAGTTACTACTGGTGGTCGGAGGCAAAGGAATTTTGTTGCTGAAGCTTTGGTTCGTCTGAGTTGAACTGGAGAAGGGAGCCACGGTGGGGGCTAGAACCCCGGGCAACGGCGTGCCTCAATGGGGCGTAGGGGAAGGTGGGGTCAAGTAGTCGTCAGATCATTTGTGGAAGGGTGCGTGGTGAGCTTTTGTTGGTGAAGGGGGTCGTGACAGTAGGTTCAAAGGAACTGAGGAAAGTCGGGATTTTTTTTTGGAGCTGCGAATTGAGGGTTATGGAGGTTAAATACGTGGTTAGGCCCTAATGATGTATTAAGGTATTATTGATAGTAATTAGAAAATTAAAACTATTTTAATTTAATAGAAAACTTAAAATAGTTATATCCTGTTCATACGTGAACAGAATTCGATGAGACAAGAGCCCTTAGTTTTGTAATCGCAAAGCCTACGAGTACGAGCAGGAATGGAATGAATCATAGCTCACTGAAATTTTACGTAGTTTCAAGCGCTTGTTTGAAACTATATAAAATAAGCAGAATTGTCAACTGCAAAATAATGTGAGTAAACTCACTGTAATGACCCGTATTTTTTAACGATTTACTAATTTATTTTATGTAATTATTCAAATAATGGTTTGGTAATTTAATTGTTTAAAATAAATAACTTTGAATAATTAATATAATAATTAAACAATATATTTAAATTCCAGAATAGTCGGAGAATAGTATAATTCTCAATATTGTGTGAATTGGATTATTTAAAATATTTAATACAGTTTAGAATTGAATTATAATAACGAATATATTATTTAAACGAAGTTTGAATGTATAACTATATTACAATTTTAATCGAGCTAGAAATGGTGCGGCAGTTCGTAATTTGGCGATTCGACCTTTAAATGAATATACAGAATCCGTTTTAAGTCAGATTTCTGTGTAACAAGAAACGTTCGGAGCTGGTGAAGTATATTTTTCTAATGGAAGAGAAAAATCGAGATTTCATCGTGTAGATTGTGAGTTATGTCCAAATCAAGTTTTCGAAAAGTCGCAACGGAATTCCTTTATAATTTATAATGATTTATTTATATTATAAAAAGATTTTTTATATAAATTGGGTAACAATTTAACACTGGATTAGAAATATCGAGTTAAAAATCCAGATATGTATATTTTGGAGTTGTATGATTATCTATGTGAATATATACAATAATATTAATTTATTAATATTTAATTTAATTATTATATTAATTAAATATAATATTTAAATGGGTTTATTTAAAGCTTTAAAAATAACCATTTTTGCAAACGACCTCCGTTTTTGAAGAAACTAATTTTGTTGGATCTGGAATATTAAATTATTGTTAGATTTCAATTTTCGTGATTATTGAAGTCAGTATGTGGTCATACAGAATTTTAATGCGAAGAACGGTCAATAATTTGACTTTAAAAATACGCAATGTGAGCAAACGGACTTGAAATTCGACGAAACAAGTTTTGTTGGGTCCGTAATGTCAAAATGTAGTTGCATGTCCATTTTCGTCGAATTTGGATATCGTATGTGATCACACGAATTTTTAGAAGACCAATACAAGCAGTAGTTCAATATAAATTAATTAAAAAGTGAATATAAAAAAAATATTCTTACCCTATATATACCCCTTAACATTTCCTAACCTGCTCCAATTCATTCCACAGTCAAGCAATATTTCCACCGTTATGTTTATTTCTCTGGAAACCAATTCGTGCATTTCAAAAATCCAAATGAATTCAAATAAAATCATATAAATCATAATATGTGTGTATATGAATTCAACATCGAATGAGCTTTGATTTGGTAGTTGTCTAGTTGAGTGCGATTCAGGTTTTGGGAGGTCGAGGTTTACCAACGACGACTAGGGTTCTAGATTATAGGTAATGCGAGTTTGGATTCACAATTCCGATATTATTTTTGGATCAAGGAAGTGGAACCGCACTTGTATTCCAGTTTCTGGCAGTTTCCGTGCAAGTAGCTGTCGATGTTTTCCTGTTATGGGGCGCGAGAGACCTGGAGTCGCGATACAGAGGCATGACCTGAGTTGATCGATGTGGGTACGAAGAGAGTGGGCTCGAGTAGAGATGAATGTCAATGATTTCCGTTTGTGAAACGGCGAAGCGGAGAGGGAGAAAGGGGGATGAGCAAGAGCGGTCATGGTTTGGAAAAAACTTCAGTAGTCGTCATGTATCATTCTGTAGGAAGAAAGGTTAGCGCGTGGATTAAAGAGAGTAATTAAGGCTAAGGGGGATTAGTGATATATATTTTTTGTTAATGATGGAGTAAAAAGGGGCATTACCTGGAACCGAACATTTGGAGGAGAAGAATAATGAAGCGATCTTGGTTTTGAAGGATGCGGGTGGGCTAGTTTTAAATGTTAAAGCACAAGTACAAAATTTATTTAACTTTTATTTAAGTAATACATATATTCCAACTTGTTAAATTTATATATCGATCATACCGTATCAGAATTTTGAACGGTCGGTCACGTTGGGATCGTATGGACGAGGGCTTCACACTGGAACTGATTCGGAGTGAATTGGAGCTCGTTACTATTTATAGCGAAATAAATGGCCCGATCTAAATCAAAGACAGTTTATCGTTATATAAGGATAAACGTCCAATGTGAGTAACTCTCACTAACTCAGTACAGTTTATATTTTTATAAATATAATTTAGTATTGATAAAGATGATTGATTGTTGTGTGTTGATTGTTTGGTTGAATTGCTGATTTAGTGGTTGAAATTATAGATAACGATATATATATATATATATATATATATATATATAAATCGTTAATCAAATATTATATCTGTTTATCACAATATTTCATATTGGAATGAAATCGATGTTATTTATATTGTTTAACATCTGTGGATGCAGGGAAACAGGATGGAGGGATCCAACTGGATTCCTCAATATTTATAATACTGCTTGTTTTCATATATTGTGATATATGATGTGTTATAAAACATGTGACTGATTATGATGACACTGGTCTGTTTAATTAGTATTTTAAATACCATAAGAAATACTGGAATGTGAAAAGGGAATTTTCAAAGTGTATTTTGAAAATGAAATATTTATAGGAAATAAAAATGATTTTATAATTGAAATATTTATAGGAAATAAATATGAATATAAAAGGAATATTTATTTGGAAAATAAATATAATTATAAAATGAATATTTATTTGGAAAGTAAATAGAATTATAAAAGGAAACATTTGGAAAATGAATAGAATTTTATGAAAAGAGAATTTTACATAAAGAAGGTTTAGACCCGTGTTTCGCACACGGGTGTAACATGATATTGATTTAAAGTAAATATTTAATAGAAATCTGTTTTAACAGATAAATTGAGGAGAATAATTTATAAACGATGTTTACAAATTAAGGAAATGTTTATCATTTGATAAATTGAATATATAAATTAGAATTTATATAGACAAGTAAAATCAGTTTTAACACCGATAATTGAAATGGGATGTGAACGTAGTAGTTATAAAGGAAATTTGCAATGAGATTATAAATGTTGGAAATGAAATAAGATTTGTATGAATAATTCTGCAAATAAAAATATAAATAGAATTTGGGTTTGAGATATGGTTTTTAATACAAAATCAAACTGTTTTGATTATATAAAGAAAATTCACATTCGATGTGAAAAATTAGATTAAAGTAAATATTTTGCAAATAAAATATTATAAAGGAATTTGGGGTTTGAATTAGGAATTTAAATGGAATTACTGAAATTAGAAACTGACTGGAAATTAGTTGAGTTGAATGGCTTTCTGGGTATGGATCAAATGTTGGTTTCGGCCTTCGGGGTTTATACTTAGGAAGTTGTTATCTTACTAGTTTGCAGTTAGAGACTGATAGAGGTGGGAAGATATTGATGCGTGAATCAGAAATGGAAACGTTTTCCAAAGTTAATAATGTATATTTTCTAATTTTAGAAAATAAGGAATTTATGAATATATGGAAACGATAAATTGGAAAATGAAATGATGATTGGTCGGAAAGATTTACGTTTGGGATACGACTGTTGTTTGTACACATGTTTTCCTTTGATAGTTAAATAACCGACTATCAAAGTTTTGACCATTTCCGTTGTCAATATGGAGAAACCGGGATCAGATTTATTATCTGAAAACCACTATGTATGGGCACTATTGTTTCGACTCAAATACGATGAAGACAATTGAAGACGGAGTTTATGCAAGGTTTATTCTAGTGATCCTAGGTAGAAATTGCCTAAGATGGATTTGCAAAATAATTCCTTCAGGTTGTCCAGTTCCAGGACAACTTGGATGGATGAATGTCTGACAGGGTATACATGGTAGATCGCATAAGTTGATCATTTCAAACGTATTTACGTTGGTAGCGGAGGAACTTATTTCTCTTAGCTTATGCCTATGGTAATTTTAGGGAAATCAATTTGTGATTTGACGGGTATGACAATGTGGCATTCAAAGTAAATTAAGGGGTGATATGTTAAAAGATATGTTATGACCTCAAGCCTCATCAACTAGGAAATGACATAAATCGGGCAGGCAGCATGGCTAGGTGGGTTGCACCGAATTAGGGTATATTGTCACCATCTAGAGAATATTCATATTTGTTACTTCTTTTAATTCTGTATCTCCCGGGAACAGTTATGTTGGTCTACCAACCGTAAGGTGACAATATATTTGGAACATTCAAGCGAAATGAATGGTCGGTTATGTGTACAAGATGTCCTTATCGAACTCCATTTTATTGCTTCTAGAGTACACTAATCGGAAGGTGGTTCCATACCTTATCATAGTTGTAACCCATTACCCAATAAGGGCCCGCGGTTTTTGATTGTATATTATACATGTAGAGCGTGAGATGAAAGCGTTCTACTAGACTGCTATCTACTTGATTTTGACATTATTATAATATCAGAAAATATTGATCTTAAGAAATATTTTGGGTTATCGTAAGGTAAAAACCATCCGTATTTATGTGTGGATTGGTCTTACGATTATCATTGCTTTTGAAAATGATTTGGAAAAGTTAAACCAAGTGTTTGGAGTTTACTCACACTAGTCACATGACTGACCTAGAGTTTATTTTGTTTTGTTTTCCCTAAACCCTTAGGTGCCCAATTTTGTACGGGTAGTCAAGTAGTCGGGATTTTACAGATACTTGGACAGCTGAGCAGGAGGCTTTAGGATTATATAGTTGTTGTTATTTCCGCTGTGTTGTAAGTGTTGTACTCTGATAATAGTATTGTATACCGATACTGTTTTATTCCAAAGTTATATTATATAATATATCTTATTCGTTCCGATGTGAGATTCGTTTTACCTGATGTTGTTGTAGTTGTGTTCTTCTTCTTCCATTCTAATTTTCTATCTTATTTATTCTCACCCTCTAACTTCTTGCTATTGAAGTTCCGGTATTTTAGATTCTTGGACAGTCGACATGGTGTTGTATGTCGATTACCGAAGTCGAAATTTTTCCGGGCTATTACACTCATGAACTCTAACTCATTTATTTTTATATAAACGAGTTTTAAATTATTATATAGTAATTTTATGTGGTGTAATGGTTGTTTGGATGAATGGTTGATAAATTGGTTGAAATGATTAATATAGTTATATATAAGTAGTTGATTGAATATTGGTGCTATTTAACACATTATCTCGTATTGGAATGAAATTGGTGTTATTTACATCGATTAACATTTGTGGATGCAGAGAAACAGGTTGGAGGTATCCAACTGGATTCCTCAACAATTATATTACTATTTTTCATTTATTGTGATATATAATCGATGATTGATTATGTTGTGTTTGTATTACATTGGTCCTAGAATTTTAGGTATTTAAATAACATAAAATATTTTGGAACATGGAAAAGGAATAGAGATTTAAGAGGAAATTTATTTTTCCAAGATAGAAATTTAATTTTGAATGGGATTGAAAATAGTAATTTGTTTTAATGAATAAAATAAGAAATTGATTTATAAACGACATTTATAAATTTAGTAAAATATTTATCATTTGATAAATTGGAATATAAATTCAAGTTGGAATTTATATGGAAAAGTGGAAATCATTTTTGAAACCGATATTTGTAATTAGGTTTGAACTTAGCGATTATATACGAGATTGCAAATAATCAGAATAAAAATGAGATTTTACCTGGATAATTCTAACAGTAAAAGGAAGAGAATGGATTTTGAAATATTATTTAGAGGTATGAAATCAAACTGATTTGTTTGTAACAAAGTAATATTATTCAAGATTTGTTTGCAAATGAAAACAACCATAAAAGATGGGTTGGAAATTTGAATGATAAGGGAAATGGAAATCCTTTTCGAAAGAAAACGACGGGTTTTATTCTAAAGATTGGAGTACAAGATAAATTAAGATAAGTCCAAGGGGTTTATATTTAGAATTCGACAATGTCGAATCTTATTAAAATGATTTATTTCAAAAAAGATATGTAAACTCTATTTAGTGTGAATCTGTAATTTAAATGAACTATGATAAGAAACTAATATTTCAATGCTTATGGCTATTTAAGTAAAATTATATGTTTTGAGATAATTTAATATTATTTTAAATTAGAATCATTAAACGAGAAGGGAATTGTAGGAATCGAATAAAGTTTATTTCAAAAGTTATGGAATGTATAATTTATAAATGTGCTTAAAAGGGAAATTCGAATATGTTTGATATAAACAGAAAGGTGTAAGTAGAAGTTTTATTAACAAAATTTATAAATATGACGTGGGTTTATAAAGTGACACGATTTGAATCTGTAGTGATATTTACAACAAAATCAACTTGACTTGATAAATTAGTCTAGATTCCTATTAAGGAATAATATTCATATTTGAAAGTGAATAACAGTTTGAAAGCAAACGTTTTGCGAATGAATGTAATTTTAAGGAAATTTGAGTTAACCTAAAATAGTATATTTATTCCGAAGTTCGGAATATTAATCGAATATAGATTATTCGAAGAAGAGTTGTGACGACCGCCCACAACCCCCGCACTATATAAGAGGAATAATGCACCGAAAAGTGTGTCAGGAATCTATGGACGATCATCAAGGTATGATACATAAGCGGAACCTGTCGTAAACTCACGGTGCAAGGATAAAATATAATAGAACATATACAACAGGTTGTGATAGTGAAGCAGAAAACACCAAACTTTCATGACAACTAGAAAGTATTTCTCATACATGAGGATAACAACAATAATGTTTGTACAATTTGCCTCATTACAGCACTCAGAGAAATAGAAAAGAGCGGAAACCCAATTATTAGATAGTAGTAAAACTGGTACGTGAGCCTCCTGCTCGCCATCGATCAGCATCATCATCCTTACTAAAGCATCACCTGTCAACTGCTACTCGGTCTGCCCATCCACAACCAGATGAACAGCCCAAGGTAATAAGAGGAAACATAAAAGCTTGAGTCAGACAACTGTCTTAGTGAGCGATAAAACAACTAACAAACGTCATTAATAAATCATATGAGAATGGGTAAATAAACGAACTAATCTATCCAGCTCCAGAGAAAACTTACACTTGCCTTCCCCACAATATGACAATGATAGCCTTTACGATCCATACACCCAAAGGGATAATAATTCAGCCATGGTAACTAGAACAACCATTCATACATAGCAATAGCAACTCAATCATGATCACAGCATGCATTCAAACATCCATGACTGACTCTGGCTATCACCGCCAACCTTGCTTTGGAACCTAGTTATCGTATGACTGGCTAACAACTTGCCATCAATTGTCAAGGACCATACACGACGCCCAAAACTCCTCACGCTATACTCAACACGTGTCAGGCCATATACGACACCCAGGGCACTCGACCTACAATTGGTCTTCAGTTGTACCCCTTGATTTGGATCCGCTAGAACCTACGACAACTACAGTTCCTCAGCCTTCTCATCTCTAGTCGTTATCAATTTCGACTATTAATCAGCTCAGAGCACTTTAGAGCCATCACTCCACATGAACTCAATACACCCTTGAGTTGTCATACCATTCATTGTTCTACGCCGATCAACGAACACTTTTCAAGACTTCAAAACTTCCTAATTGAATTCACCTTGAAGTCACATCATCACCATAAATGTCTAAACAGAATGGCCGACCAAAACTGGCTGACTAGAAATGACCGATCCAACTTTATGCCAACCAACTTTATGCCGATTCAACTTTAGGTCGACCCAACTTTAGGCCGACCCAACTCTATGCCGACCCAACTTTAGTGTTGACCTAAGTTTGTGCTGACCCAACTCTATGCCGACCCAACTTAAGGCTGACCCAAATCTATGCCGGCCGAAAACCTGCATATTGAAATTCAACTCCGATTTTGACCAAAACTTCGCCAAACGATAAATCCGACGAAACAAACTCGTCCTACTTATCAATTATGGCCACAATCATGGTACGAAACCATCATCATCATGAATACAATAATTTTCATCAAGTTATGCAAAATCACCCCAAATCATGGAAAAATGGTCATATGAACTAAACTATAGATCTAACTTGCATAAGCATATGAAATATCATGGAAATTACCTAACTAAACTTACTAAATCATATCATAGGTTAATTCATATGAAAAAAGGGACTTAATATGGCACAGATATATGGGAAAATGATTGAATATGATGAAAAACATAACCAAACACTCATACACTAGATTGAATCCATGGAGAGATGTAAATCACTCACCGATTCTCTCAAACAAGCAAAAGTCGATGGAATACGAATCCGGATAGCAAGCACCTCACACAGAACACCTTGATCCGATGAATCCTTGGCTCAGTTGATGTAGATCTCGCCTTCAATGGTATAGATCTCCAATTTCCTTCCTTAGATTATGATTTCTAATGGTTGAAAAGTGTTACAGGAAGGAGGAGCTCAAGAGCTCCCAATGAGAGCATGGAAAATGCAAACTCTTTCTCATATTCCTTACCCCTATTTATAGTCTCCACCAACCCTCTAATGGGCCTTCCCAATTCAGTTCATTTTGGCTTACCAAACCTGGATAGCCAACTAAAAAAACCTAAAAATAGCGATTTCTCCCAAACCGCTAAGCCAAATATTTAATGTAACCACTATATGGAAAGGCAAACATCAATTCCTTTCAAATGGCACAGGTCTCACCCTCTGATTCGACGTGAGTCAAAATTTATGCCTTGTACAAGACTGATAAGGGAAAAATGGTTACAAACAAAATCAGTAAAAATTATGGACATGTCTCACATCTCCATAAGCAACATATTAAAAGATGAGAATGATCAAACCCTCAGGGAATAAAATAAAAATATTTTATGATCTTCCGATACATAAAATTCGGGCTGTTACATTCTCCCCCTATTAAGAATTTCGCCCCCGAAATTCCAAACAAACACAAGTAATCACAACAATTCTGCATGCCTATCATCCATGAGAAGTCAATTCTATCATCCAAACTAGCAACCATCGCCGTGCATCTATAGCTTTATCATAGCGCGTGGTATTCTATCAAACAACAACAAGATACTACCATATAACGATGACACGATATCAAAGGGTCCTACCGACAAAGAGTTCTGGAAGAGTCGCCTTCATACTCTCTTATGTCTCACACGTACAATCGTCACCATCTTCACTCCATTGTACCTTGACAAGCTTAACTGTCTTCCTCCTAAGCTGTTTCGTGTCATTTCCCACAACACAAAGCGGCTTACGAGGTCTCGCAGCTGCAGTCTCTACTTCTAGGTTTTCTTACTGCTCTGGAGATACCACCACATTCAAATCATGCGCATACTTATGTAGAAACGACACGTGGAACACATTATGCACACTCGACATTTTCTCGGGTATCTCCAATCTATATGCGAGCTTTTCAATTCGCTCGACAACCAGAAATGGTCCAACAGTCCTGGGAGCCAACTTTCCTTTACTTTTAAATCGAACCACATGCTTCAATGGTGAAATCTTCACGAAAACCAGGTCACCAACGTCGAATTCCAAATCTTTTCGACGCCTATCAGCATAGCTCTTCTGGCGATATTGGGCCACCTTCATTCGTTGTTGAACGATCTCAATACAATCCGTGGTATCTCTAATCATCTTTGGCCCAAGTACCAACTTATGTCCAGTTTCTAACCAACATGTTAGAGAATTGCACGGTCTCCCATACATTGCCTCGTATGGTGCCATCCCAATGCTAGACTGATAGCTATTTTTATTTGCAAACTCAACCAGATGTAGATGGTCTTCCCACAGTCCTTTGAAGTCTAACGCACAAGCCCTGAGGGGATCTTCTAAAACTCGATTGACTCTCTCGGTCTGACCATCAGTTTGGGGATGATATGTCGTACTCAAGCACAATTCGGTTCCCAAAGCTTCTTGCAAACTTTTCCAAAATCCACTTGGGAATAATGGATATCGGTCACTCACTATACTCTTTGGGGCACCATGGAATCGAACTATACATTTCACATAAATTTCAGCCAGTTTCGACGCCGTCCTAGTCGAATTGAAAAGAATGAATCTTGCACTTTTGGTCAAGCGATCTACAATGACCCAAATTCCTTCATTTCCTGCCCTAGTTCTAGGTAGTCCATCAATAAAATCCATCGATATCTACTCCCACTTCCATGTAAGAACTTCTAATGGCTGAAGCAACCCACCAGGCTTCTTCTGTTCAACTTTCACCAACTGACAATTCATACACTTGGAAATAAATTTTCCAATATCCCACTTCATCCCTTCCCACTAATAGACTCGCTTCATGTCCCGATACATCTTAATACCACCGGGATGAATCATCAACTTCGAGTGATGACATTCTCTCAGAACCTCATCTCTTAATCCATCAATATCAGGAACAACTAGTCATCCTTGCTTTCGAAGCCAACCTTTTAGATCGACTTCGAACTCTTTATCTTCTTGTTCTAGTCGCTGGATAAACTCGGCAAGCTTCGTATCTTGCTTTTGGCTCTCGCCAATCCTTTCGATGAGAGTAGGTCTTACCAATAAGCTTGCCAACATTTCAAGTTACAACTCACACCTTGGCCTGAAATCAAACCTTGCCAAATACTCGAGGATCTTCCATTCTGAAAACATCGCTCCTAAACTTGCATGTCTTTGACTCAGTGCATTCGCAACTGTGTTACCTTTGCCAGGAGTACAAGTTATATCAAAATCATACGATGCCAGAACCTCTACCCTTCTTTGCTGCTGAAGATTCAAATCCTTTTGGGAGAAAAGAAACTTTAATGACTTGTGATTTGTAAACAACTCGAATCGAACTCCCAACAGGTAATGTCTCCACATCTTCAGGGCAAACACAATTGCCGCCAACTCTAAATCATGAGTTGGGTAATTTCTCGCATGCGGCTTCAGCTGTCGACTCGCGTAGGCCACAGCGTTATCCTTCTGCATAAGTACTACTCCAAGTCTTGTACTACATGCATCGGTGTATACCACCATCTCTTCATTCCCACTCGGAATGGTCAACCGAGGAGCACTCGTTAGTCTCTCTTTGAGGATTCCAAATGCTTGTTCACACTTCATATCCCATGTGAACACTTGGTTCTTCTTCATCTATCCTGTCAACGGTGAAACTATCTTGTAGAAATCCTTGATAAACCGTCGGTAATAACCAGCCAACCTAAGGAAACTTCTCATATCTGTCGCATTCTTAGGTCTATCCCAGTCCTGGATTGCTGCCACTTTAACGGGTTCAACTGCTATCCCACTAGCGGAGACTACATGACCTAAGAACCTCACTTCATTCTTCCAGAAGTGACATTTCGAGAACTTAGCGTTTAGCTGATGCTTTCACAAGATCTCTAACACAACTTTCAAGTGTGTCTTATGTTCTTCCTCATTCCAGGAGTAAACCAGAATATCATCCATGAACACAAGCACGAACTTGTTCATCTGATCTCTGAAAACTCTATTCATAAGATCCAAAAAATACGCTGGCGTATTAGTCAACCCGAATGACATAACTAACCATTAGAAGAACCCGGACGGTGTCCTAAAAGCAGTCTTTGGCACATTATCCTTAGCCACCCTTAACTGGTGAAATCCCGTTGCCAGATCCATCTGAGAAAACACTTTAGCTTCGTAAAGCTGATCGAACAAGTCATCAATCCTTCGTAATGGATACTTGTTCCTCTTAGTCACCTTATTCAGCTCACGATAGTCTACACACAACCTTAACGAGTCATCTGCCTTGGTTGCAAACACGACCAGTGCACCCCATTCGGATACACTCCTATGAATGAATCCTTTTCCCAAAAGATCATGAACTTGCACCTCCAACTCTCGCTGTTCCTTTGGCGCCATCCGCCTAAAAGGCATGACGATTGGTCTAGCACCCTCGACCAAATCAATACTAAACTTGATCTTACGATGCGGCGACAACCCTTTGACCTTGTCAAAGACATCCTCATATTCATTAGTGATCAGCACAGATGACAAGTCTTCTTGTGGAATCACAAGCGAATGTAATAGCTAAAGAGGACACCCTCTTCGCGCTTACACTTTATCAACACCTTTCGCCCTTCCACATCCCCGACTCTCACCTCTAGCTTCTCGCAATTCACCCTTGCTGCATACCTCTTGAGCCAATCCAGGCCCAAGATGATCCCAAACCCAGCGAAGCTAAGAACAAGGCAATCATATACAAAAGAGCAACCATGACCCAACAACACTAGACCACGACAAATCAAGTAAATTACTCACTGATTCCCCCAAAAAAGCAAAAATCAATGGAATACGAATCTGGATAGTAAGCACCTCAAGCAAAACACCTTGATAAGATGAATCCTTGCCACAATTGATTTATATCTAGCCTCTAATGGTAAGATCTCCAATTTCCATCCTTGGATTATGATTTCTAACGGTGAAAAAGTGTTAGAGGAAGGAGGAGCTCAAGACCTCCCAATGAGAGAATGGAAAATTCAAACCCTTTCTAATATTCCTTACCCCTTATTTATAGTCTCCACCAACCCTCTAATGGGCCTTCCCAATTCAGCCCATTTTGGCTTACCAAACGTCGATAACCAACTGGAAAACCTAAAAACAGTGATTTCTCCCAAACCGCTAAGCCAAATCTTTAATATAACAACTCTATGGAAAGGCAAACATCAATTCCGTTCCAATGGAACAGATCTCACTCTCTAATTCGACGTGAGTCAAAAGTTATGCCGTGTACAAGACTGACAAGGGCAAAATGGTCACAAATAAAATCAGTAAAAATTATGGACATGTCTCACATCCCCATAAGTAACATATTAAAAGATGAGAAAGATCCGACCCTTAGGGAATAAAATAAAAATATTTTATGATCTTCCGATGCATAAAATGCGGCTGCTACATTCTCCCCCCGTTAAAAATTTCGCCCCCGAAATTCCAAACAAACACAAGTAATCACAACAATTCCGCATGCCTATCATCCATGAGAAGACAATTATATCATCCAAACTAGCAACCATCAAGTCATGCATCTATAGCCTTATCCTAGCACGCGGAATTCTATCAAACAACAACAAGATACAACCATATAATGATAGTACAATATCAAAGCGTCCTACCGACGAAGAGTTCTGAATGAGTCACCTTCATATTCTCTTCCATCTCACATATACAATTGTCACCATCTTCACTCCATTGTACCTTGACAAGCTTAACTGTCTTCCTCCTAAGCTGTTTCGTGTCATTTTACACAACACAAAGTGGCTTATGATGTCTCGCAGCTGTGGTCTCTACTTCTAGGTTTTCTTACTGCTCTAGAGATACCACCACATTCGAATCATGCACATACTTCCGTAGAAACGACACATGGAACGCATCATGCACACTCGGCATTTTCTCGGGTATCTCCAATCTATATGCGAGCTTTTCAATTCGCTCGTCTACCAGAAATGGTTCAACGATCCTAGGAGCCAACTTTCCTTTACTTCCAAATCGAACCACAAGCTTCAATGGTGAAATCTTCACGAAAACCATGTCACCAACGTCGAATTCCAAATCTTTTCGATGCCTATCAGCATAGCTCTTCTGGCGATCTTGTGCCGCCTTCATTCGTTGTTGAACGATCTCAATACAATCCGTGGTATCTCCAATCATTTTTGGCCCAAGTACCAACTTATCTCTAGTTTCTAACCAACATGCTGGAGAATTGCACGGTCTCCCATACAACGCCTCGTATGGTGCCATCCCAATGCTAGACTGGTAGCTATTATTGTATGCAAACTCAACCAGATGTAGATGGTCTTTCCACGGTCCTCTGAAGTCTAACACATAAGCCCTTAGGGGATCTTCCAAAAGTCGATTGACTCTCTCGGTCTGACCATCAGTTTGGGGATGATATGCCGTACTCAAGCACAACTCGGTTCCCAAAGCTTCTTGCAAACTTTTCCAAAATCCACTCGTGAATAATGGATGTCGGTCACTCACTGTACTCTTTGGGACACCATGGAATCAAACTATCCATTTCACATAAAGTTCAGCCAGTTTCGACGCCGTCCTAGTCGACTTGAAAAGAATGAGTCTCGCACTTTTGGTCAAGCGATCTACAATGACCCTAATTCCTTCATTTCCTGCCCTAGTTCTATGTAGTCCATTGATAAAATCCATCGATATCTACTCCCACTTCCACATCAGAACTTATCATGGCTAAAGCAACCCACTCGGCTTCTTCTGTTCAGCTTTTACCAACTGACAATTCATACACTTGGAAATAAATTTTCCAGTATCCCGCTTCATCCCTTCCCAGTAGTAGACTCGCTTCATGTTATGATACTTCTTATTACCACCGGGATGAATCATCAACTTCGAGTGATGACATTCTCTCAGAACCTCATCACTCAATCCATCAATATCAGGAACAACTAGTCGTCCTTGCTTTCGAAGCCAAACTTTTAGATCGACTTCGAACTCTTTATCTTCTTGTTCTAGTCGCTGGATAAACTCGACAAGCTTTGCATCTTGCTTTTGGCTCTCGTCAATCCTTTTGATGAGAGTAGGTCTTATCAATAAACTTGCCAACATTTCAGGTTCCAACTCACACCTTGGCCTCAAATCAAACCTTGCAAAATACTCGAGGATCTTTCATTCTGAAAACATCGCTCCAAAACTTGTGTGTCTTCAACTCAATGCATCCGCAACTGCGTTACCTTTGCCAGGAGTATAGTTTATATCAAAATCATACGATGCCAGAAACTCTAGCCATTTTTGCTGCCGAAGATTCAAATCCTTTTGAGAGAAAAGATACTTTAATGACTTGTGATCCATAAACAACTCAAATCGACCTCCCAACAGGTAATGTCTCCACATCTTCAGGGCAAACACAATCACCGCCAACTCTTAATCATGAGTTGCGTAATTTCTCACATGCGGCTTTAGCTGTCGACTCGCATAGGCCATAACCTTGTCCTTCTGCATAAGTACTGCTCCAAGTCTAGTACCACATGCATCAGTGTATACCATTATTTCTTCATTCCCACTCGGAATGGTCAACACAGGAGCACTCGTTAGTCTCTCTTTCAGGATTCCAAATGCTTGTTCACACTTCACATCCCATGTGAACACTTGGTTCTTCTTCATCAATCCTGTCAACGATGCAACAATCTTGAAGAAATCCTTGATAAACCGTCGATAATAACCATCCGACCCAAGGAAACTTCTCACATTTGTCGTATTCTTAAGTCTATCCCAGTCCTGGATTGCTGCCACTTTAGCGGGGTCAACTGCTATCCCACTACCAGAGACTACATGACCTAAGAACCTCACTTCATTCTTCCAGAAGTGACATTTCGATACTTAGCCTTTAGCTGATGCTTTTGCAAGATCTCTAACACAACTCTCAAGTGTGTCTTATGTTCTTCTTTATTCTTGGAGTAAACCAGAATATCATCCATGAACACAAGCACAAACTTGTTCATCTGATCTTTGAAAACTCTATTCATAAGATCTACAAAATACTCTGGCGTGTTAGTCAACCCGAATGGCATCACCAACCATTCAAAGAACCCAAACGGTGTCCTAAAAGCAGTCTTTGGCACACTATCCTTAGCTACCCATAACTGGTGAAATCCCATTGCCAAATCCATCTGAGAAAACACTTTGGCTTCATAAAGATGATCGAACAAGTCATCAATCCTTGGCAATGGATACTTGTTCCTCTTAGTCACCTTATTCAGCTCACGATAGTCTACACACAACCTTAACTAGTCATCTGCCTTGGTTGCAAACAAAACCGGTGCACCACATTCGGATATACTCCTACGAATGAATCCTTTTTCCAAAAGGTCACGAATTTGCACCTCCAACTCTCACTGTTCCTTAGGCACCATCCGCCTAAGAGGCATGACAATTGTTCTAGCACCCTCGACCAAATCATTCTAAACTCGATCTTACGATGCAGCGACAACCCTTTGACCCCGTCAAAGACATCCTCATGTTCATTGGCGATCAGCACAGATGACAAGTCTTCTTGTGGAGTCACAAGCGAACATAGTTAGCTTACGAAGACAACCTCTTCGCGCTTACACTTTGTCAACACCTTTCGTCGTTCCACATCCTCGACTCTCACTTATAGCTTCTCGCAATTCACCCTTACCACATACCTCTTGAGACAATCCATGCCTAAGATGATCACAAACCCAACGAAACTAAGAACAAAACAATCATATACAAAATAGCAACCATGACCCGACAACACTAGAGCATGACAAATCGTGAAAAGATTTGACGAACCTCCAACTGGATTAGTTACTGCAAAAGGTCTGTCATATATCTCAGGTTCCAAACCCAGGCGTCGAACAAGCTCATTGCAAATGAATGAATGCGATGCTCCAGTATCAAACAAAACTCAAACTGAAACACCATGAATAGAAAGAGTACCTTCCACCACAACACCCTTTCCCTTCTCCTCTATTACCCCTAAAGCATAAGCCTTAACCACTTGTTTCCCTTAAGCCGATTTTGGACAATCCTTCTTCTCATGTCCCGGCTTCCCGCACTTGAAGCACTTCTTTTCAGCTTTAGGATTCTTCCCTTCACTAGAAAAATGCCCCTTCTGCCAACAATTGAAGCAAGTCAATCCTCCCTTCTGCTTCTTTTGGCCATCTTTTCCTTTCTGTTGTTATTGCTTCCTCTTCTTGTTATTACCACCCTGCTATGGTTTCTGCTTCTCTTTAGCTGCAACAACAAACATCTTAGGAAACAGACTTTCTTGCCTCAATAACTTCTCGATGATCTTCTCAAAGCTGTCATCGAGGTGATCCACAAGATGATTCCCAAGATATTCATCCAATCCGAAGACAAACTTATCGTTTTTTTGATAAGGAGTATCCACATATGAACGAGCATACTTCGACAACGCCTCAAAGTCAGAAATATAGTCAAGAACTGGGCGACTATTCTGTTTAAGTTCCACGAATCTCTTAAACAGAATAGACTTCTACACGGTGGGGATAAATTTCGCTTCAAACTTAGCTTGGAACAACTCCCATGAAATATCCTCTTCAGGGGTCTCAAGTGTGACAGAGTTCCACCAGTCCATTGATCTGCCCACCAACTGCCTTGATGCAAGTTTCCACTTTGTTGCATCATCAATCCCCAAGCCCTTGAAGATTTAAACACAAGTATCCATCCATCTCTGGACTTCTTCAACTGGTTCAGTGCCCTTAAATTGTTTTCCCCCCAATGAGGAAAAGTCTTTGCATAGTTTTGCAAATTCAACAGCTCTAAGCACTGGAACTTCAACATCAACCGTAGCTGCTACTGGAGCGGGGTTCCTTTGAAGGCATGCTTCAATCATAGCTTCAAACACGGCCGGGTAATCAGCTGCCCCTCCATTACCCCCTCCAGGAAAAGCTTCTTCCCTAGAAGGATGTCTCGTATAACGTCGACTCGTTCTAAATCAACAATTAGAATGATTAGCCATCTGCAAGAAAAACTGCTAAAGAAGTACAAACGCTACTACTATGTATGCTAATATATGTATAGTGAAAATCCAACTGAAATCTTTAAGTACGTCTCTCATACTTAATTACATCTTTGAACTTTGGTCATAATCGTTGACCAGAACTCTAATACCAAATGTAACGACCGCCCACAACCCCCGCACTATATAAGAGGAATAATGTGCCGAAAGGTATGCCAGGCAGCTATGGACGATCATCAACGTATGATACACAAGCGGAACCTGTCATAAACTCACGGCGCAAGGATAAAATATAATAGAAAATATAAAACAGGTGGTGAAGTGAAGTAGAAAACACCAAACTTTCATGACAACTAGATAGTATTTCCCATACACAGGGATAACAACAATAGTGTTTGTACAATTTGCCTTACTACAGCACTCAGAGAAATAGCAAACAGCGGAAATCCAATTATTAGATAGTAGAAAAACTAGTACGTGAGTCTCCTGCTCGCCATCGATCAACGTCATTGTCCTCTTACTAAAGCATCACCTGTCATGCGCTACTGAGTCTGCCCATCCACAACCGGATGAACAACCCAAGGTAATAAGAGGAAACATAAAAGCTTGAGTCAGACAACAGTCTTAGTGAGCAATAAAACAACTAATAAACTTCATCTATAAAGCATACGAGAATGGGTAAAAAAACAAACTAACCTACCCAGCTCCAGAGAAGAACTTACACCTGCCTTCCCCACAATATGACAGTGATAGCCTTTACGATCCATACACCCAAAGGGATAACAATTCAGCCATGGTAACCAGAACAACCATTCATACATAGTGTAACACCCCGTAATTCTATCACATTAAGTTTCACAAATTAAAGTATAATTAAATTTTAGAAGAATAATTGAGGGAAAAGGGTTACGCCATTGCGTTCGTCTCGAAATTCTGCTTGAGATAGAGTCCGAGTTTGCGTAAATTGGACTCCGTATGAAAAAGATATCCTTAAATTAAATATTGCAGCAAAACATGAAAAAAAGAGGAATGAGAAAAGAATAATGTTTAGCATTGTTCTAACTTTTGTAAGCAAAAGACTTAGTAGCTCATTTGGTTGGAACACATGACTTGCATACAAGAGGTACAGAGTTCGATCCCCGCCAGCGCCTTATTTTTGTTTTAGGGGAATGACTTAAAATAGCCTAGTGTGAACGCAGTTCAAAAAGTGGTTTAGTGTGAAAATGGGTAATTGGGAAGATAGATAAAAAGAAAAAAGAAAATGAATATATATATAATATAAATATATACATATACGTATACATATACATATATGTATATGACATGTACGCATCATGAGGCGTACGTTGCACATTTTTGGTTGCCAAGAATTGTTTTTTTTAAGTGGCCTTCTCCGATTGGATTTATGAAAAATATTTAACATATTAGTACATATGTGCATTTATGTCATAAACATGCAAATATAATAAAAATGTGTGGATGCATGCAGTAAAAGAAAGAAAGATTTATGCATAGATATTTGTATACAGTAAATGGGGATTCTTTTTAAAGGAAGAATATGTATACGGTAAAGGGAAGATGTATCTATTAAATACGTATTTATGTTTGATGGATTGGCAATAAATAATAAATGTTGATAATGAACATTAAGAGAGTAGTTTGGCATAAGTAAATTAGGAATTATTTACATTTGTCCTAAATGAGAAATGTGTACGTTGTAGGATATATATATATATATATATACACAAAAACATGAAATTACATGTAATTGGAATAGTAATTATGACACAATTTAAAATGGGGGTAATTTACATGCATAGTAATTATGACATAATTTAAAATAGGAGTAATTTACAGTCCTTAATTGTGAACATAATTGGCCTCTTTTGAAATTGATGGCATTGATTAACCCTAGCATCATCAGATGGCTCAAATTAAAATACAATTCTATATAAACAACCTAGGTCTCCTACTAGAATTCATAAGAAAATAAGACTTGCAGCCGTCATGCTGCTGGGAGCAAGCCAAGAGTAGCCTCCGTTTGTAGAAAGCTAAGAGACGAACACAAAACCAATTCAAAGCTAAATCAAATACAACAAACGTCTACACCAAAGGAGTGCTTTACAATTTCAGAACTCAGAATCCAGAATTCAAGTTCATCGATCATTGTAAGTATAGTGGCTCTTTGGATGGGAATGCGATTAAGACATGATTTGATGTAAATTGTAATATGGAATTATATCAGTGTTGATGATGTTGTTTTATATTTGTTATTTGTGATAATTTGAATGTTGTGGTGATTGAATCTTTTATGTATTGTGAATCAAACAATCAACACCTTATGCGAATTTTATGTATACAGTTAGATCTAAATATATGCTTATGCAAGTTATAGGTTGCAAGTTAGATTTACACAAATATTTATATGATTCATATAGGCTCTATGTATATATGTTTTAAACCAATTGTGCCTACATGACTAGAATAGATCTATATTCACATGTTCTTATGCAAGTGAGAACTTATAATCGGATCCATGTCAAGATCCGTTTAGGATTCATATGAAAGTTTATTGTTAGATCTATGTTTATACATATGTGTTGCAAGTTCACACCTTTAAGTGGTTGTAAAAGTTATACATATAGTTTTGTTTATGCCAGTTTTATGTTTGAGGTTATGCCTAGACCTATGCATTAACATGTTATACCATGTTGTAGTGGATTAATATGACACCTATTAGGTTATACTATGTTATACCTTTATGTTAGGCTAAAATTATATGATTCATGTGACACCTATTTAACTAGGCAATGCAAGTTTGTGGCATGTTATGCAATGTTATGATATTCATGTTGATTATTTTGCAAGTTCACACCTATGATGTTCATATTGACTATGTCGAGAATGCCAAGTTTACACCTATGACATTTTTATGATAATGAATTATTATTTTTATGCCAATTTTGTGTACGCTAAATTAGGCTAAGTTTTTAGCCTAATATTATATGTCAAAATCATGCGGACGGAAAATTAGGCTAAGATTGTTAGCCCAATATTTAGACGGGTAACGTTGGGTAAAATTGGTAATTATAGGAAACTTGACATAAATTGGTTAAAAATCACATAAGTGATTTATGGCATAAAATTGTATTAATTATATACCTAAACTAAAGAGATTGATTGGAAACAAATTTGGCAGTAACTTGAATTTGAATAATTTACATAATTAAAATGTAAATTAGAAAATACGAATATGCTTAACCCGAGGTTGGATTGAGTTGTGATGTAAACCTGCCCGGACCCGCCCGGCTGTCCAGTAATCACAACAATACCTATCCAATGTGAGAGGTTAAGGCATTGAGCCCAATAAAGACCCGAGGTTAGACTGAGTTGTGGCGTAAGACTGCCCGGAACCGACCGTCATACAGGCAGCCACAACAATACCTGTCTAATGTGAGTGGTTGGTGCTTTAATAAGACAATTAAAGCTAAGTTAGGATTGGTAGGGTTAAGTTAACTAAAACACTTAACCAACTTAACATGTTAACAAGACAAGACTTGTAGGGGTTAAGTAACTAAGAAAACAATTAGTCAATTTAAAATGTTAACTAGACTAGAGGGTGGGGTTAAGTAAAGTTAATACACTTAACCAATTTAACATATTAATTAGACTAGAGGGTGAGGTTAAGTAAATTCAGGACACTTAACCGTTATAACCTGATAATTAGATAAGTGGGTGATGTTAAGTAAATTTAGAATACTTAACCATTATAACACGTTAGCTAGATAAGTGGGTGAGGTTAAGTAAATACACTTAGCCAATTTAATATGTTAGCTGGACTAGAGGGTAGGGTTAAGTAAACTTAGAACACTTAACCAGCATAGTGTGATAAACGAACAGGGTTAAGTTAAAACATGAAGGGACAATACTTAACCATTAGAACATGTTAATTAAACAGATGTTAGGGTTAAGTTAACTGAGGGGAACACTTAACCAATACAAGATGAATGGCTAGGATTAAGTAATAAGAAATACTTAACCAATATAGCTTGGTTTGTGGTAGGGTTAAGTCAACATGAGCTACTGATAACACTTAACCAGCTTAATATGACAAAGGAATGGGTTGAGTTAACTTGAATTGACTAATGACACTTAACCAACTTTATGAGGAAGAGAACTAAGTAGTAAACCTTAGTTAAGAGGGCTAAGTAGTAAACCTTAGTTAAGAAACGAACGATTCAGGAAACTAAGCGATAAACCTTAGTTTAAAGTTAAGAGGACTAAGTAGTAAACCATAGTTAAGTAAACTAAGTAGTAAACCTTAGTAGAACACGAGAAGGAGCGAACGTCCATCTGTTTTTAAAGAAGGCTCCAACGAATTGGGTTACGAAGCCTGAGGCTTTGTGGGGACGTGAGGGTACTCTTGGTATCCCTCTGCGAGGCTGCAGATGATCCTCCTGGACTCACAGAGGTTAAGGTCTGCATTATAAGAACCAAGGGTATGCCTTGGTTGCAATACAAGGCAACCTAAAGACTAGGATGGACTAGCGTGATTCGGCGAGACCAGTAGCCCTGTGATAGCAACTCGTCGTCTACCTACCTTCTTCAGTCAATCATAGTACGCATGCGGAAAGGCAGAGAACTCCCAACAGACCATATACTTGCTATCTAGTTATGGGTGAGGCTGGCCAATAGGAAAGTGAGGCATAGGTGGCAGGAGTATAGTTCTCGTGCTTGATTTTCTTGGATTGCCTTTCATTAGTTGAGGGAGGGGTCACGTGGGACCATAACCACAGTTGAAAAACAGACCTTAGCATCTGCATCGGCAGATAACTTAAAGCTCCCGACCGAGTTCCATATCTCTTGATTAGCCCTATTACGGGACTCGGGCCGCACATATAGTGTACATGTGCATCTAGACAGCGATAAACGATTCGCGACACATACGTGGGGAAAGTCTAGGAACATATACCACTCTAGGTAGTGTGTCCTAGACAAGGGGTATCGTTCGACAGGTAGCATAATCCCTAGTTGGACCTAGGTGGCATAAACCCTGAATCTGAGAAGTATTAGATAAGTTGCATAAACCCTAGTTGAATCTAGGAAGCGCTCGATAAGAAAACCCTAAATTAGACCTAGGTAATAAATAATAGATGTACACCTAAAGGAAACCCCAATTATAGGGATTGGGATCAGGTTATCATCTTTATACAGATTACTAGTTGGGATACTAGTTATGTGGTGCAGAGATATAGAATGGGGTGTGATAGTATATTTGGTTTTAAACTGTCTTGCTTTGGTTTATATTAGTCTGTTATTCTGGTACTGTCCCATTTTCCAGTTTACTCCTGTCATGAACTTTATCCTATTCACATGGTAAAAGTCACTAGACTTACTCAGGCTTTATGTCTGACTCTGTTTTTCTTTTGTCTTCTTTTCTTCCGTTTCCCCCCAGGTAGTCAGGGAGGGAATAGCTCTGCTTAGTATGGACTGTTACTCTTTCCAAGCTTGAAGACTCTTGGATATATCACTTCAGACTCTCTTTTCCGCTGCTATGGCTGGGTTATGCTACATCGGGGAATATAAATGTTATTTTACGCTTCTTTATTTTGTAAGACAGATGATACTCTGGTATTGGAAAGCAATTGTTGTACAAACTATTTTATCAATAAAGTAAAGATTTATTTTCTGCTGTTTTAATTTTTTTGTCTTGTAATTTATCTGCATCTTTTACCTTAAATGCTCCACAGAACTTAGTGCATTCCCTTTGTGAGTGACACTAACGGATGTGGGGTGTTACACTTGGTATCAGAGCTGAAGGTTACCAGATCAGATAAAAGATTTGAAAAATTGTTTTCAAAACGACTTTAAAAAAGAAGCATTTTCAAAAGAAAAGTTTTGGTTGAAAGGCATATTCCCCAAAGTCATACGCACTATCTTCTGATTCTCTGTTTGAATTCTTGTCCCCTTCTTTCTTGATTCTTCAGGGCTCCTGGCTTTCTGGGAGGTAACCTCATCGCAGCCTGGTTCCGTAAGCTTGATAAGACTACGATACCTATCGAAGGGCGAAGCAGTGCCCGACTTCCATCTATAGTCGCGGTAGTTTCACCTGCGGCTAATTCTTTTCCAAGCTTTGTAGGGTTCTTTGTGCGATAGAGGTAGCTTTAGAGAGAACTGTAAACATGTTACACAAGGATGGTAAAGGTGGGAGATGAATAATTGTGGAAGGTGCCCTAGGCAGGAAGAAAGACTGACCTTAAGAGAGGTAAAAAGTACATAGCAACCTTTAGCTTTAGAACCTCAGATTTGGAACATGATGGATAGGCTAAGTAGAGGACAGACCTCTAATCATCTTAGTATATACACTAGTATCACGGTTAACATCTGTTTATCTTGGAAATGGAGGAGAAGAAGCTTCGCATTCATGAAATTAAATTAGATAAGGTACCGTATAGTGAAGCTCAAGAAGGTGCGACATATAAGACTAGAGACTAGACACGAGCATCATACCCTTTTTCTTAAGAGTATATCATTGATCTCTCTTTTCTAGGAATTTTATGCATACTTTCTAGCTTTTAAGGTACATCCTCTAGGACGTATCATCGATCCTTAGGTAGAAGCCAATTGATGTAAACATGTATTTGAAACATGTTATGATTGATGGTTGCAAGTGGTTGCTCGTGAATGCATATACACACCATAGGCACTAGAACAACTCAGTCACTTTCATATTGCATTCACATATACGTATTTGCTTATCGGATTTAATTTGATATGTTATCATATGGATGTTGCATATGTATGAGTGGCTATGCATACATATAGTATTTACATTACCAGGGATGCTTGCATACATGATTGGACGCATGGCACTGACATAATTCGCATTAACGAGGTCAACTGAATCAGTAGACCGTCTGATTTTGCATTAGATAAAGACATATACACACACTATGCATATGAGTATGAAAGCATTTAGAAATCATTTTAAGGACAATGAATGCCTGTGATTGAATGGTTGAGTAGATGGGTGATTGGATGGTAGGACACATTCTTCCTAACTTGAAGATTTCGGGGACGAAATCCTTTTAAGAAGGGGAGAGTGTAACACCCCGTAATTCTGTCACATTAAGTTTCACAAATTAAAGTATAATTAAATTTTAGAAGAAGAACTAAGGGAAACGGGTTACGCCATTGCGTTCGCCTCGAAATACTTCTTGAGATAGAGTCCGAGTTTGCGTAATTTGGACTCCGTATGTAAAAGATATCCTTAAATCAAAAATTGCAGCAAAACATGAAAAAAAGAGGAATGGGAAAAGAATAATGTTTAGCACTGTTCTAACTTTTGTAAGCAAAAGACTTATTAGCTCATTTGGTTGGAACACATGACTTGCGTACAAGAGGTACAGAGTTTGATCCCCGCCAGCGCCTTATTTTTGTTTTAGGGGAATGGCTTAAAATAACCTAGTGTGAACGCAGTTCAAAAAGTGGTTTAGTGTGAAAATGGGTAATTGGGAAGATAGACAAAAAGAAAAAAGAAAATGAATATATATATATAATATATATACATTCACATATACGTATACATATACATATATGTATATGACATGTACGCATCATGAGGCGTACGTTGCGCATTTTTGGTTGCCAAGAATTGTTTTTTTTAAGTGGCCTTCTCTAATTGGATTTATGACAAATATTTAACATATTTGTACATATGTGCATTTATGTCATAAACATACAAATATAATAAAAATGTGTGGATGCATGCTGTAAAAGAAAGAAAGATTTATGCATAGATATTTGTATACAGTAAATGGGGATTTTTTTTTTAAAGGAAGAATATGTATACGGTAAAGGGAAGATGTATCTATTAAATACGTATTTATGTTTGATGGATTGGCAATAAATAATAAATGTTGATAATGAACATTAAGAGAGTAGTTATGACATAAGTAAATTAGGAATTATTTACATTTGTCCTAAATGAGAAATGTGTACGTTGTAGGAAATATATATATATATATATACACATATATATATATATACACACACTAAAACATGAAATTACATGTAATTGGAATAGTAATTATGACACAATTTAAAATGGGGGTAATTTACATGCATAGTAATTATGACATAATTTAAAATAGGAGTAATTTACAGTCCTTAATTGTGAACATAATTGGCCTCTTTTGAAATTGATGGCCTTGATTAACCCTAGCATCATCGGACGGCTCAAATTAAAATACAATTCTATATAAACAACTTAGGTCTCCTACTAGAATTCATAAGAAAATAAGACTTGGAGCCGTCATGCTGCTGGGAGCAAGCCAAGAGTAGCCTTCGTTTGTAGAAAGCTAAGAGACGAACACAAAACCAATTCAAAGCTAAATCAAATACAACAAACGTCTACACCAAAGGAGTGCTTTACAATTTCAGAACTCAGAATCCAGAATTCAAGTTCATCTATCGTTGTAAGTATAGTGGCTCTTTGGATGGGAATGCGATTAAGACATGATTTGATGTAAATTGTAATATGGAATTATATCAGTGTTGATGATGTTGTTTTATATTTGTTATTTGTGATAATTTGAATGTTGTGGTGATTGAATCTTTTATGTATTGTGAATCAAACAATCAACACCTTAAGCGAATTGTATGTATACAGTTAGATCTAAATATATGCTTATGCAAGTTATAGGTTGCAAGTTAGATTTACACAAATATTTATATGATTCATATAGGCTCTATGTATATATGTGTTAAACCAATTGTGCCTACATGACTAGAATAGATCTATATTCACATGTTCTTATGCAAGTGAGAACTTATAATCGGATTCATGTCAAGATCCGTTTAGGATTCATATGAAAGTTTATTGTTAGATCTATGTCTATACATATGTGTTGCAAGTTCACACCCTTAAGTGGTTGTAAAAGTTATACATATAGTTTTGCTTATGCCAGTTTTATGTTTGAGGTTATGCCTAGACCTATGCATTAACATGTTATACCATGTTGTAGTGGATTCATATGACACCTATTAGGTTATACTATGTTATACCTTTATGTTAGGCTAAAATTATATGATTCATGTGACACCTATTTAACTAGGCAATGCAAGTTTGTGGCATGTTATGCAATGTTATGATATTCATGTTGATTATTTTGCAAGTTCACACCTATGATGTTCATATTGACTATGTCGAGAATGCCAAGTTTACACCTATGACATTTTTATGATAATGAATTATTATTTTTATGCCAATTTTGTGTACGCTAAATTAGGCTAAGTTTTTAGCCTAATATTATATGTCAAAATCATGCGGACGGAAAATTAGGCTAAGATTGTTAGCCCAATATTTAGACGGGTAACGTTGGGTAAAATTGGTAATTATAGGAAACTTGACATAAATTGGTTAAAAATCACATAAGTGATTTATGGCATAAAATGGTATTAATTATATACCTAAACTAATGAGATTGATTGGAAACAAATTTGGCAGTAACTTGAATTTGAATAATTTACATAATTAAAATGTAAATTAGAAAATACGAATATGCTTAACCCGAGGATGGATTGAGTTGTGATGTAAACCTGCCCGGACCCGCCCGGCTGTCCAGTAATCACAACAATACCTATCCAATGTGAGAGGTTAAGGCATTGAGCCCAATAAAGACCCGAGGTTAGACTGAGTTGTTGCGTAAGACTGCCCGTAACCGACCAGCATACGGGCAGCCACAACAATACCTGTCTAATGTGAGTGGTTGGTGCTTTAATAAGACAATTAAAGCTAAGTTAGGATTGGTAGGGTTAAGTTAACTAAAACACTTAACCAACTTAACATGTTAACAAGACAAGACTTGTAGGGGTTAAGTAACTAAGAAAACACTTAGCCAATTTAACATGTTAACTAAACTAAAGGGTGGGGTTAAGTAAAGTTAATATGTTAACTAAGAAAATACTTAACCAATTTAACATATTAACTAGACTAGAGGGTGAGGTTAAGTAAATTCAGGACACTTAACCGTTATAACCTGATAATTAGATAAGTGGGTGAGGTTAAGTAAATTTAGAATACTTAACCATTATAACACGTTAGCTAGATAAGTGGGTGAGGTTAAGTAAATACACTTAGCCAATTTAATATGTTAGCTAGACTAGAGGGTAGGGTTAAGTAAACTTAGAACACTTAACCAACATAGTGTGATAAACGAACAGGGTTAAGTTAAAACATGAAGGGACAATACTTAACCGTTAGAACATGTTAATTAAACAGATGTTAGGGTTAAGTTAACTAAGGGGAACACTTAACCAATACAAGATGAATGGGTAGGATTAAGTAATAAGAAATACTTAACCAATATAGCTTGGTTTGTGGTAGGGTTAAGTCAACATGAGCTACTGATAACACTTAACCAGCTTAATATGACAAAGGAATGGGTTGAGTTAACTTGAATTGACTAATGACACTTAACCAACTTTATGAGGAAGAGAACTAAGTAGTAAACCTTAGTTAAGAGGGCTAAGTAGTAAACCTTAGTTAAGAAACGAACGATTCAGGAAACTAAGCGATAAACCTTAGTTTAAAGTTAAGAGGACTAAGTAGTAAACCTTAGTTAAGTAAACTAAGTAGTAAACCTTAGTAGAACACGAGAAGGAGCGAACGTCCATCTGTTTTTAAAGAAGGCTCCAACGAATTGGGTTACGAAGCCTGAGGCTTCGAGGGGATGAGGGTACTCTTGGTATCCCTCTTTGAGGCTGCAGATAATCTTCCTGGGCTCACAGAGGTTAAGGTCTGCATTAGAAGAACCAAGGGTATGCCTTGGTTGCAATACAAGGCAACCTAAAGACTAGGATGGACTAGCGTGATTCGGCGAGACCAGTAGCCCTGTGATAGCAACTCGTCGTCTACCTACCATCTTCAGTCAATCGTAGTACGCATGCGGAAAGGCAGAGAACTCCCAACAGACCATATACTTGTTATCTAGTTATGGGTGAGGCTGGCCAATAGGAAAGTAGGGCATAGGTGGCAGGAGTATAGCTCTCGTGCTTGATTTTCTTGGATTGCCTTTCATTAGTTGAGGGAGGGGTCACGTGGGACCATAACCACAGTTGAAAAACAGACCTTAGCATCTGCATCGGCAGATAACCTAAAGCTCCCGACCGAGTTCCATATCTCTTGATTAGCCCTATTACGGGACTCGGGTCGCACATATAGTGTACATGTGCATCTAGACAGCGATAAAGGATTCACGACACATACGTGGGGAAAGTCTAGGAACATATACCACTCTAGGTAGTGTGTCGTAGACTAGGGGTATCGTTTGATAGGTAGCATAATCCCTAGTTGGACCTAGGTGGCATAAATCCTGAATCTGAGAAGTATTAGATAAGTCGCATAAACCCTAGTTGAATCTAGGAAGCGCTCGATAAGTAAACCCTAAATTAGACCTAGGTAATAAATAATAGATGTACACCTAAAGGCAACCCCAATTATAGGGATTGGGATCACGTTATCATCTTTATATAGATTACTAGTTGGGATACTAGTTAGGTGGTGCAGAGATATAGAATGGGGTGTGATAGTATATTTGGTTTTAAACTGTCTTGCTTTGGTTTATATTAGTCTGTTATTCTGGTACTGTCCCATTTTCCAGTTTACACCCGTCATGAACTTTATCCTGTTCACATGGTAAAAGTAACTAGACTTACTCAGGCTTTATGTCTGACTCTGTTTTTCTTTTGTCTTCTTTTCTTCCGTTTCCCCCAGGTAGTCAGGGATGGAATAGCTCTGCTTAGTATGGACTGTTACTCTTTCCAAGCTTGAAGACTCTTGGATATATCACTTCAGACTCTCTTTTCCGCTGCTATGGCTGGGTTATGCTACATCGGGGAATATAAATGTTATTTTATGCTTCTTTATTTTGTAAGACAGATGATACTCTGGTATTGGAAAGCAATTATTGTACAAACTATTTTATCAATAAAGTAAAGATTTATTTTCCACTGTTTTAATTTTTTTGTCTTGTAATTTATCTGCATCTTTTACCTTAAATGCTCCACAGAACTTAGTGCATTCCCTTTGTGAGTGACACTAACGGATGTGGGGTGTTACACTTGGTATCAGAGCTGAAGGTTACCAGATCAGATAAAAGATTTGAAAAATTGTTTTCAAAACGGCTTTAAAAAAGAAGCATTTTCAAAAGAAAAGTTTTGGTTGAAAGGCATATTCCCCAAAGCCATACGCATTATCTTCTGATTCTCTGTTTGAATTCTTGTCCCCTTCTTTCTTGATTCTTCAGGGCTCCTGGCTTTCTGGGAGGTAACCTCATCGCAGCATGGTTCTGTAAGCTTGATAAGACTACGATACCTATCGAAGGGCAAAGCAGTGCCCGACTTCCATCTATAGTCGCGGTAGTTTCACCTGCGGCTAATTCTTTTCCAAGCTTTGTAGGGTTCTTTGTGCGATAGAGGTAGCTTTAGAGAGAACTGTAAACATGTTACACAAGGATGGTAAAGGTGGGAGATGAATAATTGTGGAAGGTGCCCTAGGTAGGAAGAAAGACTGACCTTAAGAGAGGTAAAAAGTACATAGCAACCTTTAGCTTTAGACCCTCAGATTAGGAACATGATGGATAGGCTAAGTAGAGGAGAGACCTCTAATCATCTTAGTATATACACTAGTATCACGGTTAACATCTGTTTATCTTGGAAATGGAGGAGAAGAAGCTTCGCAATCATGAAATTAAATTAGATAAGGTACCGTATAGTGAATCTCAAGAAGGTGCAACATATAAGACCGGAGACTAGACACGAGCATCATACCCTTTTTCTTAAGAGTATATCCTTTATCTCTCTTTTCTAGGAATTTTATGCATACTTTCTAGCTTTTAAGGTACATCCTCTAGGACGTATCATCGATCCTTAGGTAGAAGCCAATGGATGTAAACATGTATTTGAAACATGTTATGATTGAGGGTTGCAAGTGGTTGCTCGTGAATGCATATACACATCATAGGCGCTAGAACAACTCGGTCACTTTCATATTGCATTCACATATACGTATTTGCTTAACGGATTTAATTTGATATGTTATCATATGGATGTTGCATATGGATGAGTGGCTATGCACACATATAGTATTTACATTACCAGGGATGCTTGCATACATGATTGGACGCATGGCACTGACATAATTCGCATTAAGGAGGTCAACTGAATCAGTAGACCGCCTAATTTTGCATTAGATAAAGACATATACACACACTATGCATATGAATATGAAAGCATTTAGAAATCTTTTTTAGGACAATGAAAGTCTGTGATTGAATGGTTGAGTAGATGGGTGATTGGATGGTAGGACACATTCTTCCTAACTTGAAGATTTCGGGGACGAAATCCTTTTAAGAAGGGGAGAGTGTAACACCCCGTAATTCTGTCACATTAAGTTTCACAAATTAAAGTATAATTAAATTTTAGAAGAAGAATTAAGGGAAACGGGTTATGCCATTGCGTTCGTCTCGAAATTCTGCTTGAGATAGAGTCCGAGTTTGCGTAAATTGGACTCCGTATGTAAAAGATATCCTTAAATTAAATATTGCAGCAAAACATGAAAAAAAGAGGAATGTGAAAAGAATAATGTTTAGCATTGTTCTAACTTTTGTAAGCAAAAGACTTAGTAGCTCATTTGGTTGGAACACATGACTTGCATACAAGAGGTACAGAGTTTGATCCCCGCCAGCGCCCTATTTTTGTTTTAGGGGAATGGCTTAAAATAGCCTAGTGTGAACGCAGTTCAAAAAGTGGTTTAGTGTGAAAATGGGTAATTGGGAAGATAGACAAAAAGAAAAAAGAAAATGAATATATATATATAATATATATACATACACATATACGTATACATATACATATATGTATATGACATGTACGCATCACGAGGCGTACGTTGCGCATTTTTGGTTGCCAAGAATTGTTTTTTTTAAGTGGCCTTCTCCGATTGGATTTATGACAAATATTTAACATATTAGTACATATGTGCATTTATGTCATAAACATGCAAATATAATAAAAATGTGTGGATGCATGCAGTAAAAGAAAGAAAGATTTATGCATAGATATTTGTATACAGTAAATGGGGATTTTTTTTAAAGGAAGAATATGTATACGGTAAAGGGAAGATGTATCTATTAAATACGTATTTATGTTTGATGGATTGGCAATAAATAATAAATGTTGATAATGAACATTAAGAGAGTAGTTATGGCATAAGTAAATTAGAAATTATTTACATTTGTCCTAAATGAGAAATGTGTACATTGTAGGAAATATATATATATACTAAAACATGAAATTACATGTAATTGGAATAGTAATTATGACACAATTTAAAATGGGGGTAATTTACATGCATAGTAATTATGACATAATTTAAAATAGGAGTAATTTACAGTCCTTAATTGTGAACATAATTGGCCTCTTTTGAAATTGATGGCCTTGATTAACCCTAGCATCATCGGACGGCTCAAATTAAAATTCAATTCTATATAAACAACCTAGGTCTCCTACTAGAATTCATAAGAAAATAAGACTTGGAGCCATCATGCTGCTGGGAGCAAGCCAAGAGTAGCCTCCGTTTGTAGAAAGCTAAGAGACGAACACAAAACCAATTCAAAGCTAAATCAAATACAACAAACGTGTACACCAAAGGAGTGCTTTACAATTTCAGAACTCAGAATCCAGAATTCAAGTTCATCGATCGTTGTAAGTATAGTGGCTCTTTGGATGGGAATGCGATTAAGACATGATTTGATGTAAATTGTAATATGGAATTATATCAGTGTTGATGATGTTGTTTTATATTTGTTATTTGTGATAATTTGAATGTTGTGGTGATTGAATCTTTTATGTATTGTGAATCAAACAATCAACACCTTATGCGAATTGTATGTATACAGTTAGATCTAAATATATGCTTATGCAAGTTATAGGTTGCAAGTTAGATTTACACAATTATTTATATGATTCATATAGGCTCTATGTATATATGTGTTAAACCAATTGTGCCTACATGACTAGAATAGATCTATATTCATATGTTCTTATGCAAGTGAGAACTTATAATCGGATTCATGTCAAGATCCGTTTAGGATTCATATGAAAGTTTATTGTTAGATCTATGTTTATACATATGTGTTGCAAGTTCACACCCTTAAGTGGTTGTAAAAGTTATACATATAGTTTTGCTTATGCCAATTTTATGTTTGAGGTTATGCCTAGACCTATGCATTAACATGTTATACCATGTTGTAGTGGATTCATATGACACCTATTAGGTAATACTATGTTATACCTTTTTGTTAGGCTAAAATTATATGATTCATGTGACACCTATTTAACTAGGCCCAATATTTATATGCAAGTTTGTGGCATGTTATGCAATGTTATGATATTCATGTTGATTATTTTGCAAGTTCACACCTATGATGTTCATATTGACTATGTCGAGAATGCCAAGTTTACACCTATGACATTTTTATGTTAATGAATTATTATTTTTATGCCAATTTTGTGTACGCTAAATTAGGCTAAGTTTTTAGCCTAATATTATATGTCAAAATCATGCGGACGGAAAATTAGGCTAAGATTGTTAGCCCAATATTTAGACAGGTAACGTTGGGTAAAATTGGTAATTATAGGAAACTTGACATAAATTGGTTAAAAATCACATAAGTGATTTATGGCATAAAATGGTATTAATTATATACCTAAACTAATGAGATTGATTGGAAACAAATTTGGCAGTAACTTGAATTTGAATAATTTACATAATTAAAATGTAAATTAGAAAATACGAATATGCTTAACCCGAGGTTGGATTGAGTTGTGATGTAAACCCGCCCGGACCCGCCCGGTTGTCCAGTAATCACAACAATACCTTTCCAATGTGAGAGGTTAAGGCATTGAGCCCAATAAAGACCCGAGGTTAGACTGAGTTGTGGCGTAAGACTGCCCGGAACCGACCGGCATACGGGCAGCCACAACAATACCTGTCTAATGTGAGTGGTTGGTGCTTTAATAAGACAATTAAAGCTAAGTTAGGATTGGTAGGGTTAAGTTAACTAAAACACTTAACCAACTTAACATGTTAACAAGACAAGACTTGTAGGGGTTAAGTAACTAAGAAAACACTTAGCCAATTTAACATGTTACCTAGACTAGAGGGTGGGGTTATGTAAAGTTAATACACTTAACCGATTTAACATATTAACTAGACTAGAGGGTGAGGTTAAGTAAATTTAGGACACTTAACCGTTATAACCTGATAATTAGATAAGTGGGTGGGGTTAAGTAAATTTAGAATACTTAACCATTATAACACGTTAGCTAGATAAGTGGGTGAGGTTAAGTAAATACACTTAGCCAATTTAATATGTTAGCTGGACTAGATGGTAGGGTTAAGTAAACTTAGAACACTTAACCAGCATAGTGTGATAAACGAACAGGGTTAAGTTAAAACATGAAGGGACAATACTTAACCATTAGAACATGTTAATTAAACAGATGTTAGGGTTAAGTTAACTAAGGGGAACACTTAACCAATACAAGATGAATGGGTAGGATTAAGTAATAAGAAATACTTAACCAATATAGCTTGGTTTGTGGTAGGGTTAAGTCAACATGAGCTACTGATAACACTTAACCAGCTTAATATGACAAAGGAATGAGTTGAGTTAACTTGAATTGACTAATGACACTTAACCAACTTTATGAGGAAGAGAACTAAGTAGTAAACCTTAGTTAAGAGGGCTAAGTAGTAAACCTTAGTTAAGAAACGAACGATTCAGGAAACTAAGCGATAAACCTTAGTTTAAAGTAAAGAGGACTAAGTAGTAAACCTTAGTTAAGTAAACTAAGTAGTAAACCTTAGTAGAACATGAGAAGGAGCTAACGTCCATCTGTTTTTAAAGAAGGCTCCAACGAATTGGGTTACGAAGCCTGAGGCTTCGAGGGGACGTGAGGGTACTCTTGGTATCCCTCTGTGAGGCTGCAGATGATCCTCCTGGGCTCACAGAGGTTAAGGTCTACATTAGAAGAACAAAGGGTATGCCTTGGTTGCAATACAAGGCAACCTAAAGACTAGGATGGACAAGCGTGATTCGGCGAGACCAGTAGCCATGTGATAGCAACTCGTCGTCTACCTACCATCATCAGTCAATCGTAGTACGCATGCGGAAAGGCAGAGAACTCCCAACAGACCATATACTTGCTATCTAGTTTTTGGTGAGGCTGGCCAATAGGAAAGTGGGGCATAGGTGGCAGGAGTATAGTTCTCGTGCTTGATTTTCTTGGATTACCTTTCATTAGTTGAGGGAGGGTCACGTGGGACCATAACCACAGTTGAAAAACAGACCTTAGCATCTGCATCGGCAGATAACTTAAAGCTCCCGACCGAGTTCCATATCTCTTGATTGGCCCTATTACGGGACTCGGGCCGCACATATAGTGTACATGTGCATCTAGACAGCGATAAACGATTCGCGACACATACGTGGGGAAAGTCTAGGAACATATACCACTCTAGGTAGTGTGTCCTAGATTAGGGGTATCGTTCGACAGGTAGCATAATCCCTAGTTGGACCTAGGTGGCATAAATCCTGAATCTGAGAAGTATTAGATAAGTCGCATAAACCCTAGTTGAATCTAGGAAGCGCTCGATAAGAAAACCCTAGATTAGACCTAGGTAATAAATAATAGATGTACACCTAAAGGAAACCCCAGTTACAGGGATTGGGATCACGTTATCATCTTTATACAGATTACTAGTTGGGATACTAATTAGGTGGTGCAGAGATATAGAATGGGGTGTGATAGTATATTTGGTTTTAAACTGTCTTGCTTTGGTTTATATTAGTCTGTTATTCTGGTACTATCCCATTTTCCAGTTTACTCCCGTCATGAACTTTATCCTGTTCACATGGTAAAAGTCACTAGACTTACTTAGGCTTAATGTCTGACTCTGTTTTTCTTTCGTCTTCTTTTCTTCCGTTTCCCCCCAGGTAGTCAGGGAGGGAATAGCTCTGCTTAGTATGGACTGTTACTCTTTCCAAGCTTGAAGACTCTTGGATATATCACTTCAGACTCTCTTTTCCGCTGCTATGGCTGGGTTATGCTACATCGGGGAATATAAATGTTATTTTATGCTTCTTTATTTTGTAAGACAGATGATACTCTGGTATTGGAAAGCAATTGTTGTACAAACTATTTTATCAATAAAGTAAAGATTTATTTTCCGTTGTTTTAATTTTTTTCTGTCTTGTAATTTATCTGCATCTTTTACCTTAAATGCTGCACAGAAGTTAGTGCATTCCCTTTGTGAGTGACACTAACGGATGTGGGGTGTTACACATAGCAATAGCAACTCAATCATGATCACAACATACATTCAAACGTCCATGACTGACTCTAGCTATCTCCGCCAACCTTGTTTTGGAACCCTAGTTAACGTATGCCTGTCTAACAACTTGAAATCAATTGTCAAGGACCATACACGACTCCCAGGTTCTAGCAAAACTCCTCACGCTATACTCAACACGTGTTTAGGCCATACACGACGACCAGGGCACTCGACCTACAACTGGTCTTTAGTTGTACCCCTTGCTTTGGATCCGCTAGAACCAACGACAACTACAGTTCCTCGGCCTTCTCATCTCTATTCGTTATCAATTACGATTATTAATCTGCTCAGAACACTTTAGAGCCATCGCTCCATACGAACTTAATACGCCCTTGAGTTGTCATAACATTCGTTGTTCTACGCCGATCAATGAACACTTTTCAACATTTCAAAACTTTTAAATTGAATTCACTTTGAAGTCACATCATCACCAGAAATGTTCAACCAGAAATGGAAGAAATGGCTGACCAGAAATGGCCGACCCAACTTTATGCCAACCCACTTTATGCCGACCTAACTTTAGGCCGACCCAACTCTATGCCGACCCAACTTTAGTGCTGACCTAAGTTTGTGCCGACCCAACTCTATGCCGACCTAACTCTATGACGACCCAACTTTAGGCCAACCCAACTCTATGCCGACCCAAAAGCTGCATATTGCAATTCAACTCCGATTTCAACCAAAACTTCGCCAAACGATAAATCCAACGAAACCAACTCGTCGTACTTATCAATTATGGCCGCAATCATGGTATGAAACCATCATCATCATGAATACAATGATTTTCATAAAAATTATGCAAATCACCCCAAATCATGGAAAAATGTTCATATGAACAAAACTACAGATCTAACTTGCATAAGCATATGAAATATCATGGAAATTACCTAACTAAACTTACTAAACCATATTGTAGGGTGATTCATATGAAAAACGGACTTAATATGGCATAAATATATGGGAAAATGATTGAATGTGATGAAAAACATAACCAAATACTCATACACTTCATTGAATCCATGGGGAGATGTAAATCACTCACCGATTCTCTCAAACAAGCAAAAGTCGATGGAATACGAATCCGGACAGCAAGCACCTCGTATAAACACCTTGATCCGATGAATCCTTGCCTCAATTGATGTAGATCTAGCCTCCAATGGTATAGATCTCCAATTTCCTTCCTTGGATTATGATTTCTTATGGTGGAAAAGTGTTAGAGGAAAGAGTAGCTCAAGACCTCCCAATGAGAGAATGGAAAATTCAAACCCTTTCCCATATTCCTTACCACCTATTTATTATTTCCACCAACCCTCTAATGGGCCTTCCCAATTCACCCCATTTTGGCTTACCAAACCTAGACAACCAACCGAAAAACCTTAAAACAATGATTTCTCCCAAACCGCTAAGCCAAATCTTTAATGTAACCACTTTATGGAAAGGCAAATGGAATAACCCGGAAATCCGAGCCAATTTAAAATTTTTATTTTGGCAATTTTAGTGAATTTTGAATATTTAAAATAAATTATTTTAAATAATAACGACGAGAAATTTATTTTGAATAGAATTAGAATGTATATATTTATTTGAATCAGCGTTAGAATAAAAATATTTTATTTTAATTATAAAAAGAATTGAAAATCGCGCGGTAGTTTGAAAATTCGATTTCAAAGTTCAAATGAATGTACTGGATTCAAAATAAACCGGGTTTCAGCGAAACCAAAAATATTTGAATCTAATTGATAATATCTTTCCAACGAATCCGAAAAATTGAAATTTCATAGCGGGAGTAAAAAGTTATGCCCAGTTGAAATTTCAGAATAGTCGCTATGGAATTCTGGCCCTTAAAAATGTAAATTTTGCAAATGACCTCGGTTTTCGACGAAACCACTTTTGTTGGATCCGGGATGTCTAGCTATTGCTAGATTCCAAAATTCATAATTTTTCGAATCAATATGTGAGTGTGGCAAAGGAAAACGCGTTTGACCAGTTTCAGTTGATTTTAATCGACTGGAAAATGGCCATTTTTCAAACGGTCTCAGAATTTGACGAAACTAGTTTTGTTAGGACCGTATCGTCAATACGAAGCTAGAAATAATTTTTTGGCAATTTTTAGAGTCCGTATGTGGCCCCGGTAAATTGAAATGCGCGTTCAAATTCAATAAATAGATTTATATTTTGATTTTGACGAAAACTGATTGAAACGATCGAATCAGCTTACGATACATATCCCATTGTGTTCGGAATGGGGGTAATTAGCTATGGACGGCAGTCGGTGGGCATGATTTCGAGATCGAAATAAAAGGAACTTTATGGATATTAAAATTAAATAAATATATAAATTATTTAAATGGCCCACCCCTTTTTGCTTTTACCCAGTCAAACCCGTACCACCCCTCTCCTTCTCTTTCCCAATCTCAGTTTTAAAACAAAAAAAAAGGGGAAAAAAGGGAATTGCGACGGGATCCATCGCGCTCCCCAGGCCATCGCCTCCGGTGCCTCCACGCTGGCCGCCGACCATCAGCACTATACCCTCCCCCTCGCGCCATCTCCTCTTCCCCTGAACCCCCAAATCGAACCCCCCCCCCCCGAAGCCCCACGGCCAAAGCCCTAGCTGCATCGCACCAAAGACAGTCGCGCCCTGGCCAGAAGCCGCCACCACCAGACCCAGCGTGCACCGCCCCAACCGCCGGCGATCTCCGACAACACTCCTCCCTCCTTGAACATCAACAGTGAGCTTTCTTCTTTGTTTCTCCTTTAAAAATCTGATTTTTGTTTACTTAAAAATCCGATTTTGTTAGTTAAAAATATGAAATTGTTTATATGAGTAAGAAATGATCTTTGGTTTGAAAAAGGCGAAATTTTTAGAGTATAAAAATATAATTTTTATATAGAGAATAGCATGATAAAAATGTGATCTTTATTATATGAACACCGTTATAAAAATAGAATTTTTATCTATATAGTAGCGGTGTAAAAATAGAATTTTTATCTATATAGTAGCAGTGTAAAAATAGAATTTTTATCTATATAGTAGCGGTGTAAAAGTAGAATTTTTATCTATACAGTAGCAGTGTAAAAATATGATTTTTATATTATAGATAGAATAAAAATATGATTTTTATATTATAGAAAGAATAAAGATGTGATTTTTATCCATATAGAGTGATTATAAAAATGTGATTTTTATATACATAGCAACAATATAAAAATGTGATTTTTATATATGTAGTGAATACGGGCAACGAAATTGACGAAAGGCGAGCACGACAAAGATTTTCTACATATGAAGAGTCGTGGTGTTTGGTTTAGCTTATCTGTGAGAACTCCTCACCTTTAATTTATTTCTAGTTTGAAATATATGCTAGGATGCAGACGGTGCTTAGTAGCACCCGACACCCGTCGTCCACAAACCATGGATGGCTTGTTTGTTTGATTGTTGTGTTGTGAAATTTGATTGTGTGATGTGGAATAAAATAAAATATTTTATAGTTAAAAATATGATTTTTAACATGTAAATAAAGATTTATAAATAAATCGACCGATTTGTTTATATACACACATTTGACTGATATTGATTGGGACGATAAATTTTACACATCGCCCAACTGCACAAATTTTTTTTTTTTGTTGATTCGAAACCCCACACGGGTTTTGGGATGATATTTGACGTACACTAATCCCGATTGTTTAGTTGTATGTCAATCGATGGGTTGACAGACTGTGTAAGCGTTAATTATTTATATTTAATGCTTATGTAGTTGTGTGGTGCACTCTGGATGATGGTTGATTATTTATTGTTGATGTTATATACATGTGTTGTAGAAAATCCATATAATTAACATTATATGGTAATTGGTTGGGCCTCATTCCAATTTTAAAAATAAATTCATGTGTTGAATAGAAAATAAATTCATGTGTTGAATAGAAAATAAATTCATGTGTAGAATTGAAAATAAATTCATGTGTTGAATTGAAAATAAATTCATGTGTTGAATAGAAAATAAATTCATGTGTTGAATTGAAAATAAATTCATGTGTTGAATAGAAAATAAATTCATGTGTTGAATAGAATAAACATTCATGTGTTGAATAAAAGCCGTGTTGATAGATTGACGCCATTTTGACGTGAACGATACTTATATCGATTTTATTCATTTTCAGAATGAATATAGAAAAGAAAGCGATTTCAAAATATAACATTTTGAAAATATTATCATTTACAGATTAATGATATGGAATATTCAATTTTGATTAGAAATTGAATATGAAGTTGAAATCGTTTTGAAAACGAATTTAAAACGATTTATAAAATATGTTTTGAAAGGAAATCGACGAAATATATATAATATATATTATATATATATATATATATAATGGACTGAATAGATCGCGCCGCACCGCGGTAGTTCGCGAATTTCGACCATTGATTTCAAATGAATATTGCGGGAGATCCGACCGTCGGATTCTCCTAAAACCGGAACCGTTGGGTTCATATTGAAAAGAGCTTTCTGGCGAATATTGGAAATTTGAAATCTAACTATTGGATTTGGAATTATGTCCAAATCAAATTTGGGAAAAGTCGCTGTAAGTGCAGTTCGATGGCCGTTGATGGAAATCGACTGTACGGGCCTTGATAAAATTATAAAATATAGTAATAATTTGTGTAAAATCATAAGAAATGATTTGTGAAGAATTGGGATGAAAATTTCCATATTTGAAAAGACAAAAATAGATTTTTTTATCGAAATGAACTAGTTTTGAACTAGAATTGTAATTCCATTTATTTTTAAAATAAATAAAGTGGATTTGAAATGGTTTTGAAAGTAACCAGAATTTCCAATAATTGAATTGGAATGGATTTGAATCGAAACTGTCTTTGGAATATTTCGATGTTAGATTTCGTGATTATATAGATATTGTTATGGGAATTTGAAAGATATATCTATATCGTTACTTCCAATACGATATTTTTTAGTTGTAGAATTTGATATTGAATATAAGCCGATATATCTTCTATTCAGAGCCTTGTATATAGTATCAAATGTGATTTGGGTTTGTCGTGAATGGTGTCTTCATTAACACTATTCTTAAACCTAGTTGAGAAAAAGATTAAATCATTTTATTTAGATTTAATGAAGTATACCAATTAAATAGTATTCAATTGGAATTGAATTTGAATTGATTTTTGGGTTTATCGTGAACATTGTTTTAAATAACACTTGTTCTTTAACCCGATAATTAATGGATGTGATTTTGGGTTTTTCGTGAATCGTGTTTTAGATGACATTGGTTCTTTAACCCAGTTAAAGACAGGATATTGATTTTTGTGAAGATTAAAACTAAGTGGGGTTTTAATGAATCTTTAATTAGATTGAAATAATCGAGAATGGAGTATCACCAGTTTTGCTCCAGGCGATAGTTAAATCTTTAATTAGATTTGAACGTGAAATGGTAATTGAATTTACCGATAACACCGTGGTGTTAGATATGAAGTATTACCAGTTTTACTTCATGGGATGAATAGGTTGGGATTGGGAAATAAAATAAATGATTACTTCGGTGTGGTTCGCTAATCCCGACTAATTTGAATTGATATTCAAAAGAAGATTAAAGAATAAATTTAAAGAATTTATCTTTGATAAAATTAATGGGAACCTTTCCCAAAGGGTAAGAATATTTGAATAAAAGAATATTTTGAATTGGAATGAGGCGTATGTTGTGTTTGTGTAACACTCGTTTATTATATACGCGAGTTATTCAGAAAGACCAGGTTTATCCCATTCTGAATAACTGATTCGACGTGATGTCGAGGATGAAGTCAGTGGTCGAAGACCGGAGGTTTTCACGTCGTTTGGGTGATTACTGATGATCTTGATTGGGCCGTATACCCAAGAGGAGGCAATCAGTTGGTGATCGTCCAGACGTACTTGGAGATCGATGGATATGCGAGGTACAAGGTGCCTCCGGTTTCGTTCAGACCCCAAACGGACTTGTAAATGGACTGTGTATCTGACATTGGATATCATTCTGTGTGATTAATGGATATCGATTGCATGGAGTGGTTTTCCTGTGCGGCATGCTAAAATGCAATGTGATCAAGGCTTCTGTTAAAAAGCAGAGTCTTGTGGTTGATGATCAAAGCACGGCCTGTGTGGCATAACTTTGTGTAGCGCTGATTCGCGAGCCTCACACCCTGGACGTGAACCAGAAACGGGAGAAGGACCTCAGGGAGGGCATGCGTTTCCTTCTAGCTAGAAGTGGCGTCAGTGGTTTTACATGCCCTGACGAGTTTGAATTATGTGGTTGTTGCTGTTGCGAGGCACCTCGGATATATCGGTGACTGTGTGAAGCCGATGGAGTCATTTGGCTCATTGACACCCCAAAGAGTGGGGAAACGCAGTGTTCGGGCATTTTAATCCACATCGGTGGACCGGCCCTGACGATCCAAGGGACGATGTGTTCTGTTCCTGAGACACGGGCTAGAGCGTCTCGAATTCGGTAAGGACGATCCCTTGCCTTGGTTCACAGATGGAAATCCAACTTACAATACATGACTTTGCGGTTTTGATTGTAGAGCCTAGTATGGAGACATAGTGGGATGGGGCACTTATGCCGGCTATGATTGATACTTATGATTGAAATTATTTTGACACTATACACTTATAGTAATAATAAAAGATGAAATTTAGCGTATCAAGCATTCTTTGGCTATTATAAGGTAAAACCCTATCCTCCGGCTTGTGTTGCATTGTGTGATGGGACCTGGGTTCCTATAGTAGCTTCATTTTTCTTTATTTAGCATTGCGTTGTTGTTGTATGCACTGGTATTCTTGGAAGGAAACCCGTTCCGTGTTATACGAGTTGGTCCCTCAATATACCTAACTTTAAAATAAAGATTAATAACTGTTTTAGTTCTCACACCAGTCCTATGACTGACCTGGAGTTTATTGTTTTAACCTAAACTCTGGGTGCCCTTATTTTGACACGGGCAACTAGTAGTTTTGGTTTTGCAGATTTATATTCACAGGATCCTGGTTTACAGCTGGAATGATATCCGGAAAGCTCTATATTCGTATGTCTCCTTCAGTTGTGCTTTGTGGTATTTTCCGCTACAGTATTGTATTTAAATCTTTGATATTGAATAATGTGTAATTTTTTATTCATACTCTGTATATTCTTGTATTTTGATGGAATTGTTGTAATAAACAATGAAATGTTCTTCTGTTTGCATTCCGATGTGGCTTGTCTTCAACTTAATCCGTGATTTCCCGTAAGGGGGATTTCGGGTCGTTTCATCGTGGTATCAGAGCTTTGGTTTACAAATCTCAGAGAACAAGACACGTTAGAACCAAACGAAAGAATTCACCAGAATTTGGATTAGTAATATCCAACGGGAATGACTCGTTAGAGATCGGATCAGCAGTATCCTAGAACGAGTCTGAAGAGTATATTTTTAAAGTGAAAACAAATTTTTGTTTTGAAAATTTAAATCAACTATTCATATTTGATTATTTATTTTATATTGAATTTGGACGATGCAACATATAAAGATTTTGCATATATGTCTGATCCGCGTGTATTCGAAGTTTTATTATACTGAATATATATAGAATCACACTCTAGTCACTCGGGTCTGAATCTGATGATGGCGCGCCATCATCAGTGTTTATATTCGAGTGCCGAAAGTGGGATATCTATATATTTCCATTAGACTGGTGTGAGAATCAAAATATAGTTAGAATATATTGTTGTGACTTGGCATCAAAAACGTGATTTTTGACTATATATCAAAGTTATGAGTTCGAAAAGATAATCAACTAATTGATTGATGGTTGTGTTGTTTGATTAATTAAAATTTGAACCTTTAGCCAAATTGAACCAAAAAGTGAATTGTATTGAAAATTTGTCGCATTTGCATACATATACATGTACTTACATTGAACAGGTCATAGCAAGGAGGCTAGAGCAGAGGAATAAAATTGTTTGCCCGACAAATAGGTACATGTTTATTGTATTTCTTGGGTTTTTGATGATTTTATGAGCTAAGTGGCTAGCCGCTTGGCTGTTTCTTTTTCTTTTTGGATTGATGAGGGCCATGGGAGGCTATTTGAAATATCCCGAAGCTCCCGGTGCAGGGGAGGTTATGGCGAAACTTTTCGAAAATTTAGGGTGTTAACCAAATTTTTGAAAAATTTGAAAAGTTCTTAGAAACTGAAAAGTTGAAGAACTTAAGCCGTAATGAAAATAATGAAAGTTGAGTTGGTTTGTAAAACAAATTTCGGCTTCGTTCCTTTTCGGGGTCGAAAAGTTTTAAGTGGGGGAGATTGTAATAACCCGGAAATCCGAGCCAATTTAAAATTTTTATTTTGGCAATTTTAGTGAATTTTGAATATTTAAAATGAATTATTTTAAATAATAACGACGAGAAATTTATTTTGAATAGAATTAGAACGTATATATTTATTTGAATCGACGTTAGAATATAAATATTTTATTTTAATTATAAAAGGAATTGAAAATGGCACGGTTTGAAAATTCGATTTCAAAGTTCAAATGAATGTACAGGATTCAAAATAAACCGGATTTCAGCGAAACCAAAAATATTTGATTCTAATTGACAATATCTTTCCAATGAATCCGAAAAATTGAAATTTCATGGCGGGAATAAAAAGTTATGCCCATTTGAAATTTCAGAATAGTCGCTATGGAATTATGGCCCATAAAAATGGAAATTTTGCAAACGATCTCGGTTTTCGACGAAACCACTTTTGTTGGATCCGGGACGTCTAGTTATTGCTAGATTCCAAAATTCATAATTTTTCGAATAAATATGTGATTGTGGCAAAGGAAAACGCGTTTGACCAGTTTTAGTCGATTTTAATTGACTAAAAAAAGGCCATTTTTCAAACGGTCTCGGAATTTGACGAAACTAGTTTTGTTAGGACCGTATCGTCAATACGAAGCTAGAAATAATTTTTTGGGAATTTTTAGAGTCCGTATGTGGCCCTGGTAAATTGAAACGCGCATTCAAATTCAATATGTAGATTTATATTTTGATTTTGATGAAAACTGATTGAAACTATCGAATCATCTTACGATACATATCCCATTATGTTCGGAATGGGGGTAATTAGCTATGGACGACAGTCGATGTGCTTGATTTTGAGGTCGAAATAAAAAGGAACTTTATGGGTATTAAAATTAAATAAATATGTAAATTATTTAAATGGCCCACCCCTTTTTGCTTTTACCCAGTCAAACCCGTACCCCCCTCTCCTTCTCTTTCCCGATCTCAGTTTTAAAACAAAAAAAGGGAAAAAAAAAGGAATCGCGATGGGATCCATCGCGCTCCCCAGGCCATCGCCTCTGGCGCCTCCATGGTGGCCGCCGACCATCGACACTGCACCCTCCCCCTCGCGCCACCTCCTCTTCCGCTGAACCCCCAAATCGAACCCCCCCTGAAGCCCCACGGCCAAAGCCCTAGCCGGGTCGCACCAAAGACAGTCGCGCCCTGGCCAGAAGCCACCACCATCAGACCCAGCGTGCACCGCCCCAACCCCCGGCGATCTCCGACAACACTCCTCCCTCCTTGAACATCAACAGTGAGCTTTCTTCTTTGTTTCTCCTTTAAAAATCTGATTTTTGTTTACTAAAAAATCCGATTTTGTTAGTTAAAAATATGACATTGTTTATATGAGAAAGAAATGATCTTTGGTTTGAAAAAGGCGAGATTTTTAGAGTATAAAAATATAATTTTTATATAGAGAATAGCGTGATAAAAATGTGCTCTTTATTACATGAACACCGTTATAAAAATAGAATTTTTATCTATATAGTAGCGGTGTAAAAATAGAATTTTTATCTATATAGTAGCGGTGTAAAAATAGAATTTTTATCTATATAGTAGCGGTGTAAAAATAGAATTTTTATCTATATAGTAGCAGTGTAAAAATATGATTTTTATATTATAGATAGAATAAAAATATGATTTTTATATTATAGAAAGAATAAAGATGTGATTTTTATCCATATAGAGTGATTATAAAAATTTGATTTTTATATACATAGCAATAATATAAAAATGTGATTTTTATATATGTAGTCAATACGGGCAACGAAAGTGACGAAAGGCGAGCACGACGAAGATTTTCTACATATGAAGAGTCGTGGTGTTTGGTTTAGCTTATCTATGAGAACTCCTCACCTTTAATTTATTTCCAGTTTGAAATATATGCTAGGATGCAGACGGTGCTTAGTAGCACCCGGCACCCGTCGTCCACAGACCATGGATGGCTTGTTTGTTTGATTGTTGTGTTGTGAAATTTGATTGTGTGATGTGGAATGAAATAAAATATTTTATAGTGGAAAATATTTTATAGTTAAAAAATATGAATTTTAATGTGTAAATAAAGATTTATAAACAAATCGATTGATTTGTTTATATACATACATTTGACTGTTATTGATTGGGACGATAAATTTTACACGTCGCCCAACTGCAAAAATAAAAAATCTGTGTTTGTTGATTTGAAACCCCACACGGGTTTTGGGATGATATTTGACGTACGCTAATCCCGATTGTTTAGTTGTATGTCAATCGATGGGTTGACAGACTGTGTAAGCGTTAATTATTTATATTTAATGCTTATGCAGTTGTGTGGTGCACTCTGGATGATGGTTGATTATTTATCGTTGCTGTTATATACATGTGTTGTAGAAAATCCATATAATTAACATTATATGGTAATTGATTGGTCCTCATTCCAATTTTGAAAATAAATTCATGTTTTGAATAGAAAATAAATTCATGTGTTGAATAGAAAATAAATTCATGTGTTGAATTGAAAATAAATTCATGTGTTGAATTGAAAATAAATTCATGTGTTGAATTGAAAATAAATTCATGTGCTGAATTGAAAATAAATTCATGTGTTGAATAGAAAATAAATTCACGTGTTGAATTGAAAATAAATTCATGTGTTGAATAGAAAATAAATTCATGTGTTGAATAGAATAAACATTCATGTGTTGAATAATAGCCATGTTGATTAGATTCACGCCATTTTGACGTGAACGATATTTATATCGATTTTATTCGTTTTCAGAATGAATATAGAAAAGAAAGTGATTTCAAAATATAAAGTTTTGAAAATATTATCATTTATAGATTAATGATATGGAATATTCAATTTTGATTAGAAATTGAATATGAAGTTGAAATCATTTTGAAAACGAATTTAAAACGATTTATAAAATACGTTTTGAAAGGAAATCGACAAAATATAATATCTATATAGCCTGAATAGAACGCGCCGCGCCGCGGCAGTTCGCGAATTTCGACCATTGACTTCGAATGAATATTGCGGGAGATCCGACCGCCGGATTCTCCTTAAACCGGAACCATTGGGTTCGTATCGAAAAGAGCTTTCTAACGAATATTGGAAATTTGAAATCTAATGGTTGGATTTGGAATTATGTCCAAATCAAATTTGGAAAAGGTTGTTGTAAGTGCAGTTCGATGGCCGTTGATGGAAATCGACTGTACGGGCCTTGATAAAATTATTAAAAATAGTAATAATTTGTGTAAAATCATAAGAAATGATTTGTGAAGAATTAGGATGAAAATTTCCATATTTGAAAAGAAAAAAAATAGTTTTTTATCGAAATGAACTAGTTTTGAACTAGAATTGTAATTCAGTTTATTTTTAAAATAAATAAAGCGGATTTGAAATGGTTTTGAAAGTAACCTGAATTTCCAATAATTGAATTGGAATGGATTTTAATCAAAATTGTCTTTGGAATATTTCGATGTTGGATTTCGTGATTATACAGATATTGTTATGGAAATTTGAAAGATATATCTATATCGTTACTTCCAATATGATATATGTTGGTCGTAGAATTTGATATTGAATATAAGCCGATATATCTTCTTTTCAGAGCCTTGTATATAGTATCAAATGTGATTTGGGTTTGTCGTGAATGGTGTCTTCATTGACACTGTTCTTAAACCTAGTTGAGAAAAAGATTAAATCTTTTTATTTAGATTTAATAAAGTATACCGATTAAATAGTATTTAATTGGAATTGAATTTGAATTGATTTTTGGGTTTATCGTGAACATTGTTTTAAATAACACTTGTTCTTTAACCCGATAATTAATGAATGTGATTTTGGGTTTTTCGTGAACCGTGTTTTAGATGACATTGGTTCTTTAACCCAGTTAAAGACAGGATATTGATTTCTGTGAAGATTAAAATTAAGTGGGGTTTTAATGAATCTATAATTAGATTGAAATAATCGAGAATGGAGTATCACCAGTTTTGCTCCTAGCGATAGTTAAATCTTTAATTAGATTTGAACGTGAAATGGTAATTGAATTTACCGATAACACCGTGGTGTTAGATATGAAGTATTACCAGTTTTACTTCATGGGATGAATAGGTTGGGATTGGGAAATAAAATAAATGATTACTTCGGTGTGGTTCGCTAATCCCGACTAATTTGAATTGATATTCAAAAGAAGATTAAAGAATAAATTTAAAGAATTTATCTTTGATAAAATTAATGGGAACCTTTCCCTAAGTGTAAGAATATTTGAATAAAAGAATATTCTGAATTGGAATGAGGCGTATGTTGTGTTTGTGTAACACTTATTTATTATATACGCTATTTATTCAAAAAGACCAGGTTTATCCCATTCTGAATAACTGATTCGACATGGTGTCGAGGATGAACTTGGTGGTAGAACACCAGAGGTCTTCATGTCGTTTGGGTGATTACTGATGATCTTGATTGGGCCGTACACCCAAGAGGAGGGAATCAGTTAGTGATCGTCAGACGTACTTGGAGATCGATGGATATGCGAGGTACAAGGTGCCTCCGGTTTCGTTCAGACCCAGAACGGACTTGTAAATGGACTGTGTGTCTGACATTCAATATCATTCTGTGTGATTGATGGATATCGGTTGCATGGAGTGGTTTTCCTGTGTGGCAAGCTAAGATGCAATGTGATCAAGGCTTCTGTTGAAAAGCAGAGTCTGGTGGTTGATGACCAATGCATGGCCTGTGTGGCATAGCTTTGTGTAGCGTTGATTCGCGAGCCTCACACCTCGGACGTGAACCAGAAACGGGAGAAGGACCTCAGGGAGGGAATGTGTTTCCTTCTAGCTAGAAGTGTCGTCAGTGGTTTTACACGCCCTGACGAGTTTGACTTATGTGGTTGTTGCTGTTGCGAGGCGCCTCGGATATATCGGTGACTGTGTGGAGCCGATGGAGTCATTTGGCTCATTGACACCCCATCGGGTGGGGAAACGTAGTGTTCAGGTATTTTATTCCACATCGGTGGACCAGCCCTGACGATACAAGGGACAATGCGTTCTATTCCTGAGACACGGGCTAGAGCGTCTCGGATTCGGTAAGGACGATCCTTTGCCTTGGTTCATAGATGGAAATCCAACTTCCAATACGTGACTTTACGGTTTTGATTGTAGAGCCTAGTATGGCGACATAGTGGGATGGGGCACTTATGCCGTCTATGATTGATACTTATGATTGAGATTGTTTTTACACTATACACTTATAGTAATAATAAAAGATGAAATTTAGCGTATCAAGCATTCTTTGGCTATTATAAGGTACAACCCTATCCTCCGGCTTGTGTTGCATTGTGTGATGGGATCTGGGTCTTATAATAGCTTCATTTTTCTTTATTTAGCATTGCGTTGTTGTTGTATGCACTGGTATTCTTAGGAGGAAACCTGTTCCGTGTTATACGGCGTGGTCCCTCGATTTACCTAACTTTAAAATAAAGATTAATAACTGTTTTAGTTCTCACACCAGGCCCATGACTGACCTGGAGTTTATTGTTTTAACCTAAACTCTAGGTGCCCTTATTTTAACACGGGCGGCTAGTAGTTTTGGTTTTGCAGATTTATATTCACAGGATCCTGGTTTACAGCTGGAATGATATCCGGAAAGCTCTGTATCCGTATATCTCCTTCAGTTGTGCTTTGTTTTATTTTCCGCTGCAGTATTGTATTTAAATCTCTGGTATTGAATAATGTGTTATTTTTTATTCATACTCTGTATATTCTTGTATTCTGATGGAATTGTTGTAATAAACAACGAACTGTTCTTCTGTTTGTGTTCCAATGTGGCTTGTCTTCAACTCAATCCGTGATTTCCCATAAGGGGGATTTCGGGTCGTTTCAGCAAACATCAATTCCTTTCCAATGGCACAGGTTTTACCCTCTGATTCGACCTGAGTCAAAATTTATACCTCTTACAAGACTGACAGGGAAAAAATGGTCACAAACAAAATCGGTAAAATATATGGACATGTCTCACATCCCTATAAGCAACATATTAAAAGATGAGAATGATCCAACCCTCAGCGAATAAAGTAAAAATATTTTACGATCTTTTTATACGTAAAATGCGGGCTGTTACAAGAGTTATTTATTGAAATTCGAATATATCGAGTTCAAGAATGTACCTTTTACTTTCTGTTTTAATCAAGATTTAATTATTTATTTACTTGTTAGTTTATTTATTCAAATTAATGAATACAAGTTATATTTTAAAATAAAAATATTTCAAAAGTAGGGATTTCGTTATAATCAATGTTTTTCGTTAAAGAAGTAGATTCTTTCATTGAATCCGAGAGTTACGTAAGCAATGTTTTTTAAAATTTAAGTTGTGAACTTTGTCTATTTTCGAAGTTAGGAATGTTGTTCAGTTAAGGTCTGAGAGGTGATTATAACCCAACTTGATTGACTGAGGAATAGTTAAGGTTCAGCAGCGAGGATTGGTTATTGATACGGTTAGTTAATAAATGATTAATGGGTTGAGTTATAGTAACAATGTTTTATATAACATCGATTTAATCCAATAAAAGGAATTTTCGAAATGTTTTCCAAATAAAACCAGAGATATTTTCTAAGAATAGAAAATGAAATGAATTGGTTAATGATAAGTTAAGAAATGGAATATGCAAATGTTTTCCGATGTTAATAACGTATATTTACTAAATATAGAAAATACTAATAATTATTATGATATTGAAAATGTTTTCCAAGAATTGAGAGAGACAATCGATTTTTGAAAAGATACTGGAGATGGAAAATGGGAAATTGGGAAATGATAATTTAATAAAAATCAGTTTAAAGGGGCCAGTGTTGTTTGATGATTAATCAGTAGAATTCCATTTGAAAATATGATTGTTGATTATATGGATGTTTTCTTCGAAAGTTAAATAACTGGCTATCAAGGTTTTGTTTTATTTTATATTTTTGTTGTCAATAAGAAGAGACCCGGATCGGGTTTATTTTCTAAAAACCACTCCGTATAAGCATAAGCGTTGCAAAATAAATTATGATGAAGATAATTAAAGATGGAGTAAAGTGCAAGGGATATTCTGTTAATCCTAGGTAGAAATTGTCCAACATGGATTGATAGAATGGTGCCTTCGGTTTGTCCGGTCCCAAGACAACGTATATGTACGGATGTCTGATAGAGTATTTCCTAAAAACTCATGTACGTTGATTTTTACAAATATACCAAGTATGGTGGTGGGGAATTTATTCTCTTAGCTTAACACCCGGAGTATATTTGTGGATGCCAATTAGTGATTTGACGGATCTGATGATGTGGCATTCAAAGTTTGAATGTGCTGTTCTGAAAGGTAATCGTGACCTTAAGCCTCATCAATCGGGAAATGACAGAAATCGAGCAGCAGCATGGCTAAGTGGGTCATTCACATTAGGGGTATTATCACCTGATCTAGAATAAATTCATTTGCTTCTTATTCTATTAGTTGTTGTACGCTTTCGGTAACTATTGGTTATCACGACCGTAGGTGATAATATGCTTGGTACACTCAAGTTGAATGAGTGGCCAATCATGTGTGGTCAGGTTGCAAGATGTTCTTGTTGAACCCAGTGTATTTCTCCCTAGAGATACACTATCGGAAGGTGGTCCAATACTTTGTCATAGTTGGAGATTCATTCTCCAATAAGCGCAATACTTTTTTTGATTATATATTACATGTGTGAAGCGTGCGATGCAAGCGTTCCGCTAGATTATTATTTATTTGATTTAGATGCTATTATAACAAAGAATATTTTGGGTTATCGTACGGTAAAAACCATCCATGTTTCTATGTGGATCGGTTTTACGATTATCTTTTCTTTCAAAAGAATTTTTATTTAACAACCCTGAATTTTGGGGGTAAATTTAAAATTTATTTTTAACTAATTTTAATGGGTTTTGATATTTAATATAATAATGATTAAAAATTGATTTGAATCGAAGTTAGAATGAATAATTTAAATTTAATTATAAAAAGTGTTAGAAATAACGCAGTAGTTTGAAAGGTCAAACTTGAACTTTGACTGATCGTACAGGATGCAAAATTTAACGGATTTTAGTGAAACCAAAAATATTAGAATCTATTTAAAAATATCTTTCTAACGAATCTGAAAAACTGAAATTTCATAGCGCGAATCAAAAGTTATGCCCAAATTAAAATTTAGAAAGGTCACTAGGAAATTTACGAAGGACAAAAACACTACTTTTTGCATACGAAGGAATTTGGACTCGAAACCACTTCCATTGAGTTCAGAATGATGTTTCTACATTGAAAAATAGTAAACACTTATATATTTCGAGTTTCAAAAATTATTTGTTTAAAAATGTATTTTTAATATTAAATATATTAGCCTTAAAAATAGTCATTTTTCAAACGACCTCCGTTTTCGACGAAGCCCCTTTTGTTGGAACCGGAATGTCAAATTATTGCTAGGATTCAATTTTCATAATTTTTCGAATTAACATGTGAGCGTGGCAAAAGAAAATGTGTTTTGACTGTTTTAGTTAAATTTAATCGACCTGGAAAAAAAGCCATTTTTCAAACAGTCGCAGAATTCAATGAAATTAGTCTCGTTAGAACCGTATCGTCAAAACGAAGCCAAAAATATTTTTTCTGGAATTTTTAGAGGTCATATGTGGCCCCGGCATATTTAAATGTACGGTAAATATTTAATTAATTAATTTTTAATGGAATTTTAAATAAATATTCTATAGATTTCTGAATTAGGCCCCGGGACCTATCCCATTGCGTTCAGAAGGTGTCAAAACCTTAAGAACGACAGTAAGCAGGCCCAATTCGGAGAAAGTCCGGATTTTCACCTTTAAAACACATAAAACAAGATTAAGTATTAAAATAATAATAAAATTTCGGAAAACCCTAACCCTAATCATGGCCAGCCGCCGCCCTTATTTTCGATGGCTGAAAATGTCCCAAACTTCAATCGTTAATAACTTTTGATCTGCTCAACGAAAATTGACAAACTTGGTACCAAATCGAAGCTCTTGGAGAGATCTACAGATCCATACGGTTAAGATCTGGTTTTAGTTCACGGATTTCGCGAATTCTGGTGAGGAAGCCGCCGACTTTGACCTCGATTTTAAGGGAGGTGGGACCCGCGAGTTGGCTGGGGTTTCGGCCGACGGTGGAGCTCGGCTAGGGCGTTGGTGCGGTGGAGTTTGATCGTCGGTCAGGGCTTCGGGTAGGCGTGCGCAGGGGTGGTCAACGGTGGAAGCATGGGTTCCTCAATATGAAGAACGACGGGTTTAACCTGTACGTGGAAGAAGGGTGTAATATTATTTTATTATTTAATTTATTTATTTAATTAAATTTTCCAATGTTTGAAATTTAATATCTTTTTCATACGAGGTCCGTTTTTCGAACCGTAAGTTGCGTTGGACTCGTCTTTCCGAGATCTCGCGATGGCGTAGACCAGAGCTGAAAAGGAGACAGTTGAATTTCAGCCAAAAATCAATGTGAGAACTCTAATTTTTATTATTTAATTAATTATTAATTAATTTTCTTGCTTTAAAATAATTGTATTGTGATGTTAATTTAGATCTGGAATGTATGTGTTGTATAAATTGTTGATGGTTGCTTGTGATATGTTTGTTGTTCATGTTATGCTAGATCCGCATTGGAATTTCATATATTGTTAAATGTCATTTGCGGTTAGAAAAGTAAATCTAAATTAGATCTAAAATTCATATTTTAGTCAGATTTTTTTTAAAAAAAAATAGTCGATGATGATTATTTTATGATTTCTGAATTTTTAGTTGCGATTGGATACAGTGTTCTAATTTATTAAAATATCTTTTTTTATTATTCTGAAATGAACAGTAGAATCTGATCAACAAATAAAAACTTTTTTTTATTTGTTTATATTACAATAGTAATTGATCGACAAATAAAATCTTATTTTTATTTGTTTACATAGCAATAGAATTTGGTCAACAACTAAAAGATATTTTTATTTGTTACGTTACAATAGAATATGAACAACAATAAAATATTATTATTTGTTTCTTACAATAGAATTTGAACTACAAATAAAATATAATTTTATTTTTACAGAATTTGGCTGACAAAATAGTTACATTCTTTTGTGAAATACAAAAGGCTACATTTTTTTTTATGAAAAGAGTTGCATTTAAATGAATTTACATCGTATGAAAAAAAATTACATTTTTATCTGTAATTTAGACATGAATTTATACTGTATGATAAAAATTATATTTTTATATGTAATTAAGACATGAATTTACATCGTATGATTAAAATTACATTTTTCTATGTAATTAAAATGGGAATTTGTACCGTATGATTAAAATTACATTTTTCTTTGTAATTAAGGCATGGATTTACATCGTATGATAAAAATTACATTTTTCTATGTAATTTATCTAGAATTTACATCGCATAATAGAAATCACATTTTTATACGTATATAAAGCATGAGTTTACATTGTAGAATAAAAATTACATTTTTACATGTAATTTAGATATGAATGAGAACGGTAGAATAAAAATTACATTTTTATATGTAATTAATATGTGAATTTACACTGTATGATAAAAATTACATTTTTCTATGTAATTTATCTATGAATTTACATCGCATAATAGAAATCACATTTTTTATATGTAATTAAAACATGAATTTGCATTATAGGATAAAAATTACATTTTTACATGTAATTTAGATATGAATTAGAAAGGTAGAATAAAAATTAAATTTTTATATGTGATTAATATGTGAATTTACACTGTATGATAAAAATTACATTTTTATATGTAATTTAGATATGAATTTACGTCGTATGATAGAAATTACATTTTTCTATGGTAATTAAAATATGAATTCACATGGTAAATTAAAAATTACATTTTATATGTAGCGTAGGATGCGATTTACAATGTAAATTAAAAAAAATCATTTTTATATGATGTAATAAAGAAGTAGGATTCACATTAAAATTAAAAATCACATTTTTATATGTAATTAGAAAAGGGGATTTACATTGTAAAATAAAGATTACATTTTTATATGTAGTTAGAAGTGGGAACTAGCATTGAAAATAAAATTACATATTTATAATGTAATTAAAAAGGAAATTTTACAATGCAACTGAAAGATAGAAATTTTACATTATAATGTTGATTATAATTTCAATGTAAAAAAAAAAAGAAAGAAAAAGAAAAATTTACGTTGTGAATAAAAGAAATAAATGAATGCCATATAAAACTATATTTCGAGGAAATTATATTTTTATTCGACATTGGACATAAATGACATGTTTATTATCATCAATTGTTAGTGAAATTTAAATTGGTTGAATCCATTAACCAATTATTTAATTGTACCTTTATATGGATTGTGTTGGCTGAAAACCCTACACGGGTATTGGGACGATATTTGACTGACACAAATCCCAATGTTAAATTGTATGTCTATCTTTAGATCGATAGGCTGCGATGAGCGTTATTATTTAATTTTTAATGCTCACACAGTAGAAATTACACTCTGGATGTAAATGGATGACTTGATGATTATACGGTTATTGGCATTTATTGAGATGGGTGTGAAATCCATATAGTCCAAATTATATGGTAAATGATTGAGTCGCACTTTGATTCAGGTGTTCTTTTAAAGAAGAATATTCGTACATTAAAAACCTTTTAATATAAAGAATATTCTTAATGATTATTTTAAATATGTTCATATAATAATGAATTAATATTTAAAGAGCAACCTTTTATTTACGATTAGTAGAATGTGCAATTATATTGTGTGATATGAAATAAATTGATGTGTGAAGTGGATTTATCGTGGACGGTGTTTTTAAACGACATTTGTCCTTTAATCCAATTTACATTGAAATTATTATTTGGAATTTATAAATCTATTTTATAGATTTAAAAAGGCATTTTCTAAAAATCATGTTTTCTAATTTAATATATTAAATTGGGATTAAGTGGAAATCCGATTGGTCATAATCGAGATGGGCTTCTGTAAAAGAAGGCCGATATTATATATGAAATTTAAGAGGCTTTGCCGTTATTCCATGTATATTGTTAGTCTGATACAGAAATTTTATATTGAGTATGTATTGATTTGATTTCTGTGGAATTCCATATTTTGGAAATTGATTTGAGGGTTTATCGTGAACTGTGTTTTAAAGGACACTGGTTCTTTAACTTGTTTAAGATAAGATTTGTTCCTTAAAATAAATGACCTTGTAAGAATGATTTTTGATATCAAATCAAAATTGGAGTTCTAATAAATCCTTTAAAGAAGATTTGAGATTTTATTTTCAGAGTTTATCTTTGATAAAATTTATGAGAATCTTTTAATATGAATACCTTATTAGAAGAATATTCAAAGTTGGAATGGGGCGTAATGTATGATTTTCCAATATTTGCTTTTTAATCACAAGATATGCGAATTATTCAGAAAGACCGGGTTTAACCCATTCTGAATAATCATCACGACGATCAAGAGTCGAAGATGAAGGCGGCAATTGAAGACCGAAGGTTTTCACATCGTTGGGACGATGATGACTGGTATCTTGAATTGGGACTGGCCTCCCAAGGCAGGGTATTTGGAAATGATCATCCAAACGCATTCGGAGATCGACCGACACGTTGTTTCGTTCAGACCTAGAGCGGACTTGTAAATGGATTGTATGTCTGACATTGTATTCCTTTCAACTATATTTGTTGAACGCTACTGATTATATATTTCAGTTTGGTGGTGGAGAATTTATTCTCTACTTAACACCCTTCTCTAAGACGTATCAGCTTAGAGGTTATATATATATTGGTAGATGATCAATGGTATGGTAGAGTCTGACAATGTGGCATGCTAAGATGCATATAATCAAGGCTTTGTTGAAAAGCAGGCCTTGTGGGATAATCAAAGCATAGTCTGTTTAGGCATAGCTTTGTGTATTGCGTGACTTCGCGAGCCTCACACCCCGATGGAGTCTAAAACGGGAGAAAGGAACGCAGGGAGAGCGGCACGTTTCTTTCTATCTAGAAGTGGTGATTGGGCTTTAACACGGCCCAACATTTTACTTATGTGGATGATGGAATGAGGCGCCTCGGATGATAGTTCCTATAGGACCGGGAAACGTGTGTTCAGGAATTGCCAATCCACGAAGCTGTATGTATGGACTGGCCCTGCAGGATCCAAGGGTTAACTGCGGGGAATCCTGAGACATTAGCTAGAGTGTCTCGAATCGGTAAGGAGCTCCTCCCTAGCCTTGACTCATGATGAAAATCCAAACATCCAATACGAACCTACGGATTTGATTGTATTACTAGTATGGAAGCATAGTATTATGGTATCTATGTGTCCTAGGATTGATACATTTATTTTGAAATGTTTTGATATACACTAATAATAATATCAAAATCTGTTTTTATCGTATCAAGCATTTTTGACCATTATAAGGTAAAACCCTATCCTCCGGTTTGCGTTGCATTGTGTGATGGGACATGGGTCTTATGATGGTTTCATTTTTCCAAAAAGCATTGCGTTGTTTAACGATTTACATTAATTTATGCACGACAATCCATTGGAGTAAACCGTTCCGCGTTAGCGACGTGGTCCTTGGATTTGTCTTATTGTTATTAGTGAAATTAGTTAAGAATTCTCACACCAGTCCCATGACTAACCCGTTGTTTGTTTCCACCTTTTTGCAAACTCGGGTGCCCTCCTTTTCCACACGGGCAGTCGAGTAGTTTTTTTGCAGATATTTACTTCTTGAGCAGGATTCTGGATTGAAGCTTAAAGCTGTGTCCAAAGCATAGTTGTTTTTCGCTGTATCTATTTTATTGTTTCCGCTGTAGTGTATTATAACATTGTAATTTATCTTCCGCTGTAATTTATATTCGATGTACTCTGATATTCTGTACTATGATGTAACTCTGTTTTAATGTTATAAAAGTCTTCTGATTTTGTATTAATGCGTTGTGTAACACCCCACATCCTTTAGTGTCACTCACAAAGGGAATGCACTAAGTTCTGTGGAGCATTTAGGGTAAAAGATGCAGATAAATTACAAGACAGACAAAATTAAAACAGCGGAAAATAAAACTTTACTTTATTGATAAAATAGTTTGTACAACATTTGTTTTCCAATATCAGAGTATCATCTGTCTTACAAAATAAAGAAGCATAAAATAACATTTATATTCCCCAATGTAGCATAAGCCAGCCATAGCAGCAGAAAAAGAGAGTCCAAAGCACTTTGTCAAAGAATCTTCGAGCTTGGGAATAGTGACGGTCCAGTCTAACCTGAGCTATACTATTCCCTCCTTAACTACCTTGGGGGGGGGGGGGACGGAAGAAAAGAAGACGAAAGAAAACTGGGTCAGACATAAAGTCTGGTAAGTTCAGTTACTTCTAGCATGTGAACAAGGAAAAACAAAACGATATGAATTAACTGAATACAAGACAATACCATGAAGATAGGGCCAACAAGATAGGATAAGATTAACACAAGATATGCTAAGACAAGATAAACTGAATATGCTTTAATACTTTCTCCGCTTCGCTATTAACCTGTTATTATGGTTTCTATGTCTCTGCACCACCTATCTAGTGTCCCAACTAGTAATCTGTCTAAAATGATAACGCGATCCCAATCCCAGTAATTGTGGTTGCCTTTAGGCGTACATTTATTATTTATTACCTAGATCTAATCTAGGGTTTTATATCAAAGTGCTTCCTAGATTCCACTCGGGTTTACGCGGCTTATCTAATGCTTAACAGATTCAGGGTTTATGCCATCTAGGTCCAACTAGGGATTACGCTACCTGTCGAACGATGCCCCTAGTCTAGGACGCACTACCTAGAGTGGTATATGTTCCTAGACTTTCCCCACGTATGTGTTGCGAATCGTTTATCACTGTCTAGATGCACATGTCCTGAAATGTGCGACCCGAGTCCAGTGGCAGGGCTATTCTAGAAACACGGAACTTGGTCGGGAGCTTTCAGATATCTGCCGATGCAGATGCTAAGGTCTGTTTTTCCTGTGGTTATGGTCCCACCTAACCCCTCCCTCAACTAATGAAAGGCCACCCTTGAAAAATTGAGAACTATACACAAGCCCCCTATGCCCCACTATCTTGTGGCCATCCTCACCCATAACTAGATAGCAAGTATATGGTCTTTTGGAGTTCTCCGCCTTTCCGCTTTACGTATCTCGACTGACTCAAGATGGTAGGTAGACGACGAGTTGCTATCACAGGGCTACTGGTCTTGCCGAATCACGCTGGTCAACCCTTGTCTTTAGGTTGCCTTAAATTGCAACTAAGGCATACCCTTGGTTCTCCTAACGCAGACCTTGACCTCTGTGAGCCCAGGAGGATCATCTGCAGCCTCACAGAAGGATACCAAGAGTACCCTCACGTCCCCTCGAAGCCTCGGACTTCATAACCCAATTCGTTGGAGCCTTCTTTAAGATCAGATGGACGTTCGCTCCTCCTCGTGTTATACTAAGAATTACTACTTAGTTTTCCTAACTAAGGTTTACCACTTAGTTTCCTGAATCATCGTTTTCTTAACTAAGGTTTACCACTTAGTCCTTTTAACTAAGGTTTACTACTTAGTTCTCTTTCTCGTCAAGTTGGATTGGTTAAGTGTCATTAGTCGATACAAGTTAACTTAACTTAACCTATTCCTTTGTCATGTTAAACTGGTTAAGTGTTACCAGTAATTCACGTTGACTTAACCCTACCAGCATCAAGTTATATTGATTAAGTATTTACTTAACCCTACCCATTCATATTGTATTGGTTAAGTGTTCCTTTTTAACTTAACCTTGTCTATCTGTTTTAACTAACATGTCATAACGGTTATGTAACGACCTGCATTCTACGCATCAGAAGATCGTAGAATATTTATTTCTTTTTCTTAGTAAGTCGTATGGTCGTGTACTTTTGGGAAACGACTAGTAGGGTCATTTCCCATGTTCATGATTTTTGTCGATTTTTAAATGACCGTTTTGCCCCTAGTTGAACTTGTTTTGACCATAACTTTTGACTGGAAAGGAATTTTGACCTGAAACCACTTCCATTGGATCCGGATGATGGTTTACAATTCCGTAGAGTGGTCACATTAGCCAAACAGACTCACCGTTTGGGAGATATGGCTGAAACAAGTTTCAGATGGTGAAAAACAGCTTAATTGGGCTTAACCGGGTGATTAACAGCTAGGCCCAAAGGGGAATTTCGGGATTAGGAGTTTAAAAGGGCTGTTAGGGTTTGGAGAATACCTTTTTCTCATTTTTCAGCCGTCACTATTCATTCCTCTTAACCTAGCCATGGCCTCCACCCTCTAAATCTCTTCAAAACACCTCTCAATCACTTTCTAATTGAAGATTAGGCTAAGCAAACATCAAATCAAGGAGTATTAGCACGAGAACCGAGGTAGAGCTGCTGTGTAAGATTGGGAACAGCGCCAAATCAGAGAATATTTCAGTTTTGGGGTTTTAGTGGTGGCAAAGGTGAGTGATTAGCTTGCTTTTACACTAATTACAGTTAATTATGGGTAATTAGTGAAGATTAGCGAATTTATACATTAATAAATTCTGGAAAATTCCTAAAATTCTATAATGATGTTTTATGGCTCTGATAAAAATTTGGGCTAATTTGGATAAGTTTTGCTAATTGTATGCATAATCACGGTTAAGAAGGATTAAGGGGAAAACATGGGTTTCTGGGTATGTTTGATCTAAAGTATTTCATGTAAATGATGTTTTAATGTTTTTGATTGATTCTATATGTTGTTACTGCTGTTTGGAATGTTTTGTAATGTCATAGGAAGTTTAGAATGGTTGAAAACGCCGTCGTTCGGCGAAAATAGCTTGCTGGAAAAAGTTGCAGATTTTTAGAACCGGTTAGGAAGAACACCCGATCCGAACCGGATAGGAGGAGGAGATCCGATCCGAACCAGATAGGAGGAGGAGATCCGATTCGAACCGGATAGGAGGAGGAGATCTGAACCGAACCGGATAGGAGGAGGAGATCCGATCCGAACCGAATAGAAGGAGGAGATCCGAACCGAACCGGATAGGAGGAGACACCCGAACCGAACCGGATAGGAGGAGGAGATCCGATCCGAACCGAATAGAAGGAGGGGATCCGAACCGAACCAGATAGAAGAAGACAACCGAACCGAACCGGATAGGAGGAGGAGATCCGAACCGAACCGGATAGAGGAGGAGACCCGAACTGAACCGGATAGGAGGAGGATGCCCGAACCGAACCGAATAGGAGGAAGAGACCCGAACCGAACCGAAGAAGACCATAACCCGAGATGCAAAGGTAGTCCAAATGGGAAGTTTGTACCAAGGATTCAGATTGGAATCAACGAGTTAACTTCATGATTGGGCTTTGCTGCGGGACGTGTGCTAAGGGGCTGTCGATATCTGTAACTTTGGATCACTATGTATAGGGGGTACGTGAACGGATTCAGGGCCACAGTGGTCTAGGTACGACTAAAAGAGCTATAGACCAATGAAGTAGGGTCATTTGTAAAGGTTTAGTCATGACTCCATGGGGTAAGCTTGGTGGTAGCAGTAGTTGTACAAGCCGAACTCCGTCACTACTTCGATGGGTCTAGTGGTTGAAAGCGGTATACATCGTATGCTTTATGCACTGAGTGAGAGATGTGAGGATGGTTGCCATGATTGAATTGTTTGCTATCACTATGACATGCACACCCCCACCCCCGTATTTCTTTACACCATATGTTGATGGCACCTTAGAGTATTGTACAGTATGTAGTGCTAACTCTTTGGTTGCAGGTCCAGGTTCAGGTATGGTTTAGTATACCTGTTATTGTTCTGTTTAGCTGCTTATCGCTCATACCAGACTTTTTGTCTGACCCAGAGTTTTATGTCTCTTCTTATTACTCTGGGTGCTCACACGAGCAGACTAGAGACAGGTTAGCTGGTGATGCACGGGTAGATGATCCGGAGACGAGCAGGAGGCTTCCACGTAATATATATATATATCCCCCTGTGTTGTTGAAGATCACTGCTTGGGCATTGGTGGTGCATCTTCCACTTTAGCTTTCTTTTGTTTAGAGACAGTAGATTTTGAAAAGTTGTAATAAGCTGTATTTGGATTTCCGCTGCTCTGATGTTGACATTTATTATTAGTTATCAGCTTATGCACTGTCTCACCTGTTTTATGTCAAGTATGTTATTATTATATTTTATTCCATGCGCTGTGAGACATTCTACAGGTTCCTTGATTAGTTCATTCTCTTCTTTCTTTTCTTATGACGACCGTTCCGTGCCAGTTGGACATGTGTACAGCGCACACTTGGAGGAAGTGTCGGTTGGTGCGTGGCGGGCTATCACAGGTTAAGTGTTTCCTTAGTTAACTTAACCCTAACATTGGTTTGATTAACATGTTCTAATGGTTAAGTATTTTCCCTTCATGTTTTTAACTTAACCCTATTCAGTTATCACACATTGATGGTTAAGTGTTCAAGCTTACTTAACCCTACGGTCTAGTCCAGCTTACATATTAAATTAGGTAAGTGTATTAAATTTACTTAACTCCAACCTCTAGTCTAGTTAGCATGTTAAATTGGCTAAGTGTGTTAACTTTACTTATCCCCAACCTCTAGTCTAGTTAACATGTTAAATTGGCTAAGTGTATTGAATTTACTTAACCCCCACTTTCTAGTCTGGTTAACATTTTAAATTGGCTAAGTGTTTTTTCTTAGTTACTTAACCCCTACAAATCTTGTCTTGTCACCATGTTAAGTTGGTTAAGTGTTCTAGTTAACTTAAGCCTATCGTTCTAACTTAACTGTGTTAAGTTGGTTAAGTGTTCCTATGGATTTAACCCTCCCATTCTAGCTTAACCGTGTTAAGTTGGTTAAGTGTTCTTATGGACTTAACCCTCACATTCTAGCTTAACTTTAATTGTCTTATTAAAACACCAGCCACTCACATTAGACAGGTATTGTTGTGGCTGCCGGTATGCTGGTTGGTTCCGGGAAGTCTTACGCCATAACTCAGTCTAACCTCGGGCCTTTATCGGGCTCAATGCCTTAACCTCCCACATTGGATAGGTATTGTTGTGATCACTGGACAGCCGGGCGGGTCCGGGCAGGTTTACATCACAACTCAATCCAACCTCGGGTTAAGCATGTTCGTATTGTCTAAATTTACTTTTCTCATTTAGGATAAATTCTATAAGTAAATTTTCCCTAATTTACTTATTCCATTATTACTCTTTTAATGTACATTGTCAACATTTATTATTATGGCCCATTTTCCCTATATATCATATTTATAGTTTTTGGTATGTAAATTATAGCAAATTAAGTGTCACTAACCATGATTATTCTAAACATGACAATTACTCACAATTATGAGTAAATTCAAAATTTGTGCTAATATACTTATTATGCCGAATTAACTTTAATTGACTCAATTCTGATTTAACATCCTAATTTACAGGTTATGGCAAGACTATAATTATTATTCTAGTTTACCGTTTACGCCTAAAACTTAGCTTACTTGCGAATACTAAATTTAATATGTCAAATTACATATTCCATAATTCATGTCAAATTTTCAAATTTGAGTTCTAATAAACATGATATAATACATGTTCTAAATTATGTCAATCATAATTATGTTAATGTTCCACATTATGCCAATTTCCAAGTTTACAACCATGTTTAAGTCAAATTTTTGATTTGCCCAAATCGTATTCTCATCGTTCGTGTAATCGTGATTTCATCCTAGATTATAGATAAATCTAGATTCGTGGATAAAAAGGGAATGAACCAAAATGCCATGAAAAGATAGACATAATGACTGGTAGAAGATGATAATTCACTAATCACAGATCTAACAAATTACACTGAATAAATTAATTAAAGCATCGAAGGCCTATAGATCTGATAATATTATGACATAAAAAGGGTTGAACAAATAACATAGGTTCAAGTATATGGGTAGATCTAACTTAATAGATAAATTCCCGAAATCAAGATCCAAGGATAATTAAGAATAAACTGAATTGATAATCAAGTTTAGATCCAATCTCACAATCGTAATCCTAGGCAATAATATCATGTTCATGAATCATAGGTAATTATCCACTATTGTCCTTGTCATAGTCATAGGCATTGGTTTATGCTCCTAGTCAAAGGCTTATGTTCATAGTCAATGGCTTATGTTCATAGTCAAAGGCTTATGGTTTCAAAGGCCACAGTTCCATAGTCATAATCTTAAGCATTGGCAATTTAGTCACAATGTGTTCTAGGCCATAATTAAGAATCAGATCCAAAGTCAAAAACAAGCACAGATTCAATGAAATGATAAGGCATATTTCTTATATTCTTTTAATTTCATGTCACAAATAGAAAAGGCGTTCAAATCTAAAAAGTAACTGACTTAAATTGATTGGATCTAGAAAAGAATAGAAAGATAGCGTTGCTTGAAGCCATTGAATCTTTACTTGAATCCTAACTTGTTTTGAATCTTCTCTTGAAAGACTTGAGCAGGATATCCTCGTCTTGATTTATATTTATTTTAATCTATTTATTAAGATTTCGAGGAAGAAGAAGAAGCCATGTCCATCAAGAATTTGTGCAGCATAAGGTTAGAGAAGAATGGTGCAAAGAGAAGGAGACTAGGGGGCTGTTTATGTAGGATTGCAAGTTAATTTGAGTCGTCGATGAAGCCAAGGTTAATCAAAGCCATCCGTTCTAAAGAGAAGCCAATTATGTTCACAATTACTTTCTTAATGTACATTTATTATTAAATTTGTATGCACATTAGATACATCCCCCATTACACATTTATTATTAAATTTGTATGCACATTAGATACATCTCCCCTTTACACATTTATTATTAAATTTGTATGCACATTAGATACATCTCCCCTTTACACATTTATTATTAAATTAGTAACTTTAGTGTTAACAGAAATACGGGGTGTTACATTCTCCCCTCCTTAAAGGATTTCGACCCCGAAATCTTCAAGTCAAGAAGAATGTAAATCCTACCATCCAATCATCCATCTACTCAACCACCAAACACAGGCATCCATTGTCCTTAAAGACTTCTAATGCTTGTATGTTCATATGCATAGTGTGTGTACATGTCTTTATCTAATGCAAAATCAGGCGGTCTACTGATTCAATTGACCTCCTTAATGCAAATCATGTCAGTGTCATGCGTCCAATATGTATGCAAATCCTAATGATACATATTATTTTTATATGAGTGCACAATCATTCACTCAAATGCGACATCCATATGATAACACATTAAGTTCAATTCATAAACAAATACATATATGTAAATGAAATATGAAGGCGTCTGAGCTGATCTAGTGCCTAATACGTGTGTATATGCATTCACGAGCAACCACTAGCAACCATTCGCAACCATCAACCATAACATGTTTCAAATACATGTTTACATCCAAAAGGGTTTCTACCTAAGGATCGATGATACGTCCTAGAGGATATGCCTTAAAAACTAGAAATTAGTATGCATAGAATTCCTAAAAAAGGAATCAAGGATGTACCCTTAAGGAAAAGGGTATGAGGCGCGTATGCCTTATCTTCAATCTCCCGTATCATATCTTCTTGAGATTTACTCAACTGTACCTTAACAGATTCAACTTCACGATTGCGAAGTTTCTTGACCTCCATTTCCAAAATAAACAAATGTCAACCATGATACTGAGTGTATATACTAGGATGATCAGAGGTCTCTCCTCTTAGATTATCCATCATGCCATAACTATGAGGGTCAAAAGGTCACTACGTACTTTTTACCTCTCTTAAGGTTAGTCCTTCTCTATATAGAGCGCCTGCCACAACTATTCATCTCTCAAGCAAACCATCCTAGTCGAACTCGACATCCCTCAAGTACAAGCCCCAAAGGGCTAAACCAATATCAAACAAGCACCCGAGGAATGTCTCCTCCGAATTTGGACGATCTACGTGAGATGATCTAAGCAAAAACAACCAAACACTTGAGCACTAGTTGGGATCTTTTACTATACAAGTACTAAGGTGCAGAGACTCAACTATGGAAGCAAATATGAACAAATGCGAAGTGCTAAAACCAAAAGAAAGAGTACAAACAGAAAAGCTAGACTCTTCCAATAGAACTTTACTACCTTTCTCCTAGGTACGCTTAGTGGTGAAAGCATGTACTTGCCCTTCTGAAAATCTTGTCCTTTGTTCTTAATTATATGCCAAATTCTGCCATAGTAAAGATACTTCCTCTTGTCTTAGGTTTTATAATCCCTTCCTCCTTCGTGAGCCAAGTCTACATCCATGAATTCCTCATCCTTGGGTTGTGCTCCTTAGCCAAACTACTCATCCTCTTTCGTGTGTAATCATGTTGACAAATCTCTCGAAAGTTGCCTCCATCATACAGAAAACCCTACTAAGCTTGAAAGAAAACTAGCTGCAGGAGAAACTACTACGGTTATAGATGGAAGTCGGGCAATACTTCGCCCTTCGATGAGGTTACCTCCCAGAAAGCCAGGAGCCCCAGAGACTCAAGAAAGAAGGGGACAAGAATTCAAATAGAGAGTCAGAAGATAGTGCGTATGACTTTTGGGGAATATGCCTTTAAAACAAAAATTTTCTTTTGAAAATGCTTCTTTTAAAATTGTTTGAAAATAATAATTTTTTTTTCGTATCTTTTATCTGATCCGGTAACCTTCAGCTCTGATACCACGTGTAACACCCCACATCCTTTAGTGTCACTCACAAAGGGAATGCACTAAGTTCTGTGGAGCATTTAGGGTAAAAGATGCAGATAAATTACAAGACAGAAAAAATTAAAACAGCGGAAAATAAAACTTTACTTTATTGATAAAATAGTTTGTACAACAATTGTTTTCCAATATCAGAGTATCATCTGTCTTACAAAATAAAGAAGCATAAAATAACATTTATATTCCCCAATGTAGCATAAGCCAGCCATAGCAGCAGAAAAAGAGAGTCCAAAGCACTTTGTCAAAGAATCTTCGAGCTTGGGAAGAGTGACGGTCCAATCTAACCTGAGCTATACTATTCCCTCCTTAACTACCTTGGGGGGGGGGGAACGGAAGAAAAGAAGACGAAAGAAAACTGGGCCAGACATAAAGTCTGGTAAGTTCAGTTACTTATAGCATGTGAACAAGGAAAAACAAAACGACATGAATTAACTGAATACAAAACAATACCATGATGATAGGGCCAACAAGGTAGGATAAGATTAACACAAGATATGCTAAGACAAGATAAACTAGATATGCTTTAATACTTTCTCCGCTTCGCTATTAACCTATTATTATGGTTTCTATGTCTCTGCACCACCTATCTAGTGTCCCAACTAGTAATCTGTCTAAAATGATAACGCGATCCCAATCCCAGTAATTGTGGTTGCCTTTAGGCGTACATTTATTATTTATTACCTAGATCTAATCTAGGGTTTTATATCAAAGTGCTTCCTGGATTCCACTCGGGTTTACGCAGCTTATCTAATGCTTAACAGATTCAGGGTTTATGCCACCTAGGTCCAACTAGGGATTACGCTACCTGTCGAACGATGCCCCTAGTCTAGGACGCACTACCTAGAGTGGTATATGTTCCTAGACTTTCCCCACGTATGTGTCGCTAACCGTTTATCGCTGTCTAGATGCACATGTCCTGAAATGTGCGACCCGAGTCCCGTGGCAGGGCTATTCTAGAAACACGGAACTCAGTCGGGAGCTTTCAGATATCTGCCGATGCAGATGCTAAGGTCTGCTTTTCCAGTGGCTATGGTCCCACCTGACCCCTCCCTCAACTAATGAAAGTCAACCCTTGAAAAATTGAGAACTATACACAGGCCCCCTATGCCCCACTGTCTTATGGCTATCCTCACCCATAACTAGATAGCAAGTATATGGTCTTTTGGAGTCCTCCGCCTTTCCACTTTATGTGTCTCGACTGACTCAAGATGGTAGGTAGACGACGAGTTGCTATCATAGGGCTACTGGTCTCGCCGAATCACGCTGGTCCACCCTAGTCTTTAGGTTGCCTTAAATTGCAACCAAGGCATACCCTTGGTTCTCATAGCGTAGACCTTAACCTCTGTGAGCCCAGGAGGATCATCTGCAGCCTCACAGAGGGATACCAAGAGTACCCTCATGTCCCCTCGAAGCCTCGGGCTTCGTAACCCAATTCGTTGGAGCCTTCTTTAAGATTAGATGGACGTTCGCTCCTCCTCGTGTTATACTAAGAATTACTACTTAGTTTTCCTAACTAATATTTACCACTTAGTTTCCTGAATCATCGTTTTCTTAACTAAGGTTTACCACTCAGTCCTTTTAACTAAGGTTTACTACTTAGTTCTCTTTCTCATCAAGTTGGATTGGTTAAGTGTCATTAGTCGATACAAGTTAACTTAACCTATTCATTTGTCATGTTAAACTGGTTAAGTGTTACCAGTAATTCACGTTGACTTAACCCTACCAACATCAAGTTATATTGGTTAAGTATTTACTTAACTCTACCCATTCATCGTGTATTGGTTAAGTGTTCCTTTTTAACTTAACCTTGCCTATCTGTTTTAACTTACATGTTATAACGGTTAAGTGTTCCCTTAGTTAACTTAACCCTAACATTGGTTTGATTAACATGTTCTAATGGTTAAGTATTGTCCCTTCATGTTTTTAACTTAACCCTATTCATTTATCACACTCTGATGGTTAAGTGTTCAAGCTTACTTAACCCTACGGTCTAGTCCAGCTAACATATTAAATTGGCTAAGTGTATTAAATTTACTTAACCCAGACCTCTAGTCTAGTTAGCGTGTTAAATTGGCTAAGTGTATTAACTTTACTTATCCCCAACCTCTAGTCTAGTTAACATGTTAAATTGGCTAAGTGTATTGAATTTACTTAACCCCCACTTTCTAGTCTGGTTAACATATTAAATTGGCTAAGTGTTTTTCTTAGTTACTTAACCCCTACAAATCTTGTCTTGTTACCATGTTAAGTTGGTTAAGTGTTCTAGTTAACTTAAGCCTATCGTTCTAACTTAACTGTGTTAAGTTGGTTAAGTGTTCCTATGGACTTAACCCTCCCATTCTAGCTTAACTATGTTAAGTTGGTTAAGTGTTTTTATGGACTTAACCCTCCCATTCTAGCTTAACTTTAATTGTCTCATTAAAGCACTAGCCACTCACATTAGACAGGTATTGTTGTGGCTGCCGGTATGCCGGTTGGTTCCGGGCAGTCTTACGCCACAACTCAGTCTAACCTCGGGCCTTTATCGGGCTCAATGCCTTAACCTCCCACATTGGATATGTATTGTTGTGATCACTGGACAGCCGGGCGGGTCCGGGTAGGTTTACATCACAACTCAATACAACCTCGGGTTAAGCATGTTCGTATTGTCTAAATTTACTTTTCTCATTTAGGATAAATTCTATAAGTAAATTTTCCATAATTTACTTATTCCATTATTACTCTTTTAATGTACATTGTCAACATTTATTATTATGGCCCATTTTCCCTATATATCATATTTATTGTTTTTGGTATGTAAATTATACCAAATTAAGTGTCACTAACCATGATTATTCTAAACATGACAATTACTCACAATTATGACTAAATTCGAAATTTGTGCTAATATACTTATTATGCCAAATTAACTTTAATTGACCCAATTCTGATTTAACATCCTAATTTACAGTTTATGGAAAGACTAGAATTATTATTCTAGTTTACCGTTTACGCCTAAAACTTAGCTTACTTGCCAATACTAAATTTAATATGTCAAATTACATATTCCATAATTCATGTCAAATTTTCAAATTTGAGTTCTAATAAACATGCCATAATACATGTTCTAAATTATGTCAATCATAATTATGTTAATGTTCCATATTATGCCAATTTCCAAGTTTACAACCATGTTTAAGTCAAATTTTTGATTTGCCCAAATCGTATTCCCATCGTTCGTGTAATCGTTATTTCATCCTAGATTATAGATAAATCTAGGTTCGTGGATAAAAAGGGAATGAACCAAAATGCCATGAAAAGATAGACATAATGACTGGAAGAAGATGATAATTCACTAATCACAGATCTAACAAATTACACTGAATAAATTGATTAAAGCATCGAAGGCCTATAGATCTGATAATATTATGACATAAAAAGGGTTGAACAAATAACATAGGTTCAAGTATATGGGTAGATCTAACTTAATAGATAAATTCCCAAAATCAAGATCGAAGGATAATTAAGAATAAACTGAATTGATAATCAAGTTTAGATCCAATCTCACAGTCATAATCCTAGGCAATATTATCATGTTCATGAATCATAGGTAATTATCCACTATTGTCCTTGTCATAGTCATAGGCATTGGTTTATGCTCCGAGTCAAAGGCTTATGTTCATAGTCAAAGGCTTATGTTCATAGTCAAAGGCTTATGGTTTCAAAGGCCACAGTTCCATAGTCATAATCTTAAGCATTGGCAATTTAGTCACAATGTGTTCTAGGCCATAATCAAGAATCCGATCCAAAGTCATAAACAAGCACAGATTCAATGAAATGATAAGGCATATTTCTTATATTCTTTTAATTTCATGTCACTAATAGAAAAGGCATTCAAATCTAAAAAGTAACCGATTACATTGATTGGATCTAGAAAAGAATAGAAAGATAGCGTTGCTTGAAGCCGTTGAATCTTTACTTGAATCCTAACTTGTTTTCAATCTTCTCTTGAAAGACTTGAGGAGGATATCCTTGGCTTGATTTATATTTTATTTTAATCTATTTATTTAGATTTAGAGGAAGAAGAAGAAGCCATGTCCATCAAGAATTTGTGCGGCATAAGGTTAGAGAAGAATGGTGCAAAGAGAAGGAGACTAGGGGGTTGTTTATATAGGATTGGAAGTTAATTTGAGCCGTCGATGAAGCCAAGGTTAATCAAAGCCATCCGTTCTAAAGAGAAGCCAATTATGTTCACAATTACTTTCTTATTGTACATTATTAACATTTATTATTAAATTTGTATGCACATTAGATACATCCCCCCTTTACACATTTATTATTAAATTTGTATGCACATTAGATACATCCCCCCTTTACACATTTATTATTAAATTTGTATGCACATTAGATACATCTACCCTTTACACATTTATTATTAAATTAGTAACTTTAGTGTTAACAGAAATACGGGGTGTTACATGTTGTATTCCCAAAGTTGATGTATCCGCAGATTTCCATCCTTCGGTTCAGACCTGTGTGGTTTATGGTCTATTCAAAGGGTGGGGATTTATGGGCCATCACATTTTAAAAGTTAAATCAAATGGTTGGAGTTTACTCACACCAGTCTCATAACTGACCTAGAGCTTATTTTGTTTTGTTTTACCTTAAACTCTTGTGTGTCCAAATTTGTATGGATAGTCAAGTAGTCAGGATTTTACATATACTTGGAATGCTTGGAGCCAGAGACTTCAACATTAGATAACTGCTCTTTATTTTCGCTGTTATGTATTGTGTTGTATGCTGATGATGATATATATATATTAAACAGATTTGTATTTCAAAAGTTATGTTATCTAATATATTTTATTCGTTCCATAGTGAGATTTGTGTTCTTCGTTTTCTTCTATTCTATTTTTTTCTTTCTATTTCTCACGCTACAACTTCTTTCCATTAATGATCCAGTAAATTTCTGGTGCTTGGTTAGCCGACATAGTGTTTTCTGTCGATAATCAGGATTGAGAATTGGTCAGTTCATTACATGACATTAGATCGGATATGGAAGGAAACAGGGAACGGATTAGCATAGGTATTCAAGAAAAGAAAAAGGAGTCAGATTGACGTATTATGCACAACGAACCAGACCGCGTCTGCTATCGAACCCTTGAATGGGAACAATAACGAATTGTACCACTTTTGATTTTGGGTGTTGTGACGACCCCAAATCCCATACTGACGGTGACAAGGGTAATCTTTGGAATATAACACATAAACAGATAATAGCAGAACAGAATTAAATAAATACACCAGATAATGTACAATAGAATACACTGGATAAACGTAATCATCAGAGTTACACAGTATACAGGATCATACTTAGTACAAATACAGTTCAGCTATACATAAATATCTATAGCGGAAAACAAACATAATATGTACAATAGGAGCTGAACAACATAAAAAGAGATAAACGATAGAATCCATCTTCAGCTCCAGCTATCCAGAAAGAACCAGCTAAACCTGAATACAAGGCTGCCCATGTAGAAAAAGGGGCACCCGAGTTTGAAAGTGAAACAAACTATGAGTCAGTCATGGGACTGGTATGAGAAATCTACTCAACACATTTATAATATGGTTAATCACAGGACCACGCCACTTTCGTGAAACGGGTTTACTCCATTGGATTGCCAGTGCTTTAAAACAAATCTTTCTTTTAAACATCTCAATGCTTTTTATAAAAATGAAGCCATTATAAGACTCAGTTCCCATCACACAATGCAACGCAAACCGGAGGATAGAGTTTTACCTTATAATGGCCAAAATATGGTTGATACGAATAAAACAAAAGCAATTGTTATCGTTACTAGTGTTTATATGTTTCAAAAACAAATTCGAATCATAACTATCAATCATAGACGGCATGGGTACCATATATCATGTCGCCATATATATATACAATCAAAACTGCACGATGTCGTATTTCGAAATTGGATTTCCGTCATGAACCGAGGCAAGAGATCGTCCTCACCGAATTCGAGACGCTCTAGCCCGCCGCTCAGGAAAAAACGAAACTGCCCCTTGGATCGTCAGGGCTGGTCCACCGTTGTGGATTATTATGCCTGAACACTGCGTTTCCCCACCCTATGGGGCGTAAACGAGCCAACGAATGGCTCCTTCGGCTTCACATAGTCACCGGTATATCGAAGACGCCTCGCAACAGCAATAACCACATAAGTAAAATGTCAGGCCGTGTAAAAACACCGACACAACTCCTAGCTAGAAAGAAACGCAGGCCCTCCATGATGTCCTCTCCCGTTTCTGGTTCATACCGGGGTGTGAGGCTCACGAATTCACGTTATACGCAAGGCTACGCCACACAGGCGGCGCTTTGATCATCAATCACAAGACTTTGCTTTTCAACAGAAGCCCTGTTCACTGCATCTTAGCAAGCCACACCGGCAATTCACACCATGCAACTGATGGTTATCAATCGCACAGAATGAATTCCAATGTTAGACACACAATCCATTTGCAAGTCCGTTCTAGGTCTGAACGAAACCGGAGGCACTAAATACCTCGCATATCCATCCATTCCCACGTACGTCTGGACGATCACCACTCATTATCTATATTTTGGGATGCCTCCCAATCTGGACCTCAGTTACCATCCAAACGAGGTAAAGATCGGTCTTCAACCCCAGTCTTCATCTTCGACTTATTATCGTCGATCCAGTTATTAAGAATAGGATAAACCCGGTCTTTCTGAGCAACTCGCGTATATAATAAACAAGTGCAACACTAACATACATACGCATCATTTCAATTCATTAGTCACTAACCGTCAATTAGTAAGAGAACGATTTCCTAAATATTAACCTTGAAGGCCGAAACCAACATCAGATCAACACCCAGGAATCCATTCGACTTAGCCAACCTTCAGTTAATTTCTAAATTTCACATCCATATCGTTTATAATATTTTATACCAATTTATCGCTATTTTTATTTATTTTAAAATAGCCAATTTATTCAAAACGACGCTTCGGGCCATAACGTGGCCGTGGCGCTGGTTTTCTTCAGATTTGATTTACACATATCTGAAAATCAAACCATTGGATCTTCATAAAATTTACATCATTAGAAAGATCTTTTCAAAACGAATCCAACGGTTCCAGTTTCGGGAAAATCCGGCGGTCGGATCTCCCGGTATAATCGTTTGAAGTTTCGATTTCAAAATACGAACTACAGCGTCGTTATTCGATTAAATATAATTATATATATATATAATTGATTCTGGCGCTGTTTTTTTTTCAGATTTGATTTAAACATTCCAGACAATCCAACCGTTGGATTTTTACAAAGTTGGTGCCGTTGGAAAGATATTTCCAAAGCGAACCCAACGGTTGCGATTTCAGGAAAATACGATGGTCGGATCTCCCGGTATAATCGTTTGAAATCACGGTTTCAAAATACGAACTGCAGCGTCGTTATTCGATATATTTCAGTTCTATTTATATATATATATATATATATATATATATCGATTCTTCGATTTCAAAACCATATGAATTTCATACATTTGATAAAAATGATATTTTATCTAACTATCTTCTATTTCAACACTTCACTATTTTTAACAATTCGTGTATATAATAAAAATGTTATTTTTAACGTAAAACAATTTATTTCAAAACATGATTATTTTATATATTTCATATAGGTGATAAAAATAGGATTTTTATTATGAAACAATTTATTTCAAAACTAGATTATTTTATACATTTCATATTGATGTTAAAAATGGGATTTTTTTATTATAAAACAATTTCTTCCAAAATATGAATACCATTCAACACATGAAATTCAATTCAACGAATGAATATCGATTCAACACATGAAGATTTTCTATAGTTTATATAAATCGATAAAAAGGTGATTTTTATATTTAAAACACGAATACCATTCACACATGAATTTCAATTCAACGAATGAATATCGATTCAACACATGAAGGTTTTTTATAGTTTGTATATATAGATAAAAATGTGATTTTTATATTTAAAACACGAATACCATCCAACACATGAATTTCAATTCAACGAATGAAAATCGACTCAACACATGAAGGTTTTCTATAGTTTGTATATATAGATAAAAATGTGTTTTTTATATTTAAAACACGAATACCATTCAACACATGAATTTCAATTCAACGAATGAATATCGACTCAACACATGAAGGCTTTCTATTCAACGAATACATATAGTTTCAACAAATGAAAATAATTCAAACACATGAATATTATTCAAAATTTTGGCAGCATAACGGCAGGGTAGTTAAAACCGGGACCGTCCCTAGTATGGCTCCTCGCTCTACCTTAAAACCTCGCGGTTTTTGACAATGGGGAATCATGCATCTAGTTCGAACGCAGGCGGCATGTATATTTATTTCATTTCCACAAACTAATCCTATGTGGTTTCAACTAAATATTTCTCAACCACAAACGGGTATTTTCAACCACAATCAATCAATATCAACCACAAACAATTCCAATCAACCATTTGCTATCAATAAATTTTCACACCAATCACAACCAATAAATATCGTCCATGGTTTGTGGACGAGGGACGTATATATATATATATTTATATATCGCATTTCACTTCTATTTCAACACATATATAATTTTTACAACGCATATACAACTTATACATCGAACGTACAACTTATACAACGCTTATACAAGAGGTGTACAATGCTTATATAACTCATACATCGATTATATAATTTATACATCATCGTTTTCCATATCATTTATAAATTAGAAATCTCACATTGGGTTCCACTCCACCAAAAATAGCAGAAGGCTCAGAAAAATACGCGGTCTCTTCAAAAATGTAGAAGACGTCCACACGAGTCCACTGTCTCTTGTTTCACTGAATTTCGTCAATACACGAAAAAGATATGATTTTTCAAAGTTTGCAATGGTTTAAAGGTGTTAAAATTTTGAAAATAAATCTGGCCACATACCTCAGGTTGGGTTCGAAACTAGGTTTTGATCTTGCGCTAAATCCGCCGTGCTATAGGTCGATCAGCCTTCACCACAAGGAAGAGCTATGAGAGGGCTTCCTCCCGCTACCCACAATACCCAGCTCGACGGCGGATCTCGGCCAGGAAACGCCTCCAAACGGCGCTACTTTGGGGAGGGAATTCGCACCAAAGTCTCCACGAGATCTGATCAAATAGGGATGGATTTGTAGATCCAGAAGATTACTTCAAATTTTCCCAAAGGAGTGGCAAATTTTATTGATTGGATTCGCCAAAAATTGAGGAAGAAAAATCGAGCTTCAGCCGCCGTTCGTCGCTTACGGGGAGAGAGAAACTATCGGGGGGGCTGACGTGGGCTAATGATTTTTTTTATATATAACTTTTAAAATTCCAAAAATACCCTTTTTAACACACGAACCCCAATCCAAACCCAACAACTGTCGTCCCTAGCGTTTTACCCCCATTCTTAACACAATGGGATATGTTTCGTAGGCCCATTCGACTGTTTCAGTCAGTTTTCCTTCAAATTAAAATATAAAACATTCAATATTTGATTCGAACGTACATTTCAAATTGCCAGGGCCACAAACTGATTCGAAAAATTCCAGAAAAATAAATCTGGCTATGTTTTGACGATACGGTCCCAACAAAACTAGTTTCGTCGAATTCTGAGACCGTTTGAAAAATGGCCCATTTCTGGTCGATCCAATTTAACTTTAATTGACCAAAACACGTTTTCCTTTTCCACACTCACATACTAGCTTCAAAAATTATGAAATTTGAAACCTAGTCATAACTTCACATCCCGGATCCAACAAAAGTGGTTTCGTCGAATTCCGAGGTCGTATGCAAAATGGCCAATTTCACGGGCTATATAAATTCCATAGCGACCTTTTTGAAAATTCATTTGACCATAACTTTTGCTTTCCGCTATGAAACTTTGATTTTTCAGATTCGTTAGAAAGGTATTCACTAACAGATTTAAATATTTTTGGTTTCACTCTAATCCGTTTTGTTTTGCACCCGGTACAGTCCGACAAAGTTTGAATTCAATTTTTGAAACTGCAGCGCCATTTCAGGCCTTGTTTATAATTAGAATTAATTATATCCGTCTTCAAACGTCGATTCAAACTCACTTTTCATTGCTATTATTTAAAATATTTATTTTAAATATTTAAAATCCATTATTTTAGCCAATTCAAAAAATTTAAATTGGTTCAGATTTTCCGGGTCGTTACAATCTCCCTTACTTAAAACTTTTCGTCCCCGAAAAGGAACAAAGTCGAAAGTGGTTTGATTAATCAACTCTACGTTCAATCTGGCTTCCATTCTCCAACTTTTCAGTTTCTGAGAATTTTCAAATTCTTCAAAAATTTGGCTAATACCCGGAATTTTTGAAAAAATTCGCCATAACCTCCTTTGTACAGGGAGAGGTTTGGAAATTTATTGGGCCGTATTAGGTACCCAATAAATCCTAATAAGCATGCACATATTTATAGTGATATATTCTGGTGTTTACAGGGGAGCGTGTATAGATAATAACTCCAGAGAATAAATTCTCGTCACCCTGTCAAAGCCTGAGGGAGTGTGTATTTTAAATGCTCCAGAGGATAAATCCTCGTCACCTCGTCCCGTGTGGGAAATAAATAGTCCATGTGTCGTATCTAATAACTAGAGAGACATGATTATTGTCAACTCCAGACCCATGTGGAGTTTTTATTAATCTGGCAATTTTATCGTTACAATTTAAATAGTCCATATCAGTCATCAGTTCAACCTGTAAAATATAGTCATCGCCATACAAGCCTCTCGCTCGTATGGTAAATCTTCCACCTCGTCACACAAGTTCCAAATGCTTATGTGGTATATGATGAAGTATGACTATCTTCAGAAGTATGCCATGTAATGTAGTTCAAAATTAATTGTTACTATCCTATGGCGACGTTTATTATTACACACAGAATAACCAGCACTCCGCATCCAATGGCATTCACAGGAGTTGATATAATAATATCTCGCATCCAACTCATTAAGGTTTACCTATTTGTCGGGCACACAAATAAAATCTTTACTCTACAGCTATCCATTTACCTGTTCAAGCATATATAATGCACATGTATATAGTTCTATCTATTTTCTAATTAGTTCAATGTGTGATTTAAACGAATAAATTCTACCATTATTCTATTGTTGATTAAATTAACTATTGTTTCAATAATTCAATTAATCAAATTTACTATCACACAACACAACAACAATCAAATTGTTTCTAACTTTTCTAAAATATACTAATCAATTTCTATATTCTTTTAAAATCATTCAGACTATAGAATTAAAAGTGCACATCCATGGAAAGAAAATTACAACAGAAAAGAGAACTAATTGGTAATCCAAAGTATGGTAAATGTACCTTGCACCGGAGTCAATCAGAGATATCCACTCGGCATCTAGGGTAGGCTTTCTGAATGCTCTCCTCAGTTTCCCAAGTACAATCTCGTGGATATCCACTCCATTGCACTTTGACCAATTGAACCTTCTTGTTCCTCAGCTATTTGGTTTCTTTGCCGATGATCTTTAGCGGCTCTCTTCTCATAGCTAATTCTGGGGTAATTTCAATATCCTGTTGAGCTGCTTCTTCCACGATCAAGTCTGGATCATGAACGTGCTTTCGAAGTTGAGATATGTGAAATACATCATGAACTCCAGGCAACCAATCAGGCAGTTTAACCCTATAAGCGAGAGTTCCGATCCGTTCTAGAATAGGAAACGGACTAATGAATTTAGGCGCCAACTTCCCAGTTTTACGGAACCAGATAACTCCTCTCATCGGCGATACTTTCAAATATACATAGTCGCCAACAACAAAGGATATATCTCTTCTTCTTCTATCGGCATAGCTCTTTTGTCGACTTTGAGCAACGAGTAATCGTTTCTTGATAAAATCGACTTTGTCGGCAGCTTCCCGAATCATATCTGGCCCCAACACAAGTCTATTACCGGGTTCGACCCAACAAGCAGGAGATCGGCACGGTCTACCATATAATGCTTCGAATGGCGACATTGTCAGGCTCGCTTGGTAGCTGTTATTATATGAGAATTCAGCCAAATGCAGATGGTCTTCCCATGATCCACCGAAATCTAGAACACAAGCCCGCAATAGATCTTTTAGTATACGATTCACCCTCTCAGTCTGACCATCTGTCTGAGGATGATAAGCGGTGATTAAGTTCAGCTTCGTTCCCAGCTCTACTTGAAATGCCTCCCAGAATTTGCTAGTAAATATTGTATCTCTATCACTGACTATACTGAGCGGCACTCCATGTAGTCTAACTATTTCCTTGAAATATATCTGCGCCAGACTCTAAGCAGTTCTGTTTGATCTGACAGGTATGAAATGGGCGGTCTTCGTGAAGCAATCTACGATCACCCAAATACTGTCATTTCCTTTTCTGGCTCTGGGCAAACCATCAATGAAGTCCATGGAAATATGTTCCCACATCCAACCAGGAACATCCAACGGTTGTAACAATCCAGCCAGTTTCTGTTGGTCGCTCTTGACTAGCTGGCAAGTAGGGCATCGATTAACATATAGAGAAATGTCCCTCTTCATCGACTTCCACCAGAAAGTGTGTTTGATGTCGTTATACATTTTGCTTACTCCCGGATGGATACTTAGTTTTGATTTGTGGCATTCAACCAGTACTTACTTTCGGAGCTCAGGAATGTTAGGAACACAAATTCGACCTTTCAGCCTTAGAATCCCCTCATCATCAACTTGAAAACTCGAGGGTTCGCCTTTCTGAATTATCTCTCTGATCTTCTGAATGAAGTGATCATCCTTCTGAAGAGCAGATATTTTATCTATCAATGAAGTCGTGATAATAAAACTGGCGATCATTTCATTCTTTCGGCTTAACGCATCCGCCACGACATTGGCTTTCCCTGGAGTGTATATAATCTCAAAATCGTATGCTGCAAGGAACTCTAGCTAACGTTGCTGCCTCAGATTCAGGTCTTTCTGGGTGAACAGATACTTCAGCGACTGATGATCTGTAAACAGTTCGAATCTCTCACCCAGAAGATAATGCCTCCAGATTTTCAAAGCGAATACTATAGCCAATAACTCAAGATCATGAGTGACGTAGTTTTTCTCGTGTGGTTTCAACTGACGGCTAGCATACGCAATCACTTGACCCCTTTGCATTAACACTGCGCCAAGGCCTTCTCTAGAAGCATCAGTCCAGACTTTCAAATCCTGATTGCCGTCGATGATGGTTAACACTGGAGCTGTCGTTAATCTTAACTTTAGCTCTTCAAAAGCCTCCTCACTTTCTGGTTTCCATTTGAATTTATAGTGCTTCTTTGTAAGCTTCGTTAAGTGACCAGATATCTTCGAAAAGTTTTTAACGAACTTCCGGTAATTACTAGCCAATCCAAAAAACTGCGGACTTCTGTTGGGGTACTGGATTGTTTCCAATTCTGAATAGCTGTGATTTTGCTTGGATCCATAGCAATTCCTTCTTTTGATACGACGTGGCCCAGAAATTTCACTTCATCTTGCCAGAATATACATTTGGATAGTTTAGCTTTTAATACATTCCTTCTGAGGATTTCCAGAACCTGTTCCAAATGCTTTTCATGTTCGGCCTTTGATTTAGAGAAGATTAGAATATCATCGATAAAAACCAGAACAAATTTATTCAAAACCCCTCTGAAAACTCTATTCATCAGATCGACGAAGTAAGCTGGAGCGTTACATAAGCCGAACGACATTACTAACCACTCGTAGAATAAGTCGGGACCTCTGAATGCTGTCATTGGAACACACACTTCGGCAATTCGAAGTTGATGGAAGCCTATAGCTAGGTCCATTCTTGAGAATACTTATGCTCCATTCAGACGATTCAATAAATCATCAATTCGCGGCAATGGATATTTGTTCTTTATTGTCTGCTTGTTTAAATCACGATAATCCACACATAGCCGTAGAGTACCGTCAGATTTTGGGACAAACACCACTACTGCTCCCCAATCAGAGAAACTAGGCCTGATCAGACCCTTCCATACTAGCTGTCGTGTTTGATTGTCTAATTCCTCTTTCTCTTTCAAGGACATTCTTCGAATAGCGTGAACTACCGGCCTTGCATTCGGAATCAAAGCAATCTTGAAATCTATTTCTCTCTGCGGAGGTAAGTGAACAACTTCTTCAAACACATCCGCATAATTTTTGATGATAGGAATGTCTTTGATGAGGTCAGGAATATTCTCTGTGACTTTAGAGATATTTTCTATTTGGGCTGGAAAGACATCGAGAGCTGCCCAGAAGTATTTTCTATTAGATTTCTGACCTTCACACGGTATGGTTATATAATTCCCTGATTTAATCTTAGCCCTAACAACTCTCTCGGCACATCTAACCTCTGCTTCATATTTGGTTAGCCAATCCAATCCCAGAATAAGATCGAATTCATTAAAATTCATGACGATGGAGATAGTAGGGAATTTATAGCAGGAAAAGGAGATAGGTACTACACAAACCCAACTGAGATCGATGGAACCCCCAACCGGATTTTGGACAGTCATTGGTTCTCTGAGCTTATTCACATTCAAATTCAACTTCTTAACTGCATTCTTGGCAATGAAGCTTCGTGACGCGCCTGTATCAAACAACACTTTAACTGGAATGTTTTTGACATTAAGCGTGCCTTCTAGAACATCAACCCTTTCCTGGCTTGCTAAGGGTGCTGAAGTTTCTGCCACTTCATTTACTTGAACCAAATTGGTCTTTTTTAACATCTAGCAGTCTTGCTTTACGTGACCAGCCCGATGATAAAGATTACATTCTCGGGCTGAATGGACTTGTTCTTGGATTTAGATTCATCTTTTCTTCGTTTGTTCGAAGACTTGCAATTTTTCGCCAAATGTCCCTGCCTATTGCAGCTTGAGCATATGGCAGTCATTATCGGTTCTTTCTCAGATCTAGTCCTCTTCCTCATGGCTCTGGGCTTCTTACTGACCTCTGGCATTGTACTGGCTTCAGGATAATCAGTTTCAGACTCAATTTTATTACTAGAGATGACTTTCTCTTCGTACTGTAACATACCTTTCTTGTCTAGATCTTCGTACTGATAAGCCATATAAATCATGTCTGAAAAAGGAAGCTTCACATTCCTCATTACACTGTTCTGATATTTTCTTTGAAGCCCGTTGATAAATCTCAAATTCTTCCTCTTCGGATTTTGAATTAGATGAGGGGCAAAGTGAGAAAGTTCATTGAATTTCTTACAATATTCTGGAATGGTCATATCTCCTTGTATCAAATAAGAAAATTCATCACATAGTCACTCAATTGCTTCTGGAGGAGTAAATCTTTCCAGGAAAATCACTTTGAATCTATCCCAGGTGATATCACCTTCTGTATTATCCTTGATAACTGAATCCCACCAGAACAAAGCTTCGTCTTTGAGTGCCCAGGAGGCCAGTAATCTTTTCTGGTCATCCCTCAGCTTTAATCCTTTGAAGATTTTCTCAGCCGAACGAACCCATGCTTGTATTCTCATAATAGATTCTTCGCCCGAGAAGGGTTTTCCACCCAGATTTCTATATTTCATAAATAAAGCTTCTATATCCGGGTCAGTATTACTTCTTCTGTTTCTGGCACTCATTTTCTAGTACTTCTGGAAATAGCAGATCAAGTGTCAGGTTACAGAAAAGATATTTCAAAATATAGAGACAAATACTTGAATGTAAATGTGTCTATCTAGGTGTTATTTCATTCTGCTACTCATACTAGGATATTACTTATCCTTTCTGTATAGAGTTACCCGTCCTAGAATGCTACTGGTTCTATTTCTAACGAGTTCGTTAATATGTTATATTCCAAAACTAAGCTTAACCAAAGCTCCGATACCACGTTGTGACGACCCCAAATCCCGTACTGACGGTGACAAGGGTAATCTTTAGAATATAACACATAAACAGATAATAGCAGAATAGAATTAAATAAATACACCAGATAATGTACAATAGAATACACTGGATAAACGTAATCATCAGAGTTACACAGTATACAGGATCATACTTAGTACAAATACAGTTCAGCTATACATAAATGTCTACAGCGGAAAACAAACATAATATGTACAATAGGAGCTGAAAAGCATAAAAAGAGATAAATAATAGAATCCATCTTCAGCTCCAGCTATCCAGAAAGAACCAGCTAAACCTGAATACAAGGCTACCCGTGTAGAAAAAGAGGCACCCGAGTTTGAAAGTGAAACAAACTACGAGTCAGTCATGGGACTGGTACGAGAAATCTACTCAACACATTTATAATATGGCTAATCACAGGACCATGCCACTTTCGTGGAACGGGTTTACTCCATCGGATTGCCAGTGCTTTAAAACAAATCTTTCTTTTAAACATCGTAATGCTTTTTATAAAAATGAAGCCATTATAAGACTCAGTTCCCATCACACAATGCAACGCAAACCGGAGGATAGAGTTTTACCTTATAATGGCCAAAATATGGTTGATACGAATAAAACAAAAGCAATTGTTATTATTACTAGTGTTTATATGTTTCAAAAACAAATTCGAATCACAACCATCAATCATAGACGGCATGGGTACCATATATCATGTCGCCATATATATATACAATCAAAACTGCACGATGTCGTATTTGGAAATTGGATTTCCGTCATGAACCGAGGCAAGGGATCGTCCTCACCGAATTCGAGACGCTCTAGCCCGCCCCTCAGGAACAACCGCAACTGCCCCTTGGATCGTCAAGGCCGGTCCACCGATGTGGATTATTATGCCTGAACACTGCGTTTCCCTGCCCTATGGAGCGTAAACGAGCCAACGAATGGCTCCTTCGGCTTCACATAGTCACCGGTATATCCGAGGCGCCTCGCAACAGCAACAACCACATAAGTAAAATGTCAGGCCATGTAAAAACACCGACACAAATCCTAGCTAGAAAGAAACGCAGGCCCTCCCTGTTGTCCTCTCCCGTTTCTTGTTCATACCGGGGTGTGAGGCTCGCGAATTCACGTTATACACAAGGCTACGCCACACAGGCGGTGCTTTGATCATCAATCACAAGACTTTGCTTTTCAATAGAAGCCCTGTTCACTGCATCTTAGCATGCCACACCGGCAATTCACACCATGCAACTGATGGTTATCAATCGCACAGAATGAATTCCAATGTCAGACACACAATCCATTTGCAAGTCCGTTCTGGGTCTGAACGAAAACGGAGGCACTAAATACCTCGCATATCCATCGATTCCCACGTACGTCTGCACGATCACCACTCATTATCCATATTTCGGGATGCCTCACAATCAGGACCTCAGTTACCATCCAAACGAGGTGAAGATCGGTCTTCAACCCCAGTCTTCATCTTCGACTTCTTATCGTCGATCCAGTTATTCAGAATGGGATAAACCCGGTCTTTCTGAGCAACTCGCATATATAATAAAGAAGTGCAACACTAACATACATACGCATCATTTCAATTCATTAGTCACTAACCGTCAATCAGTAAGAGAACGTTTTCCCAAATATTAACCCCGAAGGCCGAAACCAACATCAGATCAACACCCAGGAAACCATTCGACTTAGCCAACCTTCAGTTAATTTCTAAATTTCACATCCATATCGTTTATAATATTTTATAACGATTTATCGCTATTTTTATTTATTTTAAAATAGCCAATTTATTCAAAACGACGCTTCGGGCCATAACGCGGCCGTGGCGCTGTTTTTCTTCAGATTTGATTTACACATATCTGAAAATCTAACCATTGGATCTTCATAAAATTTATATCATTAAAAAGATCTTTTCAAAACGAATCCAACGGTTCCAGTTTCGGGAAAATCCGACGGTCGGATCTCCCAGTATAATCGTTTGAAGTTTCGATTTCAAAATAAGAACTGCAGCGTCGTTATTCGATTAAATATAATTATATATATATATATATATATATATATAATCGATTCTGGCGCTATTTTTCTTTAGATTTGATTTAAACATTCCAGACAATCCAACCGTTGGATTTTTACAAAGTTGGTGCCGTTGGAAAGATATTTCCAAAGCGAACCCAAAGGTTGCGATTTCAGGAAAATCCGATGGTCGGATCTCCTGGTATAATCGTTTGAAATCAAGGTTTCAAAATACGAACTGCAGCGTCGTTATTCGATATATTTCAATTCCATATATATATATATATATATATATATATATATATATCGATTCTTCGATTTCAAAACCATAAGAATTTCATACATTTGATAAAAATGATATTTTATCTAACTGTCTTCTATTTCAACACTTCACTATTTTTAACAATTCGTGTATATAATAAAAATGTGATTTTTAACGTAAAACAATTTATTTCAAAACACGATTACTTTATATATTTCATATAGGTGATAAAAATAGGATTTTTATTATGAAACAATTTATTTCAAAACTAGATTATTTTATACATTTCATATTGATGTTAAAAATGGGATTTTTTATTATAAAACAATTTCTTTCAAAATATGAATACCATTCAACACATGAATTTCAATTCAACGAATGAATATCGATTCAACACATGAAGGTTTTCTATAGTTTATATAAATCGATAAAAAGGTGATTTTTATATTTAAAACACGAATACCATTCAACACATGAATTTCAATTCAACGAATGAATATTGATTCAACACATGAAGGTTTTCTATAGTTTGTATATATAGATAAAAATGTGATTTTTATATTTAAAACACGAATACCATCCAACACATGAATTTCAATTCAATGAATGAATATCGACTCATCACATGAAGGTTTTTTATAGTTTGTATATATAGATAAAAATGTGATTTTTATATTTAAAACACGAATACCTTTCAACACATGAATTTCAATTCAACGAATGAATATCGACTCAACACATGAAGGCTTTCTATTCAACGAATAAATATAGTTTCAACAAATGAAAATAATTCAAACTCAAAACACGAATACCATTCAACACATGAATTTCAATTCAACGAATGAATATCGACTCAACATATGAAGGCTTTCTATTCAACGAATAAATATAGTTTCAACAAATGAAAATAATTCAAACACATGAATATTATTCAAAATTTCGGCAGCATAACGGCAGGGTAGTTAAAACCGGGACCGTCCCTAGTACGGCTCCTCGCTCTACCTTAAAACCTCACGGTTTTTGACAATGGGGAATCATGCATCTAGTTCGCACACAGGCGGCATGTATATTTATTTCATTTCCACAAACTAATCCTATGTGGTTTCAACCAAATATTTCTCAACCACAAACGGGTATTTTTCAACCACAATCAATCAATATCAACCACAAACAATTCCAATCAACCATTCGCTATCAATCAATTTTCACACCAATCACAACCAATAAATATCGTCCATGGTTTGTGGACGAGGGGCGTATATATATATATATATATATATATATATATAGCATTTCACTTCTATTTCAATACATATATAATTTTTACAACGCATATACAACTTATACAACGCTTATACAAGAGGTGTACAATGCTTATATAACTCATACATCGATTATATAATTTATACATCGTCGTTTTCCATATCGTTTATAAATTGGAAATCTCACATTGGGTTCCACTCCACCAAAAATAGCAGAAGGCTCAGAAAAATATGCGGTCTCTTCTAGAATGTAGAAGACGTCCACACGAGTCCATTGTCTCTTGTTTCACTGAATTTCGTCAATACACGAAAAAGATATGATTTTTCAAAGTTTGCAACGGTTTAAAGGTGTTAAAACTGTTGAAAATAAATCTGGCTGCATACCTCAGGTTGGGTTCGAAACTAGGTTTTGATCTTGCGCTAAATCCGTCGTGCTATAGGTCGATCAGCCTTCACCACGAGGAAGAGCTATGAGAGGGCTTCCTCCCGCTACCCACAACACCCAGCTCGACGGCGGATCTCGGCCAGGAAACGCCTCCGAATGGCGCTACTTGGGGAGGGAATTCGCACCAAAGTCTTCACGAGATCTGATCAAATAGGGATGGATTTGTAGATCCAAAAGAGTACTTCAAATTTTCCCAAAGGAGTGGCAATTTTTATTGATTGGATTCGCCAGAAATTGAGGAAGAAAAATCGAGCTTCAGCCGCCGTTCGTCGCTTACGGGGAGAGAGAAACTATCGGGGGGGCTGACGTGGGCTAATGATTTTTCTTTTATTTATAACTTTTAAAATTCCAAAAATACCCTCCTTAACACACGAACCCCAATCCAAACCCAACGACTGTCGTTCCTAGCGTTTTACCCCCATTCTGAACACAAAGGGATATGTTTCGTAGGCCCATTTGACTGTTTCAGTCAGTTTTCCTTCAAATTAAAATATAAAACATTCGATATTTGATTTGAACGTACATTTCAATTTGTCAGGGCCACAAACTGATTCGAAAAATTCTAGAAAAATAAATCTGGCTATCTTTTGACGATACGGTCCCAACAAAACTAGTTTCGTCGCATTCTGAGACCATTTGAAAAATGACTCATTTCTGATCGATCCAATTTAACTGTAATTGACCAAAACACGTTTTCCTTTACCACGCTCACATACTAGCTTCAAAAACTATGAAATTTGAAACCTAGCCATAACTTCACATCCCAGATCCAACAAAAGTGGTTTCGTCGAATTCCGAGGTCGTATGCAAAATGGCCAATTTCACGGGCTGTATAAATTCCATAGCGACCTTTCTGAAAATTCATTTGGCCATAACTTTTGCTTTCCGCTATGAAACTTCGATTTTTCAGATTCGTTAGAAAGGTATTCACTAACAGATTTAAATATTTTTGGTTTCACTCAAATCCTTTTTGTTTTGCACCCGGTACAGTCCGACAAAGTTTGAATTCAATTTTTGAAACTGCAGCGCCATTTCAGGCCTTGTTTATAATTAGAATTAATTATATTCGTTTTCAAACGTCGATTCAAACTCACTTTTCATTTCTATTATTTAAAATATTTATTTAAAATATTTAAAATCCACTATTTTAGCCAATTCAAAAATTTTAAACTGGTTCAGATTTTCCGGGTCGTTACAGGTTATGCGATCCATAAGGGAAGGTGATGAGGTCTACGGGAACTTAATGGTGAATATTTGTTCGTTATTTATGGCATAGTAATTCATTCAACGACTTGCTTCGACGATGACTCTATTGCTTAAAGAATGACTCCTATAACGACCAGCTAGACGTTGAGATGTAGAATGAATTGATTCGTATGGTTGTCGATCTCAATGGAGGATGGAAGGCACAAGATGATATCCTACAACAGATGACGACTATTAGGGAACACCTAAATAGTAATGACTTTAGCTGGGAGTCATATAGATTGTCAATAGATGGATCCTATTGCTAGGAACATAGGAAAAATGGGTTGTTTGGATTCATGACGTCAATACTCCTTCGAAATAGTGACATAAGGATAGATTAAAGTTCGTTGGTGCAAAACCTAATTTGCTCGGACCCTTGAGCATGTTGATGTTTCAGACTGGGTAGAGTTATCTACTATAGTCCGTCAATGTACGATATAACGATAGTCAAGTGGAGTTTGCCGATGTATAAAATGTTGGTGCCTCGATGGATTGGATGGTCGGAGTATTGGATACCATATACTTAACGCACTAGTGAGAAAATGCGAGAATAGATGATGCATATTAACGTTTGTTGCTATCACTTTATCATGTACACATCTATTTACATTTAGTGACATGAGAAAATTTAGAGTACAGTACATTATTAAATGTGTTAAATTTTTAGAGGCGAGGATAAGTTCGGTATGGTTCTCCATGCCTAATTTTATCACTTTGCTTTAGTATTCAAGATTACTATCGCTCATGCGAGACAGTATATGATCTAAAGTTTTATGTAGTGCTTTTGTATTACTTTGGATGCTATTAAACGAGCACTTTAGAGAAAAGCTTAGAGTGAGCACGAGTAACTGATCAGGAGATGAGCGTGAGGCTATTCCACGTATTATGTATATGTACTATATTTCGTGTGTTGAGAGAGTGGAGCAGTATTGGCATGTTGACGCTGAACGGAGGATTGAATTGGGTTGTTTAATTAATTAATAATGTTAAGTAATTAAAATTTAATATGTAACTTTTTGATAAAAATTTAAAATTAATAACTTGTGCTAATAAGATCTGTTTGTGATGTAGATTAAAATACAAATGATCAATTTATTTGAAACTTACATTTCAGATAATCCTCTCAGATACTCCATTTTTGCTGGGTTGTCACGGAGGGACCCTCCCTAGCGTTTATGTTAGGAATGAAGCATCATTGCTGAAAAGAAAAGGGTAAAAAAAAAAAGTCAATAATTGATAAGCTATAAAACAACTGATCAAATATTCGACCTTTGAGAAGAGATAGGCCCAACCCCAATTGGCATCATCATGGTACGGCCTTCAAGCCATCAGAAAAAGGGTGTAATCCCGATTCCAGTGATGCAAGAGGAATCATAAAACAGCACGTGAAGGGGAGTAAAAAATAAGCCAAAGTTTATTTGTTTGTTAATGCTGCAAAGCCGAGAATCATGTGACCAACATTTAATCATGCAGAGATGTCAGGCGCTTGCCAGATAGTTTCTCTTTGCTGCTTCTTTCTTTCTGACTTGTAGCTGTTAACAAATTAATAATTAACCCACTTCCTGCTCTACTATAGAAATCATCTGCTATTCGTTGGGTACAAGCTACGTAATGGCTAAACTTCGTACATAAAGCATCTATGGTCCATGCATATACCAACTTAGGAAGAAACTCATCCAACAATGTTCATTTTGGAAAACAAGATTAGAAAATGTAAAGCGAAAAATTAATTGGTTTCGTAGGAATTGAATTTCAAACTTGGCTTGTATTATAGCCTAATTATTTACTTGGCTTGTATTATAGCAAAAAATTAATTGGTTTTGTAGAAAATATAAAGCAAAAAATTATTTACCTATCCCATAAAAACCATTTCATCATCGAGTGAGAGCCATGCTTACTTGGCTTGTATTATGGTCTAATTATTTGCATTATTCACCTAAATGAGAATTTATAAATCAACTAAGCATATAAACATGTCAAAATTTTACGCCGAGGGGCATCATTTACTAAATTTCCCCGGGCATCATAAGTCCCAAGGTCGGCCCTGGTTATAACGCAAAATTTTGATTGAATATGGGTGGCTCCTTCAGTGTCATCATAATTTCTCATTTAAGAGTGGAATATTTGAAACCATGGACATGACAAATGTTAATTATTCAAATATATATGGACAATTATAATTATAATAAATTTCATTTTAAGAGATAAAAAAGTTTCATGGATTTTGACACAAATAGGAAAAAGTAAAAAAAATAAAATAAAATTGTACTAAAAAGTTAGCCACCAACAAATTTGAATTGAAAACACTATAAAACACTAAATCTTAATGGCCCTTCATTATAAAACACACATTATATAAAGTCTGCAATTTTTATTTGTACATCAACAATTACCAAAAATACACGGTTATTTTACTAAAAGATCTATGATTAAGTTACCCTTTTCTTTAATTGCATTTTTTTTCTTTTTCTTATAACTCATATAATTAAAATATTACAATCAATAGTATTTGCCTAAACTTGTAGAATTTTACAAAGTTAAAGAAAATTAAGATATTAATTAAGATGACTTCCACAATTAACAACTCTAATTCAAATATGTTCAAAAAATTATTCCCAATATCAAAGCGGATTTTGGTAAAACTATGAATTAAAAAAAATCGAATAATTTGTAATTTTAGTACCAAAATTTAAAGTTTATTTTTCGAATTTTAAGTAAATTTGTTGCAACGAATTCCTAGTTTTATATAATTTAATTCCAAGGTTTAAAATGGTAAGATGATGTTGATTTAATAAATGGTAATATTTGTAAAAATGATGGCTTGTATAACAAATGGTAATATTTGTAAAAATGATGGCTTGTGTAAATAAATTTTTGATATATGTTAGGTTATTATATTTTTTATGTATGTAAAGAGATTATGCGTGTATGATTAGAATTAACCTAAAAACTTTTATCTCTGTTAATTTGAAAAAATATATCACCTTTCATGAGTCAAAAAAGGTTTCAAATTATCCTCCTTGAAATTTCATCATTTACTTTATTTTTGTTCTATTATGACATAGTTGTAGTCAATGGATAATAATATTTTCAACACACATCGAAAATCTGGAAGAGACGAGGGTACCTTATGTTTTATTAAATATAAAAGAACATACGTGACCATCTGAATCCTTGTTTCTCATTCAGAATCATCCTTTTTTTCTCAGTTAAAAGGAAAATTTTAACATATTCCTAACAATTATTTACCAATTCGAACTCACACATAAATTTCTAGCATACTTTAAAAACAACAACAATATGACCTTGAAAAAGTTAACGAGGAAGGGAATACGTGTATGAATGAACTAAAGATAAATAATTCCATGCAAAAGCTTATGCCTGAAATAAACTTGGGCAAGAATGCTAATGAACTTGTCAGAGAAACAACATTTATCAACCAGATGCTTAAAGGCAATATGCAACTTAAGACGAGGTTCCTTAATAAATCTAAACATGTTGCCATGTCTCCTGACTTTGTTTCTATAGCTTCTCTTTCTAATCGAATCTCTCCCAAGGCTAATGCTAGCACATTGACCTCCTCTGTGAAAAAGGATAGTAAGAAGAAGCAAGTTCACCTATGTGCGCATATTCAGCCTCCTACCGCATACAAGGCGCCACATATCTTCCTAACACTGACAGTGCCTTGCCTCTTGCAGCGCTCAAGCAGAGCAGTGCTCCTTTCACGAGAAGTAAGAAATTTGAGCTTCTTAATGGGCTCACAATCGACAATGACTGACTTCTGGTAGGAATCTAGCGAGCTCTTCTTTGAGTTCTTGGGAGTCTGTCTATTATCATGTAATGTAATTCCAGTTTGGGTATGTAATGTGTGATCATGTAATCTGACTATGTAATGGTCCTTCCCTACGTGGAAGTGAGTCTCCTTTTTTGTTTCATCGTAGATATACTTGTTGTATATCTCCATCTCTCATGTATTATTATTTAAATATAATAAAAATGTTACAGAGCACTTTAAAAACCGTTCGACCTTGCCAAAAAAAAACAATATGACTGTTAACATGCCTTTTTACAAGGTCTTTACGCTTTGGACTTGGATATTTGGAGTAATCGACTATCTAGGAGGATAGCCAGAAGAGATGGTCGTATAGTTCTAGAATCAAGTATGGATCATAATATAGAGCTATGAATACCTGAAATTACCTTACAGAAGCTTCAGAATTGAATGAACATGGATATACAAGAGGTTGATATTCAGATCGATACAACTTTGATGATCCATATCCAATCAGTTTAACTCCACAAAGAAGGGTCGGTACCACTCCCTATTGTACCTCAATTAAGTGCACATATAGCAAAAGGGATCGACTAGACTTTGAGGCATGGGGTTAACATGAAACATTTCGAATTAACATGGTTTATAATGCATATAGTAAACATGGAATTGGATACATAGATCAACTTAAAGGAATAAGCATGGATTTTGGTGGATTAGATCAATCCACTGAAATTCCTATGGACACGGATCAATACCAATCCGATCTTTGTGTTGGTACCTATCCCAAGCATGGATCATGGGCTATCCGACCCATGTTTTACTGACTTGGTCGTTCCCACTACCCCGGTTTCTCTTAGGGATATCATGCTGATTCAAGCCAAGCTGCAACTATAAATAGAAGGGAATGCCACTTAAAAATGACCTTTTGGAACTTTCTATGCAAAAGCACTACCAAATCAATTACTCACCCTCTTCTTTCTGCATTCTTGTACTCAACTAAAAAATGTATTATAACCAAACAGTATATATAATGGATTACCTCACAGTGGGCATAGGAAAGTTACCGAACCACTATAAGTTCACGTGTTCTTATGCTATTTTTGGAATTTCTATGGATTATTATGTGTTTTCTGTGATTCGGATTCTCTATGGTGTTAGTGACTGCATTTGTCGTCAACATTTCTAGCGCGCTAGTTGAGGGACAACTTTGATTAAATTTTGGATTTCTAAGGATTAGTAATGGTTAGAGAGAAGAAGATGGACACTCAAGCTGAAGGAATTGGAATATAAGGAAGTCAAGAGTCTTCCTCAGGAGGAAACCCATTCGTCAATCTTACTAGTGAGGAGATGGGAGGAGTGATTAAGCAACTGGAATCGAGGCAAGATCATCAAAAGCATTTTCCAAGGAGGTAAGAGGAAATGATGTTTAATTTTCTCTCTCACTTTGGACAAATTGGAAGACCATGAGGTCAGGAAGGAGATGATGTAATCGAACCCAATTGAGCAGTAATGACTGGATTAGATTCGAGAGGAAATTCCCCTTTAAATACTTCAGATAGATACTGACGCAATTCAGATAGGGGGAACCCTCGGGACATACTAGGGTGGCTTTGATAAGTAGAGGTTGTATATATGTAAATATGTATATAGTATTGTGTTGATGTAAATTCACTATCGGCATCAAGCTGGTAACAAACAGCTTGATGCTGACACCGAAACCAAGATGTGATGAAGTCAAGAAGTCGATACTAAGAAGACGACACCAAGAGGTCAATACCAAGAAGATGACACCAAAGCCAAGATGTTGATATCGAGAAGATGACACCAAAGCCAAAATGTCGATACTGAGAAGACAAAACCAAAGCGAAGATGTTGATACCAAGAGGCGATACCAAGAAGTGATAAAAATGACACCAGGATGTGGTACCGAAAAGTAAAAGTGGCATAGTTGCAATATTGTTTTCCTTTTTCATTTCGTGCATGTTTGTTAGCCAATGTATATATATTCGTGTGCTACTGATGTTTAAATAATGAGAAAAGGTTTTATCTCATCTTATTCATGCAATTTCTTCATCTTTTATAACATGGAAATAGAGCGTAGATCCCGATTTGTTCTTCATATCTACTTTGTTAAAATTTGATTCGTGAATCAAACTACTTTGATTGGAGTAATATTATTCGATTGTAGTTGTGAAGTATTGATTGAGATAATCATCTTACAGAAGATCCACTAGAAGCAGATCCATCAGATAAAGAAGCAATAAGTTGGCTTTGTGATAATGCTCAATTGTTTCTTCAAATTCGAAATACAGTAGAAGGTGAGATTAATAGTTTAGTAAATCATTGCGAATTTGTGAAAGAACTTATGGATTATCTAGAATTTTTGTATTATGGAAAGAGGAACCTAAATGGAATGTATGAAATTTGTAAGTCGTTATATCGGGTTGAAAAGCAAGATCATTCTCTCATGAATTACTTTATGACATTAAAAAATATATATGAAGAGTTTACTCTATGGCTTACAATTAGTGCTAATGTTAAAGTGCAATAGAAGAAAAGGAAGCAAATGGCTATCATGAGTTTTCTGGCTGGACTTCCATCTGAGTATGAATCTGCTAAATCTCACGTTTTATCTAGATCGGATGTTACATCATTGCATGATGTGTTTTGGAGGATTCTTAGAACTGAATTCTCAAGTTCAAAATCAACTCCATCAGTTCAACACAATAGAGCTTTGATTGGTACAACTAATAAACATCAACCGTGGAAACCTAATCAGAATTCATTCAAAAGGGAGATTAGTATTCGTGGATATGAAAATCAGACGGTGAAGTTAGGTGCATATTGCAAGAAACCAGGGCACACTAAATTTGAATGTTGGAAGCTACAAAATAAACAGAAAATTGCTAGAACTCAACAAGCAGCTAATGTTGTGAAGATTCAAGATCAAGTTATCCAGAATGTTATGATTTCAGCTGAAGAATTTGCTGAGTTTACTAAATATCAGAATGGTCTCAACAAGTTAATTCAACCTATTTATACTATTACAGATAATAGTAGTTTTGTTAATCTAAGGAGAACTCTATGGGTCATTGATTTTGGTGCTACAGATAATATGGCAGGTAATCGTATTCTTTTCACGAGTTTTCAATCACAAACTCCTACTCACAATGTCACTTTAGCCGATGGTTCCTCTTCAAACATTCAAGGGTTTGGAACAACAAGTCCAACCTATTCACCTTTTCTATCAACATCTACCTTATGTATACCAAAACTTGCATTTAAGTACTCTCTGTCAGTCAAATAACACAACAATTGAATTATTCTATCTCATTCTTTCCATCTTAATGTATATTTTAGGATCTTATGACTTAGAAAATTATTCGTAGAGGGCATGAGTCAAAGGGACTGTATGTACTCGATGCTCCTTTTATAAATCAACAATCATTTGTTTGTTTAAGTACTTCTCAAGCCTTAAAGACACATTGTCGATTAGGGCATCCATCTTTACCCGATTTAAAGAAATTATGTCCACAATATAAATCATTACAGTCATTGAATTGTGAATCATGTCAATATGCTAAACATCATCGTGTAAGTTTGAATCATAGAATGAACAAAAGAGCTAATTATCCATTTGCATTAGTACACTCTGATATTTGGGAACCCGTAGCTATAATTTCTAAACCAGGATTTAAACATTTTGTTACATTTGTGGATGATTATTCACGTATGACTTGGTTGTTTCTTATGAAAAACCGATTTGAATTATATTCAATATTTTGTTCATTCTGTGCTGAAATCAAAACTCAATTCAATGCTTCTGTTAAACCTTTAAGGAGTGATAATGAAAAGGAGTATACTTCGAGTTTATTTCAAACTTACATGAGTCAGAATGGAATGCTACATGAAACATCTTGTGTTGACGCAACATCTCAAAATGGAGTTACTGAAAGAACGAACAAACATTTGCTTGAAACTGTAGTGTTTAATAGATCTAATCAGCACACAAAGTTTGACGATTTAACAAATTAAATCCTAGATCTTAGCAATAAAGGTAAATCGAATTAACTAGGTTACGAATTCATACCTGACTTGTCGAATCGAAGATTATCTGATCCATCTCGAAATCAAAACTGTTGAAGCATCGAATCTGAGCAAAACAGAAGTGCCTTGCCACTACAAGTATCCACACGAATGTCCTCTTCGTCATCGTCGTACGAATTGATTGAGAAGAAAAGGAAATGAGGTGCTAGCCGCCATTTTGCTTAGGGTTTTCAGATTGGAAAAATGAATAGTCGAGGTTGGTTTTTTCACGTGTATTTTTGTGTAACAAGGATATACGGTATACCCTTTATTTTATAAACGTGAACACCTAAAATTAGGAACCGACTATTATACCATTTCCAATAATAGATAAAATATCAACCAATTGATATTTTGCTTACCCGTCTAAATGGTTTCCTTTTTCGTAACGTTCTGAGTGTGTGACCTATAGGTTATTACAATGTTGGCAATGATTTTAAATCGTATTTAAAATCATAAACAGTGGCTGCTACCCAAGTTATAATAAGATGATCGATTCGATACAACCTTTCTGTGACCAGTGTATTAACGTAATATAATCCTTTAACCGATATATCCAAGATTAAACTCAAGGCATGGATCGTATCATCCTCTTTATAATTTAATCTGTTTTCTTGATCGATGAGTAGACTGTTTAAAACAAATCTATATTTGAGCACGGCCATGCATTTCACAGTCTCACTCAATCAAGAGGCCCATGGATATCACTACAAATACATCAGAAGGTTAAATTCCATCTAGATCATTCATAATTTTCATTCGATTCGAGATGTATCCAATAATCACCCTTATCATTACTCAGTTACGAATAACTTTAAATGATATCAAGACACAAATATCCTCGAATAAAATTATAATGATTTCAGGTCTGAGGACCATTACATCACTGTCACTATGAGAATAACTTATGATACTTTTAATTTTATTCCATGTAGTTATCTCACGGTGGGTTAGCCCAATACGTTATTCTCCAATACGTATTTATGTCTTGACATTAATATCAGTTATATTAATGATCAATGAGATGTGATCATCTGTCAATCAACATACTAGTCTCAACGCTTTATTGTTGTCCTATATAAACAATAAAACTCGACTAGGGACATTTAAGAATTATAATACTTAATAATTATATAATCTCAAATTCAAGTCACTTACTTGAATTATATAATTCCGTATTATTATTCTAAGGACTTCTATTATGTTAATATTTATATTACGCAGTAAATGTAACACAACAGAATATTTTATTCCAAATAAAACAACAACATTATTAATCACATCAAATGGATTGCCTCTAGGGCATTAACTCTAACAATATCCCACTTGCACTAGAGTCAATCATTCAAGTATCATATACTCATGAAACTAGTGTGACTATTAAACTTCTGCTGCGACAGAGTTTAATTCAGTAGGTCTACAACTTTATAACTTTTGTAACTCTGTAGATATGTTCATTTTCTCTGTGAACAACTTCACATAAGAGTTATATTTCTTAAATATATGTTTGTATCGATATTGAGTTTAACGTTTTAGGCCTGAGCAATAGCCACATTATTATTGCAATGTAGATCATTCGATCAACAATAAATTAAGTTAAATCATGAACTTCTTGATCCAAACATTTTCTTTCTTAGAATCAGTATCTATTTCTTGTTTTAAAACTAACATTATTTATAATAATCATTGTGTTATCGAATAACATTAGAATTATTGTTTTGCTCCCACTTAATTTCTTGTCTATACAAGATTCAATGATATTTTGTGGTTTTCTAGACATTTCGGATTTTATTTTATTCCCATCGATATCTTAGAGACTAGCTCTCCTTTAATGGATATCAATTCGAGCAATAAACAACTTTATTCTCAGAAGATTTATAGAAATAATATCCATTTTCTTCTTTTGGATATTCCACAAAATAGTTATCTGATTTGGGTCTGATCTTATCAGGGAAAGGACGTTTAACAAACGCCTTACATTCCAAATCTTCGCATTGGACAGACTAGGGCATTTCCTAGTCCATATCTTATACGGCGTCTTCAAACTTGTTTTAGTAGGATTGAATGCAATTGTTCTAAATTTAATTTGTTGGAAGATCTATATGACTTATCATTGGTCGTATCTTATCTTATAAGGTATGATTTCTCCTTTTAGACACACCATTTCAATATGTTGTTCTAGATGAAGTCAGTCGTGAAACAATTCCACACTCATTTAGATAGTCACTAAATTATTGGCTTAAATATTTTCTTTCGATTTGTTCGAAAGATATTTCCTTTCTATTAATATCTGTTTCTAACTTCACTTTGAATTCTTTGAACTCTTCAAAGAATTTTGATATGTATTTCATAAAATACATATATCTGTATCTACTAATATCATCAGTAAATATAATGAAGTAATAAAATCTGCCTCTAGCTTATGTATTCATTGCTTCATATACATCATTATGTAGGAGACCCAATACTGATCACTCGTTCACTGTGTGAAGTGAAGAGTGACTCAGTTATTTTGCCTAATAAACAAAATTTTCATTCTTCATATGATTCAATAATCAAATGATCCCAAAATTCCATCATTATGGAGTTTTGATATATTATCTTGTTTATATATATAGGCTAACTAGTAATGCTAAAAGTATATTGGATTTAAATCACTAAATTTAATCCGTTCATTGTTAATGTCAAGTACATTATAATTAAGGATCTATAAAGATCATTAACTATCTTTGAAATTCCATACGATATTTCATTTAAATAAAATGAATAACAATTGTTCCTTTTATTATAAATGAAATTCAAACTTGTCAAACAAGATCTATTATAACAATTATCTTAATTGGAATTCCATAATAACAATTATTTTGTTTACTTAATTAAGCCAGCATAATCAATAAAATCAACTTCCTATGGATAATCCAGCAACACTTGCTTCATTTCCAATCGTAAGTCCACTTGTCATTTTATCAGATTTCTACTTATTCTGCTATCAACATACATTTATGTGATTTATATCTAGTATTTAGTACTAGAAATTTATAAGTAGATTTATATTATATTCAGTTGAAGTCACACTTTAACTTTTCATTTAGATCCTCTATTTTGTTGGAACAATTATTTTAATTTGTTTGAGGACAATCTTCAAATTTCAATGTTAGTCAAGAAATTTGATTTAATTAAATTTATCCTTCTTAAGGAATAATTTAAATTATCGGAGTTATCTGTTATTTAATATCTACTGTAGATAATAAATGTTAACTGATTCTATTATATATAAATACAAAATTTTGACAATCAAACTTTATATTTATATTAATATAAAATTTAAACTAAAATACGCTCCCACTCAAATTAACATCCCTTTATTTATATAAATATATCAGTATATATATATATATATATATATATATATATATATATTGGTGTTCCAAGATCCATATCTAGTCATGCTTTGACCAAGCTTTGGCTACGCCCCAAAACACAACCTTTTAGGTAGACATCTTATATCAATTATATCACATATATAACTCTTGGATTGCATGTTGAACGTTTTCGTTCGGTATTATTCGTTTGCTCAATTATAGAATAATTCACGCTGTTGTCTCTTAGCCATAATCTTATTATGCAGCTTAGTTAAGTCAGACCCAATAATACAGTCGAAGCACCACAATTACTCCTACCGCATATAACCAACACAAAAGGTGCACAATGTGACGGCCCGCCCCGCACCAGTCGACATTTCACTGAAATGCGCTGTACTTATGTCCAACCAGCACGGAACGGTCGCCAAAAGAAAGGAAAAGGAAAGGGATTTGAAGAATTGAATTAACATAGAACCTGTAACATATCTCACAGCGCATGGAATAAAATATAATAATAATAATAATAATAATATACTTGACATAAACATGCGAGACAGTGCATAAGCTGAAAACTAAATCAGAACCATTATAGCAGTGGAAATCCAAAATACAGCTTATTACAACTTAAAAATACTGTCTCTAAAGCAAAAAGGAAAGGTACACTACTAATGCCCAAAGTAGTGACTAGCTGCGACACAGGGAGAATATCTATATATCATACGTAGAAGCCTCCTGCTCGCCTCCGGATCAGCTACTCGTGCATACTACATAACCTGTCTCTAGTCTACTCGTGTGAGCACCCAGAGTAATAAGAGGAGACACAAAACTCTGGGTCAGACATAAAGCCTGGTATGAGCGATAAGCATCTAAACAGAATAATAACAGGTATACTGAACCATACCTGAACCTGGACCTGCAACCAAAGAGTTAGCACTACATACTGTATAATACTCTAAGGTGCCTCAAAACAAGTGGTGTAAAGATACAGGGGTGGGGGTGTGCATGTCATAATGATAGCAAACAAATCAATCATAGCAACCATCCTCACATCTCTCACTCAGTGCGTAAAGCATACGATGTCCACCACTGTCAATCACTAGACCCATTGAAGTAGTGACGGAGTTCGACTTGTACAACTACTGCTACTACCAAGCTTACCACATGGAATCATGACCAAACCTTTTCAATGATCCCACTTCATTGGTCTATAGCTACTTTTAGTCGTACCTAGGTCACTACATACTATGACCCTGAATCCGTTCACGTACTTCCCATACATAGTGATCCAAAGATATAGACATCGACAACTCCTTAGCACACGTCCCGCAGCAAAGCCCAATCATGAAGTGAACTCATTGGTTCCCATCTGGATCTTGAGCTCTAACTTCCATTCGGACTACCTTTGCATCTCGGGTTTTGGTCGTCATCTCCATCCGGATCGGTCTTCCTTTCTTCACTTCACTTTGCTTCAGGTCGTGGTCTTCCTTCAGGTTCGGATCGTGCTCATCTGCATATGGTTCGGATCGTGATATGGAGCACGAGTGGATCGGTTTCCTTCATTGCTGGTCGGTCGCATTTCGCTCCTCCCCTGGTCGGTCTGAAACCTCCTCTGGTCGCATTTCACCCATCCTGGTCGGTCTGAAGTTCCTACGGGGTCGGTCGGTCAGAAACCCCCCTGGTCGGTCCAAACTCGGTCGTTCGAAACTCCCTTGGTCGTTCCAGACTTGGTCGGTCTGAAACCTGGTCAGTCGTTTTGTTTTCCCCCGGTCGGTATTTCATCATCGTATGGGGACGGTCGAACATTGCATAGTGGTCAGTCTTACCCAGTCTGGTCGGTCTCCCTAGTCCATCGCCACGGATCGGTTCGTGGGACATGGGGGCGATCCGATCCGGTCCTGTACATTTTCCTGCAACTTCTTTCAGCGACTGTTTACGCCACCCGACGGCGTTTTTGACCAATCTAACTATTCTAATCAATTGAAAAGCAAACCATACAGTCATAGCAACATGTAGAAACATCCACAAACAGCAAAACATAAATCATAGCATGTGAAATAGATCAAACATACCCAAAAACCATATTTTTCCCTTAAGCATGTTCAAGCAAACTTAATGATAGAATTAACAAAATTTAACCGAATTAGCCAATTTTCCTAACAGAGGTCTAAAATAATATTTTAGAATTTATAAATATTTTTCCAGATTTTTAACATGCATAAATTCACTAATTTCCACTGATCACCCCTTAATCCCCTAAATTCCGGGATTAACAAAATTAGTTGAAATTAACCCAAATTCATATCAGAGGCATAAAATGATGTTTTAGAATTTTAGGAATTTTTCTAGATTTTTCTGAGTTATAATTTCGCTAATCTGGGCTAATTACCCTAATTAGCCGTAATTAGTGTAAAACAAAGCAAATCACTCACCTTTGGCACAATTAAACTTTCAGAACTGAAACTCCTCTGATATAGATCCAATCTCTATGTATTCCAGCAACTCTCTCTCTGATTTGGTGCTAATCCCCTTTGGTTTGATGTAATTTTGCTTAATCTTTGATTAGAAAGTGATTAGAGGTGATTTAGAGTGAAATTAGAAGGTGGAGGCCATGGCTATACTTGAAGGAATGTCTTAGGCGGCTGGAAAATGAAGTAAAAACCGAAATCCTAACCCTAGCAGCCCTTAAATACCACTAAACCTGAAATCCTCCTTTGGGCCTAGCTGCTAATTACCCGGTTAAGCGCAATTAGCTGAAAATAACCCTTTAAATCTTAATTCAGCCATATCTCTCAAACGGTAAGTCCGTTTGGCTAATGTAACCACTCTACGGAAAGAGAAACCATCATTCGAATCCAATGGAAGTGGTTTTAGGTCAAAACTCCTTTCCAATCAAAAGTTATGGCCAAAACGGTACCAACTAGGGGCAAAACGGTCATTTAAAAATCGGCAAAAATTGTGAACATGGGAAATGACCCCACTAGTCGTTTCCCAAAGTTACATTGTAACACCCCGAATTTTAGTTAATACTAAAATTCACTAATTATAGGATAAATAATCTCAGATGTGGGAATTGGGGGTAACGGGCTGCGTCATTGCGTTCGTCTCGGAAAAATACGCGAAATAGAGTCCGAGTTTTCGAAAATCGGAGTCCGTATGACCCAGTTATGGCCCAAGGAAGTTTGCAGAAAATTAGAGCTAAAAACAGATTTAGGAATTCAAATTTAAATTTAAAAATCAGATTTGGAATGGGCCAGGCGGGGTCAGGCGGGTAGTTTCCCGCCCAACCCATGTCGACAGGGCTGTCGACAGGCCTGTCGACAGGGGTGTCGACATGCCTGTCGACTTGCCTGTCGACAGGGTGGCGCCGTTCTGTGAACCTGGGTGCACCAGCTTGCACCAGTTTGGGTTTCAGGCTGGCTAGGAGGGCTGGTTCTAGAGATTTCCTAAATCTAAGGGTTCTAATCTAATCTAGGGTTAATCTAAGGGCCTAAAACACTCACCTAATCCTATAAATAAGACCCCAACCCTACCCTAATTCATTCATAATTAAGTCTAGTAACTAAACTATGGCAAAATGAAATTTGAGCATGGCCTCCACTAGTTCATAAAGAAAGTTGCAAGCTAATCCCTCTCTAATCAATCTCTAATCATCATTATCTTCATAGTTTGCAACTAATTCTACTTCATAAGGTTGCTAATCTTAAGTTTGGTGAGTTTCTATCACTTTAACATCATTTGTTAAAGTAAGTAGATTGGGTGTAATGAGACTTATGGTCTTAAATGCGGATTAGTGAGTTTGAATCATGTATAATGATATATTACTCTATGTTGTTCTATGTTTATGCATATTTGATAAGTTGGTTTATGCATGTTTAACAAGTTGAAAGTGATATGCAAGTTAAGTGTATGTTTAAATGCAAGTTGAAAGTGATATGCAAGTTAAGTGTATGTTTAAATGCAAGTTGAAAGTGATATGCAAGTTATGCATGCTTATGCAAGTGTATGGATGCTTATGTAAGTCATATATATGTTTAAATGCAAGATTTATGTGATATGCAAGTTATGCATGCTTATGCGAGTATATGAATACTTATGCAAGATATGTATATGCTTAAATGACATGATATGCAAGTTATGCAAGTATGTGAATGCTTATGCAAGTTATGTGTATGCTTAAATGCATGTTTAACATGTTATGCAAGATTGAGAATGCCTATATGCAAGTTTAACATAAGATATGTGTATGATAATATGCAAGCTCATATGCAACATGTTATGCAAATCATGTGTATGATAATATGCAAGTTTGGGTTGTATGTAGTTAGGTTAATATATGCTCATATATGCAAGTTGACATCCTCTTAACCCATGACAAAGTTGTATGTTAAACCCATGATATTTGTGATGATCTTCCCCTTATTATGTCATGTAACGAGAACGATTTACGTGGGGAACGATGGGGTTGGTAATATGTTAATAAATGAATGTTTGGGTATGATTAAGCATACCATAAAAAAATAAATTACCATAAGAGGGAATTTACCTATTGAGTTAGGTCTACCCCATGGGAATTTACCTATTAAGTTAGGTCTACCCATGTTATGGAAAATTTGATATTAATTAGGGATAATTAATATGGGGGTGATTAATTAGGTGTAATTAATCAACTAAGACACGAGGTTGGACTCATTTGTAGTGTAAAACTGCCCGGACCCGACCGGCTTAACCAGTTGCTACAAATGTCAGCCCAATGTGAGAGGTCTTAGCCATAAATTAAATACGTGATTAAGGTAAAGACACGAGGTTAGACTCTGTTATGACGTAAGACTGCCCGGATTCTACCGTCTTAACCAGGCGGTCGTAACAGCCAGTCTAATGTGGGAGGTCTTTACGGGAGATCACGGTCTTAATTAATTAAGAAACACTTAACCATAATAGCATGTAGTGGGACATGAGGGGTTAAGTGGGTGCCTTAGGTGGCATGAGGAAATTTGGTGGTTGCCTTGGGTGGCATGTGGAATCTAGTGGGTTGCCTTGGGTGGCAATAGAAAATACGATTAGAATACTTAACCAAGTGGAAACATGTAATTAAACATGATTAAAGGGTTAAGTGGGATACACTAGATATTTGACAAGCTTAAGTGGGTAGCTTGTGGGGGCCCATTTCAACCAATATCCCAAAACGTATCTTTGTGGGCTCGACCCATGTCGAGTGACGGGACACGCATATTGGGCTTGATTATAAGAGGCCAAAACGGGTTAGCGGTGGCAACGCAAGTCCAACGGGTTTCATATGCGTGTGTGGGCCCGGGCTGGTAGATAAGCCGTTGTTGCATCGTGTAGATATAAAGCCGTGCACCGTTAGTATTGGGTAGCCACTTTAGGGGAGTGATACACCCCACTGTGGGACCAGCACGGGTATCTACGGTAGGGAGCCGATCGATGGGGAGTAGTGGGTACACCTAATGAAGATAGGGGCAGACGGCACCTATGTAGGGGTACACGAAACTACTGGGTAAGAATTACTGGGTACACCTAGTGGAGATAGGGGCAGACGGCACCTATGTAGTGGGCTAGGGGTACATGAAACTACTGGGGAAATTTTCTAAGTCCTTGGAAGGGATCAACCTTTAAGTAGGAATGACTGGTGTGGTGCAGTTAGTAATTATCCTTGGGTGGGTAGATGCGTCCTGACGGTTATCTTAGTTTATCCTAAGTCTACCAAGCTGCTTAGTGTAGCCATTCATCCCCAGATATTACCGTAGGTCAAGTTTATATCTTCTCTGGTTACTTTAATGATTGTATTGTTAAAGTTATAGGACTCACTCAGACTTATGTCTGACCCCGTTGTTTTTATCTTTTTCCCAACCCTCAGGTCCTACGGTGGATCCTAGCAGTAGTAGAGCTTGATCGGATTGCTGTTCCAGTCTTTAGGAGCTTGGGTAGATGTAAAGCTCCAGTTATCCAGTTATCTTTTCTTTTGTCATGGCTATTGTATGAGAGAGTGGGATTATGTACTTCTTTATTTTGATGGATATTGTACTTGACTTTTATCGTAATTTTATGATGTAACCAGACATGTTTATTTCCGCTGTTATGAGATGATGTTTTAAAATTTCAAGTACTATTTATATCTGTCTTGGTGAAATTTTTCTGTTCTATATTCACTAAATACTCCACCGATGCTATGGCATTCCCTTTGTGAGTGACCCTAGCGGGCGTGGGGTGTTACACGTGGTATCAGAGCAAGGTTACCGGAACAGATAAAATTTTTAGAAAACTATTTTTCTAAAAACATTTTTGGAAAAGATATTTTCAAAAACATGTCTTTTAAGAGAAAAGTTTTTGAAAGAAAAGCATAATCCCCAATAGCCATATCTATATCCTTCGAATTCTCCGTTTTGAATCCTTCCTTTTTCGTTTCAGCATGGCCGAGAATCTTAATCTTCCAGAGGGTGTGACGGTACCAGTATGGTATAGGAGATTGATGGAGGCTAGGGCCACCACTGCGGGTCCAGCAAATATTCCTCCACCAACCGTAGCACCCGATCTTCCTCCTCCCCCTCCTCCTCGCATGGATACTTTTGCTAAGACTTGCAAGGAATTTAAAGCTATGGGAGGGAAACCTTTTCAAGGATCTGAAACCTTTGTGGAGGCTAGAGATTGGCTTAAAGAGGTGGAAGAGTTGATAGATATCTTTGAGATGGAAGAAGGGAAGAAAGTCAAGTTGGCTGCTTGGTTAATGAAGGGAGAGGCCTCATTCTGGTGGGAAGTTACTAATGGAGAACGCCCCGTTGATTCTTGGGCGGATTTTAGGCAAAGATTTGTGGCAAAGTTTCTCTCAAGGGCGGAGGAAAACTTGTATATGGAAAGATTCTTGACTCTGAAGCAAGGAAATCTTTCGGTGAAGGAATATGTTAACAAGTTTAATCAATTGGCAAGGTTTGGCCTAGACATGGTGAATACACCAGAGAAGAAAGCTTTGAGGTTCGTGAAAGGCTTGAATGAACCTATGCATGGGTTGGCTATGACTCACATCCCTATGGGGGCCACCTTTGAGAAGCTAGTTGACATGGCACTCATGTATGAGGAAGAGAAGGGTCCCAATGCTAATAAGGCACCCGAGAAGAAGGGAGATCAAAAGAGACCTCAACAACAGCAAAGCAATGGTGGGAAAGGCAACGGTGGAAAGAATAAGAAGAAGAGGTGTTTCAATTGTGGGACACCTGGCCACCTAAGCAAGGATTGTCGCAAGAAGAAGAAGACCGGTTGCTTCCACTGTGGCGAAGCAGGGCACTTAGTGAAGGATTGCCCTAAGAAGGGGCAAAGGACGGGATCTACCTCAGGAGGACAGGTGCAAGCTCTTATGGCACCGAGTCAGGCTAGGGGGCAAGTACAGGCTCTCGCGGTTCCACCGATTCAGGAGAGAGGTAGAACTATTTCCGTTGAAAGTCTGGTTTTTCTATTTGACCATCCTGTCTGCACATTGTTTGATTCAGGCGCATCGCATTCGTTTATTTCATCATCATTAGTTGAGTTACTGCACCTAGACACCAGTCTGGTAGATGATCCCTTGGTTGTTTCAAATCCAATTGGGGGCTCCACTTATTTGTCCATGATATGTTTGGGTTTGAAGATTTCTATACTTAGCATTGAGTTTAGATGTGATGCTTTTGTATTGGGCTTCACGGGCTATGGGTTGATTTTGGGCATGGACTGGTTATCCAGTAATGGTGCCGTTCTTGATTGCGAAAGGAGAGTTGTTAGGCTGATGACCCGCTTGGGTAACACTCTCGAGATTTCTTGTAATCCCATGGACTCTGTTATGCTAAGTTATCTTGAATCGCTTGACGCTTCGGTCGAGAGTTTGCAATCTATGAGAGTGGTCCGGGAATATCCGGATGTGTTTGAGGAGGTGAAGGGCTTACCTCCGAAGCGGGAGATTGACTTCCGAATATATTTGGTGGATAATGCTAAACCGGTATCTTTACCAGTGCGCCACATGGCCCCTCGTAAGAGGAGGGAACTCCATAAGCAAGTAGGGGAGTTTCTTGAGAAGGGGTTCATAAGACGGAGCATATCGGAGTGGGGTGCTCCAGTAGTATTTGCTACGAAGGCGGATGGGTCCCTCAGACTTTGTGTAGACTATAGAGAACTCAACAAGCTCACAAAGAAGAATAGACACCCATTGCCGAGGATAGATGATCTTTTCGATCAGTTAGTTGGCGCTTCAGTATTTTCTCAGTTGGACTTGGCCACGGGGTTTCATCAGTTGACGGTGGCTGAGGATAGCATAGACAAGACTGCCTTTAGAACTCCGGATGGTTTCTATGAGTGGCTGGTGATGCCATTTGGGTTGACGAACGCCCCTGCATACTTTGTTGATTTGATGAGTAGGGTGTTCAGGGAGTTCCTTAATAAATTCGTGGTGGTCTTTGTGGATGATATCTTAGTGTTTTCTAAGAGTGAAGAAGAGCATGCCCTACATCTTGGGGAAGTGTTGAAGACTCTTCGAGCACATAGCCTTAAGGCAAAATTCTCTAAATGTCACTTCTGGAGGAAGGAAGTACGGTTCTTGGGGCACGTGGTCTCCAAGGAAGGGATAGCTGTGGATCCCGCGAAGGTAGTATCAATTCAGGATTGGAAGGTTCCGAAGAATGCTACCGAAGTAAGAAGTTTCTTGGGGTTGGCGGGTTATTATAGGAAGTTTATTAAAGACTTCGCGAAGATATCAGCCCCATTAACCCGCTTAACAAAGAAGAATCTTGTTTTCACATGGGACGTAGATTGTGATGATGCGTTCCGACGGTTAAAGAGAGCTTTAACCACCACTCCAGTTTTAGTGTTGCCAGATGGGAGCAAGCCATTTGTTGTCTATACCGATGCCTGTGGGACAGGACTTGGCGCAGTCTTAATGCAAGAGGGAAGGGTAATAGCCTATGGTGGAAGGCAGTTGAGGGCACATGAGAAAAATTACCCTACCCATGATCTAGAGCTGGCCGCTATTGTTTTTGCGCTTAAGATTTGGCGCCATTATCTTCTGGGTGAGAGATTCGAGTTGTTCACTGACCATAAATCTTTGAAGTACTTGTTCTCTCAGAAGGATCTAAACTTAAGACAGCAAAGATGGATGGAGTTTTTAGCATCCTATGACTTCGAGATATCGTATACCCCTGGCAAGGGTAACGTGGTGGCGGACGCCTTGAGCAGGAAGAGGTTGTCCTTGAGTCCATTATTCGTGGAACGACAAAGCTTGGAATTTATCTCGATGTTTGATTTCAGACCCTCCGTTGACTATGTACCCGGTTTGCTAGCTTCTTTGGAAGTTAGGCCTACTCTCTTGGGGCGGATTGGAGAAGCACAGAGGGATGACCCACAGTTGGTTGAGTTGGTAGAGAAGCTCATAAGGGGGGAGTCGTCCAGCCATTTGAGTAGGTACACCCTAGACGATAGGGGGTGCTTGCGAAGAGACGGTAGACTTTGCGTACCGCAAGACGAGGGTTTGAGGAAGGCTATTCTTGATGACGCACACCGTTCTAGGATGACCATTCATCCCGGTGGGGACAAGATGTACCAAGACATGAAGAGGGTTTTCTTCTGGGCCGGTATGAAGAAAGATGTGGCAGAGTATGTAGCTCGATGTTTGGTGTGCCAGCAAGTGAAGGCGGAGCAAAGGAAACCAGGTGGGTTGCTTCACCCATTGGAGGTTCCGCAATGGAAGTGGGATAGCGTCTCGATGGATTTTATTGACGGGTTACCCAGGTCGAGAAAGGGTAATTCAGGAATTTGGGTGGTGGTAGACAGACTTACTAAGAGCGCTCATTTCATACCTGTGAAGAGCAAGAGGACTGCTCCATGGCTAGCTTCAGTATATCTTCGAGAGATAGTTCAATTACATGGGGTACCCTCTAGCATAGTGAGTGATCGAGATCCTATCTTCACTAGCGAGTTCTGGAGAAGTTTGCAAGAAGCAGTGGGGACTCAATTGTGTCTGAGCACTGCATATCATCCTCAGACAGACGGCCAGACTGAGAGGGTGAATCGTGTTCTAGAAGACCTTTTGAGGCTTTGTATCTTAGATTTTGGAGGTACATGGGAAGAGCATCTTCCATTGGTGGAGTTCGCATATAACAACAGCTTTCAGTCCAGTATTGGTATGGCTCCTTTCGAAGCTCTCTATGGAAGGCCTTGTCGATCACCTACATGTTGGTGGGAATCTACAGATAAGATCTTGCTTGGGCCTGATATGATTAGGGAGACTTCTGAGAAGATTGACTTGATTCGAAGAAGGATGAAAGCGGCGCAGGATAGGCAAAAATCTTATGCGGACAAGAGAAGGACGGATCTTGAGTTTGAGGTTGGAGATATGGTTTTTGTTAAGGTATCTCCGTTGAGAAATGTTGTTCGCTTCGGATCCGTTGGGAAGTTAGCACCAAGGTTTGTTGGGCCGTTTCCTATCAAGGAAAGGATTGGACGGATGGCATATAGGGTGGAGTTGCCCGACAGACTCAGTGGTGTTCATGATGTATTCCATGTGTCCCATTTGAGGAAGTGCTTACATGAGACCGCAGAGGTGGTAGAGCCGAGCTTGCTTAGAGATATGGAGGTAGAGCGTGATGCGACGATTCGACGAGCTCCTACTCGCATCCTTGGGTCAGAGACTAGGAAATTGAGGAATCGAGAAGTTCATCTAGTCAAAGTGCAATGGGGAGAAGATGAGAGCAACGCGACTTGGGAGACGGAAGCGAAGATGCGTTCATTGTACCCATTTCTTTTTGAGGGTATGTCTTTACTTTCTCCTTTATCGCTTGTCTAGTACTTATCTTATCGTTAGTATGTCCTCTCGTTAGTACCTTTGACCTTTGGATAGGGTAAACCTATGGTTGAAACATGTGTTTGAGACATGTTATGGTTGATAGATGCAAGTGGATGCAAGTGTTTGCTAGTGGTTGCTCGTGGATGCATATACACACACTCTAGGCACTAGATCGGCTCAGTCACTTCATATTGCATATTGCATAAAATTGTGTGTAGGAAAATATATTTATGGATGTATAATGGTTGTGTTATCACATGGATGATGCATTTTGGTGAATGATTGTGCACTCATGTATATATTGTATGTGTCGATAGGGGTTTCTCGCATACATAATGGATGCATGGCACTATCATGGTTTGCATATGTTCATACATTAGATAGGGAACATATACACACACTTTTTGCATATGCTCATACATCATTAGAAACTGTTTAAGGACAATGGATGCCTGTGGTTGATGATTTGAGTAGATGGTTGTTTGGATGGTAGGATATGCATTCTCCTTAGCCTAGAGATTTCGGGGACGAAATCCTTTAAGGAGGGGAGAATGTAACACCCCGAATTTTAGTTAATACTAAAATTCACTAATTATAGGATAAATAATCTCAGATGTGGGAATTGGGGGTAACGAGCTGCGTCATTGTGTTCGTCTCGGAAAAATACGCGAAATAGAGTCCGAGTTTTCGAAAATCGGAGTCCGTATGACCCAGTTATGGCCCAAGGAAGTTTGCAGAAAATTAGAGCTAAAAACAGATTTAGGAATTCAAATTTAAATTTAAAAATCAGATTTGGAATGGGCCAGGCGGGGTCAGGCGGGTAGTTTCCCGCCCAACCCATGTCGACAGGGCTGTCGACAGGCCTGTCGACAGGGGTGTCGACATGCCTGTCGACTTGCCTGTCGACAAGGTGGCGCCGTTCTGTGAACCTGGGTGCACCAGCTTGCACCAGTTTGGGTTTCAGGCTGGCTAGGAGGGCTGGTTCTAGAGATTTCCTAAATCTAAGGGTTCTAATCTAATCTAGGGTTAATCTAAGGGCCTAAAACACTCACCTAATCCTATAAATAAGACCCCAACCCTACCCTAATTCATTCATAATTAAGTCTAGTAACTAAACTATGGCAAAATGAAATTTGAGCATGGCCTCCACTAGTTCATAAAGAAAGTTGCAAGCTAATCCCTCTCTAATCAATCTCTAATCATCATTATCTTCATAGTTTGCAACTAATTCTACTTCATAAGGTTGCTAATCTTAAGTTTGGTGAGTTTCTATCACTTTAACATCATTTGTTAAAGTAAGTAGATTGGGTGTAATGAGACTTATGGTCTTAAATGCGGATTAGTGAGTTTGAATCATGTATAATGATATATTACTCTATGTTGTTCTATGTTTATGCATATTTGATAAGTTGGTTTATGCATGTTTAACAAGTTGAAAGTGATATGCAAGTTAAGTGTATGTTTAAATGCAAGTTGAAAGTGATATGCAAGTTAAGTGTATGTTTAAATGCAAGTTAAAAGTGATATGCAAGTTATGCATGCTTATGCAAGTGTATGGATGCTTATGTAAGTCATATATATGTTTAAATGCAAGATTTATGTGATATGCAAGTTATGCATGCTTATGCGAGTATATGAATACTTATGCAAGATATGTATATGCTTAAATGACATGATATGCAAGTTATGCAAGTATGTGAATGCTTATGCAAGTTATGTGTATGCTTAAATGCATGTTTAACATGTTATGCAAGATTGAGAATGCCTATATGCAAGTTTAACATAAGATATGTGTATGATAATATGCAAGCTCATATGCAACATGTTATGCAAATCATGTGTATGATAATATGCAAGTTTGGGTTGTATGTAGTTGGGTTAATATATGCTCATATATGCAAGTTGACATCCTCTTAACCCATGACAAAGTTGTATGTTAAACCCATGATATTTGTGATGATCTTCCCCTTATTATGTCATGTAACGAGAACGATTTACGTGGGGAACGATGGGGTTGGTAATATGTTAATAAATGAATGTTTGGGTATGATTAAGCATACCATAAAAAAATAAATTACCATAAGAGGGAATTTACCTATTGAGTTAGGTCTACCCCATGGGAATTTACCTATTAAGTTAGGTCTACCCATGTTATGGAAAATTTGATATTAATTAGGGATAATTAATATGGGGGTGATTAATTAGGTGTAATTAATCAACTAAGACACGAGGTTGGACTCATTTGTAGTGTAAAACTGCCCGGACCCGACCGGCTTAACCAGTTGCTACAAATGTCAGCCCAATGTGAGAGATCTTAGCCATAAATTAAATACGTGATTAAGGTAAAGACACGAGGTTAGACTCTGTTATGACGTAAGACTGCCCGGATTCTACCGGCTTAACCAGGCGGTCGTAACAGCCAGTCTAATGTGGGAGGTCTTTACGGGAGATCACGGTCTTAATTAATTAAGAAACACTTAACCATAATAGCATGTAGTGGGACATGAGGGGTTAAGTGGGTGCCTTGGGTGGCATGAGGAAATTTGGTGGTTGCCTTGGGTGGCATGTGGAATCTAGTGGGTTGCCTTGGGTGGCAATAGAAAATACTATTAGAATACTTAACCAAGTGGAAACATGTAATTAAACATGATTAAAGGGTTAAGTGGGATACACTAGATATTTGACAAGCTTAAGTGGGTAGCTTGTGGGGGCCCATTTCAACCAATATCCCAAAACGTATCTTTGTGGGCTCGACCCATGTCGAGTGACGGGACACGCATATTGGGCTTGATTATAAGAGGCCAAAACGGGTTAGCGGTGGCAACGCAAGTCCAACGGGTTTCATATGCGTGTGTGGGCCCGGGCTGGTAGATAAGCCGTTGTTGCATCGTGTAGATATAAAGCCGTGCACCGTTAGTATTGGGTAGCCACTTTAGGGGAGTGATACACCCCACTGTGGGACCAGCACGGGTATCTACGGTAGGGAGCCGATCGATGGGGAGTAGTGGGTACACCTAATGAAGATAGGGGCAGACGGCACCTATGTAGGGGTACACGAAACTACTGGGTAAGAATTACTGGGTACACCTAGTGGAGATAGGGGCAGACGGCACCTATGTAGTGGGCTAGGGGTACATGAAACTACTGGGGAAATTTTCTAAGTCCTTGGAAGGGATCAACCTTTAAGTAGGAATGACTGGTGTGGTGCAGTTAGTAATTATCCTTGGGTGGGTAGATGCGTCCTGACGGTTATCTTAGTTTATCCTAAGTCTACCAAGCTGCTTAGTGTAGCCATTCATCCCCAGATATTACCGTAGGTCAAGTTTATATCTTCTCTGGTTACTTTAATGATTGTATTGTTAAAGTTATAGGACTCACTCAGACTTATGTCTGACCCCGTTGTTTTTATCTTTTTCCCAACCCTCAGGTCCTACGGTGGATCCTAGCAGTAGTAGAGCTTGATCGGATTGCTGTTCCAGTCTTTAGGAGCTTGGGTAGATGTAAAGCTCCAGTTATCCAGTTATCTTTTCTTTTGTCATGGCTATTGTATGAGAGAGTGGGATTATGTACTTCTTTATTTTGATGGATATTGTACTTGACTTTTATCGTAATTTTATGATGTAACCAGACATGTTTATTTCCGCTGTTATGAGATGATGTTTTAAAATTTCAAGTACTATTTATATCTGTCTTGGTGAAATTTTTCTGTTCTATATTCACTAAATACTCCACCGATGCTATGGCATTCCCTTTGTGAGTGACCCTAGCAGGCGTGGGGTGTTACATACATGACCATACGACTTCGTATCAAAGAGAAATAAATATTCTACGATCTTCCGATGCGTAGAATGCGGGTCGTTACACTCTCCCCCCCTTAAGAAATTTCGTCCCCGAAATTCCTTAACCCAAAACATACAAAGGATCCCGCATGCCTATCAATCATTTACAAACAATAAAGCATACAAAACAAACAAAGCAAGCCTATCCTAGCATGCGGAATAACTAAATCGAAACCAAAACCTTACCAAGCAAAGAGTTCTGGATACGTCTTCCTAGTACTCTCCTCTGTTTCCCAAGTACAGCCATTCTCATTCTCTCCCCACTGAAGCTTTACTAGTTTCACCGCTTTCCTTCGAAGTAGCTTCATATCGTACTCGACAATACGCATCGGCTTGCGGTTCCCTACCTCCTCAGGTCCTACTTCGGCATCGTCCAACTGACCAAGTGAAATAGTCATATCGGGGTCGTGCACAAACTTCCTTAACGAGGAGACATGGAATACATTGTGAACTCCTGCCATCTTGTCTGGTAACTCTACCTTATATGCCAAATTTCCAACTTGCTCAATAACCGGGAATGGACCAACAAATCTTAGTGCCAACTTTCCTCTTTTACCAAAACGAATCACACTCTTCAACGGAGAAATCTTGACGAGTACCATGTCACCCACGGAGAACTTAAATCTCTTCGTCTCTTATCAGTATAACTCCTCTACCTATCTTGAGTGGTCTTCTAATACTCGATTCACCCTATCTGTTTGACCGTCGATACCCACCTCCCTCCTAGAGATGATTTCCAATAGGTTAGGATCGTTCCTCTGACTGGAACCAGTCCACTCAATCAAAATCGATCTAATCGTCAAGCTTACTAGCGTTTCTGAATCCAATTCGCTCTTAGGTCTAAAATCATATTCCGTGATATACTCTAGTTGCTTCCAACCTAGAAACATAACCCTTAGACTGACATGTCTCCAACTCAATGCACTCGATGAAAAATCGCCACAACTATTTATCTCTCACGTAAACCATCCTTGTCGGACTCGACATTCCCAAAGCACAAGCCCCAAAGGCCTAAACCAATATCAGACAAGCACCCAAGGAATATCTCCTCCGAATTCAGAAAATCTACGTGATATGATACTAGCAAAACAACCAAACAAAAGCTTGATTCTTCTTTGTCAACTGAGTCAACGGTGCTGCTATCTTGGAAAAATCTTGGATGAACTTACGATAATGTCCAGCTAATCCCAAGAAACTTCTTTCGTCTGTTACATTCTTGGGCGTAAACCAATCTTTCGTCGTAGCCACTTTTGAAGGATCAACGGCAATACCATTCTCTGAAACGACATGGCCCAAGAACCTCGCTTCTCTTCCCTAGAAGTGACACTTAGAAAACTTCGCCTTCAGTTGGTGTTTTCTTAACACCTCCATCACTATCTCCAAGTGTTCCTTGTGTTCTTCTTCTGTCCTCGAGTAAACCAAGATATCGTCCACGAACACAAGAACAAACTTATTCAACTAATCTCTGAATACTCTATTCATAGGATCCACAAAATATGCTAGTGCATTGGTCAGCCTTAATGGCATGACCAACCACTCATAAAATCCAGACGGCGTTTGAAAGGCCGTTCTATCTATACTCTCAGCTTCCACTCTAAGCTGATGAAAACCTGTCGCGAGATCTAACTGAGAAAATACTCTCGCGCCACTCAACTAATCAAACAAATCATCTATCCGCGGTAGTGGATACTTGTTCTTCCTCGTTACTTTATTCAACTCGCGGTAGTCTACACACAAACGAAGGGAACCATCCGCCCTGGTAGCAAACACAACTGGTGCTCCCCATTCAGAAACACTCCTTCTGATAAATTCCTTCTTCAAAAGATCGCTGACTTGCACCTCGAGCTCTCGCTGCTCCCTTGGTGCCATATGACGAAGTGGCATCACTATAGGCCTGGCATCTTTTACCAAATCAATACGGAACTCAATCTCTCGGTGTGGTGGAAGTCCGGTCACTTCTTCGAAAACATCCGGATACTGGCCAACCACGGGCAAACCTGACAACTCACTATGCGGAATGTCAAGGGAGTTTAGAAAACTAGCCAATACCCCCTCACTGGGTAGACCACCAAACTCTATCCTCCGCCCATCATCCGCTCTAGCTGTCACCAAAAAGCCCTCACAGTCTACCACCACCCCGTATCTTTGGAGCCAATCTACTCCCAAAATAATGCCAAACCCAGTAAAGCCCAAAACAAAGCAATCACAAACAAACATGCATCCATGACTCGATAAGACCACATTACGACAAATCATGCTAAGGCTAGTCGAACCACCAATCGGGTTCGTCACTACTAAAGGTCTATCGACAATCTCGGGCTCCAATCCCAACCTATCTACCAGGTCACTAGATATGAAAGAACTGGAAGCTCCGGTATCAAACAAAACTCTAACAGGAACATCATAAACAGAAAGCATGCCTTGAATGACGACATTCTTTCCCTTCTCCGCCGCTGTTGGGGCATTTGACGAAGAAGGAATAGCATTAAGAGCATATGCTTTCACCATTTGCTTTTCTTTAGGAGGCTGTGGACACTTGTCCTTGTGATGTCCCATTTGGCCACAGTTGAAGCACTTCCTATCCGTTGGCTTGGCCCGACAATCACTAGCATAATGGCCCTTCTTACCACAGCTAAAGCACTCGCCATCTTTCTTATTTTTCTTTTTCTGACCATCCTTAACCTGGTCTTGTTTCCTCTTGCTCTGAGAATTCTTCTTGCCTTCACCACCTGCTTGCGGTTTTGGCTCCTCTGTAGATGCAATAGCAACCTCAGTCTTCGACTTAGGGAAAAGGCTCTCAGACCTTAATGCTTTTCTTACAATAGACTCAAACGTCTCGTCGATATGGTTTACAAGTCTTTCCCCTAAGTACCCATCCAAGCCAATTATAAACTTCTTGTTCTTCTTCTCGACTGTATCGATAAGGGACAATCCATATTTCGATAAAGTGTTGAATTCAGCAATATACTCCGAGACTGCCCTGCCATTTTGCTTAAGCTCTAAGAACCTCCTGAACAATTCTGATCTATGGGAAGCTGGAATGAATTTTTCGCTGAAACGAGTCATAAAATGATTCCAAGTAACTTGATTCCCTGGAGTAGCTGCCTTAATAGCGTTCCACCAATTCATAGCTCGTCCTTGCAATTGACGGGATGCTAGCATTCTCTTCATCTCATCCTCGATTCCCAAATCTTCAAAGATGCGCTCACAACTATCAAGCCAATCTTGAACTTCTGTGACCGACTCCGTTCCGTGGAACGGCTTCCCACCAAGACTAGTATAATCCTTGTTAAGCTTGGCGAAATCGGCCCTAGGCGCCTGCACCGCTGCACCACCACCATTTCCACCATTGGGAGTTGCCCTCTGTACATCTATAAGCATCTCTCTCATGAGGTCAGTAAACATCGTCCTCATGTCAGTAGCATTCCCATTATTGGCTCCCCTACCAGCACCTCTAGTATATCGGCTCATCGTCAATCTGAAAAAGGAAACGATTAACGACTCCATAGTGGTGCTAGTGCAGTACGACTTCATCCTTATACTAGTAGTATATATATAGCTTTCTGGAAACCAAAATAATCACAAATACGCGCTCTCATATACGTGTACTATCTCTCCCTAGTGTCTTTCCCTAGGTGAACTACGCAACCTAGAGCTCTGATACCAAGTATGACGGCCCGCCCCGCACCAGTCGACATTTCACTGAAATGCGCTGTACTTATGTCCAACCAGCACGGAACGGTCGCCAAAAGAAAGGAAAAGGAAAGGGATTTGAAGAATTGAATTAGCACAGAACCTGTAACATATCTCACAGCGCATGGAATAAAATATAATAATAATAATATACTTGACATAAACATGCGAGACAGTGCATAAGCTGAAAACTAAATCAGAACCATTATAGCAGCGGAAATCCAAAATACAGCTTATTACAACTTAAAAATACTATCTCTAAAGCAAAAAGGAAAGGTACACTACTAATGCCCAAAGTAGTGACCAGCTGCGACACAGGGAGAATATCTATATATCATACGTAGAAGCCTCCTGCTCGTCTCCGGATCAGCTACTCGTGCATACCACCTAACCTGTCTCTAGTCTGCTCGTGTGAGCACCCAGAGTAATAAGAGGAGACATAAAACTCTGGGTCAGACATAAAGCCTGGTATGAGCGATAAGCATCTAAACAGAATAATAACAGGTATACTAAACCATACCTGAACCTGGACCTGCAACCAAAGAGTTAGCACTACATACTGTATAATACTCTAAGGTGCCTCAAAACAAGTGGTGTAAAGATACGGGGGTGGGGATGTGCATGTCATAATGATAGCAAACAAATCAATCATAGCAACCATCCTCACATCTCTCACTCAGTGCGTAAAGCATACGATGTCCACCACTGTCAATCACTAGACCCATTGAAGTAGTGACGGAGTTCGACTTGTACAACTACTGCTACTACCAAGCTTACCACATGGAATCATGACCAAACCTTTTCAATGATCCCACTTCATTGGTCTATAGCTACTTTTAGTCGTACCTAGGTCACTACATACTGTGACCCTGAATCCGTTCACGTACTTCCCATACATAGTGATCCAAAGATACAGACATCGACAACTCCTTAGCACACGTCCCGCAGCAAAGCCCAATCATAAAGTGAACTCATTGGTTCCCATCTGGATCTTGAGCTCTAACTTCCATTCGGACTACCTTTGCATCTCGGGTTTTGGTCGTCATCTCCATCCGGATCGGTCTTCCTTTCTTCACTTCACTTTGCTTCAGGTCGTGGTCTTCCTTCAGGTTCGGATCGTGCTCATCTGCATATGGTTCGGATCGTGATATGGAGCACGAGTGGATCGGTTTCCTTCATTGCTGGTCGGTCGCATTTCGCTCCTCCCCTGGTCGGTCTGAAACCTCCTCTGGTCGCATTTCATCCATCCTGGTCGGTCTGAAGTTCCTACGGGGTCGGTCGGTCAGAAACCCCCCTGGTCGGTCCAAACTCGGTCGTTCGAAACTCCCTTGGTCGTTCCAGACTTGGTCGGTCTGAAACCTGGTCAGTCGTTTTGTTTTCCCCCGGTCGGTATTTCATCATCGTATGGGGACGGTCGAACATCGCATAGTGGTCTCCCTAGTCTGGTCGGTCTCCCTAGTCCATCGCCACGGATCGGTTCGTGGGACATGGGGGCGATCCGATCCGGTCTTGTACATTTTCCTGCAACTTCTTTCAGTGACTGTTTACGCCACCCGACGGCGTTTTTGACCAATCTAACTATTCTAATCAATTGCAAAGCAAACCATACAGTCATAGCAACATGTAGAAACATCCACAAACAGCAAAACATAAATCATAGCATGTGAAATAGATCAAACATACCCAAAAACCATATTTTTCCCTTAAGCATGTTCAAGCAAACTTAATGATAGAATTAACAAAATTTAACCGAATTAGCCAATTTTCCTAACAGAGGTCTAAAATAATATTTTAGAATTTATAAATATTTTTCCAGATTTTTAACATGCATAAATTCGCTAATTTCCACTAATCACCCCTTAATCCCTCAAATTCCGGGATTAACAAAATTAGTTGAAATAACCCAAATTCATATCAGAGGCATAAAATGATGTTTTAGAATTTTAGGAATTTTTCTAGATTTTTCTGAGTTATAATTTCGCTAATCTTGGCTAATTACCCTAATTAGCCTTAATTAGTGTAAAACAAAGCAAATCACTCACCTTTGGCACAATTAAACTTTCAGAACTGAAACTCCTCTGATATAGATCCAATCTCTACGTATTCCAGCAACTCTCTCTGATTTGGTGCTAATCCCCTTTGGTTTGATGTAGTTTTGCTTAATCTTTGATTAGAAAGTGATTAGAGGTGATTTAGAGTGAAATTAGAAGGTGGAGGCCATGGCTATACTTGAAGGAATGTCTTAGGCGGCTGGAAAATGAAGTAAAAACCGAAATCCTAACCCTAGCAGCCCTTAAATACCACTAAACCCGAAATCCTCCTTTGGGCCTAGCTGCTAATTACCCGGTTAAGCCCAATTAGCTGAAAATAACCCTTTAAATCTTAATTCAGCCATATCTCTCAAACGGTAAGTCCGTTTGGCTAATGTAACCACTCTACGGAAAGAGAAACCATCATTCGAATCCAATGGAAGTGGTTTCAGGTCAAAACTCCTTTTCAATCAAAAGTTATGGCCAAAACAATACCAATTAGGGGCAAAACGGTCATTTAAAAATCGGCAAAAATTGTGAACATGGGAAATGACCCCACTAGTCGTTTCCCAAAGTTACATGACCATACGACTTCGTATCAAAGAGAAATAAATATTCTACGATCTTCCGATGCGTAGAATGCGGGTCGTTACACACAACGCTTTGGCGTTACTTACATCATAGTGAGATTGGACAGTGATGGGTGTACTATTGGAAGACTTCACCATGACTTAATATAACAAAATTTGCTTTAAAGAGAATTTATAATTCGTAATGAAATCAATATTATAGTTATTTACATATATCAAATATATGTATTTTATATTCATAATATAAATTCAATGTTATCTCTATAGAAAACATATATATATATATATATATATATATATATTACGAACATATCATTACTTTAATTAACACAACATTTGCATTGCTAAGTTATAGGTATTACACTCACATACTTTAAGTCCACATATAATATCGGAACATATACATACAATCCGGTAGGCCCAATATAAAAGGATTAACCATCACGTTATTATATATAAACAAACAACACCCTACATGAGACCATTATATCAACATATATATATATATATATATATATATATATATATATATATTGTGCCTACTTCAAATACTTTTGAGAGATGCAACTACATGACCATATCAATATGGACATATATATTTATGTAAACTATTGCAGTAAGTATAATAACATGAGGAAGGTGATTACACATACTTGCAATTATTCCTAAAAGTAAAACAGTTCCTCCATTAGCACATCCAACATACAATACATATCAGTGATGATTATATGCATTCATGCATAACAATTACATATTCTTATTACATTTGACATATAAATTTCTATCTATACATATCTATGTATATATAAATTTCATTCAGGCAGCGCCTGTAATTAATGAGCTGAGCTTTTGTTCCTCCTTTCTCGTCTGAAACAATTTCAGATTTTCTGGTGCCCCCTGTTAAAACAGTTTTAACAAACAGGGTTTAGAGTTAACAAAATTACATCAAATGTAAATATTATGTATTAATGCAGCAATAACTCATACACATCAAATGTATATTTGTTATATATATTGTGATTTACACACATATGCTGCATTGTGTGTGTATATATATATATATATATATATATATATATATATATATATATCAAATGTATTTCCTTCATAATAGAATATCCATCATGTGTATCCAGATCATATAGTATATCAGTATATACTACACAAACATTTTAGCATGTTCATTAACATGCAATCTGCAAACTTCTGAACTAACCTGTATATCATTATATACAGCCCAGATCAGAATTGATGAATAACATACTTATGGCAATTTTCAAGAATTCATTCATTCTTATATATATATGCAAATGAAACACCATAACATTTATTCTATTTGCAAATTAGATGGTCATACAAGTTGAAGAAACATGTATGATTGTATTTAGATCTGATAACTGGTATAGGAATAGGGACATGATCCCCGACACAAGTGTTTAAACTGCCCAGTTATGAAACATTTTTCAACTGGTCAGATCTAAGTCACTGATTACATCTAACCAGCAGATATGTAATAAGAACTGGAATTCTAATATACATAACTGAATTAATATCGTATACTAATTCAGATTCAGTACCATGAAACAAAACAAATTTTGACTATCATGAAACAATTTCGATTTTGAATCATATATCATTTATATTCCAGATCCCAATTACTTCAGTATGCACAATACACTCTAAATTATAACCATGGTAATAATTTTGCTAGTTTAAGCAAACAATGTATAATTAAGGTCAAATGAGTATCAATTGTGTATTCTAATGTCAAACATTAGTTGTACAGGTATTATTGATAATAACTAGTACCTAATTATTATCTATTATACACAGCAGCATTATTTGGAATTATAGGGATTTGAATAACACATATAGCACCAACATATTCGTATATATGTGTACTAATCTTATCTGTAAAGATTTTAACTGACGTTTCAGTATCACATTTTATAAAAAATGTTAGTACCTCAGTTATTCAAGGGTACATACCAAACATATACTAAATATAACAATATGTTTGTCCATACAGAAGTACAGTTAAAATTAGCAAATAGGCTTCCAGGCACAGATGATCAAATCATCTTATTTGCTAAAGAAGAAAATATTTATTAAATTATGTTATCATTCATATATTAACTATTAATATATGGAAGCATGCTTATGCTGAAGATCATTCAAGTATGATGCAGGTCAGAATAAAATAAAATGAATGATTTTAGTATCTTGATACTTAAACTTAAACAGGGGAAACCTTAAACTGAAATAAACAGGATTTTGTTCCTTGTTATTTTGTAATCATAGTCTAATATGTATTTATCGTCATAAACATATAAACATTAGATTTTAGCCCAAATGTAATTTTACATTGCAGGTCTACAACATATGTTAGGTACTCATGTAAAACACATCAGTTATGTATTTGACATAGTTGTCGAATCAAGATACTGTTGTCAAACTGCCACATACATTATCATTATAATATGGGTGGTAAAGGAATTTGGACTTAAGAATGAGCTTTAAGCACAAATGAAATCATAAGCAAATAAAACAGATTCATTTTACATATAACAAAATAAAATGAAACTTTCTGATTTTTATATATTGTCTTATAGAACTAGTTGTTTAAATCTGAACATTTAATTGTGATCACTCAGAGATGAATACATTAAATCAGATTTCCAGAGTTCAGATTATCAATGTTACAGATAAAACTGGAACACTTTAGGATCAATGTCATATATTAATTCACTATTCAAAACAGATTTTAACCTCAATGAAACAATTTCATAATTATAAATGAATTTATTCTAAATTCTAATACCAGGGCATACAAGATTAAAACCAGGATTAAGATTATAAATATATATCATAATATTTGTGTGGTGACCTGAAATTATCATTTATTCATGATCAATATCATGATGATTCAAAAGCAAAATGTAATCGAACTGTGAATCTTTTATTCAATCAATTTCATCAACAATCAATATTGTTGCCCTGTGTTTAAAACATGACTGGTTTAAATATAACTATTGTGATTCAAACATTTAAATCAACAGAAGTTAAAACTGATTAATTAGTTCTACCTAACAATTAAATTTGTCAAGTCAGAATTTAATATAACATTTCAATTACATATATAACAATGTATATACTCTATATATAACAACAGTATCCAAAACAGTTTTGGATGTGTATATATATATTAACACAAATCGTATTTGCTTGAATATACATATATATACATATGGAATTTAAAATTATCTCAGTATTAAATAAGAAACTTTCAGGACAATCAAACAAATTTTGATTAAACTTCCAGATATAACAGATCAAATCTAAAATTTGTCTTGACAAATTTCTATATGAATGGTTTCTCCAAATCAAAATTAATCAAAGGATTTCTTACTGATTCATTAATCAGTGTAATCAGTTTTAATCGAAAGAAGAAAATTAATCATAAGATCTGGACATATAAAATTGTTAATCACACACTTTGATTATAACTTTAGTACTGTTTATACGTATAAATAGATCAATACACTATAATAGATAAATCAATGTATTCAGACTTCAATGGTTTAAAACCCAGTAATGTTCAATTAGAATCAATATCAGATATTAATTCTTATTTAGATGATTCGTTTTATTTCAGAGACAAAACCACATAAATCCCTAATTAATCAATCCTGACTTAAAACCCCAAATTTCAATGTCCAATATGGTCGAATAATCAGGAAAACAAACAAATCAAACCTAAAATTAAATTCAAAGCAATAATTATTGCATAACCTAGGCTTTGATACCACTGTAGGGTTTAATAGATCTAATCAGCACCCAAAGTTTGACGATTTAACAAATTAAATCCTAGATCTTAGCAATAAAGGTAAATAGAATTAACTAGGTTACGAATTCATACCTGACTTGTCGAATCGAAGATTATCTGATCCATCTCGAAATCAAAACTATTGAAGCATCGAATCTGAGCAAAACAGAAGTGCCTTGCCACTACAAGTATCCACACGAACGTCCTCTTCGTCATCGTCGTACGAATTGATTGAGAAGAAAAGGAAATGAGGTGCTAGCCTCCATTTTGCTTAGGGTTTTCAGATTGGAAAAATGAATAGTCGAGGTTGGTTTTTTCACGTGTATTTTTGTGTAACAAGGATATACGGTATACCCTTTATTTTATAAACGTGAACACCTAAAATTAGGAACCGACTATTATACCATTTCCAATAATAGAAAAAAATATCAACCAATTGATATTTTGCTTACCCATCTAAATGGTTTCCTTTTTCATAACGTTCTGAGTGTGTGACCCTATAGGTTATTACAACGTTGGCAATGATTTTAAATCGTATTTAAAATCATAAACAGTGATTGGTATCTAGCAATACATCGCTGCTACCCAAGTTATAATAAGATGATCGATTCGATACAACCTTTCTGTGACCAGTGTATCAACGTAATATAATCCTTTAACTGATATATCCAAGATTAAACTCAAGGCATGGATCGTATCATACTCTTTATAATTTAATCTGTTTTTCTTGATCGATGAGTAGACTGTTTAAAACAAATCTATAATTGAGCACGGCTATGCATTTCACAGTCTCACTCAATCAAGAGGCCCTTGGATATCACTACAAATACATCGTAGGGTTAAATTCCATCTAGATCATTCATAATTTTCATTTGATTCGAGATGTATCCAATAATCACCCTTATCATTACTCAGTTACGAATAACTTTAAATGATATCAAAACACAAATATCCTCGAATAAAATTATAATGATTTCAGGTCTGAGGACCATTACATCACTGTCACTATGAGAATAACTTATGATACTTTTAATTTTATTCCATGTAGTTATCTCACGGTGGGTCAGCCCAATACGTTATTCTCCAATACGTATTTATGTCTTGACATTAATATCAGTTATATTAATGATCAATGAGATGTGATCATCTGTCAATCAACACACTAGTCTCAACGCTTTATTGTTGTCCTATATAAACAATAAAACACGACTAGGGACATTTAAGAATTATAATACTTAATAATTATATAATCTCAAATTCAAGTCACTTACTTGAATTATATAATTCCGTATTATTATTCTAAGGACTTCTATTATGTTAATATTTATATTACGCAGTAAATGTAACACAACAGAATATTTTATTCCAAATAAAACAACAACGTTATTAATCACATCAAATGGATTGCCTCTAGGGCATAAACTCTAACAGAAACAATACGGTCATTGTTATTTTATACGAATGTGCCTTAAAATTTCTGGGTTGATGTTATTTCCACAACATGTTTTTTAATTAATCGTATGCCTTTAGCTGTTCTTAATGGTGATATAAAATAATCAATTCTCTTTCCAAACAAATCTCTATATCCTATTAAGCCAAAAACATTTGGGTGTACATGTTTTGTTCCAGATGTCAGACCATCAATTTCTAAACTTGATCCAAAATCTGTCAAGTGTATATTCCTTGGTTATTCTCGTTTACAAAAAGAATACTAGTGTTTTTGTCCCTCTCTAAATAAATATCTTATATCTATTGATGTCACTTTTATTGAAGAAACACCATTCTTTCAGTCAGCATCTAGCTTACCTTATCAAAGTTAGGAAAGTCAAGGGGAGAATGATGATTTTCTTGTATATGAAATATCACAGTCTGTACAAGAAGAGAACAATATCAATGATTCTTTTGAAATTGGTTTATCACCTTCTCGTGATTCATCTCCATCTATATCTGATATTATCCCTCCACTTGAAAATGAACATGTTTCGACATTTTGTCCTGAAATTGATCTTCCCATTGCTCTACGAAAGGGAAAACGTCAATGCACATATCATATTTCCTCATTTGTCTCTTATAAACATTTATCCTCATCAACTCATTCACTTATCACTTCTCTTGAATTTTTTTCTATACCTAAAACTATTGAGGAAGCATTATCAAATCCTAGATGGCAAACTGCTATGGTTGAGGAAATGAACGCTCTTGAATATAATGAAACATGGAGTTTAGTTCAGTATAAGAGACTATTAGGTGTAAGTGGGTATTCAGTGTAAAAGCAAACTCTAATGGTTCAATTGCTAGATTGAAGGCATGCTTAGTTGCAAAAGGATATGCACAAATTTATGGAGTGGATTATTCTGAAACCTTTTGCCCAATGGCAAAGTAAACTTCTATTCAGATGTTTATTCCATTAGTAACAATATATAACTGGAAACTACATCAACTTGGTATAAAGAAGCAATTCTTCATGGTGATTTAGAGGAAGAAGTTTACATGGATCAGCCCCCTAGATTCATTGCACAAGGGAAGAGTGGTCTGGTGTGCAAGTTGAAGAAGACACTGTATGGATTAAAACAGAGTCCTAAAGCTTGGTTTTGAAAGTTCAGTAATGCAAAGGAAATATTTGAAATGGTGAAAAATAGATGTGATCATTCGGTGTTATATAAGAATATTTAATCTGGTATAATTTTGCTCATTGTTTATGTCGATGATATTGTGATAACCGACAATGATGAACTAGGTATTCCATCCCTCAAAGCCTTTATTTACAAATAGTTTCATACTAAATATTTAGGAGACTTGAAGTGTTTCCTAGGTGTGGAAATTACGAGAGATAATGGTAGTATTGTTATGTCTCAATGAAAGTATGTTCTTGATTTGCGGGAAGATACTAGAATGCTAGATGCTAAACCTAGCACTATTCCTATTCCATTAAACTGTAACATTGTAGAAAATGATGAGTTGTTCAAAGATCTAGAGAAATATAGGATATTGGTAGGAAAATTAAACTATCTAACTATTACATGACCTGACATTTCTTTTGCTATTAGTGTTGTAAGTCAATTTATGTCATCTCCTATTGTGTATCATTGGGGCATACTGAAACATATTTTGAGTATATTAAGGGAACTATTGGCCAAGGAATTGAGTACAAGAATCATGGACATGCAAGAGTTGAATGTTTCTGTGATGCTGATTGGGTAGGAACAAAGATGGATAGGAAATCCATTTCTGGGATTTGTGCATTTCTAGGAGAAATTTGATTTCATGGAAAATCAAGAAACAAAATATTGTTTCAAGATCGATTGTTGAATCTGAACATAGAGCTATGGCTAAGGCAATCTGTGAAGTGATGTGGTTGGACCATCTTATGTGTGATGTTGGGATAAATATTGTTAAATGAATAACTCTCTATTGTGACAATCAGGTTGCGATGCATATTGCTTCTAATCCACAAAAAATACTAATTTGTTAGTAAAATACTAATATGTGAGAAAATGATTATATAAGAATAATATAATAAAAAAATTAATGTTTGAGAAAAGTAGGCATAATCTTTTATTGAAAAAGTAGTCTATTTTCTAAAAATAAATAGGGTGAAGCATATAGGAAATAAATGTGTAACAACCCTGGATTTTAGAACCAATTTAAAATTTATTTTTAATTGATTTTACTGGAAATTATATATTTTAAACGATTTATTTTGAAAATAAACAACTTAGAATTTATTTAAAACGAGTATTGAACGTATAAATTTATAAAACGAACTCGTAACGTCACGACAGTTCGATAAATTTGGTTTTGAACTTCAAATGGATATACAGAATTCGATATAAGTCGGATTTCTGTAAAACAAGAAATGTTAGGATCTATTTAATTATATCTTTCCAATGAATGTGAAATATTTACATTTCATATATAGATTGTAAGTTATGACCAATTCAAAATTTAAAATAGTCGCTATGGAATTTATTAGTATTTTAATATTAAATAAGCTTAAAAATAGCCATTTTGCAAACGACCTCCATTTTCGATGAAACCAATTTTGTTGGTGATCCAATCATTCATTTATTTTTATGCAGTCATCCGCACATCTGGTAGTATATTTGAAACACCCCACCTCCGTTAGGGTCACTCTCAAAGGGAATGCCCTAATTTTGGTGGAGGTTTATAAGTACAAGTCACAGATATACAAGACAGATATAAGAACACATATTTGTAAACAGCGGAAGAACAACAAACTTTATTTCATAAAGTCAAATACGTGTTACAACAACATCCTTTCCAAAAACATAACATAACACTTTCATAATCTGTCTTGAGTACATTATTTAAAGAAGCATAAATAAAACACAGATAAACTGCAAAAGCCCCATAGTGGATTGTCCAAAGCCATAGTTCAAAACAGGAAAGTCCAAGCAATACATTTCTCTTCTTCAAGCTGGATGTTGAGGTTGGTCAAGCTGCTGTGTTCCCTCCCTGAGGACCTGGGGGGGGGGGGAAATGGAAGAAAGAAGACGAAAGAAAAGTAGAGTCAGACATAAAGCCTGAGTAAGTCTAGTACTATTTTGTCTATGAATAAAGAACTGGGTATGATAAGTATAAACAAGAAGTGGGCAAGCACAATAAACTTGGTCAAGTTGTCTAGGGTTGAATATACTATCGTACCCCATGTTAATCTCTGAACCCATATAAACTAGTTTCCAATTTACACCCCGTAATCAGGGTGATGTGATCCATTCAATGATGATCGGCTCCTACTCGCATAGTTACATGTGTCTTACGGCCCCCGATGTCTGTAGTTACCTATGCTGGTCCCACCATGGGGTGTATCAAGTCCCATAGTGGCAACCCGACACAACCTTAGAGTGCACAGGTATGCTACTGGTGTCCAGTGCCTTATTTTTCTGCGCCGGAGTGTGTGCACGTCCGCACTCCGTTAGAACCTACACTGCTACACCACCGCCGTCGCTTTGACCTCTTACAATCAGCCCAGTAATCGTGCCCCACCCTGCCTAGTTTCAGGGTTTCCTGATACACCTTTTAGGGTTACTGCTGAAAAGGGTCCCCCGTTACTAGGTTTTCTATCTCTAGCCAACATGCTAAGTTGGTTAAGTGTTTCCTAACCTAACCCCACCAGTCCGTTTTGTTTAGCATGTTCCATTTTGATTAAGTCTTTAGTTCACTTAATCCTATCAATCCTGACTCAGCCTTAATTGTCTTATTAAGGCCCTGACCTCTCACATTAGACAAGTATTGTTGTGGCTGCCTGTTGCCGGTTGGTTCCAGGCAGTCTTACGCCACAACTCAGTCTAACCTCGGGTCCTTATTGGGCTCCATGTTTAACCTCTCACATTGGATAGGTATTGTTGTGACTACTGGACAGCCGGGCGGTTCCGGGCAGGTTTACATCACAACTCAATCCAACCTCGGGTTAAACACATCGTATTTTCTACTTTTACATATTTTGTCTTTCTTCTTTATTTATATGTAAATATTTGCGGCCCATTATTAAGTTAATGGTGTAAAGGTTACACCAATCACGGGCCCAACCCATACTTGAATTTGGGCCCTTCTATTTTATATTTTCATTAATTAATTAATTTTAACCCAACGTTATTTTCCCTCGTTTTACACGTCCGTTCATATATATTGGGCTTAGCCTTTTAAAGCCCAATTTAGCCATGCGAAAGGGGAGGCTTATGGCGTATACACAAAGAGGGGAAGGTGAGCGCATGAACTTGCAATACGACGTTGGAAATACAAAATAGAAATTGGTGTACTTGCATAGTGGTAACATAGGTGACATGAATCAAAGCATGTGAACTTGCATAGGTTTAACTACAACATGAACCTATATTCTTATTTAGGCATAATGTCAAACATAAGCATGTCATAAGTAAAGTTAAATTTGTTCATGGCATAAACATAAACAAGTCATGTTCATAAGGTTTCTACATGTTTACAAAGGGGATACTTTGTTACTAACACAAAAGCATAGTTCAACTTAATCATGATTTAAGTCTATTCACATAACGATGGTATAAATATACTTATGCATAAATATTCCTAATCATGGTGTTTGCTTTAAACTTGCCAAAAAGGGATTTTTGAGTCTAGCCTAGCCATGTCTCACATATGTCATCATATAATTCTTTTAAACAAGATAGACTTAATCATAGATTTCAATTATGCCAAATATCATTCATAGCCTAGCCATATTCATAAGTTTGCAAAAGCATGACTTAATACATGGATTATGGTGTCAAAATTCCAACATAGTTTCATATGAACTATAACAACCAAACTTGTTTCAATTACTTGCAAAATGATTTATGCACAAAAATATACATCATGATGGCATAATAACAAAGCCCCAAACTTGCATGAATTTCAATCAACTACATACATGTAGCTTCAACATAGATTATATAATTTGCGCAATATTCCAAACGTATACTTGCATAGAACTACCGCATGTAGTTCTTTATAATGAATAACATAATTTTGCACAAATATGAATTACTTGATTATCCCAATTCAAGCATACAAATCAACACAGTTGTTTATTTATACCAAAGTAATACTCTACTTACAATGGTTGCGGCGAATTCTCTAATTAAGAGATATGATTCCTTTGTTGAATTGATTGGTTTTAGGTTGCTTGAATTGCTTTAGGCTTTAGAACTTTCTTTCTAATTCTCTCTCTAGTCGGCGGCTACTCTTAGTCGTTCCTCAGCAACATGGCGGCTATGTTCTTAATTTGAATGAATAGATTAGGGTTTAGTCTAGGGTTGTTTATATAGAGGTTAGGAATTGATTAGGACCCTTGATGTTGCTTGGATTGATCATAGCCATTCATTAGATAGAGAGACCAATCAAAACTTGCCACCTAGCCCTAGTGACAAAGCAGACCACAGAAATTCGACCAAACACAGACCTGGCCAGCCAGGTTGACTGGGCTCGACCAGGTCGACACCCCTGTCGACAGGGCTGTCGACAGCCCTGTCGACATGGGTAGCCCAGGTCGACAGCCCAGTCGACCTGGGTGGCCTTGGCGGGTGTTTATCCGCCCTGGCCCATTGGGCCCCATTTTCGAATTATTTTATTCTGTTTGAATTTTAAATTTAATTCAAAACTTCCGAAGGCCATATCTTCTTCATACGGACTCCGTTTTTCGAAAACTCGGACTCTATTTCGCGTATTTTTCCGAGACGAACGAAATGGCGTATCCCGTTTCCCTTGGTTCTTTGATTTCAAATTAATTATACTTTAATTTGTTAATTTCACAGTTATAGAATTTTCGGGGTGTTACATTCTCCCCCACTTAAAAGGATTTCGTCCCCGAAATCTTCAAGCTAGGAGGAATGTAAATCCTAACATCCAATCATCCATCTACTCATCCATCAAACATGAGCATCCATTGTCCTTAAAAGACTTCTAATGCTTCATGATCATATGCGAAGTGTGTGTGTACATGAACCTATCTAATGCAAAATCAGGCGGTCTACTGATTCAGTTGACCTCCTTAATGCGAGTTATGTAAGTGCCATGAATCCATTATGTATGCAAATTTTCCTATTCTTGATTCTACATGAGTGCACAATCATTCAATACAAATGCAACATCCATATGACAACACATTAAAGTTCAACCATATACGAATACAAACATATATGCATATGCAATATGAAGTGATTGAGCCGATCTAAAACCTAGATTGTGTGTGTATATGCAACCACGAGCAACCACTAGCAATCACTTGCAACCACTTGCAACCATCATACATAACATGTTTCAATTACATGTTTCCATCCAAAGGGTTTTTACCTAAAAGGTACGGTCGAGGAAATATACCTAAAAGATAGATAAAAGCGCAACTTAAGGAAAAGGAAAGATCAAGGATGTACCCTCGAACAGAAAAGGGTAGGCTGTACGGATTCTAGCTTCAGTTTCCCAAGTCGCGTCTCCCTCGGCGTCGCTCCACTGAACTTTGACGAGCTTGACTTCGCGGTTGCGTAGCTTCTTCACTTCTGTTCCTAAGATGCGGGTTGGAACTTTTCTTATGGTCGCTTCGCGTTCCACTTCGGCCTCTTCGAGGATATTTGGCTCTACCACTTCAGCTGACTCATGCAGACATTTTCGGAGATGTGAAACGTGAAAAACGTTGTGGACTCCAGCCAACTTCTCGGGTAGCTCTAATCTATAGGCCATCTTCCCAATTTTCTCGATAATAGGGAATGGCCCTACGAACCTTGGTGCTAGCTTTCCTGTGGTTCCAAAACGAACAACGTTCCTTAGCGGTGATACCTTGAGAAAAACTCTGTCTCCAACTTCAAATTCAAGGTCGGTCCTCCTCTTGTCGGCGTAGGACTTTTGTCTGTCTTGGGCCGTCTTCATCCTTCTTCGTATTAAGTCTACTTTCTCTGAGGTCTCTCGGATCATATCTGGTCCAAGTATGAGCTTATCCGTGGACTCCCACCAACAAGTGGGCGATCGGCACGGTCTTCCATATAAAGCTTCGAAGGGCGCCATTCCGATGGTTGCTTGATAACTGTTGTTGTAGGCGAATTCTACCAAAGGAAGGTGGTCTTCCCATGTCCCTCCGAAGTCAAGGACGCATAGCCTTAAAAGGTCTTCCAAAACTCTGTTCACTCTCTCTGTTTGGCCGTCGGTTTGGGGATGATAGGCTGTGCTCAAACATAACTGCGTTCCTACTGCTTCTTGCAGACTCCGCCAAAATTCGCTGGTGAAGATGGGGTCTCGGTCACTAACAATGCTAGATGGTATTCCATGGAGTCGAACGATTTCCTTGAGGTAAAGTGATGCTAGGGATGAGGCAGTTCTTTTACTTTTGACAGGTAAAAAGTGGGCGCTTTTAGTAAGCCTATCCACTATTACCCAAATGCTAGTGTTGCCTCTCCTAGACCTAGGCAGCCCATCGATGAAGTCCATTGAGATGCTATCCCACTTCCACTGTGGGACCTCCAGAGGATGTAGTAGTCCGCCAGCCTTTTTCTGTTCCGCCTTAACCTGTTGGCACACCATACACTTAGAAACGAACTCTGCCACGTCCTTTTTCATGTCGTTCCAGAAGAAAGTCCTTTTTATGTCTTTGTACATTTTATCTCCGCCTGGGTGTATCGTCATCTTGGAGTGATGTGCTTCCTCGAGAACCTTCTTTATTAAATCTTTTGTCTGTGGGACGCATAGTCTTCCGTCTCGCCTTAGCAAACCCTTATCGTCGATGGAGTATCTGTTGAGGTGAATTGAAGTCTCACCCCTAATTAGCCTATCAATTATTTCCACAAGTTGAGGGTCTTCGCGTTGTGCTGTCCCTACTGAATCCACTAAAGTTGGGCGCACTTCGAGAGATGCTAGCAAGCCTGGTACGAAATCGGAGGAAGGCCTAAAGTCGAAGCTGGCTATAAACTCTAGGCTTTGTCTTTCAACAAACAACGGGCTTAGGGTCAATTTCTTTCGGCTCAACGCGTCTGCCACTACGTTGCCTTTGCCCGGAGTGTAGGAGATTTCGAAATCGTACGAGGCAAGAAACTCCATCCATCTTTGTTGCCTCAAGTTAAGATCCTTCTGCGAGAAAAGATATTTCAACGATTTATGGTCAGTGTAAAGTTCGAACTTCTCACCTAGGAGATAGTGTCGCCAAGACTTGAGTGCAAAGACGATGGCGGCTAACTCAAGATCGTGGGTTGGGTAGTTCTTTTCGTGCGCTTTCAACTGCCTCCTGCCATAAGCTACTACCCTTCCTTCTTGCATTAAGACGGCGCCTAGCCCTGTCCCACATGCATCCGTATAAACAGTGAACATCTTGCTCCCATCTGGCAGCGTCAAAACTGGGGCTGTTGTAAGAGCCCTTTTCAGTCGTTGGAAAGCAAATTCGCAATCCAAATCCCAATTGAACACTAGATTCTTCTTGGTCAATTTCGTGAGCGGAGCTGAGATTTTCGCAAAATCCCTTATAAATTTTCGATAGAAACCTGCTAGTCCTAGAAAGCTTCGGACCTCAGTTGCATTCCTTGGTGTCTTCCAATCCTGTACCGCCACTACCTTCGCGGGGTCCACTGCTAACCCTTGTTTGGATACTATGTGCCCAAGGAACCTCACCTCTTCTCTCCAAAAGTGGCATTTGGAGAATTTGGCTTTTAGTTGATGGACTCGCAAAGTTTCCATGATTGCCCTTAGGTGCTGAGCATGTTCCACTTCACTCTTTGAGAAGATAAGGATATCATCTACGAAGACCACTACGAATTTGTTGAGGAAATCTCTAAATACCCTACTCATCAGGTCCACGAAGTAAGCAGGTGCATTTGTCAAGCCGAAAGGCATGACAAGCCATTCAAAGAAGCCGTCTGGGGTTCTGAACGCCGTTTTATCGATGCTATCTTCAGCCACCCTTAGCTGATGAAAACCGGTTGCTAAATCGAGTTGGGAGAAAACAGACGCTCCTACAAGCTGGTCAAATAAATCGTCAATTCTAGGGAGAGGGTGCCTATTCTTTTTCGTTAGCTTGTTGAGCTCCCTATAGTCAACACATAGACGGAGTGAACCATCCGCCTTTGTAGCGAACACCACCGGAGCGCCCCATTCTGAAATGCTCCTCCTAATGAACCCCTTTTCTAGAAGCTCTTTAATCTGTTTACTGAGCTCTTTCCTTTCTCGTGGAGCCATGTGTCTAACAGGCAACGCAACGGGCTTTGCATTATCTACAAGATATATGCGGAAGTCTATTTCCCGCTTCGGAGGCAAGCCCTTCACCTCTTCGAAGACATCCAGATATTCCCGGACCACTCTAACTGATTGCAAATTTTCAACAGAGGCATCTAGCGATTCAAGATAACTAAGCATAACCGCATACGAGGGATTACAAGAAATTTCCAAAGTATTACCGAGCTGGGTTAGGAGCCTAACAACCCTTTTCTCACAATCAAGGATGGCCCCATTACTGGATAGCCAATCCATACCCAAAATCAAACCATAACCCGAAAAGCCCAAAACAAAGGCACTACATTGAAATTCTATACTTAGAATAGAAATTTTTAAATCCAAACAGATCATAGACAAATGAGCTGGGCCCCCAATTGGGTTTGAAACAATTAAGGGGTCCTCTACCATACTAGTTTTTAGGTGCAGAGATTCTACTAAAGCAGACGAGATAAAGGAGTGTGATGCGCCAGAATCAAATAAAGTGCGAACGGGGTGATCATAAAGATAAACTACACTTTCTACAGAAGTATTTATGCCTCGCTGTTGCAGAGGTGGCGCTTCCAGCACATGAACCTGTGCCCCTGGGGTGGATCCAGCGCCCTGCCCCTGTCCTCGTTTCTTTGGGCAGTCCTTAGCACTGTGGCCTGTCTGACCGCAAGAAAAGCACCCACCATTCTCCTTGGCCTTCTTTTTCCGGCAGTCCTTTACTAAGTGCCCCACTTTACCACAGAAATTGCACTTCCTCTTCTCTTTGTTGCCTTTTCCGCCTTTCTTAAAGTCCGCCTTCTTAGGCTGCAAACCCTTTTTCTTCCCTTGAGAGCTTTCTGCCTTTGTCTCCTTCTTGCCCTTATCCTCCTCATTCAGCAATGCCATTTGCACCAATCTTTCATACGTGGCCCCCATGGGTATATGGGTCATGGCCAAACTGTGTAATGGCTCATTTAACCCTTTGACGAAACGGAGAGCCTTCTTGTGCGGGGTGTTGACTAGGTCAAGTCCAAACCTAGCCAGCTCATCGAACTGATTCACATACTCTCTGACTGTCTTGTCCCCTTGCTTAAGAAATAAGAATTTTTCCAACTGCAAACTTCTTTCCGCATCTGAGAGAAATTTAGTCTCAAACCTTGCCCTAAAGTCCTCCCATGTCTCCACTGGTCTTTCAGCATTAGTGACTTCCCACCAGTAGGAAGCCTCGCCCTTCAATAGCCACACCGCCAGTTGTACTTTTTGTCTATCCTCTACCTCAAAGATGATGAATAGGTCCTCCGTTTCTTTCAGCCAATTCCTAGCTGCTACGAAGGACTCAGTTCCATGGAAATCCCTTCCTCCCATAGCTTTAAAATCTTTACATATCTTAGCAAAATTGTTTCACCGAGGAGGAGGTGGAGGAAAAGGTGCCGCTGCAGCTGGATGGTTTCCTTCAGCTGGGGGAGGAGGAACGGTAGGACCTGGCTGAGTGGCCCTTGCTTCTAAGAACCGTCTAAACCAACCAGGTATTGGCACCCCTTCTGGCAAGTTAAGATCTTGGGACATGCTGAAACAAAAAGGATAGATTCAAAACGAAGGATAAGAGATAGTTCCTATGGCTTTGGGGAGTGGACTTTGCCTTTTTAAAATAAAATAATATTTTTCTTTTAAAATTGCTTCTTTAAATTTCCTTTTTGAAAATAATTTTTTTCAAAACTTTTTATCTTATCTGGTAAACCTATGCTCTGATACCAAGTGAAACACCCCACCTCCGTTAGGGTCACTCTCAAAGGGAATGCCCTAATTTTGGTGGAGGTTTATAAGTACAAGTCACAGATATACAAGACAGATATAAGAACACATATTTGTAAACAGCGGAAGAACAACAAACTTTATTTCATAAAGTCAAATACGTGTTACAACAACATCCTTTCCAAAAACATAACATAACACTTTCATAATCTGTCTTGAGTACATTATTTAAAGAAGCATAAATAAAACATAGATAAACTGCAAAAGCCCCATAGTGGATTGTCCAAAGCCATAGTTCAAAACAGGAAAGTCCAAGCAATACATTTCTCTTCTTCAAGCTGGATGTTGAGGTTGGTCAAGCTGCTGTGTTCCCTCCCTGAGGACCTGGGGGGGGGGGGGAAACGGAAGAAAGAAGACGAAAGAAAAGTAGAGACAGACATAAAGCCTGAGTAAGTCTAGTACTATTTTGTCTATGAATAAAGAACTGGGTATGATAAGTATAAACAAGAAGTGGGCAAGCACAATAAACTTGGTCAAGTTGTCTAGGGTTGAATATACTATCGTACCCCATGTTAATCTCTGAACCCATATAAACTAGTTTCCAATTTACACCCCGTAATCAGGGTGATGTGATCCATTCAATGATGATCGGCTCCTACTCGCATAGTTACATGTGTCTTACGGCCCCCGATGTCTGTAGTTACCTATGCTGGTCCCACCATGGGGTGTATCAAGTCCCATAGTGGCAACCCGACACAACCTTAGAGTGCACAGGTATGCTACTGGTGTCCAGTGCCTTATTTTTCTGCGCCGGAGTGTGTGCACGCCCGCACTCCGTTAGAACCTACACTGCTACACCACCGCCGTCGCTTTGACCTCTTACAATCAGCCCAGTAATCGTGCCCCACCCTGCCTAGTTTCAGGGTTTCCTGATACACCTTTTAGGGTTACTGCTGAAAAGGGTCCCCCGTTACTAGGTTTTCTATCTCTAGCCAACATGCTAAGTTGGTTAAGTGTTTCCTAACCTAACCCCACCAGTCCGTTTTGTTTAGCATGTTCCATTTTGATTAAGTCTTTAGTTCACTTAATCCTATCAATCCTGACTCAGCCTTAATTGTCTTATTAAGGCCCTGACCTCTCACATTAGACAGGTATTGTTGTGCCTGCCTGTTGCCGGTTGGTTCCGGGCAGTCTTACGCCACAACTCAGTCTAACCTCGGGTCCTTATTGGGCTCCATGTTTAACCTCTCACATTGGATAGGTATTGTTGTGACTACTGGACAGCCGGGCGGTTCCGGGCAGGTTTACATCACAACTCAATCCAACCTCGGGTTAAACACATCGTATTTTCTACTTTTACATATTTTGTCTTTCTTCTTTATTTATATGTAAATATTTGCGGCCCATTATTAAGTTAATGGTGTAAAGGTTACACCAATCACGGGCCCAACCCATACTTGAATTTGGGCCCTTCTATTTTATATTTTCATTAATTAATTAATTTTAACCCAACGTTATTTTCCCCCGTTTTACACGTCCGTTCATATATATTGGGCTTAGCCTTTTAAAGCCCAATTTAGCCATGCGAAAGGGGAGGCTTATGGCGTATACACAAAGAGGGGAAGGTGAGCGCATGAACTTGCAATACGACGTTGGAAATACAAAATATAAATTGGTGTACTTGCATAGTGGTAACATAGGTGACATGAATCAAAGCATGTGAACTTGCATAGGTTTAACTACAACATGAACCTATATTCTTATTTAGGCATAATGTCAAACATAAGCATGTCATAAGTAAAGTTAAATTTGTTCATGGCATAAACATAAACAAGTCATGTTCATAAGGTTTCTACATGTTTACAAAGGGGATACTTTGTTACTAACACAAAAGCATAGTTCAACTTAATCATGATTTAAGTCTATTCACATAACGATGGTATAAATATACTTATGCATAAATATTCCTAATCATGGTGTTTGCTTTAAACTTGCCAAAAAGGGATTTTTGAGTCTAACCTAGCCATGTCTCACATATGTCATCATATAATTCTTTTAAACAAGATAGACTTAATCATAGATTTCAATTATGCCAAATATCATTCATAGCCTAGCCATATTCATAGGTTTGCAAAAGCATGACTTAATACATGGATTATGGTGTCAAAATTCCAACATAGTTTCATATGAACTATAACAACCAAACTTGTTTCAATTACTTGCAAAATGATTTATGCACAAAAATATACATCATGATGGCATAATAACAAAGCCCCAAACTTGCATAAATTTCAATCAACTACATACATGTAGCTTCAACATAGATTATATAATTTGCGCAATATTCCAAACGTATACTTGCATAGAACTACCGCATGTAGTTCTTTATAATGAATAACATAATTTTGCACAAATATGAATTACTTGATTATCCCAATTCAAGCATACAAATCAACACAGTTGTTTATTTATACCAAAGTAATACTCTACTTACAATGGTTGCGGCGAATTCTCTAATTAAGAGATATGATTCCTTTGTTGAATTGATTGGTTTTAGGTTGCTTGAATTGCTTTAGGCTTTAGAACTTTCTTTCTAATTCTCTCTCTAGTCGGCGGCTACTCTTAGTCGTTCCTCAGCAACATGGCGGCTATGTTCTTAATTTGAATGAATAGATTAGGGTTTAGTCTAGGGTTGTTTATATAGAGGTTAGGAATTGATTAGGACCCTTGATGTTGCTTGGATTGATCATAGCCATTCATTAGATAGAGAGACCAATCAAAACTTGCCACCTAGCCCTAGTGACAAAGCAGACCACAGAAATTCGACCAAACACAGACCTGGCCAGCCAGGTTGACTGGGCTCGACCAGGTCGACACCCCTGTCGACAGGGCTGTCGACAGCCCTGTCGACATGGGTAGCCCAGGTCGACAGCCCAGTCGACCTGGGTGGCCTTGGCGGGTGTTTATCCGCCCTGGCCCATTGGGCCCCATTTTCGAATTATTTTATTCTGTTTGAATTTTAAATTTAATTCAAAACTTCCGAAGGCCATATCTTCTTCATACGGACTCCGTTTTTCGAAAACTCGGACTCTATTTCGCGTATTTTTCCGAGACGAACGAAATGGCGTATCCTGTTTCCCTTGGTTCTTTGATTTCAAATTAATTATACTTTAATTTGTTAATTTCACAGTTATAGAATTTTCGGGGTGTTACAATATTCTTGTATTAGTGAGATTTTGAATTCAGCCTTTCGTTGTGTCTGCATTTATATTTACACTCTGAGATCATGTAAATTTAAAGATTTTGTAATATTGTATAAATATAATTTCCACTATGAGATATTCTGTGTTTGTGTCTGTGATTCTATGATGATTTATATTTCAACTTCATAAGCAATAACAATCTGTTGTTTTGATCAGTTCGAGTTAGTTTAATTACCAATTTGGAGCGGGCAAAATGACAGGTCGTTACAAAATGATAGCAGAGGTAATAAAAATAAATCACACTAAAAAATCATCCTATGTTCCTTATATGTCCGCGAAGAAAACAAAAAATAAAAAAACATCAGTCGTGGAAGTCCACATCAGCTAAGGTTTATCTCCTACCAAATCTTTATTTAATAATAAATTTCCACTTCAAACCATCATGGTGTCCAAAGTGTTATTCTTCCCTCACAACTTGTTGATTATGACACTAATCTCACACTTGTAAGTAGATTCACTTCTAATTTCCTTCTGCGTTGCTAGCATTCTTGCTTATGCTATTTGAGAGAATACTTGTGATTAACTTTATTTACCTCATTTTCTTACTTTTAACCTTATTTGTCTATGTTTTTCTATGTATAATTATCAGTCACCCCATTCAGTATTATTCTAGTAAACTCGAAAGTGATTTCTTTCCATCATTGATTCCTGCTTTATTAAGACCTAGAACATGTTCCGATATGACCATTAAAGAGCATCATTGAGGTTCCAGATTGCGAACACTTTTCTTAAATATCCATCATAGTCTGGTTATCTTTTTTATTGGACTCAAATTTTGAATTGTTTAATTTTTCATGTGCATTAAGTGTCTATAATGGATTTAAATTTTCGGTATCTTGGTTATAGCTGACCCAATAATTTTCATTATTTATACATTTCTATATGTTTACATCGAGGTTTGAAAAATGTGATTCATTATCAAAGACCTCAGGTCTAGCACAACAACTGAATTATCATTTATATTTGTTTGGTGTGCTAAACTACTCATTATTTGTCCGTCATCAGCATTCATTAAATCATTGACATTTCCTTGACAAGTCCTCACTTTGGGTACCTAATTTTTTTTCAAAAACAACAAAATTCATTGGACAAAGTAATTAAATTTTTAGCACATAGTTGGTCTCTATTTATTTTCAATAAGTTACATTAGGAGTTCATTATTTTCAATGACAATGAGAGTCTCGATCGGAAATTTAAAGCCATTATTTTTTTCTACTAATAAAATAAGCAAAGAAATTTTAGTCATACCATTCATACAATGATCCATCTTAATGAGATTTCTCAATACATAGCAATTCTGTTGGTACCTACCTTTAACAAAAAAAAAACTAATTTTAAGCTTAGGAAACATACCCAAACTAGATATTTTTAGCAATGTTTTGTTTAACTCAAGATTCAGTACTCATCTCTTCATTCACACTACAACAAAAAACACTTTTCACAAAAGGCAATATCTGTTGCAATAGGCTAATTGCAACAGACCCACGCCCGCCTAAATAGCCGAAGTTGTACTAGGCCGACCCCTTTTCGCAACAATTTTTGCCAGTTGTAATAAGAAGTTGCAGTATACTTTTTGCAACTGGCCTTTGTTGTTGCAACATATCATTTTTCAACAATAAATAACGGTTGTAAATCTATAGTAGGCATTCGACAAACAAGATACTACAACTATTTTTGACAGTTGCAGTAAGTCAAAGCACAACTGTTATTGACAGTTGCAAAATATATAATAGCTAACATATACAATTACTAATATATAGTTATATTAGTTATAAATAGCTAACAATAGCTTAGCTGAAATATATACTATTGCAATATCATAGACTAACATAAACAAATAAAAAATTTACTTTAAGAGATATTTTATTTCAATAGAAATTTAATACTACACACAATTACAGTTAAAGTTCACAAAATCTTTATACACTATTCACATATACAATAATTTCTATTCTCTCATATAACATATTTCCTAAAATACAATTTTTCTGATCATATTTTCCAAAAATATTATTTCTATTTAAATAGTGATATTCATCTTCTCATTCCAGCCCTGTCCAAATGAAAATATGTTCTAGCTGTCAAATAGCAATGCAATTCAAAAAGTGTAAGCAACGCACAAGTCGAAAAGCAAACCATGAAGTAAACATGCGCATATACCAACAATACACACACAACCATGTACAAGCTTGTAAACAATGCATCATGTAGCTCACGAAGTCAAAAAGTTTCCCATGCATCTTAATAATGTTAAATAAGTAATATAAGCTGAAACTGAAATGTTAAAGTTTCAAGCATAACACCTTTAGTTGTCAATCCCTCAACCAAACCATCTAGCAGTTCTATTATGTTGAAGTATGCGATACTATGTGTTAGATCTAGAGGATATTTTGGATCTGGAGGATATTTTTGATCTAGAGAATATTCTGGATCTAGAGGATATTTTGGATCTAGAGGATATTTTGGATATGGATAATATTTTGGATCTAGAGGAAATTTTGGAGGAAATTTTGGGAATTTCCGTATACTTCTCTATGCCTATATAAGCTACATCGAATACAAAAGGAGGTGGACCACAAATCAAGAGATTAGATCTAAGATTATTCTAATTAGGGTTTAGGCAATCCTAATCTTCTTTAATTCCTTTCTCCACAAAATCAAAATTTTCTAGTAAATTTGATCATTGTAATCAATCTCTTGTACTCTTCTATTGATATTAATAAAGGTTTCTCTCTCAAAGTGGATGTACACTGACAAGACGTCGATGGAACCACTATAAATCCCTGTGTGATTTAGTTTCTCGTTATTGCTCTATTATTTCCATTGTTTGGTGATTGTGATTGGCTTGGATAAGATTGAGATTGTTCGATTAGTTGTTTTTGCACTATTACCACGATCTCGTTTTCCGCGGCGTTGGGGATTTTTGATTTAAGCGGTCTTGAATCAAAATTTCTCCACAACATTTGGTATCATAGCATTGGTGTTGGTAGATAGTTGTAGAAATGCCGGAATCAGGTTCAAATAATCCATCAACAGGTAATCCAAGTGGTGTAGCTCCTTATGTATGTGGGTCGTATGCAGCTGCTGGTTCACAATTGGTTATCGACAAGTGAAATGGCGATAGTGATTTCGAAAAGTGGCAATGGAAGATGAAAGCGGTTCTTAGGCGGAATCGGGTACATCGGGTGGTGTTTGATACACATTTATTGCCAAAGGACATCTCAGATGTAGAGAGAGAAGAAATGGAAGAGTGGGCATTCACTACACTTCAACTTGCCATGGGGGAGAATGTTATTTCCGAAATTAGTGGTGAGACGACTGCTAAAGGTATTTGGAACAAGTTGGAGGAGTTGTATATGAAGAAGTCACTCACAAATCGACTGATCTTGTTGCGGACTTTCTTTACCTACAAGATGAAGGAAGGAACTTCGCTAAAGGAGCACTTAAATGTGTTTGATGATTTGCTAATGAAGATGAAGGCAGTAGATTTGAAGATTGAGGAGGAGCAGAAGGCGATGATATTGCTATGTTCGTTGCCTGAATGCTATACTAGGTTCTAAAATAGTTTGATCTATGGTTGGGATACATTGACACTAAATGATGTCAAGACGGGTCTTCTTAGTGAGGAATTACGAGATCAGATGAAGGAGCTGAGTGATGGTAGTAGTGGTGATGGTAATGGTCAAGGTTTATTTGCGGAGAAAGAAAAGTCAGAGAAGAAGGGTAACCGGGGGCGTTCTAAGTCTAAGAAGCCCGGTGGAAGAGGAAAATCGAAGGAAAGAAATGGCAAGTGCTTTATACGTAAGAAACCTGGTCACTGGAATAATGATTGTCTAGACAAGGGGAAGAAGGAAGTAGCATCTTCATCAGTTGCGGTGGAGAGAGATGTTGGTGAGGAAGACATAGATGTTTTGTCGGCTGTTGCATCGGATGTTTCAGGCAACGATTGGGTGCTTGATTCGGGGGCTTCATATCACATGACGCCTAATAGGAATTTTTTTCTTCTTATGTTGATCGAGAAGGAAATTCAATTTTTATGCGAAATGGTGCAGTTTGCAAGTCGAAAGGCATTGGATCCGTGCAAATTCGAATGTTTGACGGAGTGGTTCGTACTCTCACTAATATGCGCTATTTTCTGGGACTACGGAATTCACTTATCTCTTTGGGACAGTTGGATTCTCTAGGTTGCAAGATCACCATTGAGAGCAATAGCTTTAGGGTTTCGAAGGGTGCGCTTGTGGTTATGAAGGGTGCTAACACTCATGGTATCTATTTGCTTCAAGGAGTGACCGTGAAAGGCGAAACTTGTGTCAGTGTTGATAGTTCCCGTGGTTTAGATGCGACAAGTCTGTGGCATTTGAGATTGGGTCATGTCTCGGAGAAGAGTTTAGATGTTCTTCGTCGAAGGGAGATGATTGATGGTGAGAGTTTCAGCAAGTTAGAGTTTTGCGAGGAATGTGTCATTGGGAAGCAAACTAGAGTGTCATTCGGTGAAGGAAAACATGATTCAAGAGGGATTCTTGAGTATGTGCACACGGATGTTTGGGGACCAGCACCTGTAGCTTCTTTTGGAGGAGCAAGATATTATATTTCTTTCATTGATGATTTTTCTCGAAAGGTTTAGGTGTATGTAATGAAGGCCAAGTCGGAGGCATTTGCAAGATTCAAAGAATGGAAGGCTCTTGTTGAGAATGAGAATGGAAAGACTTTGAAGGTTCTTAGGTCCGATAATGGCGGCGGGTATGTTTTCGGAGAATTTCTGAATTTTTGCAAGCATCATGGTATTCAGAGGCATTTTACTACACCGGGAGATCCGCAATCTAATGGAGTGGCGGAGAGAATGAACCGAACTCAATTAGAGAAAGCTCGATGCTTGAGATTGACATTGGGTTTGTCTAAGGGATTTTGGGCCGAAGCTTCGTCAACCGCAGTGCATATTATTAATCGAATTCCATGCTCGGCTATTGGTAACAAAATTCCGGAGGAAGTGTGGAAAGGGAAGAGCATTGACTTGAGTTATCTTCGTATATTTGGCAGTCCTGTTTATGTGCATGATCCGGGGAATGATAAGCTCTCACCTAGAGCTTTCAAAGGGATTTTGCTTGGTTATATGGATGGAGTCAAAGGCTATCGGATTTGGAATCCGAAAACGAAGAAGGTTTCAGTTTCTCGTCATGTTACTTTTGATGAGTCGGCTATGTTCAAGGATAATGAAGGCTCATCGGATGTTCCAGATTTGGTTCATGTGAATCAAAGGAGAAGGAAATTATTTCCACTTTCAGGCCTAGAGAGAGTAGAGTTGTTGGAGGTGCTTGTGAGGTGAATGCGGTTGATGTTACATCACATTGTCCACAGGATTCCTCTAGTAGTGTTGGTGATGTGCACGAGCCTAGAGAAGATTTAGTTCAAGGTGGAGCTGAAGGAAGACCGGGTGATGGTATTGCTACTCGGGTTGGTGGTCGTCGTGCTATAAGGCCACCCGAAAGATATGGTGATTGGAACTATCTTAGCTTTTGTGAGAATTTGGACTATGCTCTTCATGTAGTCCAAGATGAGCCGATGGACCTTGATGACGTCATGGATTCGAGTGATAGCTCGAAGTGGATTTGCGCCATGGAGGAAGAGATGCAATCGTTGATGAAGAACCAGACTTGGAAGTTGGTTCCACTTCCTCAAGGAAACCATGCTATTGGGTGCAAATGGATATATAAGGTGAAGGACGATGGAAGATACAAAGCTAGGCTAGTGGCTAAGGGGTTTGCACAGAGGAAAGGAAAGGAGTATGATGAGATCTTCGCACCGGTTGTGAGACATACTTCTATCCGGATATTACTTGCCATAGTTGCTATTCGCGACCTGGAGTTGGAGCAACTAGATGTGAAAACCGCCTTCTTGCATGGAGACTTGGATGAAGACATCTACATGGAGCAACCAGAAGGGTTTGTTGTAGAAGATAAGTCAGAACTAGTTTGCAAGTTGAAGAAATCACTGTATGGTTTGAAGCAATCACCTAGGCAATGGTACAAGAGATTTGATCATTTCATGCTTGAAAGTGGCTTCCATCGAAGCATCAAGGATGCTTGCGTTTATTTCAAGAGGTTAGGAAATGATTGTTGGGTGTATTTACTCTTGTATGTGGATGATATGCTCATTGCTTCTAAGGACAAGGCAGAAATCAACAAGTTGAAAGAGAAATTAAAGGCGGAGTTCGAGATGAAAGACCTTAGAGAAGCAAAGAAAATCTTAGGCATGCAGATTGTAAGGGACCGAAAGCGTTTTGAGTTGAGATTGACTCAAAGGGAGTACATTAAGAAAGTGCTTTGTCGGTTTAGCATGGAGGATGCAAAGGCGTCAAATACACCTTTACCTTTGCATATAAAGCTTTCGAGTAAGGGATCACCTGTCGAGGAGAAAGACAAGGCTTACATGGCAAAGGTGCCATATGCTAGTGCGGTTGGAAGTTTGATGTATGCCATGGTGTGTACAAGACCCGATATTGCAAATGTCGTCGGGGTGGTTAGTCGGTTCATGGCTAATCCGGGGAAATCGCATTGGGAAACAGTGAAGCTTATCTTGAGATACTTGAAAGGTACAACATGTCATGCCTTGTTTTTGGGGGTAGTAAAGAGAAGAATTGCATGTTGGTTGGTTACTGTGACTCGGACTACGCTGGTGATAGGGACCGAAGAAAATAAACTTCTGGATATGTCTTCACTCTTGGTGGTACAGCCATAAGTGGGAGATCGAGATTGCAGACCGTAGTTGCTTTATCCACTACGGAGGCGGAGTTGATAGCTGCGGTAGAGGCAGCAAAGGAAGCATTCTATTTGAAGCGACTGTTGTGTGACTTGGGTTTTGAACATGACAGTGTTGATATTCAATGTGATAGCCAAAGCACTATTCACTTGGCTGAGAATTTGGCATTTAGCTCACGGACGAAGCATATTGAAGTGAGGGAGTCATTTCTAGTAGCCATGGATGAAGACAAGCAAGTATGCCTTCGGAAAGTGCACACAAAGGATAACGCGGCGGACATGTTCACTAAGGCGTTACCGGTTGGGAAGTTCGAGCATTGCTTGAACTTATTCGCTTGGAGAGATGCTAGGTGCCATGGGGTGACACATTTGAGAGAGAAACTTGGATGTAGAAGAGTATCGATGAGAGGTTGGTGTTCTATCTTCATGGTAAGTACTTGTTTTCACCCCCGAGTACATTGTCTTTTGGTAAGACTGGTTTAGGAGTTGGATGTTTCAACACTTCATTGACGAGTGGGGGCTATGCCTGAACTCGTTAGTGAAGTGCAATGGGTGGTGGCTATGCCGGAGTTCATTGGGGAAACATTCAAGCTTTCTTGATTGAAGATAGAAGGAAATTCTTGGGTGCATTGGAGTTTGTGTTGTAGACGGATATAGTATCGAGGTGGAGTGTTGAAGTATGCGATACTATGTGTTAGATCTAGAGGATATTTTGGATCTGGAGGATATTTTGGATCTAGAGAATATTTTGGATCTAGAGGATATTTTGGATCTGGAGAATATTTTGGATCTAGAGGATATTTTGGAGGAAATTTTGGGAATTTCCATATACTTCTCTATGCCTATATAAGCTACATTGAATACAAAAGGAGATGGATCACAAATCAAGAGATTAGATCTAAGATTATTCTAATTAGGGTTTAGGCAATCCTAATCTTCTTCAAATCCTTTCTCTACAAAATCAAATTTTTCTAGTAAATTTGATCATTGTAATCAATCTCTTGTACTCTTCTATTGATATTAATAAAGGTTTCTCTCTCAAAGTGGACGTACATTGACAAGACGTTGGTGGAACCACTATAAATACCTGTGTGATTTAGTTTCTCGTTATTGCTCTATTATTTTCATTGCTTGGTGATTGTGATTGGCTTGGATAAGATTGAGATTGTTCGAATGGTTGTTTTTGCATTATTACTACGATCTCGTTTTCCGCGGCGTTGGGGATTTTTGATTTAAGCGGTCTTGAATCAAAATTTCTCCACAACATATTATATTCTGTTACTCATTTAACTTGCGTATGTTCACCCAATTTAACAAAGAAAAATAGATGGCACCCTGAACACTCAGTACTCAACTCACCTAGCAAGGCAAAGATGGGTACATCTGCAGCCACCACTTTTAGATGCAGTTCGGTTTTCTTTATACTCCATTTCATTACCAATTAGACAACTTTTCTAGTAACTTATGTTTGCACACTACAAAACCTTAGAGTCTGTAAATGCAAAAAAATATTATCACAATAAATTTGTAATGCATAGCACAAGTTCATTTAAACGTCGATTTCAACACTGTGATGAACATATGAATATGACATATACACTATTTCTTTTCTTTTTTCAACATAAAGAAACCTCCATATCAAATTTCTCAAATACACATTGTAATTTAACTGAATACAACCAAGTCCAATTATAAACAACCAATGTTTCAAGCCTGCACCCAACTTTATTTATTAACAACGAGCAGTTCTAGTAAGTTACAAGAGAAAAATCATATTTCTCTTACTTTTTTTAATCAATCAACATAGCCATGGTCATGTAAAAAAAACATAACGAAAAAGAAACGAGTGTTCAGCATCTTTCCAGTGACATTTTAAAAGCACAGACCCCTAGAATGGTAGAACTCAGACATGAAAGATAACCAACAACAAAAACTAGTACTGTAACACGACTAAGCAAAAACTTGTAACCCTTACTATTTCAGCATACCTCTACGAAACTTTATTTGAATCTACAAAAAGAGCTACTATTGCATAAGGGAAATAAAAGGCACCCGGATACACATCCACTGTTGCACCGAAAAAGGTTATGACTCTTGAAACTATTACTATTGAACCAATGGTTACACCTAAAGGTACCGAAGAAGAAGAAGAAAGGAAACTGAAGAAGAATCACTGAAGTAAGCTACTAAAGAAGAAAGAAGAATTGCTGAGAAAGAAGCCATGGAAAAGTTAGCAGAAGGATTATTAAAAGAATTTGAAGAACCAGGTAGGCATCATGCATCTCGTGGAGGATTGGTAGCAGCTCGCAAAAGAGGAGGAAGAACAGGTTCTGGTAAAGGCTCCGATATTCACAAGAGAAAACATACTGGTTCTAGTGGAGAGAAAGGCACTTGTGTTTCTACGAGACCTTCTGCAGAGAAATCTGATGTTAGACCAAAACCAACCATCCATTCTGTTCAGTTATTCTCTCTCATGTTCTGCAACTGGTCCAATGAGCCGAGTACCCAGAAAGGGCGAACCAGCCACAGACTGGTTTGGGGAAGGGGTTACAACGGCAAACTCTTTGCCGTTGTAACGTTATAACGACAAACTCTTTGCCGTTATAACTTATAACGGCAAAGAGTTTGTCGTTATAAGCAAACCATCAAAACCCTCCCCCAGCCGCCTCCTGCTTCATTATCCCCTTCCTCCATTTTCCTAACCCGAAAACCATCTTCCAACCCCCATTTTTCACCTAAATTTTACCTTCAATTCACCAATCCGTCAGCTTCTAACCAAATTAAATACCGTATTTGAGATATTCGTTCGAAAATATGGCTAGATTACTAAAAAATTTCGCCAAAAAATTCATGCATGGCGTCGATCGTGGCACCGGGGGAAGTGGCGCAGGCGGGAGTGGTGCAGGGGGTAGTGGCGAACAACCAGTGCTCGGAATAGAAGACTTGCTTGTAGCCGCTGAGAACATGGATAACGAAGAAATAGGGGCGCACAAGGAAGGCGCCCATCGGGGACGTGGCGGGCGTAGAGGCGGACGAACAGGCAGAGCGCGTAGGGGTGTTGGGTCGGTTTCCGCTAGACAGGTCGATCTCGATGGCTATGTGGATATGAACCTCAGCGCGGCGAAGCTTCCTATGCTATCCAACTTTCGCATTCTTCCAAATGACGAAGTACACGTTAGCACGCAGTCGAGTTTGGCTGTAAGTATTTTTAGTATTATTTAAATAGTATTCTTTGAGTGTTAGATATTGGGTAGATAGTATAACATTTTGTTGAACCGTTAACAGTCGCGGAATATACGTCCACGTGGTTCGTTAGCGACCACACTTAGATATTATCATGCACACTTGGCGAGTAAGGAGGGGGTCGCAGGACTGTTACATGCTCTTGGATTTCAATTTTTTCTAGGTAATATTATAGACCTTTTAATGAAATAAGTGGATAATTTAGTAGTCATATTTTATCTTATTGTGCTCTTTGCTATTTTAGGAATAAATCATGTTATAAATGCCGATGTCCAATTGTGTGCGGCCATTGCTCTACGGTGGTACAAAACCACCCACACATTTCACTTTCCTTGTGGTGAGTTAGGACTTACACCGCTTGATTTCTCCATGCTTACTGGTATTAGCATTGGAGTAGGTGCTTATCCCCCACTGCCTTATGACGATGGTCGATGGCGTGATCGTGCACTTGTTCATGATCTACTGCCTCATTTGGATGTTTCTGCTACGTCGTATCAGGCAGAAGGCGCTATTAGAGTGAGCGTGATCCGTGCGGCTATGGACAGGATACTCGATCACTACTCTGTTGATGACGACTTGAGCTTGCTCGATTATTTATGTTATACCTTATGGGTAACCTTTTCTTTAGTTCTTCGAGCAGTAGCGTTCCTGTGGGGTTTTTTGCGGTCGCGGCTGAGATAAATGCCGATGGGGCGATTTTATATGATTGGGGCACACCTATCCTTGCATACCTATACAGATGTCTCGACATGCAGTGCACCATCACTGATTCTCAGGTTTCTTTATTTGGATTCTGGGAGTTGTTACAGTATTGGTACTTTGAGTACTCTAGGAACTTTCATTTTATCACCCGTACTGCAGACCCATCGACCTTTTTCCCCCGTATATGTTTTTGGACTGCGGACAACCGGGGGTCCAGAGATAATGAGTCACGCCATGTGTATCCCGTTGCCCATAACCAGATCGAGTTGAGGATGTATAGGGATCAGATTCTATGGCATCCATTTGAGCAGAGTACATCCATCGATCTTGAGATCATAAAGATTGCAAGGATGCTTGCCGGACGGAGATTTCCATTTATATCTTCTCCCGTGGCGCTAGGTGCTTATTGGTATCTTGGTGAGAGGTGCTGGAGACAGTTGTATGATTCAATGCTATTCCGGATGATCCACACCCACATACTTATCGGTGTATGATTTACCCGAGGGAGCAGCTAGATATAGCCAGGGCAACAGGCTGGTGGACGGCTGAGAGCTTTGTTATTATCGGGGAGTGTTACCTTACCTTCTGGCGTAGATTTTTCACTGGGTCCTCAGACACGATTACGCATGCAGCATCGATTGATTTAGTAGGGCCATCTGCTATACGACACGGCATACGTCCACCTGTTGTCGAGGATATTACCCAGCCCAGCCAGAGTTTTCGTGCAGCTGATCATGTGGTGGCCGCCAGTCATTTTGGATGGACCATGGCAGTGCCCACCATTGGACCAGATCGTTACGTTGACGTGTTTCATCCTCCGGCCCATCACGATTACCCGGATCCTACACAGATATCATATCATGATCTGTATGATATGCAGATGGGGATTAGGCATACGGGCTATATAGAGCATAGGCGTAGCCTAGATTACTATGATGGTGAGCTACGTCGTGTTGCAGAGGAGGGACGACAGTAGCAGGCGCATTTAGAGGCCCAGCTTGAGGCAGAGCGCAAGAGACTTCGGGACTTGCAGATGTATTACCACCATAGGTCTAGTGCTGGGTCTAGTCAGCCTCCAGATGTTGGTGATGATGAGAGACGTCATCGACGCCGCACACGTCCACGTACACATTCAGATGACTCGGACGACTGAGTTACTACCACTTTTATGTACTTTCGCAGTTGTCAGTTGTATGGTCCTACTGTTGGAGTAGACGTTCTGCATTTGTTGACTACCACTGTTATGTATTTTGGTTGTATTACCACTGTTATGTACTTTTGTTGTATTACATTTTCCTAGTTGATAGTTGTATGTTCCTGTTGTTTGAGTATGCGTTCTGTATTTGTTGACTACCACTATTATGTACTTTCGATGTATTTTGTGTACGTTTTGATTATGTTTCTATGTAGAGACTGCATTTGGTTATGTGGAGAGACTGTATTTATGTGTAGAGAATGTTTTTGTGTATAGCCGGTATGTTATGTTGTTCTAGTTCCTGTAAGTGTTGTTTGGAATGTAATAGCGTTTGAATTTGATGTTGAACAAGGTTTCCCTATTCTCGTGTATAAATGCAAAATTCTTAAATAGCACGCCAACATAACAAGGTTTGTAGATAACTCCATAGTCTACGCACAAACATCAAATTAAATAGACAGTAAAACAACAATAAAATCACAATACCATAAGTCTACTCAGTTCCATAGCGGGTCAACCAACTGTAGCGGAGTTTATACGCTTTGTAACCAACGAACCCCTCACCATACTCGAAAAGGTAACGAGAATCATATGTTGCTTGATTTGTTTTAAATATGTTCTCATCTTCAACAGTTTCGATAATCTTTGTGTATCGATCACAAGCGTCTGCAAAATGATGATTAGCCATTTGGATTTCAACCGATGTTCGTGTAGTGGGCCGGGAACGATGGTTGTTGTATAGCCTCATGATCATTGCCCATCTTTCTTCATATGTTAAACCCCCTCCACTTTGCATTAGCAACTCATCCCTCTTTTCAACCTCAATATAGGATTTAACGAGGGCCAGCAAATCCTTAGAAGAAAATTCTGAAGTTGGAGAATTCAATGTTCGAGCTCTATTACTAGGTCGTTGATTTGCTGGAGAAGGACACGGAGCTGTAACCGCTCGATGCTGAATAGCAACAGGCACCTCTTCAACTTGTGTATCATGAACTAATTCAATTTCTTTATCGTTCACTAAGTTTCATTCGTACTCATCAAAAATCCTTCCCATTTCTTCATCACTTATTTCCGAATCGTCCATGTAACCTGTGCATCAGTAGAATAAGTAGAGTTAGTAGAAGTACGAATTTTGTTGATAATAAACGTTACATATAAGACAACAAGAAAATAAATTTTCTCACTTTAGTCTACAACGGTGCAGCTTGAAGCTGTAGAAGGTATGAGATGGATTATCAAATATGGAGTACTTATATGGGCAATGTACGACCAACAGTTACAATTCAACATACTAGAATACCCGTTATAGGGTTCTCGTGATATTATGGGTGATTCTGTACAATGACCGGTCACATCATTGCAGCACGAAAAATGGTGCCATCACATGAAATGTTGTCATTTAATTCGGAAGAGACTACTCAATGCAGTGAGCGAAAGATGGAGACTTTTAATGGAATCACAGTTACGAATGATGGAGACGCGTCTTTAATTTTTTCTTCTCAGTGACTGGTCCAATCATGTCGTACATGCATGTGAAAGGGTACACTTTACATACACGTGACTCGTATTAAATTCACAGTGATATAGCAGTATGTAATATTGTTGTATGACTAAGTGTCTAGTCATTTCATTGACTGTAGCAGCCTTTGGAAGCATTATTCGTAATTGTTTGTCATGGTGGTAATTTTGTATATATGTAGGAGTTTAAAAATAGGGGTCGTCCACCAGTGCTTTAACCATTTCAATTCACGACAACTAGTACAACAGAAGGAAATGCCAAACCATATTCATACAAACTTCAACAACTAGTACAACTATTGAGCAATTATAACAACTATTGAGCAATTATAACAACTGAAACAACGACAACTAGTACAACAGAAGGAAATGCCAAACCATAATCATACAAACTACAACAACTGAGCACACAAGCATCAAATTCAAACACGTACACCTACCATGGTCTAGGGAAAGGACCATCTCTTGTCGTACCCGCCTTAGTCTTGCTCAAGCGTCTTATTTCTGCTTGCGCTTCGAGTGCATACTGACGTCCACGTTCGCAAATGGGAGGGTCAATCCACTCCTTAAAGCAACAACAATCAATGTCACCAGGATAATTCATGTGGTCGTTGAAGGCTTGACAACCGAAAAATCGACGACCGGCATTTGTTTCGGTCTCGTCAACAACAACGATCGACACTTGTCCACAATGGCAAATAGGGTTGTATCCAATCGTCCATAGTGGCTCGGATACCTTCCCTTCGAGTACAATCTCTTTTCCAGATCTTCGATGAACGGAAGAGGCATCTTCGTTTGAATACGGTGAGTACCTGTGTTCGTGAGTTGGGCGAAACGATTGCTGGTCTTGGACCGGACGTTGCATGGCATACGATGACGAGTGCGATTGGGCCATAGGTTTCTTGCTTGCAGATTTTTTGGCGGTACGCTTCGGTTCAGACGAAGACATTTTTCTGGTTGTCAAAAAAGAATTTGAGGAGGTGGTCTGGTTGTGTGGAACAAGGAGAAGGTAGGTTGGTATATAAAGGGAGGGAATGCGACCGATTAAGTAGCCACTGTGGTGCCACGACAAAAATATAACGGGAAACAGTTTGCCGTTATATTTTAATACAGGATATATATTTTCCTAGTGTGTAGGCCGGTCACTCTTTTTCTACAGTTTTCAGACCAGAGTGTGGTCATGTCACTCTTTTTCTAAAGTTATGAACGCATTTTCCAACGTAGCTATAGGAAACAGTGCACAGTGTACAGTATACAGCGGACAGTGTGCAGTAAATAGTGCGCAGTATACAGAGCACAGTCCAACAGTTGCAATTACCCGTTGTCAATTTTTTTTCACATTTCGTGTCTTTTGAAAACGGGAAGTAATTTCCTTATGCAGTGGTAACTAAATCTCCTCCTATATATAGCTAACATTGCTTAAGCAATAACTGATCCATACGGACTGGAAACTGTATCTCAAATAAGAAAAATGCCAATATCGTATCCATCTTCTTACAATTACACGGACCTTCTCTCAGGACTATCTTACAATTACACGGAACCTAGTGTTTGTCTAATCTACCGTTCGTTTAATTTATCATTATTTGTAACTTATTATCACATTTTCGATATTACGAGTTAAAAATAGGGGTCGTCCGCGGGTGCATTAACCTTTTCAATACGTGTAGGAGTTTAAAAAAAGGGTCAGCATACTTTATGTCAAACATTTTTCGGAAACGGTCAAACAGTACACAGTGCAAACAGTGATACACTATACATTGATACAGTACCAGTAATTATGTTACTGAAAAAGTTGATGCATTAAATATCAAAACCATAAATTTATCACGGGTATCACCTACTTTTTGTTTCTGTTGGGAAGTTCAACATTTCTTTTTACAAATCTGGCCCTGCTTCTTGTGTAAACGCAACAATAAATATGCACCAGGTTAATATCTCTAACAGAACAAAAATTCCATACACTTCCCATCCAATTCAATTGATTAACGATTTGTTTTGTATTGAAGCTATGGACAACTTGGAGATTGACGATGAAACAATGAATAAGTGTCATGAAGAGTTTGAACGGTCAAGGAATAGTGTACAAAACAACAAGCCTACGGTGGAATTCGGTGAAGGAGCACAAGTTCATTCTAAATCAGTGAAGCCGAGAACAAAATCTTTCAATGCTCGATTGCGCGAAGTTGTAGCAAATCAAAGACCTGGTAAGCAGATCGTATACGAAGGACAAGAAATCGAGCCCCTACATCCGATCGGTCCAACGCTACCTAGTGGAGCTTACCCTATTTGCTGTTGCGGAGATGAATCGGTTGTTGTTGTTGCCAAAACTGAAAAAAATGCTAGACGCCGATTCTTCGGATGTCCTGCCTTAGAAGACCATATGTATTACCCCAATGATATTCACTGTTGTAATTTTATGCAGTGGATAGACCCGCGAATGAGCCAACGTGGACTTCAATATGCACTGGAAGCGCAAGCCGAAATAAGGCGGTTGAACAAGATTGTTGCGGATGCAACTAGATCTGGCTATCTCAGAAATTGTTAGGATTTAGTTTTTCTTGAATCGAAGATTTATTACTTTACTTTGAATTTGATGTTGCTATGTTGTGTTGTTCTGGTTCCTGTAAGTGTGGTTTGGAATGTATTACTGTTTCAATTTGATCGTGAACAAGATTATCGCCTTCTCGTTTACAAATGCAAAATTCTTACATAACGCGCCAACATAACAAGGTTTGCAGATAACTCCATATTCTACGTAAGAACGTAATGGGTCAACCAACTATAGCGCAATGACTGGTCAAGTCTTGCATACTTCGCATAGTGCAGTCATGTCATCTGCCAGATTCCATTTAGTGTTCCCTACCGTGTAGCTTTTGACCGTTCACACCATTGCCCATCTTCCAGCTATATATACATATGTTAATTTACTCACAACATGCAAAACTCAAACAACTTCTTCCCCATTCTTAGAGCACATCCTTTGATTCGCACTCACTGAAAATGTCTTCGTGGGCAACATCTACAGATTCCGAGAAACAAGCTTACGAAAACATGAGGCTACAGGAGCTTGAAGACGAACTTCAGTTCCTAAACCAAACGAAAACGCAAACTATACCGCCGTACGAACAAGTGAATGTTCAAACTCCACATGAAACCCCAGTACCCCCCGTTCAAGTTCCATCTCAACAAGAGGTCACTCAATCAACGCAAGAAGAAGAGTTCTTTCGTGTACCACTGCATGAACATGTAGTGGATTCTTATCCAGTTCGTTGCTATTGCGGGTATGCGGTTGAAGTTGTCGTTCAAGCAGAGGGCAACAATATAGGTCGGCGCGTGCAGCGATGTCCAACCTATCCAAATGGTTGCAAATACACGGACTGGATAGACCAACCTTTGTGTCCTCGGGGAATAGCATATTGTAACGAACTCGAATGCGAGAATAGACGTGTTCGAAGTGAAAATGCCCAGTTGCGATTGAACATCCTGCGATTCCCATAAGACTAAAACGTAAAATGGGGTTTACTGAAGTTGCTAATTTTCACTTCATACTTCGACGAAGCTAGTTCGCATGTTATGTCGGCAGTTGTTGTACCTTTATAAACTATTGTATCTTTATGCTTATTGTTGTATCTTTATAAATTGTTGTATCCCCGTATCCTACTCCACGGGTTGGATTTAGTGGAGATTTTAAACATATTTGGATATCACTTTATATCACATCATCTGTCCGAATTGACAACTCAACGCAGAGATATTATCCAAACCATTATAAAGGAATTTGACTACTCAACGCAGAGATATTATCCAAACCATTATTGCCTACTCAATATGCCAACCATTAGTGCCAACCGTTCACAACACAACAACTTTCTGAATTGACTACTCAATGACAGAATCATTACTATCCCAACCTTTATGTCGGAACCATTATTGCCAACCATTAGTGCCAACCGTTCACAGCACAACAACTTTCTGAATTGACTACTCAATGACAGAATCATTACTATCCCAACCTTTATGTCGGAACCATTATTGCCAAAAAATATATTTAAAATATGTTAACCATCATTGCTTATATATATCTGTCGTACGTCTACACTTAGGCAGAACAACGAAACTCAATTTATAAAAAAAAGCAAGCAATGGATCCAAATCTACGTCACCATTACTACCACATGAATCAAACTGAAGATAACGACCTAGAAGATGAGGAAGAGACGGAGGAGCAGCTGGAGCAACACACAATGGTTGGGTATTCCAATAATTTCGCTGAAAGCTCAATTAGCAACCATCGAGGTAGTATGCCTGGCCGGCGTGACCGGCGGTATAAGAGAGACTACAGGATTGGACATGAAAGACTAATGAGAGATTACTTCATTGACAATCCAACCTACGATATAACTTTGTTCCGCCGTTGTTATCGTATGAGTCCGACAATCTTCTCTAAAATTTATCTTAAACTTAATCAGTCAAATCCATATTTCACTTATAGACTGAACGGAGCACAAGAAATTGGCCATTCGCCCCACATCAAAATTTCAACGGCATTGAGGATGTTAAGCTATGGAACAGCTGGCGACCAAATGGATGAAATTTCAGAATTGTAGCATCAACAGCAATGGAGTGTCTGAAAGAATTCTGTAAAACAGTTGTTTAAGAGTTCGGGAACGAGTATCTACGGACACCTGGACCAAACGATATAAGCAGGATACTACGCAGGGGAGAAGCTAGAGGATTTCCAGGTATGCTTGGAAGTTTAGATTGCATGCACTGGCCTTGGAAAAACTGCCCAACGGGATGGAAAGGAATGTTCACCGGACATAAGAAAGTGCCATCAATGATCCTTGAAGCAGTAGCAACAGAAGATTTATGGGTTTGGCATGCTTTTTTTGGAGTCCCAGGTTCATTGAATGATATAAATGTTTTAAAACAATCATATCTTTTCACAGAGCTTGCTAACAGACTATCAACAGATGTTTCATATAACGTTGGTAATATCGAACACAAAACTGGATACTATCTAGTGGACGGAATATACCCAAAGTGGAGAACTTTGATTCAAGGATACAGAGTACCATCAAATGACAAAGAACGTTATTTCACTGAGAAAGTAGCTAGCTACAGAAAGGACATCGAACGTACGTTTGGTGTTCTAGAAGCCCGATTTCATATTTTACGCAATCCTGCTCGTTTTCATGATGCAAGAGGTGGGTATAAGAATCAAAAGTCTAATTATCCTGACATGTTTACGGGGTCAAATGCAAAACCCCATAAAGATGTAAACTCAATGGACGAGTATGTTGATATGGTTCAACATATTGAAGATCAAGCTGCACACTTCCAATTGCGTGACCAGTTAGTGGATCATTTGTGGGCGCATAAAGGAACAAATAGTCGGAATCAGTAGTTGGTACTAGAACTATGTATCGGTTTGCACTCGTGCACTATGTATCAGTGTGTATGTTGGGTCAATAAATCTAGTTTCCAATCATATTGTTGATTGTATCATTGTTTCAACAACCAGTACATAAATACTACAAACAGATCACAATCATATTACAACTCAACCCAACATATACAGCTACTACATAAACAACTACTGCATACATACTACAAATAGGACACAATCATATTACAACTAAACCCTAGCTAGTACATAAATACCCACTAGTATGTAACTACTACAAACAGTTCACAGTCATATTACAACTTAACCCAACATACATAGCTAGTCCTCAAACGAGCCACTACAGCTTCCGCCTCCGCTTCCTTTGCTTCTTCTGTACTCTGCAATCTGCTCTTTTACTAGTTCTTGCTGTAAACGGGAAAGCTTACTAAAATCACATGTAATCATTTTAACATAATTGCTCTCCCGCACTAGTGCTTCCTTCTTCTCCAGCCTTGCTCGTAACAGGGCTTGTTTCTCCGTATGTTGTTGTCTGCGAAGCTCTCTATCAACACTAACTGCTTTGTGGAACTCTTCGTCACTGCGGTTTCTTTGCTTCGAAAATCGAAGTCTATGCTCTTTTGTCTCCGTAGCTGAATTCTCTACTGTTTCAATAAATCTAGAGAACTCTGCACCGCGTTGCTCCAGCTGAATTGACTTGGCTCTGCCAATAGGCCGTCCGTCACTTGTTCCAAATAAAGGGTTTCTTTCTTGCGAGCTCGGGTCACTTCCTGGACTAGATTCAGAGTAGTTCATCCTTCTAGCTTTGTTCTGTTGTTCAACCATGAAGTTGCTCGGGTTCTTCCACTTAGGAAACCTAGATAGAAGCTCGAAACAGTCGTTAAATTTAAATGGAAGTCCATACTTTCGTTGGTAGGCCGTTCGTGACTCTTCAATCTGTAACATAAAGTCGAAATTGTATGAGTGTATGACATTTCTAACTAATCAAGCATAGTATACTAACTTATTTTTAAAAGTAATCTACGATACTTACAACGTCATAAGGTGCAGCACCGCTTTGCTGCCTGTTCTGCAAGCCTGTCAGTATTGCCAGATAGTTCTGACATGCAGCATTCATAACTCTATAACCGCCTCTAAGTGATCCCCATGTTCTACTCCTCGTTTCCAACGAATTGTAGAAATCTGCAACTCTTTCCCAAAATTTCTGACCTTTCATATTATTCCCAACAATGCTGTCTTGTGAAATGCGTATCCACGATTTAGCAAGTGAAACGTACTGCTCGGAAGTAAACTTACATTGTTTTCTTCTTCCATCCGCTGCTATTTCTTCCTCTTCAGCATGATCATCCTCAACATCTTCTATTCCGGGATCCTGCTCCGATTCAACTTCGGTTTGTTGTCGTTTACTGAAAATGCCGCTTAAAGACTTCCATTTCGTCTTCTTTTGGTTATATTCGGGACTGACAGGTGCAGTGTATTCTTGACTAAATTCTTCAGAATTTGTAACATTCGCATCCTCATTTGCATCTTCGTCCTCCGGCTCCTCCGTTGAAGTTTCAACATTTTCTTCGTTACTAGGGGAGACAAACCCGTACGAAAACTGTCTTTGCAGATTTTGTGTACCTTTGCGGTCACGAACCTCGGTCTGTTGCGGAGGTAGGTGAGGTTGTTGACTTTGATCGGTCTGCATCATCATTGACATATACGACGAATGATCATCGTACACGCCTGGCACGGGCGGTCGTTGGTAAAAATGTGGCGGGGCGGACGAATGGACAGGAGGAAAGTTAGGAGGAGCGAGCGGTTGGTACGATGGTCGATATGGATAATTTGAATACGGCGAGTAGCCATATTCGTGAGATGGCTGCAACGATTGATGTTGTTGGATTGACCGTTGCATGGCATACGATGAAGAGGGCGGTTTGGACATGGGATTCTTGTTTCCGCATTTTTTGATGCTTCGCTTGGGTGCGGAAGAAGACATTTTTGTTGTTGAATAAGTTGAAGTTGAGAAGGTGGAGTGGTTGTATGGAAGAAGAAGGAGGAAAGTTGGTGTATTAGAGGGGAAAATGGGGTAGCCGTTGGAGTGTAACGGCTATGTATTATAACGGCAAAGAGATTGCCGTTATATGCTTATAACAGCAAACTCTTTGCCGTTATAATCTTATAACGGCAAAGAGGTATTCTCTTTGCCGTTATAAGCTCTAGCCTCTGTTCAGTGAACCAGCCACGAAGGAGCTCAAAACTAGCCACAAACCAGCCACGGATGAGTGAACAAGCCACACCTGATTGCTCCGTGGCTTGTTTAGTAACTGAACAAGCAATGGTTGGTTGTGCTCTTAAGCTCAAAAAAATGATGTAATGTAATTTGAACAATATTTTGTAATGTTTTATTTTAATGTTGGTTTTGAATCTTGCTTTTGGTACTGTGCCATGTTTATGGTTAAAATAAAAGGTTTAACTTCAACAATAAAAGCTAACATATGAATCTCAAGGTTAAGATCTGTAACAACAGTTAGAATTAACAAAAATCCTATATTTCAAAATTGAGCCTTACACAACAAACAATCAGAAAATTCAGCGCATGATTTTCACTGTATACAGTAATTAACCATGAATGATATAAAATATTCACCTCAAGATAAAATAAATGTACGAACAAAAAATTGGACTAGTCATCGGCAGTGGAAGATGAAACCTCTTACATGGAGCAACAATAGGGGTATTATAGGTAAATAATGTTCATTCAGATCCAAGGATTCAGTTAAGCATTATTTTAACTCTTAATGAACAAGCACTGAATTGAATGGAAATCATTGAATGATACTGTAAAGCAAAACACCTTCTAAACTTATGAACATTGAATATATAAGTTTTTAGAAGCATATTCAGAGCCACTGTCTGGAAACAAACTATACCTAAGACCAGAATCAGGGTCGGCACTAGGCCTGTGCAAGCTGGGAGATGGCCGAGGGTCCAATTACGGGAAGGGCCCAACCATATGGATTATGTTAATGAATAAGGGTACATAGAAAACTGTGAACAAAGTGATGGGTAGCTTTTCTAGTAAAACGTTTGGCTATAGAATCAAAGTTTCAAGGTTTGATTCCAGTCTCTGATAGTTTTTCCAATTTACCAATTTGCCCAGGGCCCAAATTTTAGTTGGACCAGGCCTGACCAGAATAAGTAATAAGAACTCACCACCACTCTGCCAGCCTTGTCCGTACAATAACGCTTAGTCACGTCGTAGCCGAAATCCTCCTCCAACCGAACGCAGATCACCATCAAAAAACGGTTAACATGCTGTTGACATCTCAACTTACGCTGCTTTCGCCACTCGATTTTAACCAGTTATGAGTATCTTGGCAAAAGCTTTGATTTACGTTGATTTTTTTTCTAGTATTATTATGGATTATTTTAGCTGAGTAAGAGAATTGAGGGTTTGGAATTAGATTTAGAATGAGGAATTGGGAAAGGCAGGTGAATTGGAAAATGCAAGTGAAGCGGGCACGAAATATTAGTGCATGGTCCTGATATTTTTCGAGAGCCCGCCTTCTAATTTTTGTAACCCTCCTTTTTATTTGCATTACCGGTGCTAAGCAGTCCTAAAATTTTGTACCCTGGACATTTTCTAATCAACTATAAGTTAAGTTTGTTATAAAATAATATTTGCAAAGGCCATGTAAGAGAAGTTATTAACTAAATCTAATTAGTATTGAATAATAACTATTAGTTATTAAACATTAAACTAGCATTAATTATAAACTATTTAACAATAAATTTTTTTGATACAAAAAATTGAATATATTCATCAGTTTTAATTATTAAGTTAAAAATATGCTTATGGCAACTGTCACGAAAAGATAGTTGTTAAAAGTATGTGTATTTCAATTGGTACTAAAGCGCGGTCACTAAAAATTCGTTTATTGCAACTGTTATATGCCACCAATATATAATATTATTTGTTAATAATTATATTCATAGATTATAATTAGTGATTATAAGTTATTACTAACTATACTTTGTTTATATATACTTTTTTTAATTAATAAAATATTGATTACAAACTATAAATTATTCATTAATTACTAAACTAACTATTAAACTATGACAAATATTAATTACTAATATTTAATTACTAAAATATTATTTTTTAACATATTAAATTAAGCATAGATTAATTATTAGACATTAATTTTAATTACATATTTTTTGCAACTGGTAGAGAAGAGCAGTTGTTAATGAAATGTTTCCTGCAACTGGTAGAGAAGAGCAGTTGCTAAAGATATACTTTCCGCAACTAATAGAGAAGCGCAGTTGCTAAAGATAGTGTTTTTGCAACTGGCTGGAAATGCTTGTTGTTAAATCTCATTTATTACAATTGCGACGAAAGGTCTGTTGCTAGAAATCATTTATTGCAACTTTCATATGGCGTCTGTTGCAAATAATTAGTTGCAATATGGTATTTTTCTTGTAGTTATCATCATGATTCTTCTACCATAGGAGCAGGGAGCTTATTCCAGTATTCTTTCGCATTTTTTCTTGCTATCAAAATTAATAACACAACAATCAATGCCTCTGGCATGAATGTAGAATTCTCTCGAGGGCTTCAAAACTCTTTCTGTTTAAGCTCAAAAATAGTAATAATACAAAGAAAATCTAACCACATGAATAGCAATTGAAGTATCTTAGCATTCTTTTGCTGAGTCAATTGTAGAATTAGTCATTCTAACACATCCTTTTCCATTGAAATCAACAAGGTCAAAGAATTTGAGAGGCATAAAGATCATAATATTCTCATCATCAATCACTACCTTCCATGCCCTAGATTGAGTTTTCACAGGAAATTTATGATTTACTTGTACTTCGTTTGGATCTACAAACATTCTACTCGTATAATGTAGGGTTGTTTTCGGTTAAATGGTTAGAAATTTATGGTATATGCTATGATTGGATTTTAGATAAAACAACATGGTGCTTATTAATTTACTATGATTTTGCTCTAGAATAAAGCGATACAGTCATAGAATTGTGACTGAGAATTCTTCTGATTTCTTCTAGATATCAGAAACGTGAATCCATAATGTCTCATGTCACTTTGAAGGGGAAATCGAATCAGATCAAAAGGAGCAGGTGGTGGAGTAAGTGGCGGCTATAAGAAAAGAGAGAGCATAGTGTTAGGGTTTTCCCCCTTTAGTCTGAGTTGGAACCACTTTGAATTCAATCAAACAAAATTCAAGGCATAACTATAATTGATAAATTCATTAGTAAACATAATTAGTATGGTATTAATGAGGTAATTAATGCCAAAATGAGTCACTTCTTCAATTATTTTTATTTAACTGAATATTTTACAAAGTATTTTGAATAGACAAAATAATAGAAGTAAAAGAGATAAATTTTATATGTTGAAAAAAATTAAAAATGCATGAGCAAATATATGTAGTCAATTTGTTTCAATGACCTTGACTCTTATGATGATACAGAAAAAAAATTTCTTCTTAATTACCTCTTGCTTGATGAGCACATATATATTTATATATATCGTTAAGATATCGCTTGATATTGTATTTATGCTTGGGGACATGTACATTGTAACAACCCAAAATTTTAATAAAAATTTTTAAACAAATGATTAATAAAATATAAATATTAATCAAAAAAAGTATTGAGAAATAGGCAACGAGGGTTGCACCATTAGGTCTGTTATGAAATTCTGGCTAAGATAGACATTTAACTGAAATCATACTTAAAATAAAGAAGATATGAAAGAAAGAAGTTAGAAATTGAGATTTGAAATTCGAATAAACGACGAATTAATTAAGAAGTAAATCAGCTGCAAATCACTATTAACTGGGGTTACTCAGTCTTTAGCTAGGCCGACCCCCGAGTGGGTCAACCCAAGGGTCGACCTACCTATAAGATGGGACGACCCAGTTCAGTAACGTGTGCAACATGATGCACACGTTTCTGGTGCGATTCAGGCTGACTTTGGGTGTGTTTTCTGGAGACTTCCTCTGATCTGATGGCCTAAGTTTTTAACCTATAATCAACCGGTCCTAAATCCTCTAGCTCTATTATAAATATAGCACCAAACCTAATTAAACTTGTTTCTCCCTACTCTATTTCCTCCATTCTCTGCCACCTTCTTCACAAATATTTTAATGGAGCTCCAAGGCTTGATTTTTTGCACATACTTTTGGAGAATATTTATATATAGAGATTTTGTACCGAGGCTTATTCGGATTTGCTTAAAATTGTGAGTACTTTCAGTAATTACAAGATTCAGTATAAATTGGGGTTTATTTTGATAGTATAATAGTTGTTGATTTCTTCATATTTCTGTTTTCTTTTCTGTCAGTAATCCATGTAAATCTGATTACTGCTTCTATCCTTTCTTTTGTCTATTTCAGTAATCTATTCTACTACTATAGTTTATTTCGTTCATCTTTATCTCTTTTCTTCGTATATAACTTATTTATAGTTTAGATTCAGCACTATTTCATTTCAAATATGTTCTTATTTATCTGAGCTTAGGCCATGCTAGTGCTTAGGCCATTATTTTTATGTTAAGTTTAGGCCTTCAAGAGCCTAAACCATTATTCCTTTTTGTTTATGCGCAGTTTGGGTAAAAATATGAAATTGATAGTAAAAGCACATTTGAGAGAAATATGAATTATGTATAAAAACGATAACTTGGGGATTGGTGGAATTGTGCAATAAAGGATAATTGAATTGTAGCTTTGATAAATTGAATAAATGACATCTGGCTAGATGCTAAGTAGCGAGGGTTGGGCTGTACAATGAAATTAAACAAAAGTGATGTTCATAGACAACCTGTAAATTGAAGTTCACATGCAACCTATGGTATGACAAAAATATACATGAAGAAAGTAAGCTTATTAATAAACTTAAGATTGGTGTTAAGTTTAAAATAAATAAATTAATAAGCATGAGTAGTAATGGTTCGCTCCGGCAGCATAAGCTGATTAGGTAAAATAAGCGGGTTATTAACAAAATGTGTAGTAGGAGTCTGTTCCGGCAATGACGGCTGATTAGTGAAAATAAATGGCTCGTAGTAGTGGTCCGTTCCAGCAACAGGGGTAGGTTGATTATAGAAAATAAGATGACAGTTAAAATAATTAATTTATAGTGACCTAGGTGTTTGTTGACAATTCAACGAGGGTTCTAGAGTAGCTTGGCGCTCAACAATAATTCTATGGTGGCCTTGGCACTAGTAAATTAAATTTAGGGACTAAGTCTAGGGTGACTTATGTCAAATTGCATTTTTGGTTGGGGATCCGCATCAGCCAGTATTTCTTTTTATCATACTACACCGAGGTCCCATGAGGAGGCGAAGGCACCCTTATACCATACTAGGTAGTAAAGGGTCCAAACAAGGTGGATACGAGCACGTTCCGGTGGGGCGGTGAGCATACATCGCGCCGATTAGGGAAGATAAGATGCTGTGACGCCGGCGATTTACGCTATGTCCTTAGAGTTAATGGATTGGATCTTATAAACCCGAGACCATAGTCGGCATAGGTTATCACAATTGTGGTTTAGGAGCTGATTAATGGTTAGAATTAGGTTATATCCTAATTATGAGTTGCAGCAAATGGTGTAGAAATCGAATGATTTGACGATCAACTCTATCAATGCTTATCTTTTTGTTCTTATTTTCTGTATCGAGGTTCAAATTATTATTATGTCAAGATGTCCTCCTTTATCACTCTTGCTAGTAATTACTGAACTCACCAGGCATTATGTCTGACTAGTTTTCTTTCTCTCTTCTTCCTTCCTTTCCCCTCAGGTTCTCGGGGTGTAGGATCTAATAGCTGATAGAGCTTTGATCCAGCTTGGCCCACTGGAGATTCTCATTTGTCATATTCTCTGCTTTTACATGTACCTTTCCACATTTGGTTTATTTCTTTATTTAATGTTGAGAGAGATTATTTGGTACTCTGATTTTGTTGCTTTCATGAGATAATTGTGTTTATAATGATAAAGTACAATCTATGATGTTGTAACGTTTTTTAGTTTGTTTAAATGAAATTTTAAGTTTTATTGTGTTTTTCATATGTTATCTTGTGAATTTTAGTCTCTGTGATGTTATTTTATACCTATACGCATCACATTTCTTAATGAAATCCACATACGGGTAACATTAAGAAATTTGGGGTGTTACATACATGTGCGTTCATAATGACTTTTAAACTCAAATTTATGAGGAGAATGTTAGCATGTTTCCTAATAGCACATGTTAAGGTTGTTAAATTATCTGAATAGTCTTTTGGATTTCATTTATTCATCATGTAAGGATATGTCGGTATTTGGAATAAACCATTCCGCCTTTCAGTTAATATATATGATTCTTATCACATGCCCTTAGGTATACATTAGTAACACCCTAATTGTAAAATAAAACAACTTATAATTTTCAATTTAATTCTCTTATAACATTTTCATTTACATCATCCATTTTTCCAAATATATCATGTTTTCTTAGTACACTAGGTATTATTGATATTTTCACTTAACCATTTCCAAATTTAAAACTCAAGTGATGTTAACATTCCAACTAGAAAATGTATCATACCTTTTATCAAAACTAATTTGTTTGCATAACTAAAAGCCAGGATATTACCAAACTAATTATTTATTTAATAAAAGTTAATAACTTTTAAAACCCAAGTTGAACAATAACATGATAACGTTCACGTAATGAATAAAAGCTTCACAAAAATTTAATAAATTGAGCAATACATTATTTACCTAATGAAATTTACTTCACGTATACTATTTGAACTAAAATTAAATTGTAAAGGGATACTTTGAATTCCAGATTATAATGTGCGTTCTCGTAATGTTAAACCATCTTAGGCATGGAAATCGTCAAAAACCCATATACACTAGATTTATTATCTACGCATACGATTATAGGGAATTTCATAAATTTGACTACTGAATAACTTCTTACCTATTTCACTTGATTCAGTAAAAAAAATCCATTTCTTTTGTTGTTTACATGGCATAACTATAGTAAAAGGGAAATGAGAGAATGATCCAATTTAAGGATATGGGAAGTGTTAGTATTATTGTTTCCCATTTAGTTCATTATTTCGTATTTTATTTTTTCAACTCTTTATATTGTAATATCAGCCTTTGTACTATAATTTCATCTTGATGACTGCCAATATCAAATTCCTTAACAATTGACATCATGTGATATGAAATAATGTTTGGAAGAGTAAATTAGACAACTGTGTATTTTTATTGTACGGTCGTAAAAATATATATTTTTTGTAATACGTTTGCAGCTCAATTTTTTTGAGTGTTTGACATTATTCTTTTTATGTCTACTATTTACGTAGACTAATTTATAAAAGTTTCCACTTTAGTGTATATCATGCAACTCTTTTGTAATTTTTTTTTATATGTGCACATAGTAACTTAAACTGAGCCACCGTTTATGAGTTATTTTACTTTTGATGATCTTTCAAATCAATGTCTTAGCCTTATAGGTTAAAATTTAGTGTGTGCATCTACGTAATTATTTATAGGTATATTGTGTAATTATTATAGCCTTCTTTTCATGATACATATGCGTAGTTATATCGACGTACACGGTGACATACAATTGTGTTTTCTAGACAATTAATATTGAATAATTAATGTATAAAAAATATTGAATTCTAAAATATATATTGGAAACTGTGAGAAAGAGGAACAAGAACAAATTTTGAAAAATAAAATATTCTATTGAAGTACACCAAGTTCAATTTAAGGTTGAATGACAAACTCTGAAAAATACTAGACTAAAGAATAATATTAAATAAAACTAGCATTTTGTACAGAGCAGTGGCGAAGCTAGAAACTGAAGCCAGGTATGACCATCTAACAAATTCAGAGGGGGCAAAAATATCAAAATGAAAATTTTACAATGAAATTACAAAATTTCAGGTAGGGGTTGTGCCGTAGCTGGCCCAGTGGCTCCGCCCCTGGTACAGAGTAAAATTAAATATAATGCTAGTTGCATTTGGAATTTTTCTTGAGCCTAATTTATTTTAAAGTTGTCTTTCAGTCTAAGACATCTTAGTGTACTTCAGCATAATTTTTCTTCTTCAAAGTTTGTCTTTCTCTCTATTTACCTGTTGGAAATAAAGGTCTTACTTCAGTTAATCATAAAAAATATACTCAACTATATTTGTTGAAAAATATAATTGCAATCCGTATACGTAGCACGTATTTCAATTGGTAAACAATTATGGCTCAGTCGGATTTTACATTCGACGATAGCTGGTATTCCATCATTGCGAGACTATGTTAATTTATACAGAGTATATAAATATGCTTCTACCATGGGGTCCCTTAAGAACAAGAGTTGGGGCTTTTTAATGGTTCAACAAAAAAACCAAAACCCATCATATCCTAGGTCAAAATATGAAAACGAATGCAATATTTAGAAAATGGATGTGGGCACGACTTTGGCTATATTTGCATGTGCTAATTACCCTTTTGTTTTAATCACGATTATAGTTATTTCTTTGTGTATTCAGTAAATAAAATGATTATCATTTACTAATTTATATAGTACAAAAATTAATATGTGTATATAAATCAATATTTACTACTTAAAATTTTTTCCTTAACATATTTATTGTTTTAATGGCAAAATGAATTTATGATGAATCAACTTTTTTATTTATTTGTTCACATTTATTAATAGTGAATTGGTCAAATCATATCCAATAAATAACGAAAATTATGAACATGTCCATCTTTTCTAAACTTTATTGTTATACATGTTTCTTTTTTTGAAGCCGCTTTCTATATTTATTTATTCTGAGTTTCTTTCTGTTTTATTTCTCTTGTTATACATGTTTCTTTTTTAGAAGTCGCTTTCTGTTTTACATGTTTCTTTTTTAGAAGCCGCTTTCTGTTTTATTTATTCTGAGTTTCTTTCTGTTTTATTTCTATTGTTATACATGTTTCTTTTTTAGAAGTCGCTTTCTGTTTTATTTCTATATTTATTTATTCTGAGTTTCTTTTTTAGCTATGCCCGTGCTGATATTTGAAATAAGGCATAGTACCTAATTTATATATACTTATGCAGAGATTAAAAAAAATCAGCTAGGGCCTTGGTCCTAGCTAGCCCTTACCTTCTTCCGCCCCTGAGTTATATCATTGATTCTTTTTTCTAAAATAGAGATGTAATTTATGAATGAAATTTGAAAAAGATCTAAAACCAGCTTTTAATAATTACAACAATACATGTCAAAATTTTCCTCGTACGCATCCTAATCTGCCCACATACAAATATCTAATATTTGACATTAAAAATGATTTCAGATACATATACAGATACAGATATGCCGCTGTGTATCCTGGAGATTACCCGTCTATCTCAACTGGACCACAGTTTCTGCGGTTGTCTTTTGAACCAGAACCTCTGATCACGTAGTCAAACGTGTTGTACTACAGTTATCAGCAGCTATTGCGGAGTTCAAGTATGTTTTTGAAGCAACAGATGTGAAAACCAACACAGAGCAACAATTTTTTTTTCTTGTTCTTTTCCTTTTTTGATATTCTTAGATGCATGCATTAAACTTTGCTTAATAATCAAATGAACAAAATGCTAATATCATTTTCTAATATGCAATGCCATTTCCTAATCTGCCAGTATTTATGGACAACTCTTTCCTTGATTGTCATGTAAATTTTTTGTTTTATCCCGAATTAGAATCATTTATAGGAAATTACTTTTTACGTCCTTTTGAAAATGATTCCGAATAGGCCCTTCAATGTGATCACAGCAATGATAGAAGGTAAATAAGCAGAGGACCAGAATGAACCTCCCCCACCATCCCCAGTAGTTGGTATGAGCGCATGTGTGAACTGCCCACGAGACCCAAAAATGATAAATCAAGTCCCTTTCTTTTCTCTCTTTTACCAATCAAACTCACTCTCCTAAATCCTAATGCTGCATTGCAAAAGTAAGCGATTCTGATTTCTATTGCAATTTCTCCAGTTTTCTCTCTATTTTTTTTTTTTTTTTTTTTTTTTTTTTTTTGAAGAGTTTTGCTTTATCAGTAATCTATTACTTTTTTTGTTTTGATTCCTTTTTGGAGAATATTTCTGAATGAATGCAGACTTTTTGCTAGCTTTGTCATTTCAATTTTTGTTGCTATCTGCTCAAGTTTTGATTTTTGAGCTCTGTTAGTCGATTGTTATTCTCTTGGAATTAGCAGTTGTTCTGTTCATTTAGGACCTATTTAAAAAATTAATGTCAGTATGGGTATTTACTGGTTTAGATCTGTATTTCAAACATCTGCGCTGTATATGCAGAACCTTGATGGTTTACTATTTGTTTAATTGCTTCTGAATGCTGAGAAATTAGTTTTGGTTGAGCTAAAGAAATGTGACTTGCTTTAGTTAATTTTATTATCATCTTTGATGTTTTCCAGTACAAGAGGCGAGATCTACGTCTAGATAAATATAATTGGATAAATGGCAGGAGCTGAATTTCTGTTTAATGGAAGAGGTATGTCTGTCAACATATATATTAATCACTATTACTTTTATTTACCAGTATTATTATCTCAAACGTCATGGTTAATAGTTCATAAACGAAACCACTTTTTCAGCCCTTTTTACTTCATCAGATCGAATATGAGCTAAGAATACATTTTTCCCTCAGGTATGCAAAGTCATAGTAATTGCCTTGGTATGAAGAAATACGTGGAACACACCGAAGACAAACATGTAAGTTTAACTTCATATATACCGAGTTACTTCTTAGTGATGAAATACTTGATGATATAGGTAGGCAGATTGTTTATTTTCTCAATCGCTGCAGATAATAATTATGCAAATTGTTTCTTTTCTTTATCACCTCAGATAATCATTGATTCATATAAAAAATCAAGAACTAGGCCAATGAAAGCGCTTTTATCTCAAGAAATGTCCAAAGAAATCAAGTTGAAAAGGAAGCAAAGCAATGTAGTTGCCAGACTAATGGGTCTAGATGAGCCGCCACCTACTAATAAATCAGCTATAAACAATAGGGAAAATTTTGGAAGTCATGTCAATTCTTCACGGATTACTTTAGCTAAATCGCTTAAGAATGTTCGAAAGGATGGAGATGGTTGTTTTTATAGTTCAAAGCAAAACAAGTCTGATTTAGACCCAAAATTCGAATATGAGAGGAATATGGATCTTGTTAGGAGAAAATTTGTGGAAGCAAAGAGGTTAGCCTCAAATGGAAATCTTTCGCAATCAAGAGAGTTTCAAGATGCACTTGAGATACTAAATTCTAACACTGATTTGATTCTGAAATTTGTGGAGGAACCTAAATATTTGCAAGATGTACCTACACAAATGCATAAAATAACCTTATTGAAGCCATCAAGAGAAGTAGATTCAGGGAGTAAGAAAAACGAGCATCCAGTTAGCCAACCTAGTAGAATAGTAGTGTTAAAGCCTACTATGCGCAAATTGTATTCACCGTGGTCAAGTTCTAGTAATAGCAGTATTAGTAGAGATGAATCTTTCATATCCTCCTCTTTATCAAATGGCTATGTTGGAGATGGGAGCTCATTTGATATAACAGAAAACTATTTAAAGTTCAATGATTCAGAATTTACAACTCCGAATTCACGACATTCTTTTGAAACCTCTAATGTACATGGAAGTCCAGGTTCATTTTCCTCATTCAGCCGTGCATCGGAATCACCAGAGTCTTCAATGATAAGAGAAGCTAAGAAACGGCTTTCAGAGAGATGGTCTTTAGTGGCCTGTGATGCAAATAATGAAAATGTAACGGATGAACAAAAAAGTTCTAGTACATTAGGTGAGATGCTTGCTGTTTCTGAAACTAAGAAGGAAGCTAACACTGAAAAGCGTAGTGTTTCTAGTAGAGCAGATGATAGTCTTATAGTTAAAGAATCGTCTTCGTCGTATGAAAATATTGGACCAAAATTTAAAACGGGAAAATCTTCATTGAAGGGAAAATTTGCTAGTTTGTTGTTCTCTAGGAATAAAAAAGGTGCTACAGATAAAGCCATTTTGCCAAATGAAGTTGTTAAGGAAGAGCCTAGTAATGCCTCTTCTCCTGCTTTACATAAAAGTACATCTTTCAGGGTATGTGCATTTTAGACTACAGGTTTTCCTTTTTCCTGTTATCTGTACAAATCATTAATATGCGGCTATGCCTATACCCTTGCCGCGTGGAATTTATTTGAAATGCATCACATATTTTTGCAGGATTTTCTTTCCCTTGAGAAAATGAATGAACTAACTTCATCAGATAAAATAGTTATGAACCAAAATCAGACAAGCCCCACATCAGTGCTGGATTCTTTGTTTGAAAACAATACACCAGATTTTTCTAAAATTTCAAATGCTGGATTACCAGGTAAGTCTGGCTACTGTATGAACTATATAGCACTAGATTAAATAATGAAAGTTATTTAACTTTTCAAGTGTATCTTATGTTTTCAGTGACACGAACAAAGTCTGTTACCCGTAGTTTTTCATTTGATGATCTCGATCTTGATGCATCATCACTTGAAACATTGCATTTGCATGTTCACCACATACTCAAAATCGCTGGAATGGACGATAAGAGCACAGACATGATTTTTTCGCTATGGCAGTCAGCCGATAGCCCTTTAGGCTTGAATTTGCTAAATGAATTCTTAGACCCGAAAGAAGAAAATGCTAAGAGCAGAGAGAAAAGATCAAACCAGAGGCTTGTGTTTGATTCAGTCAATGCTGCTCTTATGGATATCAGTAAGTCTCATATTTGTTCACTTAGAAAACCTAAAACATTCAAGAAAATCGAAGATGAAGTGCTGCTGATACTGAAAGACTGGTTTTGTTTTGAACACGATCCAAAGACGTGCGAAAGTAGTAACAGTAACATGCTAGTTGATACACTGTTGAGAAAAGAGTTGGTCAGAAGTGAATGGAACTCAGAAACTGTTGAAATTAGGGAAGAAATTAGCAAACTGGTGTTTGAAGGTTTACTTGCTGAAGCTTTAGAAAATTTCAGTGCTGAATTCTAGGTGTTTTTCTTCTACAAAAGCGTTCGTCAGTCACTTCAATTTTGTTCACGGTGCTGGTGATAATGGTAGCTATTGAATGTTTATTTCATTTCGAGTCATCTGTTTATGCCTTTATTTATTTTTAGTTTGTTTTGTGAGACCATCCATCTTAATATGTAAATATGTGTGGTTTTCAAAGATCATTGTTGGATATTGGCATGCATTATGTAGTATTTTTCAACAATTAAACTGTGCTTAAGATAATGGAAAACTAATAAGGATGCCTTTGTTGTTTTGAAGACTGAGCTGAAAAGCTTAAATCTAATACGAGTAGTTGATATTCTTGCAATGATTCTGTCAACCCCATGTACTAGCACTGTTAATCATGTATCCCAGACTAATAATGTTAGAAAATGTAATAAAAGAAACCGAAACTCCAGGGAATATTCCTGTCGGAATTGTCTTTTATTGGCACCTACGTACTGTCTGAATGTTATATATTCATTGTTTATTTATTTTTATGTTCATAAAAGGGCTAAGGAGTTCAATATTCTGTACTGTATTTCAGTGCAAGATATAGCTATATACATTTATGTATATTTGTTACTGGGTACAATTGTTAATGAGCATTTTGCATCCGTGACCCTGTTTTTTTATTTTATTTTACTTTTAGTCTTCTTTTGCAAAATATTGCAAATGTAGTCCTCTTTTGATCAGTTCAGCGCTGGCCAAAATGCACTGGTGTAATCTGGGATTGCGCCGATACACATGTACACTAGCGTAATTCCAGATTGCGCCAGTTAAAAAAAAAAAAAAAAAAAATTCACCTGGACATAATTTAAAATTGCGCCAACAGTGAACAAAAAGATATTTCTGTCCCACATGATCAATCTGCACAACAAAAGAAAAGAGGGCTATCATGAAAAGGAAAAAAGTGGGATACCGTGAACACAACAAACCACTCCTGCACAAGAGAAAACCTCGTTCCATACAATGCAAACTTCACATGCCTAATGCAAGCTCCTAATGCAATATACATTTTGCGTGGTGCTAGCTATCCATGCACAATGCAAGCTGCTCTTTGCATGGTGCAATCAACCTTGCTCAATATTGGGCCATGGAAAGGAAAAATTGCAAATCTATATGGACACAAACGAGTCTTTTGTGCATGACATTTTGGTGCTACCATACGTACATTACCTATCCATTACTGGAAATAAACGTCAGGGCCGGTCCTGAGTATTTATGGGCCTATTGCAGATCCAAAATTTTGGGCTCTTAATTTTTTATTTTATGAAATTGAACTTAAGTGAAAATATGTTTTTTTTCTACTGTGCATCTCCAGTGAGAAAATTGCGTGTTTTAGCAATTTCATAAAGTTTTTACCCACATTTTCAATCTGTCAACTAGAGGTCCACACAAGACACATCTCCATTTTAATATATTGGTTGATGTCAACAAAGCATACAATCATATCTATTTTTGCATAGATAAATTACTATCAAGTACACGCATCCTGACAAGAAAAAGCAGCTCTAGTAAAGATAATACAGTTTTTTTGGGGCCTCCTGACATAATGGACCCTGTGCGGTCGCACGTCTCGCACTAGGCCAGGGCCGGCCCTGATAAATGTTGTCTCATGGCTTACTTGTACAACATAGCAGAAATGATTCAAAGCTTGAGAGCTCACACATCCTTCTCTTCTACCTTCTTGCATTATTAATCTTATTTCAGTGACTACTATAATGCTTGCTCTCTTATGATCACCACGGTATACATAACAAAATGTATATTCAATCAAACATAAAATAAAACTTATTAGATAAGATTGTTATAATACTTACATAAGTGGTGTATATCATGTCATTTTGATTTTTGAACTATGGAAACAATGACGGTAACATCATCAAACTTGCCGCCAGTTAAAGCTTGTTCCTACAAGCCTGTGGTGCCACCGTGTCGTGCTCCACACTCACCACCGGCGCCACTGTCACGGACAAGGATCCACCAAAGGTCTGGGGGGATGCGCAATACATTTACTGCAAATTTACATCACTTATCGAACTATACTGTAGCGAGGCATAAGAATGCGAGCTTCTTCGAATGTGTGTAGTGGGGCATGTGAACCCGAGCAAGGTGATGGAGCCTGGGCTATTAAGCCGACCGTCATTTCCGCTGTGTCGCCTGTGGCAAGGAGGCCACCGCCGGCTGTTGTCATTATGATGCACATTCGTCCGAGACGGCTCCCGCTCCTTTCGACGGTTGTTTTTATGATTTCGCCGCCGAAGATACTACAACTTAACATAGCTATTGTAAATACTGCGAAGCAAAAATAACTTCAACTGAAAGGATGCATTTTTAGATTGCATTTCTAATACAATGTATGAGCTGTTATGGTAATCCACAAAATAAACTACTTTTACTTTTTCACAAGTAAAAACTGAGAAGCATTACATTAAAATGACACCGTGGCCATAAAAAGCATCTGCCCCTAACGGCCTAATGATATACATCCCCGTACACACTTCGAAATGCAACAGCCCTGCTTCCCAACGCGCCAAATGATGCGCCCTGACCCTCGATACATCCCCGTACCACCCACAGTCTTGCGCATGCCTCTACCCATCGCGTTTCTCCCTGCTCTCGAAAGCCTAGTGCGACATAAACCTATTCGTCCTCTGCCAATATGAATCGCACCCCCACAAGATTGACTCCTGGGTGCCCGGCCATCCTCGAGGAGACGATGCTCGGGCCTGTGGCGCCAGAGTTAAGCGATGGTGATGGTCTGATGATGTAGTTTTTGTAAGAAGAACAGGACGTTTGTTTTCAGAACAGAGAAGAAACTTGTTCTCTAATAGGCTTACTTTCTTCATTCATCAAAATACGTTATATTTAGGATTAATTGACACGAATAATCCAAAGTTTAACGTGTCCGTCCATATTAATCCCAAGTTTGCATTATTTAAAAATAATCTCAAATTTAGGGGTGTCTTCCCAAATTGATCCACTGAACCATTAACCTGTAGCACGTCAATGGTTCAGTGGGATCAATTTGGGAAGACACCCCCTAAACTTCGGATTATTTTTAAATAACGCAAACTTTGGATTAATATGGGCAGACTCGTTAAACTTTAGATTATTCCTATCAATAAATCCTTATATTTATATGATTACAAAGCAAGGACTTATTTATTATTCTTGAAACTGAAAAGTCAAGAGACGCCAGCAAGATAAATAGACAGTTCAACTATCTAGCTTATATTTCCAACAGCCCCCTTAAGCTTGATTGTTGTGACGCCAAGTTTCATCCTAAAATCTTTGAACACATCGCTTCTCAGGGCCTTTGTAAATATCCCGCAACTTGTTCCTCAGTCTTACAATAATTAACAGAAATTCCCTTTTTCCTGACCAGGCCCCGAATGAAGTGATATTTGATTCGTATGTGCTTGTTTCTACCATGAAAAACAGGGTCAATGATTAAGGCAATGGCAGAATTGTTGTCACAATAAATTATTGGACAACCTTTGAAGGGTTGTTTAAGTTCTTCAAGCACTCATGCCATCCAGAGGGCTTGACATCCTGCACAAGCTAATGAAATGTGCTCCGCTTCGGTTGTTGATAGAGCAACAACCGATTGTTTTTTCGACATTCATGATACAACAGCTGATCCAACGAAGAATACATTTCCAGAAGTGCTCTTGCTGTCATCATAATCTTCAGCCCAATCGCTATCGCAAAATCCTACGATCTGAGTTTCATCTGCGCGCTGGTAGTAAATCCCATCCGTGAGAGTTCCTCTTATATATCTCAGTATCCTTTTTGCTACATCCCAGTGAGACTTTTTTGGACAATCCATAAACCTGCTAATTAAACTAACTCCAAATGCAATATCAGGCCTTGTGGCGTTTAAATACATTAAATTTCCAACGGGGCTCCTAAATAGTGTCGGATCAATATTCTTTGAATCATCGTTCTTACTCAGCTTTGTCCCAAGTGCAACAGGTGTATTTACAGGCTTAGCATCCTCTATTCTGAATTTTTTCATGAGATTTCTTGCATACTTTTGTTGAAAAAGAAATATGCCTTCATCATTTTGCTATATTTCCAAACCAAGAAAAATGCAGCAGCCCTAAGTCAGTCATTTCAAATTCATGCATCATACTTTTCTTGAACTCTTCAATGTCCTTTGCATTGTTTTCCGTGATGATTATATTGTCAACGTATAAGGAGATAATCAAGACATCACCTTTTGTGCTTTCTTTGATGTAAAGAGTGTGTTCAAATGGACATTTTTTGAAGCCATTTTTGCTGAAGTATTCATCAATGCGGTTATACCAAGCTCGGGGTCCCTATTTCAATCTATATAGCGCCTTTTTGAGCCGATAAACTTTATTTTCTTCTTTCTTTTTCATGAAACCAGGTGGCTGATCAACGTAGACCTCTTCTTGCAGAACACCATTCAGAAATGATGATTTCATGTCCACTTGAACATTCCAGTTATTCTTAGCCGCAAGTGCAAGAACTAATCGAATTGTTTCAAGACCGGCCACCGAGGCAAAAACATCTTGGTAATCAATACCATACTTATGTTTATAGCCTTTCACAACCAAGCGTGCTTTGTGTTTTTCAATTTCATCTTGAGCATTTCGTTTAGTTTTACAAATCCATTTAACTCCAATGCATTTCTTGCCGACTGGAAGCTCCACCAATTCCCATGTTTGATTTTTGTCAATTGAGTCAATTTCTTCTTTCATGGCCGTCCTCCACTTTTCTTCTTTTTCAGCATCATCAAAGTTAATTGGATCACTATCCACAAATAAAGCCAAATCTGAAAATTCTTCTTCTAGCATTCTCCTTGTTGGTTCATATATTTCTCCCAAACTTTTTTTTTGTGAGGTGGTGAAACTGAACTTGATGATGTTGTTGATAATGTTGGTGACTCCTGTGGCAACACTTCATCTTGATCGAGTTGTATTTATTCTTCTGATGGTTGAAGTAAAGTATCGTCATATACATGAGTGCTACTTTCTTTTTCTGTTTTCCAATCCCATGCCGCTTTCTCATCAAATATTACATCTCGACTTATAATAATCCTTTTACTGATCGGATTGAATGACTTATATGCTTTTTTATTCTCACTGTAGCCAACAAAAATGCATTTTTCAGATTTGTCGTCAAGCTTGCCTCGCATTTCTTTTGGTACATGAGAATAGCATATGCTTCCAAAATCTCTAAGATGAGAGACATAAGGCTTATGGCGACTCCAGCCTCTTCTGGGGTTTTTCCTTCCACTCCTTTAGTAGCAGCACGATTTACACGCAGATGCAGCAACTTCAGCCCAGAACAACTGCAGTAGTTTTTTAGTCTTCAACATGCTGCGCACTAGTTCCATGATAATATGGTTCTTTCGTTTAGTCACCCCATTTTGTTGGGGACTGTAGCCAACAGTAAGTTGATGTTTAATACCACTTTCTTTCAAGAAAGCTTCAAATTCTCCATTCATGTACTCACCACCTTGATCTGAACGTAAGGCCTTCAATTGATAACCACTTTGTTTTTCAACAAGTGCTTTGAAGTTTTTGAAGACCCCTAAAACTTCATATTTTTGATTAAGAAAATATATCCATATTTTCCTACTATAATCATCAATTAACGTGAGGAAAAATCTATTACCTCCAAGAGAATTTACATGCATAGGACAGCATAAATCAGAATGCACCAACTCTAATGGTAGAGTCGCCCTTGTAGCCATTCCACTTAGAAAATAATATCGGTTGTGTTTCCCAAATACATAACTTTCACATACTTGATCTTGTCGCTGAATGTATGGAATGCCTCTGACCATATGCTGCTGGCAGATCTTTGCCAATGTGCTAAAACTCAAGTGATTGTAACAAAGATGCCATAGCCATGCTTTGTCGCTGATAATGCTTGAAAAGCAATTAAGAGTAGTGTCATTCAACTTCAAAGGAAACATCTTGTTTGCTGTCATTTTTATTCGTGCAATAAAAGTATGACTCTTATCTCTTATTTCACATTGCTCACCCTTGAAGATCATATTATGTCCCTTTTTTAAAAGCTGTCCAACGATTAAAAGGTTGTGTTTCAGACCTGGAACATAATAAACATCACAAACAAAATTTATCCCATGTTTAGTTTGGATTGGCATATCACCACATCCTTGTTCCAAGTGCCGTTTGTCATCTCCTGTTCTTACTTTACGTTGGACAGATTCATTAAAATTAATAAGCATGGTTTTGTTTTCAGTCATGTGGTGGCTGCACCCGCTGTCTATGTACCATGTATTTTCAGAAGAGACCTCTTTTTCATTTAACATAAGAAGTACAGATTCTTCATCTTTGGAATCAGAATTTTCATGTAAAAAACTTGACTCTTCTCTTTCCCTTTTCAGTCGGGAGTAGCAATGCCTTTTCAAATGACCAATTTTATGACAATAATTGCATTGAGCTTGAGATTGATAATTACCTCTTCCTCTGCCTCCATGTCGCCCACGGCCTCTTCCTCTCTCATAGTGATTGTTTGAATTTGTTTCTTGATTTGATTGAGATAAATAATTTCCTGCTTGATTCTTTCTTCTTGTGTGAAAATCTGATCGGCTTCTACCTTGGCCATGAAAGTTTCCTCTATGTCCTCGTCCTCGAAAGTCTCCACGATGAAATTCTCGTGCTTGAAAAGCTTGTTCTGTAGGAGTCTCAAATTGTTTGATGCGTAATTCGTGAGACTGTAATGAACCCAGCAAAGATTCCAGAGAGAGTTCACTTAGATTTTTCGATTCTTCAATTGCAACCACGACATGCTCATAGGTTTTTGTCATGCTTCGAAGAATTTTTTTCTATGATTCTCTGATCTGAAAGATCTTCTCCATTTATTTTCATTTGGTTTGAAACAACAATGACTTGATTAAAATAGTCTTCAACAGATTCTCCCCTTTCATTCGAAGCAAATCAAATTCTCCCCGTAAAGCTTGTAACCTTACCATTTTTACCTTGTCTTCTCCCTTGTAGGCTGCACTGAGAATATTCCATGCTTCTTTTGATGAGTTTGCTGCTGAAATTCGTTCAAAAATTGTTTCATCTACAGATTGGTAGATAAAATACAATGTCTTTTTGTCCCTCTTGTGATTTTCCTTTAAAGTTGTCGACTGTTATTGATTGAGTGTAGTTTGATCAGCGGGTTCGGTGTAACCAGCCTCGACAATATCCCAGAGATCTTGATAAGTAAATAAGGTCTTCATCATGATACTCCACCGGCTATAATTTTTGCTAGTTAATCGGGAAAGCTGAGGTTGTAAGAAGTTGTTTGTGGCCATCCCAAGGTGTGAAAATTGAAACCGTGTCTGAAGAATTGGTAGAGCAATAATCCGGCTCTGATACCAATTTGATGGTATGATGGTGTAGTTTTTGTAAGAAGAACAGGACGTTTGTTTTCAAAATAGGGAAGAAACTTGTTCTCTGAAAGGCTTACTTTCTTCATTCATCAAAATACATTATATTTACATGATTACAAAGCAAGGACTTATTTATTATTCTAGAAACTGAAAAGTCAACAGACAGGAGCAAGATAAATAGACAGTTCAACTATCTAGCTTATATTTCCAACAGATGGCTCCTTGGCGGCGGCGGCGGAATTGACGATGATCGTAGCGGAGGCGCGCGCAGTGAACTCAATCAGGTGGAGTGCATATGTGGATATTGGTGCACGTTTGCCTGGGTATGATAAGAACAGTAACAATGGAGCACGTCTTCTTCTTGTACACTCCCGACATCCGCATCCAACGTCCACAACTACCTTGCTCGTTTTGTAAAGAAGCTTCAATAAGACAATAACCGCAGAATTTGCCTAATAATGTACTGTATGTTGTGAATAGTGCAAAACATTAGGCAAAAATGAAAATATTTTTGAAGCTACAAAGCATTTGGCAAAAATGAAAATACTTTGAAGCTGCGAAGCATTAGGCAAAAAATGAAGCATGAGACTTGTCTGTTTGCTGTTAATAAAACATGTCATTTTTCAAGAAGACGATAAAGCAAGGCTAGTACAAGAAACAAGATTACAACTGAAACAAATCATTTTCAAGAAGAGTTTATGCCAGACTTGGAAAAAAAATGTTAACATTGCATTGGCGCAATTTCAAATTATGCCAATGCAATGATCAATTTTTGACAGTTTTTTTTTTTTTTTTTTTTTTTACTAAACTGACGCAATTTGGAATTTGCATCAATTTACACGTATACCGGCGCAATCCAAGATTGCGCCAGTGCATTTTTGCAAGCGCTGGCCAACTCAGTGCAGAGCTAACAAAAAAAAGGCTATATTTGCAATATTTTACAAAAGAAGGTTAAAAATAAAATAAAATAAAAAGATAGGCCAGGGATGCAAAATGCTCATTGTTAATGGGTACGTCTATTGTAGTACGCGTGTAGACCCTTCTGTTGGGAGCTCTTGTTTGATTACTGCTGCTTTTGAGCTGTCGTTGTTTGCCATGTGACTGCATTTCATGTATATTTATTCATCTGCTAAATCTATTGATGTGTCTTTTTACTTAAGCAACAGTAAGGGTGCAGTCCACGGCTGAATGCTGAAAGGGAAAGTGGTCCATGGAGTTTACATTAGACATAAAGGGTGTACGGTGTAGGTAACTCTTTACGTCAACCGCTTGGATTCTTCAAGTTGAATAGTTTATACACGAAGAAATGTCTATGAAAGTGGACGTAAAAATTACGGTGACGTATGAGCTATTTAAGTAGTCATTTTCATATTCATCCACCATGTTCATTTATTGATATCCTTCTATAATTTTTTCTAAAACAAATCCAGAATAGTTTCACCAGTAATAATTGTAAAGACGATGCACAAAGCACAGACGACTGAATTAATAGCATCATATTCCAACAATCCAAATGGATGTATCAATGATCTCGAAATTAGTGCTAAATTGATAGTAAAGCTATTTTAGCTAATTCATACTCCACACTATAGTTCTCCATACATGGATCGAATTTGAACAATTGATGTTGTTGACGAGCATGAGAACTGAAGTCAAGAACTTTCTCAAATGGAGAGTGTTTCGCACGACGGATTGATATCAGAGCAATTTTTGCACAACATATTAATATCGGAGCAAGGCGATTTGTGTAGATTGCACATCAATAACTTCAAGAAAAAAAGACAAATTTGCCGGTAATTATTCCACTACTATTTGAGGAGAAATGAAGACTTTGGTGGGGGAGATTATGTTGAGCGAGAAGAGAGTTACAATCTAAGTACTTTGACTTGATAAGAAGTTTAGTGTGTTGAAGGGACCATTTGATTAGGGAACTTTTGCTAATGTTTCAGATAGAGGTCTTCATGTTGATGATGCTCGAGGGATCCAAGATGATCAGGAAAGGAACTCAGTCCAAGTGATAGACGGATGTCGAGACAGATATTTGTGGTATTACAAACTTGTTTTTAGACAGTTGGTTTTTGTGTGGTGCACCTCATGTAGAATATGCATCTTTTGCGGACGGCGGGTGAAGTTTGAAATGGTTTTGATTAAGTAGTAGGAGAAAGATTTTTTGTATGTACAGAGATTTGGATTAGTCTTTTTTTTGTTGTCAACTGGCTTTAATTTCTGGCTCTGTATTTAGATTGGTAATTGAGAGGATTTGTTAACCTTAGTGGTATTGAGATTATTTTGCAATCTAGCTTATTTAGATTTTGGATATTTACAACATTTGTTGACGGGCGGGGACGTAGTCTGAGCTCGTTAACATCGTGTGATTGAGGGTAGCTTTGTTGGAACTCATTTGGTAAATATTCAGTTTTTCTCACTATGAGATTTTGAATTAAAGTGAAGTTCTTTTTAGAAGAGTTTTATATTGTGAAGAGAATTTGACTCAAGATGGAATGTTGGAGATACGTGATTTTGCATCAAGGTGGAGTGTTAAAATTGATGATACAAAATCATAATAGATGGAAACAAATATGAAGAATGAAAAATAAATATTTTTTAATATGGATATTGATTGCATGTGCATGAGATGACATAGAAATAAATACAAGAATATTTTCTTCCATCGTTGCAAAGGAAATGAATGAATGATATTACTTGTTATGTTTGCGCCGTTTGTTTCCTCTGCAATTGGCCTCCATTATTTCTTACTATATCTTGATAATTTGATTAATGACACGCATATATTTCACTGGCTATATAAATATTGGGGGTATACTTGATTGTAAACTCATCCTGACATAGAGCCAGAGATCCCAAATGGATTGTCTCTTCTTGTTAGGTCTAATTTGAGGTTTTGGTTATGTAAACTCTTATCTTGTAATCTCTTATATATATATATATATATATATATATATATATATATATATATATATATATATATATATATATATCATGTGGAATAAAATCTTTCTTCTTTGAACTGGACGTACATTAATTTACTGATGATAGTGGAACCAATATAAATATTCTGTGTCTTCATTTTCTTGTTTATAATTATTTATTATTTGTTTGGAGTATTAGAATAATTACTGTTAGATTGATGTTTAACTGGCAAATTTAGATCATGTTTTTTGTGCTTCCGCATCTGTGCAGCAACATTTGGTGCACAACATAATGCTATCACAGCAGTTTATGCAATTTTTGCATAACAACTTTTACACATTTACGTCATAGATATTAGGAATAATTACACGTTTCATAAAGATTCTTGAAACTATAGGAATGTTTCATCAAACGATAAACCAAGATGCTGAAATTATGTCAGCCCACAGCCAAAGAAATGAGTTGAATCTCGTTTTATACCTTTATAATTTTGGAACTTCATTTGGTCTAAAAATACTAATTCATGAGAGAACTATCGTATTCCTATTCATTGTTAGTCACTCAAGTGGTATGATTAATAATTAGGCTTTTCCATATTTATTGATAGTCTCAAATAGGTCTCTATATATATTGGTATTCTCTTTATTCTAGAGAGACAATCAATGGGAAACCTATATATTGACAGTTTATGGAACTTCTCTAAATTTATATTGAATAAAATCACTACTTTATTTTATTTTATAGGTAAAATTTTACTTTACATTGTTATATTTATATTTGAATATGTTTATCATATAGACATCTGTCTCTACTTGCACATACAATATAATAAAGAGTACATAATTTGGCATGTTGATATATATGTGTTCGGATTAACAGGTCCAACGAACATATTAGCCACACCGGTACCTTTGAACTGTCTAAATGAATACACACATACACATATATACATTAGGTGGTGAGATGGTCTTTAGTGGCCTGTGATGCAAATAATGAAAATGCAACGGACGAACGAAAAAGTTCTAGTACATTAGGTGAGATGCTTGCTGTTTCTGAAACTAAGAAGGAAGCTAACACTGAAAAGCGTAGTGTTTCTAGTAGAGCAGATGATAGTCTTATAGTTAAAGAATCGTCTTCGTCGTATGAAAATATTGGGCCAAAATTTAAAACGGGAAAATCTTCATTGAAGGGAAAAATTGCTAGTTTGTTGTTCTCTAGGAATAAAAAAGGTGCTACAGATAAAGCCATTTTGCCGAATGAAGTTGTTAAGGAAGAGCCTAGTAATGCCTCTTCTCCTGCTTTACATAAAAGTACATCATTAATATGCGGCTATGCCTATACCCTTGCCGCCTGGAATTTATTTGAAATGCATCACATATTTTTGCAGGATTTTCTTTCCCTTGAGAAAATGAATGAATTGACTTCATCAGATAAAATAGTCACTTCAATTTTGTTCACGGTGCTGGTGATAATGGTAGTAGCTATTGAATGTTTATTTCATTTCGAGTCATCTGCTTATGCCTTTATTTACTTTTAGTTTGTTTTGTGAGACCATCCATCTTAATATGTAAATATGTGTGGTTTTCAAAGATCATTGTTGGATATTGGCATGCATTATGCAGTATTTTTTGACAACTAAACCGTGCTTAAGATAATGGAAACCTAATAAGGATGCCTTTGTTGTTTTGAAGAATGAGCTGGATGGCCTAAATCTAATACGAGTAGTTGATATTCTTCTCTTTGTTAATTACCTACTGTGTTGATCATTACAGCAATGATTCTGTACTGTATTTAGAAAATGTAATAAAAGAAACCGAAACTCCAGGGAATATTCCTGTCGGAATTGTCTTTTATTGGCACCTACGTACTGCCTGAATGTAATCTTCATGAAAGGGCTAAGGAGTTCAATATTCTGTACTGTATTGTAGTGCAAGATATAGCTATATACATTACATAGTATTGTTACACGCGTGTAGGCTTTCAATATCATAGCTATATGCATTTATGAACAATCTGCCAAATCTATTAATGTGTGTTTTTATTTAAGCAATAGTAAGGGTGCGGTCCACAGCTGAATGCTAAAGGGAAAGTGGGCCGAATAGAATAACAGCCCACAGCTCATATACATGCAAAGAACGTGATGCGGTAAAAAGAAAAAAGAAAAAAAATACAAATACAATGTTTACGGGATGACATATCTCATTACTTTATTTGCCTCTCTAAAATTAGGGTTAGGGTCTTCGAATTGAACCCTAAATTGTCATGGCAACGGAGATAAAACCGATCAATTGCAAGTGATATCAGAGTCGAGACTTGATAATGATCTTGAATAGAGACAGGTTTGCAAGAGTATCGAGTTGAATCTCATATTTGAGCAGTAAGACTTCGAGCTTTAGACAGTTCTGAACTGGTAGGAGCTTTGTTATTCCTTGAGCTAGCTATCGGGTTATATTGCTCTTTAACTTGCAATTCATCTCTTAGTCTTAGAAAATTCTTGATTGCTAACGCTTTTGTTAGTACATCTACTCTTTGATGATATGTTGGTATATAGTCGACTTGCAAGTTTTATTTTGAACTTATTCACGTACGAAATATATATCTATTTCCATATACTTGGTTCGTGTGTGCTGCGTTGGATCTGTAGTCAAGTATATGGTGCTCTGATTATCACACCATATAGTTGGCTTTTTATCTGATTTCAGCTTTAGCTTCTTTAGTAATGATTGTAGCCATAGAATCTCTACTTTAGTGCTAGCTATACTTCTTAGCTCAACCTCCATGCTGGATCTGAAAATTGTGGATTATTTCTTTGAACACCAAGAGATTAAATTGTCTCAAATATATACATAGTAGCCAGTTATTGATCTTCTATCATCATTATCTACTGTCCATTCCGAATCACTGTATGCTATTATGTTAAGTTGTTTGCTAGCTCTAAGCTTGAGTTCATAATTAGTGCTACCTTTTAGATATCTGCGAATCCTCTCTATAGCTTTTCAATGCTCGTCAAGTGGATTCTGCAAAAAACTGAGACATTTTATTATCACTAAATGCAATATCAGGTCGTGTTACGGTTGCATATTGAAGTGCATCTGTAACGACCCGCATTTTACATATTGAAAGATCGTAAAATATTTTTATTTAATTTCCTAAGGGTCAGATCATTCTCATCTTTTAATATGTTGTTCATGGGAACATGGAACATGTCCATATTTTTTATCAGTTTTGTTTTTGACCATTTTGCCCTTGTTGTTTTTGTTTAGGGAATATCTTTTAAATGGGATCGAATCAGAAGCTGAGATTAATTTCATTGGATCGCAAATGGTTTTCTTAATTCTGTAGAGTGGTCACATTAAGGATTTGGCTAAGGGTTTAGGAGGAATCATTGTTTAGTGTTGCTAGTTTTTTGGATACGTTAATTAGTTATTAGTGGCCTGATTAGTGAGGCCCGTTAAGGCTAGGGTTGTTGGCTATAAATAGGAGGGTATGAGTAAAGAGAATTACTTACTCTCTTCATTTCTCATTTGGTTGAGTGTCTGTGATTCTCCGGCTCAACCAAATACATCTCACTTCATTTCCATTCATAGATTTAAGATTTAGAATTGAATATCAACATCGAGGAAGGGTAGATCGCATCAATTGAGTTGATTCAGAGGTCGTTCTTCGCTGTTCGGATTAGAGATTTGCTGATTTGAAGTTATTTTGTGGATTTGGTGAGTGATAAGCATCTCTCACGCGGATTCAATCGAGTATATGAGTTTGTTTGATCTTAATTTCATCAAAACAAGTTATATTCACTTGGATCCAATTAATATAAGTATATTTTAAATTCGGATCACACCGTAGGATCTAATCTAGCAAGTTATAATAGTTAATTCATATGTTAATATTGAAATCATATGTCAATATTCAAGTTTAGACCTAACTATTGACTCGTTTACTGTTTTATCATGATTTAGTGAATTTCATATGATTGTATGATGATTAATTGTTGTGTTATTGGTCGTTTGGTTGAAATTGGTCGATTTAGAAGATTTGTATGCATAAAAGTTCATCGTAGAGTGTTTAGATTGTGTGCAAAGATGGATGGGTCGTTCGGATCGAGCAAAGATGGATGGATCGCCCGAAAAAATGATGGATCACCCGAAAATGATTGAACTCCCGGAAAATAATGGATCGTCCGAAAAAATGATGGATCGCCGGAAAAATGATGGATCACTCAAAAAATGATGGATCTCCCGGAAAATGATGGATCGTCCGAAAAATGATGGATCACATAGATCGGCATAATGTGATGGATCGGTGGAAAATCATGTTGTACACACGTGGATCAGGTGGATCCGATCGTTGCGCACTCATAGATCGGGGAGCAGCTGTCATTGCACATTAAGGAGTGATGAACCGAATGAAGTTGATTTTTTTGGTTCGAAGACGGGCATAGCTTTGATATAAATTCAGATGGAATGTTCAAAGCATAGTTAAGTGTTCGTTGATCGTGTGAAGACGGCTCAAAATGATTTGAGCTCGTGGATAATGGTTGCTCAAGATGGCACTTGAGCTTATGGATATAGTCATTAATGATGTTGACTAGAATTGATGTGTCAAGAGAATCATCGTTAGTCAAAGGTTCTAGCAGACTCAGAAGTAGGGGTATAATGGGGACGTCCAAAAGACTAGATGATTAGTCGAGTACCCTGGGCTGTCACTATGGGCCTAAATACGAGTCACGAAGGCGCATGGAGTTTAGATAGAACCAGGGTGACCATTAGCCCTTGACGGATGGCAGGTGGGTCTGTCATACGATTAACGATGGATCCCAGGCAAGGCAGACGGTGATTGCCAGGGTCATGGATGTTATTGTTTTCTTGTATCGTCTTGTATGGATTATTCGACATCAAGAGAGATATTTCTTAAGTTCTTGTCTGATGTTGGTTTAGGCTTCAGGGATTGTTCTTGAGAGATGTTGAGCTTGATTAGGGTAGTCCATTCTTGATAATTGGTTGCTATGAATGTTGCTGCTTGTTTCTTCTCTGGGAAGGCTATCATCGTAGGTTGTGGAAGCGAAGTGGATTTGGGAATTTTTCTCTGTTGATGTGTTGGCGGATCGGGTGATTGAACTGCTTGTTTTTCCATATACTTTATTGATGATGTTGATAGTTGTTTTATCGCTCATTAAGACTGTTGTCACACTTAAGGTTTTATGTTTTCTCTTATTACCTTGGGCTGTTTATTTACGTTATGGATGGGCAAACTAGGTGTCAAGTAGTAGATCTTGATGAGGACGATGCTATTGAGGGATGACGAGCTGGAGGATGCATATTACAATCTACTATGCATATTTGTTGTTTCCGCTGATGTTTGTTACCCTGAGTAAACTGTAGTGAGGCTTCTTGTACATGCTTTGATGATGTAATCCAGTTTTTGTATGGAAATTTTCATGGTGATATGAAAATTTTAAGATTCTGTTCAATTGTGCTTCACTATTAGATCATGTTGTATATGTTCTACTATATTTTATCCATGCGCTGTGAGTTGTACGACAGGTTTTTGTGTGATATTCTACCCTGGTGATCGTCCATAGCTGCCTGGATTTTATCAGATCCTTGATTAATTGATTTTATCCAAAGTTCATGGGAGTAATAACGTATGAGACACATATTTGTACTTTTATAATGGATGATTACTATATATTAGTGTATAGTATGGTATAGAAGATTAATAAGCACTTCAACACCAATTGTGGTCTTTCTCTGTTAAGGACTAATCTTTCTTGTTTCATAATAGGGATGAGTTGTCGAACTTCGAGTAACACTACTGGGGATGAGCCTATGAAGAGGTAGGAGAAGGTAGCCAGGTTGGAGCTGCAGCTGTTATGCCTGACTATCCTACTATGTTCGAAGTCATGATGCAGCGATCATGAGGAGGATGCCCACTCTAGAAGAGGCAGTAGGGTGTGGTGTTCCTATGCAGGTACCTAGGGTTTGATTTTGCTATGCGACGAAAGGATTATCCTCTTTCGGATGAAGAAGATAACTTGAGAAGAAATATGGCTTTAGAGAAACTTCGACGTCGAGTTAAGGAGCAAAAAGAAGAGATTAGTGCTTTTACACCCAAATTTCACACCGAGACATGCTGGCGATGAAGATGTATCGGACCATCAATAATGTTGGGAAGTTTTTGGAAGGCAAAGACAAAGCAAGGGCAAAACTTAAAGCATGGAAGAAATCTCCGAAAGGTTCAGCAACTGACACCTCTGGAAAAGAGGGAATCTCAAAATACGGATCAAAGGAGGTTTACCAGAAGGGCAGTTCCGGCAAGAGGAAAAGCCAGTAAAGAAACATTCAAGATCGAGAGCACTAAAAGGAGAAAGCGAAGGGCACTGTAACCCGGGAGCTAGGAAGACGGGAGGGCTATCGGTGTTAATCTGCTTAACACCAATACAATCGAGGAACAATAACATAAGGTGTTTACCCGGAAGCCATATACCGGAGCCACAATCAAATAATCACTGAGAGATCACTACAATAAACCACAGATAGAGCTTCGAGAGCAACCTTCCGAGAAAGCCAAGACTCCATTAAAGATTCTACCAAAAAGCAAGCCGAGATGTCAAGGAAAGGAAGGTTGTTCACTAATCTTGTAACGACATTTCTTTCCGCTGCAATGATTTATATGTTCTGCTATATTCTGAGATCTGTTATTGTTCTAGTTATGTTATATTCCATACGATTTTCCTTACTTTCGTTACACGGAAGTTTGGGGTCATCACAAATCTGCTTGATTTTAATACCGATAGGAGTGACGGATCCGATAACCTTTTATCTGAAGTACAAAGATGCATACCACAAAGAGCCAATAACAAGAGAGAAAGCATATATCCGGGAGCTTACAACCGGAAGTCCACATCCATAAGCCTATATCCGGGAACCTAAAACCTTCCTTAATCTGTCCACACCAACAAGCTTGTTGTTGATACAAAGAAGTATCGAAAAGACGAGACCATCCCTCTGAAAGCCTCAAAGCCGGCACCATCATCAAGCAACAAACAAAGCTTGAAAACACTGGCAAAAGCTAGAATCTCCGGAATCATAAAAAAACGTAGCCGATAGAGCTTCTTCTGGCCCTATACCGAAAGGAGGCCCAATTTGTTTGTAAATAAGACCCCAAGGGTTTCATTTTCAAGACAACTTTTTCATTCCTCATTCTTGTACTCTTTTTCTCTAGAGTAAACACTAATTTCTAAATCTATTTGGGTATTTCATGTACAATCACATATGTACTCCTAATCTTGGATCAATAAAGAGTGAACCGACACTTAGCATATTTTCCTTGTGAGATTCTAATATATTTCCTTAGTTGATTTTAGAATATCTTGTTACAAGCTTTCTGCATACTTAAAGACTTCTACTCAAAGGGTTACCCTTCCGCAAAGTTAAAGCAGAACCTCTATTTACACTCCATTTAGCCTTTTGTCGAGGGTTGTGCTTAGGGAGTCTCTATCTTAAGATAACTGTTGGTTCTTTAGTCGCTTAAGCGTTATGCTCACCCCATTGAGGGAAGAGTAACTAATCTTTTAGGCTTTAAACCTTGATGTCTAATAAACGATAAACTAACTCAGACTCGAGAAAGCTAAATAACCCTATTTTCCCTTTAGGTCCACTTCCGTTGACCAATCTCCAGTGTTGACAAAAAATATTGTTAACATTTTAGCGTTGGAAAGAAGACCTAAACCTCCGCTTTCTTTTCCCTACCTTTAACCTTTTTAGAAAACAGCGCCACATTTCTATCTGTGTTGTTCCGTCCCTGATTAGACTAAGGCTTTGAAGAAGCAAAATTATGGGAAAGAGATCCCAACGAGAATCTTCTAAATATCAAATGGATATGTCAGAAACCATTGACTCAAGAGCAACAGAAGAGCAATTGTTGAGAATGGAAGCCTTGCGAATAATCAAGCGAAAGAAGAAAATAGGACATTATTATTCTGACAATGGGAATGATAGCCCTTCCCACATAAAACCCTCCTTAACCCTTCCTATGAGTGGTTCAACATCACAGGATTATTGTACTTTCTCTTGTATTAAGAGAGTTCTCTACAAGAAAATTAGAGGAACGATGTTCGAACAAGAAATAGTAGATGATTTTGACATTTTTGCTTCCAAATGGTCTAAAAGGATATTGCTTGAATCTCAGCTTACCTTGAGAGGTGGGAACAAGGATATTAGTGAAGTAACCAAATTTGATAAAATTGGAGCTAAGCCTCAATGGAAAGAAAAGAAGTTTGCACCAAGGTTACCTAAAGGATGCTACCTCACCACTTCAATGGAAAACATCCATCTCCTAACCAAACATGAGTTCAATTATTGGCCATCGACAAAGAAAAAGCCTAAGTACGAAAGAATACTGGGAGGACCTTACTGAAACTATCATATTATGAATGGACATGAAACTAACCACTACAAAATCCTCGAGGGGATGACCATCAAACTTCTAAATCGAGGCCATTTGCGATAATTTTTAAGGAGATAAACTAATCCTAGTAAAATCTTTAAGAGTAGGATTATTCATGTAACTAAGGGTATGGGAACCCTCATTAGAATACTAAATGGCACAAGGATGATTCAATCATAGATGGATAAAAACCCTTGCCACCGCCAAGTTGGCCAGGGCAAGGCACCCCCTTGGAGGGGCGAGGGGGTGATGTGTTAGTCTTTCTCCATGCCCAAATCAGAGGGGGATAGGTTAAAGCATCAAAAGCGTAAGCCTCCGACCCACACCAGAAATGGTCGTGATGGAGCATCTAAAGTAGCACACCCTGCTCTGCTCGTAGAAGAGTAAGCCTCGCCTCTGCTATGAACTAAGAAAATCCTACCTCTACTCGCAGAAGAGCACGTCCAACCTCTGCTTATGTTTTGCGTTACCCAGAGAAGGGAATGCAAACCCTATCATCACCTACGATGGTCAGGATAGGGCACCTCCTAAAGGGGGGTGGAGTGTAAGCCTCTATCAGGGTCTACGATGGCCTGAATAGAGCATCAAAAGAGTAAGCCTTAATTCTGTGTCTACGATGGCCCGGTTTAAGTATCTAAGACCTTATCATCGCCTACGATGGCCAAAATAAAGCGCCTATCGGAGGGAGGTTGGGTAAGTCCTTGGGCCCTGCTTATGGATAAGCTAGCCAAGCACACCAGATGTATAGGCTCAGAAAGTGGCCAACAAAGCACGTACATCCTCTGCTTTGACAAACGAAAGCCCACGGAGTGGCTCAAGAAGCACGTACATCCTCTGCTTCTCTAAACATTAAATCTAAAGAGGGGGTAATTTCTATCAGTACTAGAAGTGGATGTCTTGTCTCCTATCCTAATACCCTAATCCGGGTCGGTTCAGAACTTCTACTAATGCTAGAAATGGATTTCTGGTCCTTAACCTTTAAATACCCGAATCTAGGTCGATTCGGGACCTCTACTAATTCCCTAAGTGGATGTCTAGTCTTCAAACTCTAATGCCTACATAAGGGTTAGTTCGAGGCTTATAATAATATCAAAAGTGGACTTCTGATCTTCTTTATCTGTAATGACCCAAATTTTTGGTCAGTTAATTTTAAACATTCAAATTTATTTAAATGCTGAGTTAATAATATAAATGAAATTTATATTGAGTTATCAATTTAAAAATCAGTTTTGATTTAATTTCGATTGTATCGAATTATCGTAATATGAAAATAATATAATTGAATCGAAGCTAAAACTGAATCGAAATAATTTAGATGGTCAATATAGATTTTTATTTGAATATAAATGATAATAATAAAAATTTATTATTAAGGAATTAACTGTTTTGAATTTAATATTTATCGATTTAAATTGATAGCTTCTCCATATGACTGAATTAGACTTCGATATCAGTTCCAGTGTGTTCAGAATAGTGGTATAACCCTAGGAGTGCCAGTTCTTGTGTTTAGAAAGGATTTCAGAATCATGGGGTATTTTAAATTAAATAAAATCTTATTGGTTTAAATTCAAACTAAAATAAAAATATATATATATAAGTAATTTCCTTCTACCCTAAGTAAGGAAGAGTACACTGCAAAGCCATTCTACGCCTAAGCCTACCAGTATCCTTGTGAAAACAGACGTTCTTCTTATCCTCTTATTCCTCATCTATTTATATCGCTACTTTCCCTTTTAATTCTCCCTTCATTTTCTTTCCTCTGCTGAACTAAAAGAAATCGAACTCCTCAAAAAAAAAAATGGCCGTGATATCATTTTCCCATTCAAAAAAAATTCCAAATTGAGTTCGTATTGGCAACCAAATCAATCCCTTTTATTCGCAATCAAATCGAAAACTGCTCCTAGTTTCCTCTTTAACAATTTCAAATTGATTCATATAAAATCCTACAACATCAAATGGAAGCCGCATTTTGTTAGGGAACGCGGAATGGACCGTTAAGGCAAAACAAACACTAGAGGGGAAGTGAATATTGTTTATGAGAATTTAAATAAAATCTAAAACTTATGTGAATAACAGAATAAATCAAACACTACAAACAAAATCACAGACATATATTCAAACGCAAATGCAAAATAAACAGAAACAAAAATGCAGAAAAGGGAATAATACACTGGATTTTATACTGGTTCAGATTGCTCTTACATCCAGTCCCGCACAACGATGGATTGCGCAGAGTTTAATTACTATTTCCAATAGCGAAGTACAACTTCCTTGATTTCTCGGCTATAAGGATACACCAATTCCTACTTCCCTGATTTCATGGCTACCGTTCGATTGAGAGTGGCATCTCAACACAAAGGATAAAATTGTTGGTTTTGAACACGTACTTAAAAAAGGGGACTTTGATCATTTAATACTGCTATACTGCTCCTTCTAAATAGAACAATGGTTTTAGAAAGAAGTTTATTCAAACTTACAAGGAACTGATCATGATTGCAAGAGATATATAACAAGCGGGATATTTAATATGCAATATGTCTTATACTAACTAATTGGCATGTAAAGTTCAAATGAAAAAGAGAAAAAGCACAGTTTCAATGTATGGCTGATAGGAAAAACATAACTAGTTTGAGAAGCAAAGGAATATGCATAATATATACAATTATTTAATCGTATATTGTGCTTTACGATTAATACGGTTAGTCGTATTTGTGACACACCACGTCCGTTAATGTCACTCACAAAGGGAATGCATTAAGTTTCGTGAAGCGTTTAGGTAAACAGACACAGAATATTACAAGAAAGATACGAAATAAACAACTTTATTAATCATCAAAATACTGTGGTCCAAAGCATTATTTGTCTGAAATATAAAAACCCATTACAACATAAAAACCACTGTCTTGTACTTTAGAAATATCAGAGTACATAAAAGAAAGAAAATTCCCCAATAACAAAATATAGTCATTGCAACAAGAATAGAAGCTTGATCCATACATATCAGCAGCTCCAGCAATCAAGCAAAATCACGGTCAAGCCTGAGTACTTCCTCCCTGAGAACCTGGGGGGGGGGGGGGGGATGGAAGAGAGAAGGAAAAACAAAAGGGGTCAGACATAAAGTCTGGCGAGTCTAGTAACTTTTAGCTAGTAAATAAATAAAGGTAATCATGATAGGCATAAAGTGGATAAGATAGATCACTATACAAATGGCAGGTGTGACAAGGCAGATAAGGTAAGGTGTACACATGCTTCACCAATGACTACTCTGCACTATTACTAGTATAATCTAAAATGAGATGATCCCTTCCACTATAAGTTGGTAGACTTGGGGCATACGTCCGAGTGTACCCCAACCACTACTCTAATTGATCGGCTCCCTACTCTGTAGATACCTTATGCTGGTCCCACAGTAGGGGTTATCACTTCCCTAAAGTGGCAACCCAAGATGTACACAGTCATATCTACTGGTGTCACGGTCGTCTTGTCGCCCTCTGCCGGGCCCATGCACGCACATTTCCTCGGTCGGTTTGCGCCGTCTATACCACCTGTCACGTTTTGGATCTCTTATAATCAATCAATAAGCGTGCCCCTTCTCCGCCTAGTACGGAGTTCATGACTCTGATACCGAATACTGGTTACTGACTGAAATGTGTCCCACACAATATGATACAAGCACTCCCATTTTGTCTTGTACCCCAACTAGGTTTTCCACTGACTATATATACCCTAAAGGGTGATCTTTAATTACATAGCGCTATACCAGTTATGCTTACCCTAAAAGGGTGATCTTTAATTACATAGCTTTACCGGGTTAAGTTGGTGGGCCTATATATATAAATATTACCCACCCCCATGAGTTATACTTAACCCACCCACTATCCAATCCATTTTACTTAACCCTAACTTATGTTCATAATCATACAGTTCTTATGGATTAAATTAGGTTAAGTAGTCCTTTCTCATTACCATGTCCAATTATGGTTATATTGGGCTAGACCTCCCACATTAGGCCTACAACGCGTGGATGTTGGATATGCCGGTCGGGTCCGGGCAGTCTTATTCCACAGTTGGGCCTAACCTCGTGTCTTAGCTCGAATCGTATTTGCATACTTAGACCTCTCACATTAGGTTCAACATTAGTGGCTGCTGGATATGCCGGTCGGGTCCGGGCAGACTTCCGCCACTAATGTAATCTAACCTTGTGTCATAAGTGTTAATATAATTCCAAATTTGTAATTGCTAAACATTCCATTTATTAATTAATTTACCAATTAATTAATCTGACCTTTTTGGGTGTTATTGCATATTCTATCAACAATTTGAATTACCAATCCAAAAATGTTTATTTCCCAATTATGCTAATATTTACTTTTTTCCCCCATTTTTAACTAACGTCCTTACAAAATTGATGGCATGCCTGGGCTAAATAATTAGCCTAGCCATAAATGATGAAAAGGAAAGCTAATAGGAATGTAACACAAGTGATCATTGAATATGATTTGGCATAACATAGATTAACATAGTCATAAGGTTGTCATATGAACTTTTGACAATTTCTATGATGTCAAAGTAAACAAAAATGAGATCTAAACTAATAATTTAAATATCCAGCAATTCAGATCTAGCATAGTAAGGGTGACATAGTAGCATGTTTAGATCTAAGGATAAATTCACATGTCTAATTTTATAACATATCCAAATTTATCACAATATGACAGGTGAAAGGAGATTTACATAAAGAACCAGATCTAATCAATGTCATAACTTGTCCAAATTAATGTATTCACCTTTTCCATAATACAATTACAAGTCAAGATGTACATAGGCAACTTCATAGGATAACCACAATTATTTCAGATTTAGAAAAATAGATCTATCAAGATCTACATAGGCAACATCATAGAATAACCACAATTATTTCAGATCTAGAGAAATAGATCTATCAAGATCTACATAGGCAACATCATAGAATAACCACAATTGTTTCAGATCTACATAGTTTAAGATTTAATACTAGCATAAATTCATACTTTACAACATATCCAATTCATTGTCTTTCATAACTCACTGTTATTTATTTAAACCTAAAAGTGACTAGAAACTCACAGCGTTAGGTTCAGACAATTGAGAGAGAATAGATCTGAATTCTGAATTTGATTAGCTAAAACATTGTTGTAGAATTTGATTCTGTTTCAGTTTGCAATCCGACAACATATGGTTTCCATGATCTCCAATGAAGAAAATAGGAGAATAAGGAATCATATTTATAGCCTAGAACCACTGAATCAGACCCAGAATCAAGTCCAGGTACATAAAACGAATTCTTCCCAGATCTGCCCGGGGGGGGGGGGTCGACACCCCTATAGGGGGTCGACTCTCCAGTCGACACCCCATAAGCGGGGTCGACACCCATGTCGACACCCCCTAGGAGGGTCGACACCCATAAGCAGGAAATTTCCCGCTCAGCCTGCTTTGGTCGGATTTTGAATTTTGAACTGTTTTGAAGGTTCTAGAATTATATATATATATATTCTTCCTTATGTGTTTGCAAACTTCTATGGCTTATAACTTCTCCATATGATATCTGATTTACACAAACCCGGACTCTATCCCAAGCAGAATTCCGAGATGAACGCAATGCGTAGCCCGTTTCCCTTAGTTCTCCTTCTAAAAATTAAGTATTCTTTAATTTGTTAATTTTAATATTTTAAAATTATGGGGTGTTATAGTATTCGTAATGCACACTATGTAATTTGGTTAAACCCAAGAATGAAAGACAGCAAGTAACCCACATGCCTATTACAAATAAATATACACAGCAAGGTGGCATAAAAGATATCCAATGATGCATGGAGAAAATGAATAAAAATAGTAAGCATAACAGGTGGGTAGTTCATAAGTACACATGTACACTGACAAGCATTTTCATGCCTTAAATGGTCCAAAAGTAAATATGGTTTAAAGACTTGAAAAATATAAGAATGGTGTATATATATGAAGGACGGTGCACATAATTATATTCATTCTAGTGTACTGCTTCGGAAACTAAAATAATAAAAATATGTTAATTACAACAGATTAGGAAGAAACATGTCAATGCCTTTTATAACAAGTACACTGCAAGCGATAGATTTCTCAAAAATTAATGCAGAGATCATTTAGTGAGGAGGAAAGTTTATGATGTAGACATGGTTATACTTGTGAAGTCAACAACCCTATCAGTATAAATGCTTATGCATTCTATTTTCTACCGGAGCCATATTCATTAACGTCAATACTAAGAACCCAATCAATCTACGTAAACATTTTGCCATCCTGCTTCATGAACTTATTAACTTGTATACATAACTTTGTTCAGCAGTTAGGAATATTGTGTTATTGGTTTAACTGAAACTTTTCTTCAATCAAACATCATAGGATTTTATAGTAAAACCATTTCTTTGTAGTTTAAATTAGCAAGTCTAAAATTTTGATACTTGAAACTACAACTGAACCTCATATAATCTAGAGGTATGATTTAGTAATGAATCTAGGTTCATTGTTGTAGTTAATGAACCCAACTTTAGTTAATGACCCCAAAGATCAGAATATTTGAACTGTGCATGGTATGCAACACAATAATCACCTAAACCATAATTTAAATTAGGTAAAGCTATCCATTGTAGATCGAAAAGAAGCTATTATTTTTCAGACGATTTCCATAGGACACAGCTAAGCAAGTTAAACTTGCAAGAAGTCAAATCCTCATGTTCAAGAACAAGTACCATAGATTACTCGATAGTTAAACAACCAAGTGACAAAACCGTGTTTCAAATCTTGATAACATGCAAAAACAAATGGGACAACTATAGGGTGTAAAGCAAAGACTCACGCAACAATAACATAGGCAATAAAATCCAACAAAAGGGGACCAACTATTTCATTTCAGTCTATATGAAGTTAAAAGACCTGAACACAGTAAATCGTGAGTTATGAAACTCACCTTAAAATGGTAGGCGATGGGTTTTGACGCGCGGAGCAGCTGAGTTCAGATTTGATGTCTTCGATTGGCTCTAAAGGTGGCGCAGGAACCACTATGGAGGCTATGACTTTGATTTCCGCGGTGGAGATTTTGGGTGCGATTAAACCTTGAAGAGGAGGAAGGAAAACGATTTTGAGGAGAAAGGCTTGGTTTTGATTTGGGAAAAGAACCGATTTTGTGGGGATAGAGAAATTATGGGTGGAACGACAGCCATAAAAATGGAAAAGGCCAAAGCATTCCAGAAGGAAATTAGGGAAAATTATCTGCTGAAAGAATGGAAGGGGACGCCATTTTTATAGAATAAAATGTGAAGATAATAACAATGTAACATCACTATAGGTTTAGTGTGGCAGCGATTATCAAACATTGGTCGGTGAAAATTATCTGAGGAAGGTTATGTTTAAAGTAGGAAATATTTGGGAAGTTTATTTACGGTTTAATTTAATATTTAATCTACCGTGAATTAGCATAGAACGCTCAAAACACATACCGTCAACACAATCTCGAAATATGACAAATTATACATATTTCTTCGTTTTTCGTGTTCTGAATCCAATGAAATTAGTTTTGATTGTAATCCGACACCGGTTATATACGACGTTATAATAAATTTCAAATTACTTACCGGTTCACCGTTTTTATTCCGTTTTGTTTAATAATAACTCCGTTCGATTCCGAATTTGAATCGTTATGCTTCAATTTCTTTATATATACTAATTCACATATATCTAGGCTAATTTTCATATATTCAAATAATTTTCCCAATTTATTAAATGTCAAATACATTTATATTTAAATTCATCCATTTAAATTCTCAGTCGAATTCCAAATCTAATTCAAATATCCAATTAAATTAAATTTAGATATTCAACAATAAATGTTTGTTTTCCACCCAACCATCTTGAATTAAATATTCAATTCAATTCATAAACAAAACAATATATTTGATTTTTAATCTAAGTATCAATATAAAATTGATTATTCATAATTGAATTTTTATTTAATTCCACGCTCCAGTTGCCGAAATTTCAAGGACGTTACATGCCCCTTTAATAGGGGGCAAATGTTACTCTCAAATTTCACACCGAGACATGCTGACGATGAAGAGGCATCGGACAATCACTGATGTAGGGAAGTTTACAAAGGCAAAGACCAAGCAAGAGCAAAACCGAAATCATAGAAGAAATCTTTGGAAGGTTCAGCAACTAACACCTTTGGCAAAGAGGGAATCTCAAAATCCGGCTCAAAGAAGGTTTACTGGCAGGGCAGTTCAAGCAAGAGGAAAAGCCAGTAAAGAAACATTTAAGATCAAGAGCACTAAAAGGAGAAAGCAGAGGGCACTTCAACCCGGGGTCTAGGAAGACGACTGGGCTATCGGTGTTAATTTGCTTAACACCGATACAATCAAGGAACAATGTAACAACCCGTGTTTTTATAACGTGTAATAACCATAAATCAAGGCAGAATTAATTTTTAAAATAAGAATCAAGGGAAAAGGGTTACGCCATTGCGTTCGTCTCGAAATTCTGCTTGGAAACGAGTCCGAGTTTTCGAAAATCGGAGTCCGTATGACCAAGTTATGACCATTCGAAGTTTTCAGAAATTTTCAAATTCAAAACAGACTCAATTCGAATTCAAAATTCGAATTTCAAACCTCCAAATGGTCTGGGCTGGAAAAATCCCGCCCAGGACCAGGTCGACCTGGGGGTTGACTATGTAGTCGACCTACCCAGGGCCAGGTCGACCATAGTGTCGACCTGGTGCCCGAGCCCATTTCTGAAGCTGGATTCACTCTGATGTATTTGGCCTCATTTCTGTCCACATTCGTTGATCTGACCCTATAAATACAGCCCCTAACACCAGTCTCTCTACACAAATTTCTTTTTGACCTTATGCTGCTCTGATTCTGGTTGAAAAATTTGAGAGAGGGACTGCTTCTACTACGTTGAGACTGCGTTAAAGGAATTGCTGATTTGGGGACTTCTATTAGGACTTGACTAAACATATTCAACATCGACTCTCTTTTTCTAATTCTCGAACCACGATCTGTAAGCCCCAGTTATTTTCAGATTTAAACTGTAAATGTATTATGAATATGATGTAAAAATTGAAATTGGACCTATGTATGATGACTGTTTACATTCACTCTTGTTCATCTTGGATCTTGACTCTTGAATATTACTATGACATTGATTTGGGGCCTATTCATGTTGTAAATCAAAAAAGAAAACCCCTCTTATTATCATGTTGAATCTGTTATTAGTCACATGTTTATGAATATCACCTTATGACAATCGTCACCATGACTATACTATCACCTTATGACAACTGTTATCTTGACTAGTACCTTGTTTTACTAGAATTGGAATCCTTATGTTTGAGGCCAATATTTCATATGCCAGTAATGTTTTATTTCAAGCCATATCATGCTATGCTAGTAATCACTCTTGCCACCTTATACCCATTTCTTTTTATGTCACTACCTAATTAGATTTATTTGTATCGATTCGAACTTACGTGCGATGGGAATACGATTTGGGTAGACTAGGTAAAACATAAATTAGCTTTAAACTTGAACATGAACGTTACCTGAATATGGACATGAACTTGACACGATTTGACATGAAACATGACTTGAAAACTTGACATGAATCTAGACATGAAAACCTGAACGTGGGTATGACAACTAGATAACTTGAAAATGGCCAACTCGAGGTTGGGTTGAGTTTGCAGTGTAAATCTGCCCGGAACCGCCCGACAAATCTAGTGGCTGCAAACAATAGGATCCAATGTGGGTAGTTGGTCATATCACACGTAAAAACCCGAGGTTAGACTATGTTGTGGTGTAAATCTGCCCGGAACCGCCCGGCAAATCCAGTAACCACAACAGTTAGTCTAATGTGAGAGGTTGGCGTGCACTAATGAATTAATGCCACATGATAGGGTTAAGTCATGAACCACTTGAATATACTTAACCAACTTGACACGATGACTTGATAGGGTTAAGTCATGAACTGCTTGAACACACTTAACCAACTTGATACATGATCGGGATAGGGTTAAGTCACGAATTTGAATGACAACACTTAACCCATTAGAAACCCTAGTTACGCGGTCCTTTTCAGCAGTAACCCACTTGGATGTATCACGATACCCTGGGACTAGGTAGGGTGGGGCACGATTACTGGGCTGATTGTAAGCGACCAGAATGACGGCTGAGTTGGTGCGCCATTGTAGGTTCAGGCGGCCTATGGTCGTGCACGTAGTCCGGAGTTGAAAAAGCAGGCATTGGGCACCCGTAGATTTACACTGTGCGTGCTTGATTCGTGTCGGTGGTTGGCACCATAGGACTTGATACACCCTATGGTGGACCTAGCACAGGTAACTACATTTCTGGATAGGGCCGTATGACACAAACACATGACGAGGTAGGACTTGTAGGGAGCCGATCGATTAGTAGATCGTACCGTAGGACCCCGTAATGGGTCACTTCATGACACTGGGCTAAGGGATCATTTCATGGTTAATACTTGACATGGGTTAGAATACTATTACAGTTGGTGCAACGAAACTTGAACATGCGATGCCAGACTTGACTTATCTTGTTATCTTAATTATCCAACTAGTTCTGTTATCATCCTTATGTTTAATTCCAGTTTTCACATATCATGTTACCTTTACTAGTTTTCATACTGAAAGTCACTAGGGCTTACCAGTCTTTATGACTGACCCTTTTTCTTTCGCCCCTTTTTCTTTCGTTTCCCCCCAGGTTCTCAGGGAGGAAACACTAGCTCTTAGCTTGGATTCAACTTGCTTTCTGACAGCTCATGTACGGTTTGGTCTTGGGCTATGCTATGGCTGCTTCTGCTATTTATGGGGAATAATTTACTTTTGTTTTAAAGTTTATGCTTCTTTATTATGAACTTGATGTAATGGAATAAATTGTGTCTTGGATATATGAGCTTTTGACTCTTTCTTGGAAAATAATAAAAAGTTGGTTTTTAATTTCTACCGCTGCTTTACTTATGTTCTGCCTTGTGATATCTCTGTGCATGTTTACCTAGATAATACTCCACTAAAACTAGTGCATTCCCTTTGTGAGTGACTCTAGCGTATGTAGGGTGTTACAAACAATAACATAAGGAGGTTACCCAAAAGCCATATACCGGAACCACATTGAAATAATCACGAGGAGACTACCACAATAAACCACGGATAGAGCATCGAGAGCAACCTTCCGAGAAAGCCAAGACTTCATTAAAGATTATACCGAAAGGCAAGTCGAGACGTCAAGGAAAGAAAGGTTGTTCATTAATCTGCCTAATTCTGATACTGATAGGAGTGACGGATCTGACAACTGTTTATCCGTAGTATGAAGATGCATATCACAAAGAGCCGATAACAAGAGTGAAAGCCTACATCCTAAAGTCCACATCCGAAAGCCTATATCTGGGAGCCTAGAACCTTCCTTAAGCTATTCACACCAAAAAGCTCGGTGTTAATACGAAGAAGTATTGAAAAGACGAGACCATCCCTCAGAGAGCCACAAAGCCGGCACTATCATCAAGTAACAAGCAAAGCCTGAAAACACCTCCGAAAGCTAGAATCTCCAGAACCATAAAGAAACGCGACCGACCAAGGCTTCTGCTAGCCCTATAACAAAATGGGGACCAATTTGTCTATAAATAAGACACCCGTGGTCTCACTTTCGGGATAACTTTTCCATTTCTCATTCTTGTACTCTTTTTTTTAGAGTAAACCCTAATTTCTAAATCAATTTGGGGATTTCATGCACAATCACTTATGTACTCCTAATTTAAGATCAATAAAGAGTGAACCGACACTTAACATATTTTCCTTGTGAGATTCTCATATATTTCCTTAGTTGATTTTATAATATCTTGTTATAATCTATTTGCATACTTAAAGGTTTTTACTCAAAGGGTTACCCTTCTGCAAATTAATGCAGAATCTCTTCTTACAAGTCATTTAGCCTTTTGTCGAGGGTTGTACTTAGGGAGTCCTTATCTTAAGATACATGTTGGTTCTTTAGTCGCTTAAGCGTGATGCTCACCCCATTGAGGGAAGAGTAACTGATCTTTTGGGCTTTAAACCTTTAGACCTAGGAAATGATGAACTAACTCAAACTCGCGAAAGTTAAATAACCCTATTTTCCCCTTAGATCCACATCTATAGACCTATCTCCGGTGTTGACGAAAAATATCGTTAATAAGTGCTACTTAGGACAAGGCTTTTAGAAGTAGGAATGAGTCTCTTGAAGAAACTTTTGCTAACACTAATGCTATGAAGAAGCTGAATTAGAAAAAGAAGTGACAATAAAATGGGAATGATGGCCAATATAAGAAACGTAAGAAGGATTACACCTGCATTAATTGTGCAGGAAAAGTTTATTTCTCCAGGGATTGTAGGAATCCGAGGATTGAGGGTATATGTTTTTTTTTGTAAGAAGTTTTGTCATAAGAAGAAGGACTTCCCAGATTTTATGAAGAATAATCAATGGGTGGAAGCATGTGTTCTGGAAGCTATTCCGATTTCCTATTATATTCCTAATGAGAATTAAGAAAGGTGTTGTCGTTTTAGGTATGCTTCCAACTAGAGCGTTTGAGTCTTGTTTGATACTAGAGCATTGTCTTCTTTTACCTGTAATAAACCTGTGTGCTGGTTGGATTTGGAACCCGAGATTGTAGATAGACCATTGGTTGGGACTAATCTAGTAGGGGGTTCATCTAGTCTTTGTATGCTTTGTCGTGGTCTAGTGTTATCAAGTCATGCTTGCTCTTTTGTGTGATTGTTTATTTTTGGACTTCGCTGGGTTTGGGATCATTATGGGTATGGTCATGCTCAAGAGGTATGCGGCTAAAGTGGATTGCGAGAAGCTCAAGGTGATAGTCGGAGATGTGGAAGGGCAAATGGTTGTTTTTGAATTCGCTTGTGATTCCACAGGAAGGATTGTCATCGGTGATGATCACTAGTGAGTCTGACGATGTCTTTGATGAGATCGAAGGGTTGCTGCCACACTACGAGGATTAATCCAGGATCGATTTGGTTGATGGAGCCAAGCCCATGTTATCCCCCTTAGGCGGATGGCGCCTAGAGAACAACGAGAGTTAGAGTTACAAGTAAATGACCTTTTGGGGAAAGGATTCATTCGACGGAGTATATCCGAATGAGGCGCACCAGTTGTGTTTACAACCAAGGCTGACGATCTTTGAGGATTGTTTTAGGAATCTTGCGAAAGCATCAGCTGAAAGTGAAGTTTCCGAAGAGTCACTTCTGGAAGAATGAAGCGAGGCTCTTAGGTCATGTTGTTTCTAAAAATGGAATAACGGTGGATCCCGATTAGGTGGTAGCAATCTAGGACTAGGATAGACCTAAGAGTGTGACATATGTTAGGAGTTTCCTTGGGTCGATGGGACATTATCGTCGATTTATCAAGGATTTCTCCAAGATAGTTTTATCATTAACAGAATTGACAGTAAAGGATGTTAACATGGGTTGCGAAGTGTGAGCAAGCTTTCGAAACCCTGAAAGAGAGATTGACGAGCACTGCTGTTTTGACTATTCCAAGCGAGAATGAGGAAATGGTGGTGTATAATGAGGCATGTGGTACTGGACTTGGAGAAGTGCTGTTGCAAAAGGATAAATTTGCGGCCTATGCGAGTCAACAACTGAAGCCGCACAAGAGGAATTACACGACTCATGATTTAGAGTTGGCAGCGATCATGTTTTCTCTGAAGATGTGGAGACATTACCTGTTAGGAGTTCGATTTGAGTTGTTTACGGATCACAAGTCATTGAAGAATCTTTTCTTCCAAAAGGATTTGAGTCTTTGGCCGCAGGAAAGGTTAAAGTTTTTGGCATCTTACGGTTTTGGTATTTCATATACTCATATTAAAGGTAATGCAGTGGGGGATGCGTTAAGTCGATGCCATGTGGGAACAATGTTTTTGGAATTGAAGCACCTCGAGTACTTGGATGGAGTTGATTTCAGGCCTAGGTGTGAGTAAGAGCCTGAAATGTTGGCAAGCTTATCAATAAGACCAACACTTATTGAAAGGATTGGAAAAAGCCAAAAGGGTGACAAAAATCTTATTGGGATCATCAAGAAGTGGATAAGGAATTCAAGGTCGATCAAGATGGTTGGCTTCAAAAGTAAGGACGACTAGTTGTTCCAAATATTGATGGATTGAGAGATGAGGTTATGAGAGAATGTCATCACTCAAAGTTGACGATTCATCTTGGTGGTAATAAGATGTATATGGATATGAAGCGAGTTTATTATTGGGAAGGTATGAAGAGGGATGTTGGAAATATTATTTCCATGTATATGAACTATCAGTTGGTAAAAGCTGAATAGAAGGAGCCGAGCAGATTGCTTCAGCCACTGGAAGTTCCTACGTGGAAGAGGGAGCATGTATCGATGGATTATATCGATGGACTATGTAACAACCCGAATTTTAAACAACGTGTTAGGACAAGAATCAAGGCAGAATTAGATTATAAATCTGAATCAGGATAAACGGGCTGTACCATTGAGTTCGTCTCGGAAAAATACGCGAAATATAGTCCGGGTTTTCGAAAAACGGAGTCCGTATGACCAAGTTATGGCCCAATGAAGTTTCACGAAAATTCAAATCCGAAAACAGATTTGAATTCAGCCCAAAAAGAGAAGGCGGGAAAATTCCCGCCAGACACACAGGGTGTCGACCCCTGGGTCGACCCCCCTCCAGGGGGTCGACATGGGTGTCGACCCCTGGGTCGACCCCCCCAAGGGGTCAACATGGGTGTCGACCCCTGGGTCGACCCCCCCTGTAGAACTCCGACCTGGTGCACCTGCTTGTCATGTTGGCTCGGTTTGGGAGGCTTGTGACGATTTTTGAGGGTTCAGATCTATCCTAGGGTTTATCCTACGGCCTAAACTACTCCTAATCTCTATAAAAAGACCCCTAAGCCTACCCTAAACCCTCACAAATCACTCATGCCACGAAGTGCTGCCCAAATGCCAAGTGATCATGGCCTCCATCTCCAACTCCAAGAGACTATGCATCCAAACTAGATCCGAATCAAAAGGTGCGAGCTTGCTACACCAAATAGAGGCCAAATCAACGTTGCTACGACGGTTTCATGACGGTTCTTCTTCAAAGGAGCCACCTTTCTTCGTCAAGACGATTCATGCTAATTCGCTAAGCCACGCTACGTAAGTTCTAGCTACTTGTAGATTCTAACGGTGGTTCTAATGTGACATGGGATAAAATGAGATGAAATATAAGTATGCTAGCCTATATGAACCTTGTCATGTCTCTTTTGCTTGAACCTATGACTTTTGGCTATGCTTAGTGACTAAATCATGCTATTCATGTTATGATTAACCTAGTTTATCTTGCAAGTTTGAATCTTTATCTATGGAATGCTAGCATGAACCTTTGGGAACCATTTGACTTGTGAAAACATTGGCAAAGATTGGACTTTGGGGCTTATGCATGTAAATGAACCCAAACCCCTTATGTTATCATGCATGTTTGTGGCTAAAAACCCCTTATGATGCTATGCATATTTTGAGGCCAAACCCCCTTATGATACCATGCATATTTGTGGCCAACCCCTTCTTGACATCGTGCATGTTTTGAGGCCATTATGTAGCATAGTATCCTTACTATGTTGACTCGCTTTTACTTGGGTTGTAAAACACGATTTGGGGTAGGATAGACGAGCGTGATTATGACATGAAAATTTGATATGGGATTTCATGAAAATATGACACTCATGATACACCTAAATGGGGACATGACATGTGGGGTAAACATGGGACTTGAAACTAGACACGGGGGTTGTAAGTGTAATATAACACTAGACCAAACATGAAAGTGGCCAACTCGAGGTTGGGTTGAGTTTGTAGCATAAATCTACCCAGACCCGCCCGGCTTAACTAGTGGCTACAAACAATAGGATCCAATGTGTGAAGTTGGTCATGTCGCGCTTAAGACCCGAGGTTAGACTAGGTTGTGGTGTAAAACTACCCGGACCTGCCCGGCTTAACTAGTAACCACAACAAGGTCTAATGTGAGAGGTTGAGAGTGCATTAATTAAATTAATGCCGCATGATAAGGTTTAGTAAATTTGACTAATGACACTTAACCGATATGACACGAATGGGTAGATTAAGTGGGACCGGGCTTGATCTCTTAATGACACTTAACCATACAAGACAATTAGGGGATGGGGTTAAGTAATTCACGCTTAACTAATCCGACTTGGTAATTAGATGGGGTTAAGTAATTTAGACTTAACTAATCTAAACACGGTACTTCGATGGGGTTAAATTAAACACTTAACCAATCTAAACTTGGTAATTCAATGAGGTTAAGTAGCCAATACTTAACCAACTTAACAAGATAATTTAATGGGGTTAAGTAACTTATACTTAATCAATTATACATGATGATTGGATGAGGTTAAGCAACCATACTTAACCAATCTAATATGAGAACTTGATAGGGTTAAGTCATAAGACCTTTTAAATATACTTAACTATCATAATACGATTAGTGGATGGGGTTAAGTTAACCTATACTTAACCAATCCGACTCGATAATTCGATGAGGTTAAGATAATCTGTGCTTAACCAATCTAACACGATAACCTGATAGGGTTAAGATAAACAAGTACTTAACCCAATTGACTTGATGATTGAATAGGGTTAAGTCATGAGCTTCTTGGTATAGTTAACCAACTTGTAGGGCTAGGTCTTGGACTTGAATACTTAGCCAATCTTGACATGATTCATAGGCGGGCTAAGCCATGAACTTGAATAACAACACTTAACCCAATAGGCAAAACCCTAGTAGAGGAGCTAGGTAGAAAATCGTAGTTAATCAAGGGTAACAGGGAAATGAAGCTAAGTGGTAAACCTTAGTTAAGTATAACTAAGTGATAATTCTTAGCCAAGGACATGGGACCAGTTCATGAATAGATGAGTAACCCGGTACGGTAGGTCATCGCTTAAAACACGAGGAGGAGCAAATTATCTGACTTAGATAAGGGCTCCAACGAACTGGGTGATGAAGCGGTAGCTTCGGGGGACGTGAGGGTACTCTTGGTATCCCTCTGTGAGGTGGCAGATGGTCCATGAAACCCGGCCTCACAGGGGTTAAGGTCTGCGGTAGAAGAGCCACGGGTATGCCTTGGTTGCTATGCGAGCGACCTAAAGACTGGGATGGATTAGCGTGGAGTCGACGATACTTGATTTTGCCCTGGATAGCACGTCGCCGACTACCTACCATCTTTAGTCAATCGTGCAAGAACGGAAAGGCAGGGAACCCCCAACAGACCATGTGCTTACTATCAAGTCATGGGTGAGGTTGGCCCATAGGAAAGTGGAGCTATAGTGGGGTCGGGATGTGGTTCTCATACATGATTTTTCTTGGATTGCCTTTCAGTAGTTGAGGGAGGGGTCACGTGGGACCATAGCCACGGGTACAAAAACAGACCTTGATATCTGCATCAGCAGACGACTTAAAGCTCCCGACCGAGTTCCGTATTTCTTGATTTGCCCTGGCACGGAACTCGGATGGCACATTGAAGAACATGTGCGTCTAGACATGGAAAACGATTCACGATACATACGCGGGACAAAGGGCGCGGTTGACGGGTGGAATAATCCCTAGTGGCCCTAGGTGGCTGAACCCAAACCGAGACACGGAAACGTTCATTAGGTAGCATAATCCCTAGTGGTCCTAGGTGACTTAAATCCTAAGTGAACACGCGATAGTTCATGGTAAGAAAACATAACCAGGTCAAGGGTAGCAGTCTAAAACAACTTCAAGGATAAAATGGTACTAAGTTGAGGTGGTATAGATTCACATGGGAAAGCCCGTACGGCCTACGGCAAAGGACTGAACTAATACATGGAAAGAAACATACGAGTTGGGAAAACCTACATATGCTATATATTAGGTTGACATGGACCATTACATGACATTGGGCAAGTGACATTCATAGTTAACACATGACGCGGGTTGGGATACTAGTACGAGAGGAGCAGAGCAAATATACATGATAGATACCGTGGGATGTTATACATGATAGATACCTTGTGATAGTATACTTGATAGAAACCTGACGATGTGATACCTTGACTCTTGACACTGTAGTTTATCATGATACCTTGGTTTACCTTGCTACAGTAGTTCATCCAGTTATCTTGGTTTAGCTTATCTATCTTGTTGTCATCCTTATGTTTACTTTCAGTTTATGCATGTCATGTTACCTTTACCTGTTTTTATGCTGGAAGTAGATAGGACTTACCAGTCTTTATGACTGACCCCGTTTTCTTTCGCCTCTTTGTCTTCCGTTCCCCCCCAGGTTTTCAGGGAGGAAACACTGTTATTTAGTTCGGACTTCCTCTGCTTGAAGGTCATCATGCATGGCTTGGACTTTTCTTGGCTATGGCTACCTTACTGTTTTATTTGGGGAATAATGTATGAAAAGTTTTTATGCTTCTTTACTATTGCAAGACAGGTTTTGATGTATTCTGATGTAAAAGGCTTTAGACCTTATTTTATAAGGTAATGAAATTTGTTTTACTTCCGTTGTTTTATATATATGTTCTGTCTTGTAATATTTCTGTGCATGTTTACCTCGATAATGCTTCACCAAACCTAGTGCATTCCCTTTGTGAGTGACCCTAGCGGAGGTGGGGTGTTACATTTGGTATCAGAGCAGAAGGTTACCAGACTGGGCAAAAGTTTTTTTAAAAACCTTTTGAAAACTATTTGAAAAAAAAAACCGTTTACAAAGAAGCATTTTTCAAGAAAAGTTTTTAAAGGCTATTCCCCAAAGGCCATTAGCACTATCCTTTGTTTCCTTGATTGAATCTCTTTTCCTTTCTTTCCTCCATCTTTAGTCATAGTAGTTTTAACTGCGACTAATCCTTGTCTAACTACGTGAGTTTTTTCCCCGTGCGATGGAGAAAGTTCTCGAGAGACCTGTTATCGAAGTTATAAGAAGGGATAATAAGAGCAAGGATAAAGGACGCACGCTTAAGGATAAGCAACTTGTTGGTATGGCTCAGTCCATCAAGGAGGACAAGGACAAGATCATCGGAGAGGGCAATTGTACACTCCCATTTCTAGGGTACCTAAAAGAGATGGTACCGTTTCTGGTAAAGGTTTAGTCGTTCTTTTCTATCATCCCGTCCAGACTTTTTCTTGATCATCGTATCATTTAAGTCTGCTTGGATAGTTGAGTCTCTACACCTTAGTACTAGCATGGTAGAGGACCCCAGTTTTGTCCCAAAAATCTGGTTGGAGAGTTGGTCCATTTCTTCATGACTTGTTTGGATTTGAGAATGACATGTCTCGGCTACAGATGGATTCTAGGGATAAAGTGGTCACCCAATAAGGGGTGCCATTCTCGGTTTTGGAAAGAGGGTAGTTAGACTCTCGACTCACCTTGGTGATACCCTCGAAGTCTCGTGTAACCTTTTGGGTCCTGTCATGGTTAGTTACCTAGAATCTCATGATGCAGTTGTTGGTAATCCGTTCGAGTAGAATTCGCCGCTAAGTCGGATGGTTCGTTTCGCTTATGCATGAGTTATGGGGATCACCCTAGTAAGTACACTTGGCAACATGGATTGGCATCGGCAGACGAGATCCAGAATTCCCTAGTGAATTTTGGAGAGCTTGCATGAGTAATTGGATACGTTTGAGCCAAGTATACTAGGAAAAGGATAAGTGAAAGTGGAATAAGAGGCGACAATGAAATGAATTCTAACTCATATCTTGGAAATAGGAATCAAGGAGCTACGAGATCATGGAGTTAAAAAAGATGGTCAAGGCACCGAGGAATCAAGCTCAAGGAAACGCGACTTAGAAGACATAAGGCTAGACACGCGCATCGTACCTCTTTTTAAAGAGTGTATCCTTGATCCCTGGTTTTTCCTGTAGAGCTTGCTCGCATGTTATCTTTTCGTGAATATCCTCTCGGTCATGTTTCTGTTGCAAACCCCGTAGGGAGTTTGTCTTGTTCCTATCTTGAGAACCTTAGGTGGAACTCTATGGATGTAAACATGTATTTGAAACATGTTATGATTGATATGGTTGTAAGTGGTTGCAAGTGGTTGCTCGTGGATGCGCGAATACACATTAGATACTAGATTGACGCGGTCACGTTTCCTGTTGCATATGCACGAGTATTTATACTTGTTTATGGATGAAGTTTAATGTGTTATCATGTGGATGTTGCATATGAATGAATGGTTGTGCACACATATAGTGTTTATATGACTAGGACTATTTGCATACACGTTGGATTCATGGCACTAAACATATTCTGCATTAGAAGATCATTCAGGCCTGATCATTAGCATTAGCTAAGGAACATATACACACACTTTCTTGCATGTGTTCATAAAGCATTAGAAGCCTTTTAAGGACCATGGTTGCTTGTGGATGATGTTTTGAGTAGATGGATGATGGATGGTAGGATACGTTCTTCCTAACTTGGAGATTTCGGGGACGAAATCCTTAAAGGAGGGGAGAATGTAACAACCCGAATTTTAAACAACGTGTTAAGACAAGAATCAAGACAGAATTAGATTATAAAATCTGAATCAGGATAAACGGGCTATGCCATTGCGTTCGTCTCGGAAAAATACGCGAAATAGAGTCCGGGTTTTCGAAAAACGGAGTCCGTATGACCAAGTTATGGACCAATGAAGTTTCACGAAAATTCAAATCCGAAAACAGATTTGAATTCAGCCCAAAAAGAGAAGGCGGGAAAATTTCCGCCAGACACACAGGGTGTCGACCCCTGGGTCGACCCCCCTCCAGGGGGTCGACCCCTAGGACGACCCCCCTCCAGGGGGTCGACCCCTGGGACGACCCCCCCCCCCCCCGGGGTCAACATGGGTGTCGACCCCTGGGTCGACCCCCCCTGTAGAAATCCGACCTGGTGCACCTGCTTGTCATGTTGGCTCGGTTTTGGAGGCTTGTGACGATTTTTGAGGGTTCAGATCTATCCTAGGGTTTATCCTACGGCCTAAACTATTCCTAATCTCTATAAAAAGACTCCTAAGCCTACCCTAAACCCTCACAAATCACTCATGCCACGAAGTGCTGCCCAAATGCCAAGTGATCATGGCCTCCATCTCCAACTCCAAGAGACTATGCATCCAAACTAGATCCGAATCAAAAGGTGCGAGCTTGCTACACCAAATAGAGGCCAAATCAACGTTGCTACGACGGTTCATGACGGTTCTTCTTCAAAGGAGCCACCTTTCTTCGTCAAGACGATTCATGCTAATTCGCTAAGCCACGCTATGTAAGTTCTAGCTACTTGTAGATTCTAACGGTAGTTCTAATGTGACATGGGATAAAATGAGATGAAATATAAGTATGCTAGCCTATATGAACCTTGTCATGTCTCTTTTGCTTGAACCTATGACTTTTGGCTATGCTTAGTGACTAAATCATGCTATTCATGTTATGATTAACCTAGTTTATCTTGCAAGTTTGAATCTTTATCTACGGAATGCTAGCATGAACCTTTGGGAACCATTTGACTTGTGAAAACATTGGCAAAGATTGGACTTTGGGGCTTATGCATGTAAATGAACCCAAACCCCTTATGTTATCATGCATGTTTGTGGCCAAAAACCCCTTATGATGCTATGCATATTTTGAGGCCAAACCCCCTTATGATACCATGCATATTTGTGGCCAACCCCTTCTTGACATCGTGCATGTTTTGAGGCCATTATGTAGCATAGTATCCTTACTATGTTGACTCGCTTTTACTTGGGTTGTAAAACACGATTTGGGCTAGGATAGACGAGCGTGATTATGACATGAAAATTTGATATGGAATTTCATGAAAATATGACACTCATGATACACCTAAATGGGGACATGACATGTGGGGGTAAACATGGGACTTGAAACTAGACACGGGGGTTGTAAGTGTAATATAACACTAGACCAAACATGAAAGTGGCCAACTCGAGGGTGGGTTGAGTTTGTAGCATAAATCTACCCGGACCCGCCCGGCTTAACTAGTGGCTACAAACAATAGGATCCAATGTGAGAAGTTGGTCATGTCGCGCTTAAGACCCGAGGTTAGACTAGGTTGTGGTGTGAAACTACCCGGACCCACCCGGCTTAACTAGTAACCACAACAAGGTCTAATGTGAGAGGTTGAGAGTGCATTAATTAAATTAATGCCGCATGATAAGGTTAAGTAAATTTGACTAATGACACTTAACCGATATGACACGAATGGGTAGGTTAAGTGGGACCGGGCTTGATCTCTTAATGACACTTAACCATACAAGACAATTAGGGGATGGGGTTAAGTAATTCACGCTTAACTAATCCGACTTGGTAATTAGATGGGGTTAAGTAATTTAGACTTAACTAATCTAAACACGGTACTTTGATGGGGTTAAATTAAACACTTAACCAATCTAAACTTGGTAATTCAATGAGGTTAAGTAGCCAATACTTAACCAACTTAACAAGATAATTTAATGGGGTTAAGTAACTTATACTTAATCAATTATACATGATGATTGGATGAGGTTAAGCAACCATACTTAACCAATCTAATATGAGAACTTGATAGGGTTAAGTCATAAGACCTTTTAAATATACTTAACTATCATAATACGATTAGTGGATGGGGTTAAGTTAACCTATACTTAACCAATCCGACTCGATAATCCGATGAGGTTAAGATAATCTGTGCTTAACCAATCTAACACGATAACCTGATAGGGTTAAGATAAACAAGTACTTAACCAAATTGACTTGATGATTGAATAGGGTTAAGTCATGAGCTTCTTGGTATAGTTAACCAACTTGTAGGGCTAGGTCTTGGACTTGAATACTTAGCCAATCTTGACATGATTCATAGGCGGGCTAAGCCATGAACTTGAATAACAACACTTAACCCAATAGGCAAAACCCTAGTAGAGGAGCTAGGTAGAAAATCGTAGTTAATCAAGGGTAACAGGGAAATGAAGCTAAGTGGTAAACCTTAGTTAAGTATAACTAAGTGATAATTCTTAGCCAAGGACATGGGACCATTTCATGAATAGATGAGTAACCCGGTACGGTAGGTCATCGCTTAAAACACGAGGAGGAGCAAATTATCTGACTTAGATAAGGGCTCCAACGAACTGGGTGATGAAGCGGTAGCTTCGGGGGACGTGAGGGTACTCTTGGTATCCCTCTGTGAGGTGGCAGATGGTCCATGAAACCCGGCCTCATAGGGGTTAAGGTCTGCGGTAGAAGAGCCAAGGGTATGCCTTGGTTGCTATGCGAGCGACCTAAAGACTGGGATGGATTAGCGTGGAGTCGACGATACTTGATTTTGCCCTGGATAGAACGTCGCCGACTACCTACCATCTTTAGTCAATCGTGCAAGAACGGAAAGGCAGGGAACCCCCAACAGACCATGTGCTTACTATCGAGTCATGGGTGAGGTTGGCCCATAGGAAAGTGGGGCTATAGTGGGGCCGGGATGTGGTTCTCATACATGATTTTTCTTGGATTGCGTTTCAGTAGTTGAGGGAGGGGTCACGTGGGACCATAGCCACGGGTACAAAAACAGACCTTGATATCTGCATCAGCAGACGACTTAAAGCTCCCGACCGAGTTCCGTATTTCTTGATTTGCCCTGGCACGGAACTCGGATGGCTCATTGAGGAACATGTGCGTCTAGACATGGAAAACGATTCATGATACATACGCGGGACAAAGGGCGCGGTTGACAGGTGGCATAATCCCTAGTGGCCCTAGGTGGCTGAACCCAAACCGAGACACGGAAACGTTCATTAGGTAGCATAATCCCTAGTGGTCCTAGGTGACATAAATCCTAAGTGAATACGCGATAGTTCATGGTAAGAAAACATAACCAGGTCAAGGGTAGCAGTCTAAAACAACTTCAAGGATAAAATGGTACTAAGTTGAGGTGGTATAGATTCACATGGGAAAGCTCGTACGGCCTACGGCAAAGGACTGAACTAATACATGGAAAGAAACATACGAGTTGGGAAAACCTACATATGTTATATATTAGGTTAACATGGACCATTACATGACATTGGGCAAGTGACATTCATAGTTAACACATGACGCGGGTTGGGATACTAGTACGAGAGGAGCAGAGCAAATATACATGATAGATACCGTGGGATGTTATACATGATAGATACCTTGTGATAGTATACTTGATAGAAACCTGACGATGTGATACCTTGACTCTTGACACTGTAGTTTATCATGATACCTTGGTTTACCTTGCTACAGTAGTTCATCCAGTTATCTTGGTTTAGCTTATCTATCTTGTTGTCATCCTTATGTTTACTTTCATTTTATGCATGTCATGTTACCTTTACCTGTTTTTATGCTGGAAGTAGATAGGACTTACCAGTCTTTATGACTGACCCGTTTTCTTTCGCCTCTTTGTCTTCCGTTCCCCCCCAGGTTTTCAGGGAGGAAACACTGTTATTTAGTTCGGACTTCCTCTGCTTGAAGGTCATCATGCATGGCTTGGACTTTTCTTGGCTATGGCTATCTTACTATTTTATTTGGGGAATAATGTATGAAAAGGTTTTATGCTTCTTTACTATTGCAAGACAGGTTTTGATGTATTCTGATGTAAAAGGCTTTAGACCTTATTTTATAAGGTAATGAAATTTGTTTTACTTCCGCTGTTTTATATATATGTTCTGTCTTGTAATATTTCTGTGCATGTTTACCTCGATAATGCTTCACCAAACCTAGTGCATTCCCTTTGTGAGTGACCCTAGCGGAGGTGGGGTGTTACAGACTACCTAGGACCAGGACAGAAAATGAAGGAATTTGGTTCATAGTGGATCGTTTGACCAAAAATGCAAGGTTTATTACTGTTAGACCAATTAGGACAATATCGAAGTTGGCTGAGCTATATATTAAATGGATAGTTCAATTCCATGGAATCTCAAAGAGTATAGTAAGTGATTGAGATCCATTGTTCACAAGCGATTTTGGAAGAGTTTGCAAGAGACTTTGGGATCCGAGTTATGTTTGAGTACGGCTTATCATCCCCAAACTGATGGTCAAACCGAGCAAGTGAACCGAGTATTGGAAGATCCCCTCAGAGCTTGCGTATTGAATTTGGGGCGATCATGGGACCATCTATATTAGGTTGAGTTTCTGTATAACAACAGTTATCAATCGAGCATCGAGATGACACCATACGAGGCGTTGTATGGTAGACCGTGTAATTCTCCAGCATATTGGCTGGAGACTGGAGATGAGTTGATATTTGGGCCTGGAGATAGAAGAAACATCGGATTGCATTGAGATAATTCAACAACGAATGAAGGCAACCTATGATCGTCAGAAAAGTTATGATGATAAGCATCGAAAGGATTTGGAGTTCAACATTGGTGATATGGTTTTCATTAAGATTTCAGCTTTGAAGAATGTTGTTCGATTCAGAAATAAAGGGAAGTTAGCCCAAGATTCGTTGGACCGGTTCCGATAGTTAAGAAGATCGGAAAGATTGCGTATAGGTTGGATTTATCTGTGAAGATGTCAAGTGTGCACAATGTTTTTACATGTGTCTTTCCTACAGAAGTGTGTGCACAATTCAGATGTGGTGGTATCTCTAGATTAGTATGAAGACTTAGAAGTCGAGTCTGTTGTTTCGCGACCTCGTAAGCCGCTTTGTGTTGTGGGGAATGACACAAAAAACTTAGGAGGAAAGTGGTTAAGCTAGTCAAGGTACAATGAAGCGAGGATGAAGACGATTGTACGTGGGAAAGGAAGAGAGTATGAAGACGACCCATCCAGAACTCTTCTTCGGTATGACCCATTGATATCGTGTCACCTTTACACCATTGTAACTTTCCTTTTTGTTAGAATTCAGCATGCTAGGTTAACACTCTGGATGCATGGATTGTTGGATGCTAGATTGGATGGTAGATTGACTACTTGCATGTGATAGGCATGCAAAATTGTTGCTTGTGCTTGCTTAGGATTTCAGGGGCGAAATTCCTAAAAGGGGGAGGGGGAGAATGTAATGACCTGCAATTTACGTATCGGAGGATCGTAGAATTTTTTTGTCTAATTCTCCGAGGGTCAGATCATTCTCAATTTTTAATATGTTGTTCATGGGGATGCTGGACATGTCCATGGTTTTTACCAGTTTTATTTTTTTTGACCATTTTCCCCTGTTGTTTTTGTTTAAGACATAACTTTTGAATGAGATCGAATCAGAGCTGAGAACATTTTCATTAGATCGAAAATGGTGTTTTCAATTCTGTAGAGTGGTCATGTTAAGGATTTGGCTGAGTGGTTTGGAAGGAACCGCTGTTTTAGTATTGCTAGTTTTTTAGACAGGATAATTAGTCATTATTGGGTTGATTAGCGAGGCCCATTGAGGATAGGGGCTGATGGCTATAAATAGGAGGGTAGGGGGTAAAGAGAATTGTTTACTTTCTTCATTTATCATTTGGATGGGAGTCTGTGATTCTCCGGCTCAACCAAATACACCTCCACTTCATTTCCATTCATAGATTTAAGATCTGGGATTGAAGATCAACATCGACGAAGGGTAGATCACATCAATTGAGTTGATTTGGAGGTCATTCTTTATTGTTCTTAGCTGTCTTGATTAGATATTTGTCGATTTAAAGTTATTTTATGGATTTGGTAAGTGATAAGCATCTCTTACGCGGATTCAATCGAGTATATGGGTTTGTTTGATCTTAATTTCATCAAAACAAGTTATATTCACCTAGATCCAATCGATGTAAGTATATTTTAAATTCGAATCACACCATTGGATCTAATCTAGAAAGTTATAATAGTTAATTCATGTGTTAATATCGAAATCTTTTGTCATTTTGCAAGTTTAGATCTAACTATTGATTTGTTTACTTTTTTATCGTGATTTGGTGAATTTCATATGATTTCATGATGACTAATTATTGTGTTAATGTTTGTTGATGATTATTTGTTGTGTTATTGGTCATTTGGTTAAAAATGGTTGATGTGGATGAATTGTATGCATAGATGTTCATCGTATAATGTTTAGATGTGTGCAAAGTTAGATGGATCATTCGGATCGAGCAAAGATGGATCACCCAAAAAAATGATGGATCACCCGAAAAATGATGGATCGCCTAGAAAAATGATGGATCATCGGAAAAATGATGGATCACCCGAAAAATGATGGATCGCCCGAAAAATGATGGAACGCCCAAAAAAAAATGGACTGCCAGAAAAATGATGGATCACCAAAAACATGATGGATCACCGAAAAATGATGGATCACCCGAAAAATGATGGATCTCCCAAAAAACGACGGATCTACAGAAAAATTATGGATCGCATGGATCAACGTAATGTGATGGATCGGTGGAAAATCATGTTTTGCACACGTGGATCAGGTGGATCTGAACGTTGCTCACTCATGGATCGGGGAGTAGTTGATTGATTGTTGCACACTAAGGAGTGATGCATCAAATGAAGTTTATTTTTTTGGTTCGAAGACAGGCGTAGCTTCGATATAAATTCAGATGGAATGTTTGAAGCATAGTTAAGTGTTTGTTGATCGTGTGAAGATGCAATGAAGTTTTGAAGACAACTCAAGATGATTTGAGTCAAGGATAATGGTTGCTGGAGACGACGCTTGGGCTTATGCATGTAGCGTCAATGACGATGACTAGAATTGAAGTGCCAAGGGAATCGTCGTTAGTCGGAGGTTATAGCGTATTAAAAAGCAAGGTTATAATAGGGATACCCAAAAGACTAGATGATTAATCAAGTACCCTGCGCAAATCGTGATAGGCCTAGATACAAGACACGATGGCGTATGGAGTTTAGCTAGAACGGGGTTACCATTAGCCCTTGACGGATGGTTGATGGGACAGTCATGCAATTAACGATGGATTCAAGGCAAGGAAGATGGTGATAGTCAGGATCATGGATGTTATTGTTTGCTTTATCATCTTGTATGGATTATTCGACGTCAAGGGAGATATATCATAGGTGCATGTCTGATGTTGGTTTAAGCCTTCGGGGCTTGTGCGTCTGAGGTGTTGAGCTTGATTGGGGTAGTCCATGCTTGATAATTGGTTGCTATGAATGTTACTGCTTATTTCTTCTCTACTTCTCTGGGAAGGCTATCACCGTAGGTTGTGGAAGAGAAATGGGTTTGGGAATTCTTCCCTGTTGATGTGTTGGCAGATTGGAAGATTGAACTGCCTATTTTTCCATATACTTTATTGTTGATGTTGATAGTTGTTTTATCTCCCATTAATACTATTGTATGACTCAAGATTTTGTGTTTCCTCTTAGTACCATAGGTTGTTCATTCACGTTGTGGATGGGCAAACTAGGTGTCACGTAGTAGATCTTTATGAGGATGATGGTGCAGAGTGACGACAAATTGGAGGCTAACGTATTACTATATACTATAAATATTTGATGTTTCCGTTGATGTTTGTTACTTGAGTGAATTTATAGTGAGGCTTTTTGTACAAACTCTGATGATGTAATCTAGTTGTTATATGGATATTTTTATTGTGATATGCAAAGTTTAATATTTTGTTCAATTGTGCTTCACTATTAGATCATGTTGTATATGTTCTATTATATTTTATCCATGCGTTGTGAGTTATACGACAGGTTTTGTATGTGATATTCTACCTAATGATCGTCCATAGCTGTCTGGCATGTCTTTTAATGCATCATTACCTTTGTTAAGTGTGGGAGTTATGGGCGGTCATCACAGCGCCCACAATACTTCTATATTGTTTTATATCATCTATGGCTTCTCCCCTGTTTTTACAATAGTGTTGATTTGATATCATTTGTGTGAGTTGAGGATTGACTTCATTCATTTTGTTCTTTGTTAGTAGTTCTGAAATATATTTCTTCTGATAGATGTATGTTTAAGAATCTGATGGTCTTTTTACTTCTATGCAAAGGAAATATGAGACATCTCCCAGATCTTTGATAGAGAATTTTTCATCTAGGTACATTGTTAATTTCTTGACTTCTTCTTTATTACTCCTTGTAACAATTAAATCATCAACATATATGAGTACATATAGAGTAAATGAACTATTCAATTTAGTAAATAATGAAGAGTCTGATTTAGTAGGATAATATCCCATCGTGTTCAATGTAGATTTGAGTCTTTCAAACAACACTCTTGGTGCTTGCTTAAATCCATATATTGCTTTCTTTATTCTGCAAAATTGATTTGAATCCTATATGAAACCTGATGGATGTTGCATGTATATTTCTTCCTTCAGAAACCATTCAAAATGCATTAATCACATCTAAGTGCTTAACATTCCATCCATTATTTAAGGCAATGGTAAAAATTAATCTGATTGTAGTAGTTTTCACCACAGGAGAAAAAGTTTCACTATAATCAAATCCATACTCTTGAGTGAAACTTTTGGCCACAAGCCTTGCCTTATACTTATTGATAGTTCCATTTGGATTCTTTTTCAATCTATGAGTCCAACTACATCCTATTATATTTTTACTACCCGGGGGATGGACAAGTTCCCAGGTATTTTTTTTTCGATAAGAGATTTGTATTCTTCCTTCATTGCAGCTTTCCACTTTTCATGCTAGACGGCTTGATTGAAATTCTTTGGTTCTCTGGTATTGATAATCACAACATATGTTTTTGGCTTGAAATTCCACTTTTTTTTCCTTTTCATCATGTGATGGACAGATTGATTGTGTGGAGGATTAACTGGTAGGTTTCCTTGTTCTGATTGAGTGGTACTGTTGCTAGAATTGCCTTCATCATTGTTATTAGTTTCTTGAGTATACTGATTGTTTTTTGAAACTCTATTGTTGTCTTCATTTGATGCAGGTGGCTGAATGGTTTGACTGGTAGAATCGGTTGATCTTTCACTTGAATAACTAGTGACACATTGATTATCAATCTGAGCATCAGCAGCCTTAATAACACATGTCTCCTCCCACACATTTCTGAGTGTTGGCAGTTCAGGTATAGCCACTTTTTGGTTGTAGACTTTCATTGAATGTTTTATTTCTTCATGTTTTTAAGGAAATACATTTTCATCAAAGACCACATGTCTACTTACAAATATTTTACCATTTGAATCAATGCATTTATATCCTTTTTAAGTGGTACCGTAGTCAATGAAAGTACATGAGCTTGATCTAAAATCAAATTTATTTTTATTACATGGTCTTAGATGAGGATAACATAGAAATATCCAAATGTTTTTTGACTTTTATAATAAGGTTTAATACTGTATAGTTTTTCTAAAGGACTCTCACCATTTAAAGTTTTAGTTGGCATTCTGTTTATTAAAAAAACAGATGAGTTGAAAGCTTTAGGCCAAAACTTTAATGGTAGAGAGGTTTGTGCTAACAACGTTAAAACCTGTTTCAACTATTTGTCTATGTTTCCTTTCAACTAATCCATTTTGTTCAGAAGTGTAGGGATATGTAAATGAAACACCCCACCTCCGTTAAGGTCACTCATAAAGGGAATGCCTTAACTTTGGTGGAGCATTTTAGGTAAAAGATGCAGATAAATTACAATATAGACAAATAAAGCAGCGGAAAATAAAGTCATTTTATAAAGAATATGGTTCAGTCAAGATTTTACAAAAAAATTCTCAAATCATGCTTAAAAGTAATACATAGAACTTCTGTCTTGATTTAATAACTTCCAAGTGTAAAAGAAGCACAAAAATAACAATGATATTCCCCAATAAAGCATGAACCAGCCATAGCAGTAGAAGAGAGAGTCCAAAGCAAAACATCAACCATCTTCGAGCTTTAAAAGAAAACCGAGCTAAGTGGTAACATTTCCTCCCTGTGAACCTGGGGGGGGGGGGGGGGGACGGAAGAAAAGAGGCGAAACAAAACTAGGTCAGACATAAGTCTAGTAAGTCCAGTGATTATTCAACATATAAACTGGTAAGAGAACCATGACATGAATAAACTGAACGCAGGACAATAACAAAGAAATAAGGTAACATAGGATAAGAATAAGGTATGATAAGGCAAGATAAATTGAATGCGCTCCTACTCTTTCTCTACTTCGCTACTACCTTGTTATTCTGATTTTTATATCTATCTCTGCACCACCTAACTAGTGTCCAACCAAAAATCTGTATAAAATGATAACGTGATGATCCCAATCCCCGTAATTGTGGTAGCCATCAGGTGTACGTCTATCGTGAGGATTCCACCTCAATCAGCCTAATTGCCATGAACATGTTAGATGTACCCTTACTACCTTATCGATCGGCTCCTTACTTCCATTAATGTTCTATGTGTCTGTGTCAATCGGTCCTCTCTTGCGTGTAGATACCCTGTGCTGGTCCCACCATAAGGTGCATCAATCCTTATGATAGCGACCCGACACGATTCAAGATGCACAGTGTATAACTACTGGTACCCAATGCCTGCTTTTTCCCACTCGGAGTACGTGCACGCCCGTAAACCGTCGGAACCTACACTGACGTACTCCTGGCCGCTGCTTTGACCACTTACAATCAGCCCAGTAATCGTGCCCCACCCTGCCTAATTCAGGGCACCGTGATACATCTATGTGGGTTACTACTGAAATAGGTCCCCGTTACTAGGGTTTCCTATTGGTTATGGTTGTGGGCATATATTTACTAATATTACCCACCAACCCGATATGAACTTAACCCTCCTACTGATTCAAGCATGTTTATTTAGGGATTAAGTTTTGTGGGCCTATATTTACTAATATTACCCACCTACACGAGATGTACTTAACCCTCCCATTGATTCAAGCATGTTTATTAAACAGTTAAGTTTTGTGGGCCTATATTTACTAATATTACCCACCAACCCGATATGTACTTAACACTCCCGCACATTATGTCATATTGGTTAAGTGTTGTCTATTCATGTTAACTTAACCCACCCATTCATGTTGGTTAAGTGTTCCTTATTTACTTAACCCCGTCCGTTCATCAAGTTATATTGGTTAAGTGTTTCCTTGTTACTTAACCCCACGTGTTCATCTTGTTGTATTGATTAAGTGTCATCAGTCAATTCAAGTTAACTTAACCCACCCACTCATCATGTCATATTACTTTGGTTAAGTGTTGCCTTCTTGTGTTAACTTAACCCCACATAAATCAAGTTATATTGGTTAAGTGTTGCCCTCTTGTTTTAACTTAACCATACCACAAATCAAGTTATATTGGTGAAGTGTTTCCCTCTTGTTTTGACTTAACCTTACCACAAATCAAGTTATATTGGTTAAGTGTTTCTTATTACTTAACCTTATCACAAATCAAGTTATAATGGTTAAGTGTTTCTTATTACTTAACCTTACTCATTCATCATGCTATACTGGTTAAGTGTTTCCTATTAACTTAACCCTAGCCATTCATGTTATGTTAATTAAGTGTTACCTTAATTAACTTAACCTTAATTAACTTAACCCTACCATGCCTGTCTTAGCTTTAATTCATTCATTAAAGCACCAACCACTCACATTAGACAGGAATTGTTGCGGTTACTGGATGTGCCGGTCGGGTCCGGGAAGTTTTACATCGCAACTTAATCTAACCTCGGGCTCTTTTGGGCTTGATGCACTAACCTCTCACATTAGATATACGCTGTTATGGTTGCTGGATGTGCCGGGCAGTTCCGGGCAGTCTTACACCGTAACTCAATCTAACCTCGGGTTAGGCATATTCGTCTTTTTCTAGATTTACATATTTACCTTCTATATTTAGATGCAAGTTATTGTTAATTAAGTCATGCCCAGTTTCTCTCTAAATCATGTTCATAATTTTAGGTATATAAATTATACCATTTCAATGCCACTAATCATTTAAAATATGCCAATAACATGTAACTTCATGTTTTTCCCAACGTTACCCCCGGTAAGCGTTCGCATAAATTTCATAGAATGTTAGGCTTCGCAATTTAGCCTTACTCAAAATCAAGTGGGGAAAAGGAAGAGAAACGTAGCATTCATGACAAGCATAATATGGATCCAACTTATGTCACATAAATATATGTTTAATTATGAACTTGCAATTTTGAACCTAATCAACATGAACCATACACTTATGGATGGGAGTTTACATAGAACTACACAATTCCAATTAGTCATATAAAGGTGAACTTGCATTTTTGGATCTAATTAACATGGATTTTAAACATACGAAATTACCCAAATCCAACTAGGCATGTATATGCAAACTTTTATTTTGGGTCCAATGAACATAAACCTTAAGCATATAGAATTGCACAAGTTCAACAGACATGTGAATGTAAACTTTAATTTGGATCCAACAATCATGAATCTTAAACATATGGAATTACACTGGTTTTAACAAGGCATGTAAATATGAACTTTTATCTTGGATCCAACAAACATGAATCTTAAGAATATGGTTTTACACAAGTTTAACAAAGCATGTAAATATGAGCTTAAATTTTTGAATCCAATTTTCATAGATCTAAATGTGAATCTAAACATAATACATGTCTTAGCCTAACAACTTGCATAAACATAACAAAATTCCCAAATTGACATACAACATATAGGTGTCATCATGATATGTCATCGCAAAAATTATACAACATAATATCCATCGCCAAATTATACAATATGGTATGACATCTCCAAATTACACAATATGATATGCCATCACCAAATTATAATATGTTATCGCCAATTTGTGTCATCTCCAAAATATACAACATAATATGTCATCGCTAAATTACACAACATATATGTCATTGCCAAATTATACCACATATGGATTCGTTGCCAAGCATTTAACATTTGTAATCAAATTACATACAACTTAGCATGATAAGAATCATAGTCTCAATTAATTCAGTTTTAACAAAAAGGATAGGCATAGATTTACATTAGGCGATGTTCTACATCCATTTATTTAGTCACGATTCTAATATCATTTAGGTCTAAATGATAACTGGACTTACAAAAAGGAGACTAGTCTTGCGTTCTGGGATCTGTATTCTAAAATTGAATAGCTCTCCTTTCTTGTAGACGTTGAATTCTCTTCGTTGGATTAGATTTGATTTGTAATTCCTAATTGCTTTCTAGTTGAATGAGAATGGCGGCTACTCTAGGTTGAGTGTTGACAGCATGATGGTCTTAGGAATATTTTTGTGTGGCTTAGGGTTTAGATTTAGGTTGCTTATATAGAAGTTTGATTTAATTGGAGCTGTCAGATTAACCTAGAACAAATCAAAGCCATTCAAATCTAAGAGAACCAACCAGAACATGCCACACAAGCCCTAATGACAAAGCAATTCGTCACAGGAGAAAATACGCCAGATTTCAGATCTAACCCGACGGGGAGGTCGACCCCCAGGTCGACCTGTATATAGGGAGGTCGACCCCCTGGTCGACCTGGCCTAGGTTAGGTTGACCCCCAGGTCGACCTGCCTTGGTATTTAATTTTTTGAATGTTTATTTAAATTCTTGAATCTTCTGAATGTCATAACTCCTTTATATAGAGTCCGATTTACGCAAACTCGGACTCTATCTCAAGCAGAATTCTGAGACGAACGCAATGGCGTAAGCCATTTCCCTTAATTCTTACATTTGTAATTAATTATTCTTTAATTTGTTACTTTAATATTCTTAGAAAATACGGGGTGTTACATTCTCCCCTCCTTAAAGGATTTCGTCCCCGAAATCTTCAAGTTAAGAAGAATGTATATCCTACCTTCCAATAATCCATCTACTCAACCATCAAACACAGGCATCCATTGTCCTTAAAAAGATTTCTAATGCTTTCATGATCATATGAATAGTGTGTGTACATGTCCTTATCTAATGCAAAATCAGGCGGTCTACTGATTCAGTTGACCTCCTCAATGCGAATTATATCAGTGCCATGAGTCCATCATGTATGCAATTATTCCTAATCATACTTTCCACATGAGTGTACAATCATTCATACAAATGCAACGTCCATATGATAACACATCAAGTTTCAATCATATATATATATATATATATATATATATATATAAGTTCACTCATGCATATGCAATATCTAGTGCCTAATGCGTGTATACGCATCCACGAGCAACCGCTAGCAACCACTTGCAACCATCAATCATAACATATTTCAAACACATGTTTACATCCATTGACTTCTGCCTAAGGATCGAAGATGTGACCTAGAGGATATACCTAAAAATATGGAAACAAGTATGCATAACATTCCTAGAAAAAGAGATCAAGGATATACCCTAAAAAGGGTATGACGCGCGTATCTAGTCTTCAGTCTTCTAAGTCGCATCTTCTTGAGCTTCACTATACTATACCTTATCTAATTTAACTTCACGATTGCGAAGCTTCTTCACCTCCATTTCCAAGACTCACTAGTAAAGATAGGACCTCGATCACTTACTATGCTAGAGGGTATCCAATGTAGTCGAGCTATCTTTCCAAGATAAATAGGTATAAGCCATGATACCAAGTGTATATACTAAGATGATCAGAGGTCTCTCCTCTACTTAGCTTATCCATCATGTCACAAATCTGAGGATCTAAAGCTAAAGGTTGCTATGTACTTTTTACCTCTCTTAAGGTCAGTCTTACTTAGGGCGCCTGCCACAACTATTTATCTCTCAAGCAAACCATCCTAGTCGAACTTGACATCCCTCAAGTACAAGCCCCAAAGGCCTAAAACAATATCAGACAAGCACCCAAGGAATACCTCCTCCGAATTTGGATGATTTATGTGAGAAGATACTAGCAAAACAACCAAACAATTGAGCACTTAACCGACTCTGGCTATCCTCACCAATCTTGTTCCAAAACTATCGTTGATCGCATAACTAGCTTTGCATTGTCAACTAGATATATGTGGATGTCTATCTCGAGTTTTAGGGGGGAATCCCTAACATATTCAAAACATCTGCTTACTCATGGATTACTCCAACGGATTCGAAAATCGTCGATAAATACATAAAGTGATTCTAGGTAGCTAAGACAAACTGATCCCTTAGGATCGCATGAAATTTCGAGGGTATTCCCAAAGCAAGTCGAAAGTCTAGCTACCCTTCTTCCACAATTACTAGCTAACCCATCCACGCCTAAAATCAACCCATAGCCCATGAAACCAAAAACATAAGTATCTCAAATCCTTACAAACCCAAAGATAAATGAGCCGAACCACAAATTGGACTTGAGACAATAATGGGATCCTCTACTATACAAGCTATAAGGTGCAGAGACTCAACTATGGAAGTAGACATAAACGAATGTGAAGCACTAAAATCAAAAGAGTACTAACAGGATGATCAAAAGAAAAGCTAGACTTTTTCAATAGAAATTTTACTACCACTCTCAGGTATGCTGGCGATGAGAGCATGCATTTGCCCTTCTGAAAATCATATCATTTGTTCTTGCCCTTGCCTTTAATTATACGACCCATTATACCATAATAAATATGCATCCTCTTATTTTTTAGTTTTACTATTCTTTCCTCTCCTCCTTTGTGAACCAAGTCTATATCCATGAGTTATTCATCCTTGGGTTGTGCTCCTTAGCCAAACTCCCTTATTCTTATCTTTTCCATCCTTATGTGAGTTGTTGACAGGTCTCTGGAAAGCTTCCTCCATCGCACGGAAAATCCTACAAAGCTCGAAAGAAAATCAGCTGTAGGTGAAACTACTACGGCTACAGATGGAAGTTGGGTGCTTATTTGCCCTTTGACGAGTGTCGTAGTCTCATCAAGCCTACGGAACCATTCCGCGATGAGGTTACCTCCCAGAAAGCCAACAAGAATTCAAACAGAGGATCAAAAAGATAGTGCATACGACTTTGGGGGGAATATGCCATTAAAACAAAACTTTTCTTTATAAAATGCTTCTTTTAAAACCATTTTGAAAATAATTTTTCAAATCTTAATCTGATCCGGTAACCTTCAGCTCTGATACCAAGTGAAACACCCCACCTCCGTTAAGGTCACTCACAAAGGGAATGCCTTAACTTTGGTGGAGCATTTTAGGTAAAAGATGCAGATAAATTACAAGACAGACAAATAAAGCAGCGGAAAATAAAGTCATTTATAAATAATATGGTTCAGTCAAGATTTTACAATAATTTTCTCAAATCAAGCTAAAAAGTAATACATAGAACTTCTGTCTTGATTTAATAACTTCCAAGTGTAAAAGAAGAACAAAAATAACAATGATATTCCCCAATAAAGCATGAACCAGCTATAACAGTAGAAGAGAGAGTCCAAAGCAAAACATCGACCATCTTCGAACATTAAAAGAAAACTAAGGTAAGTGGTAACATTTCCTCTCTATGAACCTGGGGGGGGGGGGGGGGACGGAAGAAAAGAGGCGAAACAAAACTAGGTCAGACATAAGTCTAGTAAGTCCAGTGATTATTCAGCATATAAACTGGTAAGAGAACCATGACATGTATAAACTGGACGCAGGACAATAACAAAGAAATAAGGTAACATAGGATAAGCATAAGGTATGATAATGCAAGAAAAACCGAATGCGCTCCTACTCTTTCTCTACTTTGCTACTACCTTGTTATTCTGATTTTTATGTCTATCTCTGCACCACCTAACTAGTGTCCCAATTAGAAATCTGTATAAAATGATAACGTGATCCAAATCCCCGTAATTGTGGTAGCCTTCAGGTGTACATCTATCGTGAGGATTCCACCTCAATCGGCCTAATTGCCATGAACATGTTAGATGTACCCTTACTACCTTATCGATTGGCTCCTTACTTGCAATAATGTTCTATGTGTCTATGTCAATCGGCCTTCTCTTGCGTGTAGATACCCTGTGCTGGTCCCACTATAAGCTGTATCAATCCTTATGATAGTGACCCGACAAGATTCAAGATGCATAGTGTATAACTACTGGTACCCAGTGCCTGCTTTTTCCCACTCCGGAGTACGTGCACGCCCGTAAACCGTCGGAACCTACACTGACGTACCCCCTGCCGCTGCTTTTACCACTTACAATCAGCCCAGTAATCGTGCCCCACCCTGCCTAGTTCAGGGTACCGTGATACAACTATGTGGGTTACTGCTGAAATGAGTCCCCATTACAAGGGTTTCTTATTGGTTAAGTTTGTGGGCCTATATTTACTAATATTACCCACCAACCCGATATGAACTTAACCCTCCCACTGATTCAAGCATGTTTATTTAACGATTAAGTTTTGTGGGTCTATATTTACTAATATTACCCACCTACACGTGATGTACTTAACCCTCCCATTGATTCAAGCATGTTTATTAAACGGTTAAGTTTTATGGGCCTTTATTTACTAATATTACCCACCAACCCAATATGTACTTAACACTCCCGCACATTATGTCATATTGGTTAAGTGTTGTCTATTCATGTTAACTTAACCCACTTATTCATGTTGGTTAAGTGTCCCTTATTTACTTAACCCCGTCCGTTCATCAAGTTATATTGATTAAGTTTTTCCTTGTTACTTAACCCCACGTGTTCGTCTTGTTGTATTGATTAAGTGTCATCAGTCAATTCAAGTTAACTTAATCCACCCACTCATCATGTCATGTTACTTTGGTTAAGTGTTGCCTTCTTGTGTTAACTTAACCCCACCATAAATCAAGTTATATTGGTTAAATTTTGCCCTCTTGTTTTAACTTAACCTTACCACAAATCAAGTTATATTGGCTAAGTGTTGCCCTCTTGTTTTGACTTAACCTTACCACAAATCAAGTTATATTGGTTAAGTGTTTCTTATTACTTAACCTTACCACAAATCAAGTTATATTGGTTAAGTGTTTCTTATTACTTAACCTTACCACAAATCAAGTTATATTGGTTAAGTGTTTCTTATTACTTAACCTTACCCCTTCATCATGCTATACTGGTTAAGTGTTTCCTATTAATTTAACCCTAGCCATTCATGTTATGTTAGTTAAGTGTTACCTTAATTAACTTAACCCTACCATGCCTGTCTTAGCTTTAATTCATTCATTAAAGCACCAACCACTCACATTAGACAGGTATTGTTGTGGTTACTGGATGTGCCGGTCGGGTCCGGGCAGTTTTACATCGCAACATAGTCAAACCTCGGGTTCTTTTGGGCTTGATGCACTAACCTCTCACATTAGATATATACTGTTACGGTTGCTGGATGTGCCGGGCAGTCTTACACCGTAACTCAATCTAACCTCGGGTTAGGCATATTCATCTTTTTCTAAATTTACATATTTACCTTCTATATTTATATGTAAATTATTATCAATTAAGTCATGCCCAATTTCTCTCTAAATCATGTCCATAATTTTAGGTATATAAATTATACCATTTCAATGCCACTAATCATTTAAAATAACATGTAACTTCATGTTTTTCCCAACGTTACACCCGGTAAACGTTCACATAAATTTCATAGAATGTTAGGCTTCGCAATTTAGCCTTACTCAAAATAAAGAGGGGAAAAGGAAGAGACACGTAGCATTCATGACAAGCATAATATGGATCCAACATATGTCACATAAATTTGGCATAAAATAAATATATGTTTAATTATGAACTTGCAATTTTGAACCTAATCAACATGAACCATACGCATATGGATGGGAGTTTACATAGAACTACACAATTCCAATTAGTCATATAAAGGTGAACTTCCATTTTTGGATCTAATTAACATGGGTCTTAAACATACGAAATTGCCCAAATCCAACTAGGCATGTATATGCAAACTTTTATTTTGGGTCCAATGAACATAAACCTTAAGCATATAGAATTGCATAAGTTCAACTAGACATGTGAATGTAAACTTTAATTTGGATCCAACAATCATGAATCTTAAACATAGGAATTACACTGGTTTTAACAAGGCATGTAAATATGAACTTTTATCTTGAATCCAACAAACATGAATCTTAAGCATATGGTTTTACACAAGTTTAACAAAGCATGTGAATATGAGCTTAAATTTTTGAATCCAATTTTCATAGATCTAAATGTGAATCAAAACATAATACATGTCTTAGCCTAACAACTTGCATAAACGTAACAAAATTCCCAAATTGACATACAACATATAGGTGTCATCATGATATGTCATCGCCAAAATTATACAACATGATATCCATCGCCAAATTATATAATATGGTATGCCATCGCCAAATTACACAATATGATATGCCATCACCAAATTATAATATGTCATCGCCAATTTGTGTCATCTCCAAAATATACAACATAATATGTCATCGCTAAATTACACAACATATATGTCATTGCCAAATTATACCACATATTGATTCATTGCCAAGCATTTAACATTTATCATCAAATTACATACAACTTAGCATGATAAGAATCATAGTCTCAATTAATTCAGTTTTAACAAAAAGGATAGGCATAGATTTACATTAGGCGATGTTCTACATCCATTTATTTAGTCACGATTCTAATATCATTTAGGTATAAATGATAACTGGACTTACAAAAAGGAGACTAGTCTTGCGTTCTGGGATCTGTATTCTAAAATTGAATAGCTCTCCTTTGTTGTAGATGTTGAATTCTCTTAGTTGAATTAGATTTGATTTGTAATTCCTTATTGCTTTCTAGTTGAATGAGAATGGCGGCTACTCTAGGTTGAGTGTTGACAGCATGATGGTCTTAGGAATATTTTTGTGTGGCTTAGGATTTAGATTTAGGTTGCTTATATAGAAGTTTGATTTAATTGGAGCTGTCAGATTAACCTAGAACAAATCAAAGCCATTCAAACCTAAGAGAACCAATCAGAACGTGCCACACAAGCCCTAATGACACATCAATTCGTCACAGGAGAAAACACGTCAGATTTCAGATCTGACCCAAGGGGGAGGTCGACCTATATATAGGGAGGTCGACCCCCTAGTTGACCCCTTGGTCGACCTGGCCTGGGGTAGGTCGACCTGCCTTGGTATTTAATTTTTTGAATTGTTTTTTTAAATTCTTGAATCATCTAAACGTCATAACTCCTTCATATGGAGTCCGATTTACGCAAACTCGGACTCTATCTCAAGAAAAATTCCGAGACAAACGCAATGGCGTAACGGATTTCCCTTAATTCTTACATTTGTAATTAATTATTCTTTAATTTGTTACTTTAATATTCTCAGAAAATACGGGGTGTTACAGTAAATCTATGAATTATCCCTTTATCATGAATTTTTTTACTAAGTGGTTTAAACTCAGTTCGTCCATCAAATTGAATAATTTTTACAGTTCTATTGAATTGGTTTTCAACTATTTTAATAAAATGCAGATGTATCTGACTTTGCTTTCAATAGATAAATCAAAGTATATATACTAAATGCATCAATAAAGGATATATAATATTTATATCCAAAATAAGAATTTATTGGGGTAGAACCCCATAAGTCAGTAGCAATCATATCAAGTGGCTGAGAATATTGAGTCATAGAATCAGTGAAGAGTAATTTATGGATCTTACCCAATTGGAAATATTTGCATACATACATATATATATATATATATATATATATATATATATATATGGATTATTGACATTATTAAAGGGCAAATTATTATCAAGAAGAATTTTCCTAACAATGTTAACACTGGGATGACCAAGTTTGTAATGTCATAAATCAAATACAATTTTCCTATCATTTATATTGTCAATTTTAGATAAATTGCAGCATGTAGAGTTGTTATCACATTTTTCAACATTAAATTTGTATAACCCTTTTACAGCATCACCCTGCAAAAGGATGCTCTTAGTCAGTATGTCTCTTACAAAGTAGTAGTTGGGAACAAATTCAAAATACACATCGTTGTCTCTAGCAAATTAAGAGACCTAATTAAATTCTTCCTGATTTTTAGGAACCCTAAATAAATTGTGTAAGCATAATTGCCTTTTACCACCTATACTGCCTTTACCAATATGTGATATACTGATGCACTTATCATTCCCCATACAAATAGAATTCCTACCTTTGTATTCTCTATTGCCAAAATTGAGATTTTCAAGATTATTGGTAAGCTGATTGGTTGCTCTAGTATCTGGATATTAGCTATCATCATTTATGTGTTAATTCTTGCACTTTCACTTTGTTTTCTTGATGGTTCAGGTGGAACAGTAGCATTACTTTGAGCCTGAGAAAGATTGGACTAGTGTTTGGCCCACTTCTATTAGTTGGATTCTGATTCACAACATAGTTTGCACTGAATTTGTAATAACATCTTGGCGTAGTGTGACAAATCTTCTCGCATATTTGATATTTGGGATTATTTGTGTTGTTGTTCCATCTGCCACGACCTCTGCCTCTGATTGGTGGTCTACCTCTCTGAAAGGTTTGTTCAAATTTATTTCCATGATTTTTATTTTGTTTGGTAGCATAGTTTACACTGAATCACTGTCTTGTGCTTTCTTTCTTTTCAATATGGCTCCATGAGATAAAAGAATACCATGAACATCATCAATAGATGAGTATTCTTTTGAGATGTAATAATAGCTTATACTGCCTCGTATTCATCACTAAAAGCATTCAAGAGAACCAACACCTGTTTTGAATTAGGCAATTTGTGGCCTGCTGCTTCAAGCATGTCATACATTGACTTAATTTTTCTTAGGTATCGTCTCATAGAAACACTATCTTTCTTGATTTTCTGCACTTGCATTTTCTTGAACATTACCTTGGCATATGACTAATTATTGAAGGATTTTTCGATTTTTTTTCATATGTCTTCTGTTGATTTGCATCCTCTGACTTAGGGTAGGAGATTTTGACCAATAGAGGATAATAGCCATTAGCTTATTAACCTGCCCTTCCAGTGATACTTTTTGTATTCCTCATTTGGTATAATATCGTTTGCTTGATCAGTTGTAAATTTTTGTGGCACAACTTTGGTACCCATGATGAATCCCTCAAGACTATATCCATGAATTATTGTTTTAATTTTTAACTTCGATAAGAGATAGTTATTTTCATCTAGTTGAATGGTTACAAGCTATGATTAACTACAGTTTTAATTAAACTATCTGCAGCTGTGCTAACACTAGTTGACCCAATATATGGATCTGAGGTGGCTGATGAGTTATTGTTAGCCATTGATGACTATTATGATGTCAGAGACAAACTGGAACAGAGGGGCAGGAGAACAAGAAACGATCAGATAATCAAGAAGCATTTACGAAACCATACTGCTGCAACCAGTAGGTTCAAAATAATGGGAGCACACTAATTGGATCACTAGGATGGCACAGTGAGGTTTCTGATCAAATTCTTTTTTTTCTTGATGAAATTTCTTAGGATCTCTTTCAACAAAAAGGAAGCAACAAGATTTTACTGTCGCAACCACTTTGTACATTAGCAAGGTACAATGGATGCAGTCGTGTACACTGTGATGGAAGGTCGCCGATGAAAGTTGTTGTCTTCTTCTCCAATGATGAGAAAACAACTTAGGAGAAGAAATTGCACCCACTTCAATAGAGCAAGTGTGCAGCTGATCACGATCAGAGACAGATGAGCTGAAGCAATGGCCGTTAGGCTGTAAAGACTGCTCTGATACCAAGATAGAAAATAAGAATATTTAATATAGAAAAGTGATTTTGTATTATTGATTATAAAGATGATTAAAGAGATAATGTTACAGATCAGTGGACATGTATATTTATATACATAGCAGAGGAGGATAGTGGGTCGAATGGAATAACAGCCTACAGCTCATATACATGTGAAGCACATGATACAGTAAAAGTAAAGATACAAATACAATGTTTACAGGCCGACATATCTCATTACTTTAGTTTAATGTCTATGTACATGGATGTAAAAATTATAGTGAGGTGTAAACTATTTAAGTAGTAATTTTCATACTCATCCACTATATTCATTTAACAATATCATTTTATAATTTTTCTCAAACATATCCGATACAATTTCACATACAATAATTCTAAAGATGATGCACAAAACATAGATAACTCAGTTAATAACATCATATTCCAACAACTTAGATAGATATAGCATTGATCTCGAAGTCACTATTAAATTGATGGTAATGTTATTTTAGCTAATTCATACTTCGCATTATAATTCTCCATACATGGAACGAATTTGGATGATTGATGTTGTTGATGAGCATGAGAACTAAAGTTAAGAACTTTCTCAAATGAAGAGTGTTACTTTTACATGTTTCATAAATATCATATATATTAGGAATAACTTATTTTTCGTTGAACTTATGAACATTCTTGAAATGATAGGAATGTTTAATCACCCAATCAACTGTAAAGTTGAAACGATGTCAGTCCACAACCAAAGAAATGAGTTAAATCTCTTTTTTTCTATAATTTTGGATCTTCATTGTGCCTATAAGTACCAACCCATGAGAGAGGCTATTAATAAGGTCTTATATGTATAGAACTTTAAAAAACTTTATTTTAAATATGTTTTGTAAAACTTTATAAAAATTTATTTTCAAATATATATATATATATACACACACATATATATATATATAACTTTATTCTCTAGAGACAATCATTAGGAAAACCCATTTATTGATAGTCTATGGAATTTTTCTAAATTTATATTGGACACAATCACTACTTTATTTTATTTTATAAGTCAAATTTTACTTTATATTATTTTGTATTATATTTGTATATCTGTATCATATATGCATCTGTCTTAATGTGCACGTACAATATAATAACAGTACTAGAGCTACAGTGTACTACCATGAGCAGTTTCCAACAGTCGTCAATGACATTTCCAATGGCTAGCAACGACCCGTTGATTTCGTGGTAAAATTATTATTTTAAACAAATTGTCGTCTGAAGCCATTGGAAACCATTGGAATGAAGACTGTTTATGACCATTAAAAGCCGTTGGAAATACCCTGTATTGGATCCAGAATCACGATCTTCTCCTTCACTTCTCCTTCCAGGCAAAAAAAAAAAAAATCGAAAATCCTTGCTCTCTCCTCCTTCTCTAACTTCCCTAACGATGCCACCACTCTAACTACCCTCCAAACGACCTACGAATCCACCTATTATATGCTGCAGTCCCTCTCCACCCTCTTACACTTACAAAATTAAATTTTTGCCTAAACCCTATTTATTTAGGTTTTTAGATTTAAGCCTAATTTTGCACTATGTTTGATTTCTAATTGCTAGTGTATGTTTATTACATCATAGTATATGCTAATTGCTATTATTATCATCATAATGGTCAAATTACTTCTAATGCAAAATTTTCTAATTTAGCATATTGAGTATATTTGAAATGATTTTGTTAGTATTGAACGGAGGTGTATGATAGGGTTTTCAAATAGTATAATTTATGCAAACACAAAGTATATATTATGTTAGGATTTATCGTAGTATTGGATAATTTATGCTAACACTAGTTATGTACTTATGCGAACGCACGAACTGATTTTGTATATAATAAGTTTTTGATGATTTCAAATGATTTTGATAGGAACATCATAGTTAGAACTCATTGAATGGATATATAAATAAATTATATGTTTAATTTAGTATATAGTGTAGTATATAAGCAAAATGAATTATATATTATGTAAAATAGTAAAAATATATAATTTAGTACATATGTAATAAAACGGTAAAATGTAAACAAATTATATATTTAAATTTAATATAAACAAGTATCAAATCCTTATATATATTATTTGTCCTCGCCTGACATGTGTTGTATATGATCGTTATATGGATATTCGTTTTTATTTCAAAACGGACATACATATTCATTTGATACAATATTTGTCAGATTTGTCCCTATATTGGTATGTTTCGTATATCATATCACTTTAAATAGTCCACAAAATTTCAACGGCATTTACTTTTCGCTCCTTACGTACATGCATTTTTGTTCGATATACGGGGAAGTGCTGCAATTTTTTTGGAAAATCATTTAAAGTGATATGATTTACGGAGCATAATAACTATTGTGATTGTAATGGGAAGTAAGATGACCAACCATCACAGAAGACACATTAATGTCAACAAACCATTAATTGTTAATTTAAAATAAAATTTGTAAAAATCTTATATAATTTAGTATATATTTACTAAAGCAGTAATTAAAATATAAACAAAATATTAAATGAATGATTAATATTTTTTACTTTTCGTCATAGATATTAAAAGTAGGAAAAATGGTTAATTATTTTATTGATCTGAGCGGGATGTATCAAAAAAGGGAAAAGATGGCTCAGTAAGTGTATATTTTCTTAACGAGATACATGCGTTCATCGAATTTGCTTCAAGTAATATCAGAAACGATGTGGAAATTCATTGTCCATGTAGTAGGTGCAAATTGTTAAATCATTTAATACCAGATATGATAAAGGTTCATCTGTGCCAATATGGTTTCGTATCCAATTATTTGGTGTGGGATTGTCATAGAAAAATTGTGGCCCCTAATCAAGAACAGTCAGTGGAGGTCATTGGTGATAAAGTTAGTACAATGAATCTCATAGAACATATGATCAAAGATGTCACACGATCAATGTTCTCTACTGCTAAAATTGATAATAACGATGTTAATGTCGAAGAGGAACCAAATATTAGAGAGAAAAAAAATATGATTATTGGATACTGCTAAAAAAACCATTTGGAATGGATGTACATGCGACATTCAATTATAAATAACTGCATAGTACATTGCAATGAAATCAAAATACAACCTTACGAAAGCTGGATTTATGGCTGTTGTTCAAGATGCTAAACGCCATATGCCATCCGATAACTTAGTGTGTGAAAATTATTATGAAGTGAAAAAATTTAAGCCATCTTTCGGTTTGTCATATCAAAAAATAGATACATGTTTAAATGGTTGCACATTGTTTTATAAAGAAGACATCAATCTTTGGAATTGTAAAATATGTAATCAAGAAAGATATAAACAAAGGAAAAAAGGAAAAGAATTTCCGTACAAGCGTATGCATTATTTACCTATCACTCCTAGACTTCAAAGATTATATGCACTATCTATAATAGCACATCATATGAGATTGCACAGCGTGAGAACACATGAAGAAGGTATGTTAACTCACCCATCTGATGGAGAAGCTTAAAAATATTTTGATAAGAAATATCCTGATTTCGAAGCAGAGAGCCGCAACATTAGACTAGGCTTATGTATGGATGGCTTCTCACTGTTTACTTACATCCGTTAATCGAAGAGTTGAAAACATTATGGTGTAAAGGAGTTTGAACATACGACATATCAAAACGTATTTTTTTCCAGATGTTTGCTTCTTTGTTATGGACTACTAGCGATTTTCCTGCATATGTAGTGCTTTAGGATTGGAGTACAACCGGTCGTTTTGCTTGTCCTTATTGCATGGAAGAAACACGAGCATTTTCCTTATCTCATGGGAATATAATTTCATGGTTCGATTGTCATCGATATTTTTTCTATATTAATCATCCTTTTAGAAGAGACAAAAAAATTCACGGCTAATAGACATGAGACTCTACGAAAACCAATGATTTAGTCAAGCAAGGATATATACGAACTTGTAAAAGATTATCCAAATATACACGAAGCTAGACAACAAACTAAAATCCAAGGTACATCGATGGTTCATAATTGGTGCAAGTAGAGTACATTATACGAGCTGCCATATTGGAAAAATCTCTTAGTCCGTCATAACATTCACGTGTTGCATAATAAGAAAAACTTATTTGATATGAGTTTAATATAGTTTTGAATGTTAAGTGCAAGATTAAGGATGATCTGAAATCAAGACGTGATATAGAAGAAATATGTGATCGTCATGCGCTTCATATGAAGCCAAACGACAGTGAAAGAACCAAAAACATGGTATGAACGTGTAACAACCCAGATTTTTATTAACTTAAAAAAATCTCTACTTCCTCTAAAACCTTACCCCATGCCTTCATTTTTTCCCATCCTCTCTTCAATTTTTTCTCCTTCTTCCTACTTTCTCCTTCTTCTTCCTTTGCCATCGACCCCTCCCACTCCTCCTCCTCCTCCTCCTCCTCACCCACGGCCACTTCCCTCCTTCTTCCCCTTCTCGGCCATACTTCCCTCCACCATCCCCTCCTCTCGGCCATCATTCAACCCCACCTCACCTGGCCCCACCACCCACGGCCAACATCCGCCATCAACACCAAGGCGCCACCAACCCACCCTACCCACGACCACCTCCTCCCTAGCCCATGCCATCCCTAAGCCACAACCACCACCACCTTCCGCCACCTACCGTAGTTGAGCACCTATCCTCCTATTATAAAACAGTATATATATACATACATTAGTGGAAGGAAATTTATAATACGGTTTATGGTTACGTTGTCCGATTTGTGGTCGGTGCTAGGATTTGCAATGATAGTTTGACGAAGTGGAACCCTTGGTTAGAAACCTTTCATTTACGTATATATAGTTAATTGTTATGCAATTTAATTGATATATGTGTAATTTGGATGAATAGTTCTTAGTTTAAAACTAAATAATTTTTAAGCATTAGTTATCGTAACGCTTATGCTGTAAAAACTGTTGTCAAGGTTTTAAATCATGGATATCGATCACGTTTTGTCTTGGGGATTTTAGACACTTGATCTCGTATCGGAGGAGATCTCGGACGAGATGAATCTAACTCGAGGGTTCGTCTCAGATTTTCGTCTCGAGTCTGAAAGTTCATATCGGAACAATCTCGGGGCACACGATATGTTAAAAAAACGATGTTCGTACAAATTGATTTTTATGAATGCTACTAAAAACGTAGTAACTTAAACTTGAATTGCAAAATCACTTCATTGTTCTTAATTTACGATAGACCATTCATACTCTAAATCGTAATATGCTTAAAACAGAAATATAACACAATGCAAATAGATTAGTGCTTATAATATATGATCCATAAGCATGAATTATTGTTAGACATAAAACATTTAAAAGATCCATGACATTAAAAAAATATTGCATAAATAGACCATAAAATACATAATTTCATAGGTAACATATATGTAAAAAAGATGAATATAAAATCATAAGTATTGCAGAATATATATGAACATACAATATGATCATTTAACATACAAAATGTAAAATAGCAGGAGATTATTGCGGCCTATTTAAGTTTTTTAATTATTGTTCTGGTTTAGGCACAGATTTAAATCTTAACAAAAAAAACCAAGATCTCGGACGATATTCCAGTATTTTGTCTCGGTTTATATATCGTTCGATATTGTAATATCTCGGGCGATATATACGAAAATAGATTTACAGTGATATTTGTTGTTTCATTTCGGAAGGAGTCCAAATGAGATCTTGGAGGAGATCTCGGGCTATATTTTCGAGATTTAATACAGTGACTGTAATTGGCATTGTTAATGATTATTATGGATGATTATATGCTTATTACTGGCTATTATTGTTGATATGTCTCCTTGAACATATATTCCCTAAACTATGGCATTATACAGATATTGGTTTAGTTTCTTCCAAATCGGTAAATAAAAATGAATATTTTATTCAGCTAAGTGAAAATGAAAGTTGAAATTTTATATCTGATATTGGTTAGAAATCAAATTAAACCGATTACAAGAAACTTTTGGAAATATGACAATGAATATGAAAATGTTTTGATTATAAAATGGCTTGTTCAAATTTAAAATCGATTTTGCATGGTAAATTAAAAATTGAGTTTGAATTAAGTATATAAATAATGGTTTAAACTCAAATTGATTGTTCTGATAAACTTATATAATGTTTAATTTGTTTTCTGCAAATTTTGGGATTCAAAGGATAAATTTTTAAAAAAATATTAATATTATAATATTAAAATATATAATTTTTGGTAAACAATTGAATTTGAAAATAATGTTTTGAATGAGTTTGTATATGTTTTTGAAGGTATATAAACATATTAAGAGTAAATCAGATGAACCTTAGTTAAAAGTTATAGTATGGTTCAAATAGGGCTTGTCGTGCTGCAACAGTTCTTTAATTTCGACCATAAACTTCGAACAGCTATACCGGATGCAATTTAAATCGGATTTTCCTTAAACGGAAAACGTTTGGTTTCAAATGAAAAAAGAAATTTTAGACTTAAATGAATAGATTTGGAGTTATGTTTAAATCAAATTTTAAATAAAATCGCGATTTTCTAGTTAGGTGATCACCGAATTTGGAAATCATTAGAAATGGCTTTATAAAAATTATTAAAATATGGAAAAATTACGCTAAATCATAATAAATGATTTGTATGAGAAATATGAAGTTTTATATAGTAATTTGATATTTGGGTTTTTTAGCCTAGCTAAAGCAAAACTAAATACTGGAAAAACAATGTTTTGCGAATCTAATTTTGATGGACCAAAGTTTTCCAACTTTAAGTTCATTGGATTTGGTTGGAGATAATCTTCAAATATTTAATATTAATGTCGTTGACAGTACTCATACTATTTGGGGAATTTAAAAGGTCGATATATATTTATTCCTCTTGTATTATATGTTGAATACGAGAAATGATATTGAGTATAAGCTGATATGATTTCTATCTAAATCTTATATTTAATATCAATTAGTTTTGAGTTGTTTTGGACGATGTCTTTAATAATGTCATCCTTAACCCAACAAGTTTTAAGTTATTTCGTTTACCAAAGGAAAGTTATAAAGAATATTTGCTAAGATTAATTGCCTTTGGTTTAAAGATATGTTTAAAATGAAGAGTTTATGGTTAATTAATCTTTTTATAAAATTAAAGTTTTCGAATTATAAATTAATTGAATTTGGATGGAAAAAAATCTTTGGATAGTCGATATTAAATTCCATAGTTAAAACTTATACTGTTTGAGGAATTTAAAAGGTATTTATATTGTTATTCCGCTTATAGAATTGATTGATTATGAGAATTGATATTGAATATAACTCGACATAATTTCTATACAAATCTTACATTTAATATAAATTCGGTTTAGGTTTGTTGTGAATTGTGTCTTAAATAACATCATTCTTTAACCCAACTTAGATTAAGCTATGTTTGGAATTTAAGAAAGATTATAATGGTCAATGAAAACGATACCAAATGACATTTGATTTAAGATGGGTTTCAAAGGGAAGCTAAAGATAAGGAGTTAATGAATCTTTGTTAAATATCAATGAATGATTATTAAGATTAGTGAGCCCTAATTATTTTTGGTTTAAAAGATATGCTTTAAAAGAGAAACTTATAGAACTAATCTTTTGGAATATGAGTTTAAAAGGAATCTTGGTTAAGTTTAATGAATCTTGGTTTAAAGATTTAAAGGGATGGGACTTTTTGATTAAAAAGTTCAACAATTGAGGATTTTGTTTGAACCAAACCAAGATAATGGTAAATCTTTAGTGGAATGATTTGGTATTTATGATTAAAGGAAAACATTTGGAAGATTTTGATTTACCAAGTTCAAAGTGGAAGAGATTTAATTGAGATTGTGTTTAATCCATATTGTTTTTATACCCCTCAATAACTATTCAAAGAGGCCTATACCAGATAAGGGGAATGCTTATCTGAAAACCACTTTGAATAATTTACGACATTCTTGGAAGAAGTGAAGATATTAAGGATGATGGTAGAATATAGGAGACCTTCACATCGAAGGATTTCTTGTTGATGTCTCGGTTGGACGACCACCCAAACGAGATTACTTATAATCATGGTCCTGACATACTTGAAGAGATTCGAGATTTGCATGGGCTTCTCTCCTTTATTAAACAAGGAACAAAGCACCTTCGGTTTCGTTCAGTCCCAGAATGAACTTTTATGGATATATGTCTGACGTTATATTTTGTAATGTATTGATTGATCTTCACCAAACATATCTTTGCTGGTGGCGGAGAATTTATTCTCTCTTAACACCCTTCTTTGAGACATACATGCTCAAAGGTGATATGGTTAGTAATTATTAATTGTATGTTATGAAATGACAACATGGCATACGAAGTGTTAAGAGCTGCAGATGATCAAATCATGGGTTGGTTTAAGCGTAGCTTTGTGTTTAACGAGACCTCAATCCTCACTTCCATCTGAAGTGGCATACGAAGTGTTAAGAGCTGCAGATGATCAAAGCATGGTTTGGTTTAAGCGTTAAGAGCTCAAAGGTGGTATGGTTAGCAATTATCAATTGTATGTCATGAAATGACAACGTGTCATACAAAGTGTTAAGAGCTGTAGATGATCAAGGTATGGCTTGGTTTAAGCGTAGCGTTGTGTTTAACGAGACCTCAATCCTCACATCCTCGTAATGACCTTAAGTAGGATTATTGCAGCAAGTCTATGTGGGTCATTTCCTATTGGAGTATGGTCACTCCCTTCTAGATAAAAGTTATATCGTGGTATAAATTCTAGGTATGTGGATGATGGAATGAGAGCTTTTGGGAAAGGTCGGTTATGAACGAGAAATGGTCATATTCGTGCTGCCATCTAGCGGGTTAGCATATAGAGATGGTTCAACTTTGTGTAGCAGGGAAAGCATTAGTTATTTTCTTATGGTGCATCCCTCTCGAGGTGCTCCCATCGGTTAATGAAGATACTTTGTCTTGGTCCTTGTTGGCATTCAATACTCCAATACGTACTTAGGATTTTGTAACTAAAGTCACAACATCCATCGGAATTTAATCAATGTAACAATTTTAGTGTATTTGGAAATATCAGATAATAATAATATCAGTGGTTTTGATAAAGTAAGTATTTTGGTTATCATAAAGGAAAAATCTGTTCCGTACTTATGGCGTGGCCTTATGAGATACCTTTCTTTGCTTTTGTTTTTAGAACTACTGTTTTAAGTTTCTCACACCAACTCCTTAAATGACCTAAAGTTTATTGTTTTTCCTTCTAAACCCTGGGTGACCTTATTTTCCACATGGGTAGCATATAGTCAGCTAATATACTGCTTGGATGTGTGTTTTTGAGAACATTTTGGGAAGAAGCTGGGAGTTGAAGAAGGGTATTTTTTGATTGGCTCTCTTTTATCTTGTGTAGTTTCCGTTGTATTTGTTGTATTGCACTGATGTATATGATGCACCCCATGTATATATGATGTAAATTATAAATGAAGTAATGAAATTATCATTACGTTTATGTTCTAATTTGTTATTACCCCCAAACAATCCACTTTTCCGGCGTTTGGGTTTCGGTACTTGAATACCGTGGATGTATTAAGTGTCGATTCTCGAGGGTCGAGAAGGAGGGTCGATACAGTTGGTACCAGAGCTTTGGTTTATACAAAACTATGGGATATAGCTCATTAGAGTTAGGGTAAGTAATGCCCCGAGCAAACAATAACCTAAAATTTAAAATGAGATTTAAAAAGAAATAATAAACCTTTCCTATCCATTTGAGCTACTAGCATTCCCTAAGATATCCATCTGAATGCCTAAACCATTTGCTTATGACGGGGAGATAGTAGGAGATGAGTGGTAGAAGAGGACATGGCGAGGGAAGGATTAGTACCACCACAAGTAGTCATAACCTTAATGCAATAGAAATGGGAGAAGCAACTACCCAAGTTTCCACTCAGCCTGATTTAGCAGATTTATATAAAAAGTACACAAATCTAGGCAACAAGCAGTTTAAGGGTTCTGAATCCATTATTGAAGCTCAGGCTTAAATTCGTTTATGCAAAAGGATTTTAAAGGACTGGGTATAGAAGATATGCAAAAGATCATATTAGCATCTTGGCTACTCCAAAATGAATTTTTGATCTGGTAGGAAATGATCACCTAAGGGAAACTAGAAGATGAATTGTCTTGGGAGCATTTCAAAGCAGCTTTCGTAGAACAATATACACCGTCTGCAGGAATTTCCTGATTATACCAGGAATTTATGGATTTAAAGCAGAAAGGCATGTCTTTAGAAGAGTATGTGAATAAGTTCAACGAATTATCTTATTTTGGGCTGAAGCTGATTAACTCTCCATTGAAAAAGAACAAGAAATTTATTAAAGGAATGGAAAAGAAATACCAGAAGTAGATGACTGCGCATGTAAAGAATTATTCTGTCGATTTGGTGGACATGGGATACCATTACGCAACTTTGGAAAAGCATGATGCGACTGAAGAGAAAAGAGGGAATAATAGTAATAATAACTGGAAGAAGAGGACGTTTGCGAGAAATAAGATGCAAAACAAGTCAAAGGAGGATCGTTTGAAGGAGGTGACTTGTTACAGTTATCACGGAAAAGGTCATTGTTCAAACTAGTGCCAGAAACCAAAGAAACAGGGAAGCAAAGTCAAGGCCAAATAACTAGGGAATGATACAACTGTCAAAAGCTTGGACATTTAAAAAGGGTGTGCCCTCTTATGAACTATCACGACCCGAAATCCACCGGTCTCCGAAGAGATGAAAAACTCGGATTGTTTGAGAACATGACGCATCTGAACACAAAACGACAGAACTTTTCATTACTACTACAACAGTTTACATCTTAGCACAAGAATAATAGAGTGTGGAAAATTAATATACAATGAAATACAATTATCAGAGAGTAAATAAATTACATAACAGCGGAAATGTTATATAAATATAATATAAATACAATGCAGCGGAAATAAATCAACTAACCCAGCTGAAGACAATACACAGATACAGAGCTTTCCGAATATAGCTCCAGCCATAATCCAGGATCCTATCAAAAGAAAAGAATATGCAAACCAAAACTACTGATTGCCCATGTGGAAAATATGCGCACCCAGAGTTTAGATGGGAAACAATAAACTCTGAGTCAGTCATGAGAATGGTGTGAGAGCTAAAATAGTTATAAATTTTTTACTTGAAAATAGGGTAAATCATGGGACCATGTCACGAAATGGGTTTACTCGCATGTATACTTGGGAAATAAAACAATTTATAAACAATGCAATGCTTTTGAAAAAAATGAAGCTATTATAAGACTCAGGTCCCATCACACAATGCAACGCAAGCCAAAGGATAGAGTTTCACCTTATAATAGCCAAATATGCTTGATACGTCTTAAAATAAATGTTTTTGATATTACTATAAGTGCATAGTGTAGAAAGCAACTTCGAATATATACATATCAGTCCTAGGCGGCATAAGTACCATATATTATGTCACGATATAGGTTTACAACTAAAACCGTAAAAGTCACGTATTGGAAATTGGATTCCAACTGTGAGTCGAGGCAAGGGATCATCCTCACTGGTTTCGAGACACTCTAGCACATGTCTCAATATCACACCATAGGTAATCCTTGGATGCGGTAGGGTTGGTCCGCTCTTAAGTTTTTTGGATTGATTATTCCTGAACAATACGTTTCCCAGTCCTATTAATCCTGTCACCTCGTCAGTATGTCAACTAATCATATCCGAGGGATCCTCGCTATCCATCATCCACATAAGTAAAATGTCTGGGCTCCATACCATGACATCACCTCTAATTAGAAGGAAACGCATGCACTCCCTATGGTCCATCAACCCGTTTTTGACTCATAACATGGTGTGAAGCTCGCGAATTAATGTTATACACATAGCGATGCTATATTAAAGCCGTGTTTTGATCATCAACCACCAGGCCCTACTTTTCAATAAAAGCCTTGATCATTGCATCTCAACATGCTACATTGTTAATCCACACCATACCATTGATTTTCACCAATATATAACCTCTAAGCTCATACGCCTTGGAGAAGGGTGCTAAGAGAATAAATTCTCCACCACCAAAGAGATATATATTTAGCAGAGATCACTGAATTTAAAATAAAGTACAATGTCAGACACACAATCCATTTCCAAGTCCATTCTGGGTATGAGTGAAACCAAAGGCACCTTATTCCTCTTCCCATATGTCCAATACAAGAGAGAGGTCTTCGTATATCTGGACAATCAACAAGTACGACCAAACAACTACAACTATAACCTCTTCATGGGAGCTACCCAAATCCAAGGCACCGGTAGTGATCCATTCGATGTGAAGATTGCCAGTCTTACGCCATCTTCAATGTCTTCGACTTTTAATCATCGTAACAGTCATCTAGAATGGGTTAAACCCGGTCTTTCTGAATAACTCGAGCATCTTTATAATCACGTGATGAATACACAAAGATAGCACACATCTTATTCCAATTCAGAATATTCTTTTATTCAAATATTCTTATTCTTTAGGGAAAGGTTCCCACAAATTTTATCAAAGACAGATTCTTTTAAACTTAAAGTTTAATCCACCTTTGGATATAATTTAAAAAGATTTGTTTATATCTCTTCACAACTTAAGACCAAATTAAGGTTTATAAAGCTAGTCGAGATTATCGAGCCTTACCAAAGTAATCATTTATTTTATTATCCCAATCCCAACCTATTCATCCCATGGAGCAAAACTGGTAGTACTCCATGTCTAACACCCATTGTGTTCTTTGTAAATTTAATTACCACTTAACGTTTCAAATCTAATTAAAGATTCATTGAAACGATGACTTAGTTTTAATCTTCAAAAATCATTATTTAATGATTACTCGACTTAAGAAATTACTCTTGTCTTTAAATGGATTAAAGAACAAATGTCATTTAAAACATCGCTCACGATAAACCCAAAAATCATTTCAAATTAATATGAAATCTTCACGAAATCTGAATAATTTATAATCGAATTCCATTCGATTCCAGTTTAATTGAACAAACTAGAAAACTTCATTAAATCTTATGTAAAAGATTTATCCCTTTTTACAACTAGGCTTAAGAATAGTATTATTTAAGATACCATTCACAACAACCCAAATCTAATTTGATATAAATAACAAAATTTCAAATGGAAATCATTTCGACTTAAATTCAATATCAAATCCTGAAATCAACAGATATCGTATTGAAATAACGATATCAATATCTTCCAAATTTCCATAACAATATCTGTATGATTATGGAATCCATTATCGAAATATCCAAAGATAATTTTCATTCAAATCCATTCCACTTTATTAACTTAAAATAATTGGATTACTACTCTAGTTGTAATTAGTTCAATTAGATAAAATTATATTTTATCTTTCAAATATGGAATATTTCATCCAAAATCTTTCCAAATTATTTATTATGATTTTACATAATTTATTTATATTTTTAATAATTTTACTGTGGTCTATATAGTCGGTTTACAATATCGGCCACCGAATTGCATCCATAGCGACCTTCACCAATATTGATTTTGATATATTTTAAAACCTAACCGTTCAAACTTGAACCTCTTATATTCATTTGAAAAATCTTTTCGATACAGACCCAACGGTTTCGTTTATAGGAGAATTGGATGGTCGAATCTCCCGTTATGTCCATTCAAAGTTAATTATCGGAATTCGTGAATGGTCGCTGCGCGACACGTTCTATTCAAGCCATTCAAATATATATAATATATTTCGTTGATTTATATTTTAAAATGTACTTTATAAAACGTTTATAAATTATCCTAAAAGCGAATTCACTTCCATTTCAATTTTTAATTAAACTTGAACATCCTTATTAGTATAATCTCAAAATAATAATAATTTCAAAATGTCATATTTTGAATTGCAGATTTCTCGACATTCCTCATAAAATGAATAAAATCGATAGAAAAATCTATTTGAGTAAAATAGCATTTATATACTTAACTTGGCTTCGTATTTTTGAAAATACCATTCATTTAGCAATAAGTTGAAACAAATCATATTTATATGAAAATTTATTCAAATCAGTTTGTGCATTATAAATGTTCATTAATATTTTATTATATTTGTGTCCATCCAAAATCAGACATTGAAATCAACTTTCAATCTTTATTGATTATTATATTATAAAAATATCCTATTTATTTTGGATCGGAATAAAATTTCAACTAATATCCATATAAATTAATTTATATGGATTCCATTCATCATATGCATCCAACAATAGTTGCAAACAACTATCAACATCCAAAATGACATCCAATGTGCATTTGTTTTCATATAAGCTTCAAATGATTTATTAACGCTTATTTCGTTTGTTAACCAATCGATTAACATACGAGCTACATACAAGGTAGACGTGTAAATCAAATATCATCCCAAGACCCACGTGGGGGGTTTTCAACTAACAACAATTAATTTAATTCAATCATTGGTTAATAAATTTAACAATTTCTAATTCGATTTGAACTATTTTTCTAGCTAACCAATTTTCACTGTCCAAATTATAAATGGATATTTATATCCAAGTTCAACTACCACAGTAATATTAACATTATTCTCACATGTTCAACATTTCAAAGTCACAATCACAACATAATACAAGAAATCAACAAATCACTTATGAGTTTGCAAACAACTGTGATGTGAGCTACAAGGCACCGTATAATATTTGTGATAATTAAAACGTATAAAAATCAGCATAGACTATCGATATATATTTAAATATGCTTTAATAACATAACGAATTATTTGAATGAGAATGTTCTCACATTGATCGGCTCAGATTGTCGATTTATTTTTAAATCAAATTAAACTTGGATTTATTTGACCTAAAATTCAACATGCTCCAAATTTGACGAAATTAGTTATGTTACAAATCCCTCAACTCCACGATCGCAAAGGCTTCTGTTTCTTGCAATTCTGAATTCGTATGCTTAAGATATTAAAGTCCGAAGTTTAATTACATTATTAAATAATTAAATAATAATTAAAATCCTTAACCTGCCCTTAATCACCTTTCTTCCCCAATCCCCCCTCCTGTAAAAACTGAACCCACACTCCCCCTTATCTCTCCTTGCGCGCGCCAAACGCGGAAGATGGAGGATGATCAGAGAGAGCCACGGCGTTATCCTTCGCCACGCCTCCCCGTGCGCTGACCGTGGGTGAACTTAGTGGGCCTACGGGCCTAGTAATTCGTGCAATGTCAGCTTCTTTAAGGGAGAAATTCTCCCAATCAATGCGATTAAAAATGATCCAACCCGTTCATGTTGTAAGTAACGCTTAGCTGAATGTTTTTCATGTTGAAAGTTTTTGGATTCCAGGTGTAGATGGTGAGATCCGTGGGAAAGAAGTTCGGAGCTCCATGGCCTTCGATTTTGGAGCTAGTGGCGGGTTAATGAAGTAGGAGGATTAGGGTTTTAAAATAAATAAATATATATAAGTATAATAATATTATTTAATCCAAAAATAACTTGTTTATCACTCCGTAATCCAAACGAGTCCCAACAACTAACGTTCCCAACCAAACACCCATATTCCGTACACAATGAAATATGTTTCGTAAACCAATTTGACTGTTGCGGTCAGTTTTTCTCAAAATTAAAATATTAATCAATATAATGTTTAAAATTGATTTTCAACGTACACTTTAATTTACCACGGTCACATACCGACTCTAGAAATTATGAAATTTGAAATCTAGATATTTTTTGCAAAAACGATTTTAACAAAATTAATTTCATCGAATTTGGAGACCATTTAAAAAATAGACTTTTAATTAGCTTATTAAATTCAACTGAATTTAAAATAGATATTTAAATTTACTACGCTTACATATTAATTTCAAATGACTTGAAACTTTATAACTTGCAATAATTTGACGCTACGGATCCAACAAAATTAATTTCATCAAAAACGGAGGTCGTTTGAAAAATGACTATTTTTAAGGGCTTTAGTAATATTATACTATTAATAAATTCCATAACGACTATTTGAAAATTTAACTTGGACATAACTTACATTAAATAAAGTGAAATCTCGATTTTTTACATTCGTTAGAAAGATATAGTTAATTAGATTCTAACATTTCTTGTTTCATCAAATTCCGATTTATATTGAACTCTACTTATTCATTAAAAGTTTAAAACTAAATTTTCAAGTTACCGCGTCATTTCGAGCTCGTTTTAATTATTGATATTAATTTTTACATTCAAACTTCATTTTAAATTAATTCGAAGTCGATAATTCTCAAAATAAATCATTTAAAATATTTAATTTTCCACTGAAATCAATTAAAAATAAATGTTAAATTGGCTCCAAAATTTTGGGTTTTTACAATCTCCCCTACTTTAAAAATTTTCGTCCCCGACAAAGGAATGGAGCTGAAAGTTGTTTAACCAACCAACTCAACTTTCATTCTGGCTTGCGTTCTTCAACTTTTCAGTTTCTAAGAACTTTCAAATATTCCAGAAATTTGGCTAACACCCTAAATTTCTGAAAGAACTCGCCATAAACTCCTTTGTACGGGGTGATCTGAACAAATTTATATGGCCTTATCAAGATCCCAATAAATCAATAAATCGCACACAAATCAGTTGTGACTTATCTATGCTCAAGGGAGATGTGTGAAAAATCGTCCCTTGACCCAGTGATGGGAATTAGTCATAATCCATTTGCCATATCTAAGACAAGAGAGACATGTGTATTTTTTGTCATCTCAAGACTTATGTAGGGTTTATTATTAAATCCTGCAATTTTTTGTTATAGGTTATTAGGTCCATAGTCAGTCCTTAATTCAACCTGTAGTTCAGTCCTCGTCATACAAGCGTCAAACAATTACATACTCATATGGTAATCAAAACCTCATCATATAAACATTCAAATAATTGCCTGCTTACATGGAATATGCTATGTTTTGTTATCCATGATATATATTATGCGGTGTGATCCCGAATTTATTGGTTACCATCCTATGGCGTATATTTCATACAAAGCAACCATTACAGCGCATCCAATTCACTGATAGCAGTAATTATAAACAAGATTGCGGAACCAACTAAATAAGTTGCACCTGTTTATCGGGTACGCAATTTATTTCTTTACTCATCTTTAAATAAATAACCCGTTTAGCATATATTTATGTACATATATATCCAATTCTAACTAAATTTGCATTTCAGTTCAACTTAATTCAATCTAAATAAATAACAAGTCGTTTTTCTTCTTCAACCTCCTCTTCTACCTTCGATTCATCCTTTCCCCCTCTTCCATCGCGATCTCCTATTCCTAAACCACTAGATCCACCACCTCCAAGTGAGAATCCTCCTTCTCAGCAATTTGATCCCCCTTTCGTTAATCCAGAGAACCCTTCGAAATCGTCCTTTCCTTCATTTATGAAAACCAATTTTGCTACTCTTTTCAAAGGCTAACCTCGTAACGCTGGAACTTATCAGCCTGTTCAATTCGAGATCCCAAGGGATGGAAAGAAGAAAAGTATTCCAGATCTGGTGAAGAAAGAGGGAATTAACTATTGGAGCAATTATCTGGTTGGTTTCTTCCTTGACGGTACTCTTTCTTTTCAGGCTGTTTCGAATTTTTAAGGTTCCGATGGAAGTTGACTGGTGATGTTGATATTAAATCCGATGGAATTATGTTTTATTTTAAATTTTTTGTTGATTCTGATCGGGAGAACATTCTCCATGCTGATCCTATTTTCATTCGTGGAAGAATGTTCATAATAACAGTATGGGATCCATCTGTTGGTTGTTCACAATCTGTGATTAGAAAAGTTCCTGTATGGATTCAATTATGTGGAATTCCTATGATTCATTGGACATTGATTGGTATAAACTGGCTCTTTAATCATATAGAAAGATTAATTTGCTACGATACTAGTACTGAACGGTTAAACAGATTTAGATATGCAAAGGCATTAGTTGGTTAGTCCTGATTTTGATCTTCCTGATTCAATTGTAATCGATGACTTGGGTGTTGGTTGTCCTTCAGTGAAGATAACTTATGCATGGAAACCTAAAATCTGTTCTAGTTGCAAAATATTTGGACATGATACTGAATTTTGTGAAGTTCATGTGACAAATGATGTGGATAATGGCTGTAAAAATCATTCTGGGTTGAAGAGTAATAATGTAAATAATACTGAAAATACAGTTAGACATGATAGGAATAATCATATTGACGTAAATAATAGCAGATGGACATTTATTAATACGAAGAAGAAAAAAGAATGGAGGAGGAAATATGGTGATGAAAACAGTGCCAAAGGGAGTAATATTGCTAGTACGAATATAGACAATTCTAATCAGTTTGATATTCTGAATGATGAAGGTTTAACTGATATAGCTGATGGGTTAAATAGTGTTGTTGGTCAGTCTAATGAGACTTTGGATAAGAATCAGAATTCATCTCCTGGTATAGTCAATGATACTTCTAAATTAGTAGATGATACATCTTTAGTTAATGATAAGTCTCCTGATTTGGTTGATGTTTTGAATTCTAAAGTAGATGATGTTTCATTAGTTAATGATTTAACTACTGATTTGGTTAATGAGCAATCTAAAGATGTGGATCGTGTTAATGTTATAACTTCTGATGATCAGTTTAAAGAAGTTGATGATGATTCTTTAGTGGAGATGATTCTAATGGTCGTTTTATTGATGATTCTTTAGTGGGTGTTTTGTTTACTTCTTCTACAGCATCAACTGGGTCTTCTACTTTGGCATCTTCTTTTTCAAGTAAATCTTCTACTTCGGCACAGTCTTCACAGGATATTACCACAAAGTCTTGTTCTATTTCTTTTAGAAATTCTGCTTCTAATGCATGCCAGAGCAGTTATTCTTCTATTTTAGCTTCTTCTTTCGGTGTCTCGGGTACTTCAACAGCAAGTTCCACTCCTTATGAACATCTGAGACCTCCTTCCTTCTTAAATTTACCACCTCCTAGCTCTAATCATTGTGATTTGGCAACATCTTCCAGGCTTATAGGTAAATTTTGGGCGGATGCTGATGATCATGAGCCTCCAGATGTTAATATTTTGTTGAAGAGTAAGGGTCGAGGTAAGAGGAAAAAGAAAGTTTCTTTGCGTGTTGATGACTTAGATGGGGGAATTGATTATGAACTTGAGGATGTGATCCCTACTGGTAGTTATTCGAAGTCTAATAAGTGGCACAATAGAAATAATCCGCAGTATTGATACTTTGCTTTGTTTCTCTTCTGGGTAATGCTTCAGTTCATAGTTGTTGAGCTGATTGTTATCTATGCAAGTTTTGTTGTTTCTGTGCTTATTAGAAGTTCAGTTTGGTGAGTAGATCTTTAATTCGTTGCAAGTATATTTGTGCAAGCTATTGGCAATGGTTTAAGTCTTGTGATTCAGTTAGTTGTTTGGTGAAGATCAGGAGTTAGAGTGGAGAATATATGGCTTTCATGCAGTATGAAGTTTTTTCTTTGTTTCTCTGGTATTTTTGTATCGGTTTTTTCTTTATACTGCATTGTAATGAGAAATGTGAGTGTTGTTTTGACAACTGTGGTGCCTTTGTGTTAATATTGTAATTGTTATCTGTGTGAATAAAAGTTTAAAATTGCCTTTCAAAATAAATAACAAGTGTTTTCGTATATTCAATGTCCAAAATTGCTGAAGGTTCCATCTAATTTGTCTAAATCAGACATCCAAAGTAATTAAATAGGAAATCAAATAATCACAAAAACAATCAATTAATTAACAAATTTTATATATCCTAAGTGTACTTTTAAAATTAGGATATATATATAACAATTACACAATTAGGTATCTTATATGCATATCACTCCCTACTCATTCTAGGGTATTACTAACCCCATCTCTAATGGGTTTCTCATTCTAGGATACTACTAATCCTATCTCTAATGAGTATTCTTAAATAGAATGTTACTAATTCTATCTTTGATGAATTCTTTTGTTTGGTTCTAACATGTCTTTTTCTCAAGCTCTATAAACCAAAGCTCCGATACCACCTATCACGGTTCGAAATCCCCCGATCTCGAAGGGACAGAATACTCGGATTGTTTGAGAATACGTCACATCTGAACAAAAAACTACAAAACCTTTCATTTCTATTACAGTAATTTACATCTGATCAAAAGAATAACAGAGTGCAGAAAATTAATATACAACGAAAATACAATTATCAGAGAATAAAAAAATTACATAACAACGGAAATGTTATATAATTATATTATAAATACAATGCAGCGGAAATACATCAACTAACATAGCTGAAGACATTACCAGATACAGTGTTTACCGAATATAGCTCCAGCCGTAATCCATGATCTTGTTTAAAGAAAAGAATCTGTAAACCAAAAATAATGACTGCCCGTGTGTAAAATATGGGCACTTAGAGTGTAGGTGGGAAAAAATAAACTCTGAATCAGTCATGGGACTGGTGTAAGAGCTAAAATAGTTATTAAACTTTCATTTGAAAATAGGGTAAATCACGGGACCACGCCATATGTCACGGAATGATTTTACTTCCATGAATACTTGGGAAATGAAACAATTTATAAACAACGCAATGCTTTTGATAAAATGAAGCTATTATAAGACTCAGGTCCCATCATAGAATGCAACGCAAGTCGGAGGATAGAATGTTACCTTATAATAGTTAAACATGCTTGATACATCTTAAAACAAATGTTTTTGATATTACTATAAGTGCATAGTGTAGAAAGTAACTTCGAATATAAATGTACCAATCTAGGCGGCATATGTACCATATATTATGTCACCATATAGGTTTACAACTACAATCGTAAAAGACACATATTGGAAATTGGATTCCATCTATGTGTCGAGGCAAGGGATCATCCTCACTGGTTTCGAGGCACTCTAGCACATGTCTCAGAATCACATCATAGGTAACCCTTGGATGCGGTAGGGTCGGTCCATTCTTAACTTTTGTGGATTGATTATTTCTGAACAATACGTTTGACGGTCCTATTAAACCTGTCGCCTGGTCAGTATGTCGATCAATCATATCTGAGGGCCCTCTCTATCCATCATCCACATAAATAAAATGCCTGGGCTTCATACCAAGACATCACTTCTAGCTAGCCCTATCATCCATCAACCCGTTTTTTTACCCATACCAGGGTGTGAAGCTCGCGAAATACTGCTATACACAAAGAGGCGCTATATTTAAGTCATGCTTTGATCATCAACCACAAGGGCCTACTTTTCAACAAAAGCCTTGATCATTGCATCTCAACATGGTACATTGTCAATCCATACCATTCCATTGATTTCACTAGTATATAACATCTGAGTTCGTACATCTTACAGTAGGGTGTTAAGCTAACAGAATTAATTCTCCACCACCAAACAGATATATATTTGGTAAAGATCATAGAATATAACACAAAGTACAATGTCAGACACAAAATCCATTTTCAAGTCCGTTCTGGGTCTGAACGAAACCAGAGGCACCTTATTCCTTGTCCTATATGTCTAATACAGGAGAGAGGTCCTCGCATATCTGGACAATCAACAAGTACGTCCGGACAACTACCACTATAACCTCTTCATGAATGCTACCCAAATCCATGGCATCAGTAGTGATCCATTAGACATGAAGATTGTCGGCCTTGCACCATCTTCAATGTCTTCGACTTTTAATTGTTGTACCGGTCATCCAGATTGGGTTAAACCCGGTCTTTCTGAATAACCTACGCATTTTTATAATCATGTGATAAATACACAAAGATAGACATCTTATTCCAATTAAGAATATTCTTTTGTTCAAATATTCTTATTCTTTAGGGAAAGTTTCCCATAAATTTTATCAAAGATAAATTCTATTAAACTTATAGTTTAATTCTTCTTTGGTTATCATTTCAAATAGATTTTATTATATCTTTTCACAACTTAAACCAAATTAAGGTTTATAAAGCTAGTCAGGATTACCGAGCCTTACTGAAGTAATCTTTATTTTATTATCCCAACCCAACCTATTCATCCCATGGAGAAAAACTGGTAGTACTCCATATTTAACACCCATTATGTTTATTGTAAATTCAGTTACCACTTAACGTTTCAAATCTAATTAAGGATTCATTAAAACTCTGACTTGGTTTTAATCTTCTAAAATAATTATTTAATGATTACTCGACTTAAGAAATTATTCCTATCTTTAAATAGGTTAAAGAACAAATGTCATTTAAAACATCGCTCACGATAAACACAAAAATCATTTTCCGTTAATATGGAATCTTCACGGAATCTGAATAATTGATAATCGAATTCCATTCAATTCCAATTTAATTGAACAAACCGGAAAACTTCATTAAATCTTATGTAAAAGCTTTATCCCTTTTTATAACTGGGCTTAAGAACAATATTATTTAAGATACCATTCACAACAACCCAAATCCAATTTGATATTAAATATAAATTTTAATTGGAAATCATGATGGCTTACATTCAATATCAAATCCTGAATTCAATAGATATCGTATTGAAATAATGATATCAATATCTTCCAAATTTCCATAACAATATCTGTATAATTACGGAACCCATTATCAAAATATCCGAAGATAATTTCCATTCAAATCCATTACACTTTATTAACTTAAAATCATTGGATTACAACTCTTGTTGTTAACTAGTTCATTTAGATAAAATTATCTTTTATCTTTCAAATATGGAATATTTCATCCAAAATCTTTCTAAATCATTTATTATGATTTTACATAATTTATTTATATTTTGAATAATTTTATTAAGGTCCTTATAGTCGATTTCCAATATCAGCCACCGAACCGCATCCATAGCGATCTTTACCAATATTGATTTTGATATATTTTAAAACCTAACTGTTCAAACTTGAATCTTTTATATTCATTTGAAAGATCTTTTTGATACGTACCCAATGGTTCTGGTTTTAGGATAATCTGACGGTCGGATCTCCCGTTATGTCCATTCAAAGTTTATGGTTGAAATTCGCGAACGGTCGCTGCGCAACACGTTCTATTCAAGTCATTCAAATGTATATAATATATTTCATTGATTTCTATTTTAAAACGTATTTTGTAAAGCATTCATAAATTCTCCTAAAAACGAATTCACTTCCATTTCAATTTTTAGTTAAAATTGAGCATCCTTATTAGTATAATCTCAAAATAATAATAATATCAATATGTCATATTTTGAATTTCAATTTTCACAACATTCCTTATAAAAATGAGTAAAATCTATAGAAAAATCCATTTGAGTTAATATAGCGTTTATATACTTAATTTGGCTTCATATTTTTGAAAATACCATTCATTTCACAATAAGCTGAAACAAATCATAATTATATGAAAATTTATTCAAATCTGTTCGTTTCCATTATAAATGTTCATTAGTAATTTAATATATTTGTGTCCATCCAACATCGGACATTGAAATCAACTTTCAATCTTCATTGAATATTATATTATAAAAATATTCCTATTTATTCCAAATTGAAATAAAATTTCAACTAATATTCATATAAGTTAATTTATATGGCTTCCATTCATCATATACATCCAACAATAGTTCCAAACAACTATCAACCTCTAAAATGACATCCAGTGTACATTTGTTTTCATATAAGCTTCAAATGATTTATTGACGCTTATTTCGTTTGTTAACCAATCGATTAATATACAAGTTATATAAGAGGGAGATGTGTAAATCAAATATCATCGCGAGACCCGCGTGGGGTTTTCAGCCAACAACAATAAATTTAAATCAATAACTGGTTAATAAATTTAAACAATTCTAATTCGATTAGAATTATTTTTCTGGCTAACCAGTTTACACAGTTCAAATCATAAATGGATATTTATATCCAATTTCAACTACCACAATAATATTAACATTATTCTCACATGTTAAACATTTCGTAATCACAATCACAACATAGAAAAAGAAATCAACAAATCATCCGTGGGTTTGCAAACAACTGTGATGTGAGTTACCAGACACCGTATAACATTTGTGATAATTAAAACATATAAAATTCAACATAGACTATCAATATATACATATATTTAAATCTGCTTTAATAACATAAAGAAATATTTAAGTGAGAAAGTTCTGACATTGATCGGCTTAGATTGTCGATTTATTTTTAAATCAAATTAAATTTGGGTTTAATGTGATCTAAAATTCAACTTGCTCTAAATTTGACCAAACTAGTTTTGTTGCGAAGTCGTCAACTCTTGATCGCAACAGATCATATTTCACGTGATTCTGAGTTTGTATATTCAATACATTAAAGTTCAAAGTTTAATTACATTATTAAATAATAGTTAAGATCCTTAACCGACCCTTAATCACCTTTCTTCCCCGATACCCCTCCTGTAAAAATCGAACCCATGCTCCCCCTTCTCTTTGCTTGCGCACGCCAAATGAGGAAGTTGGAGGATGATGGGAGGGCGCCACGGCGTTGGCCTTCGCCACGCCTTCCCTTGCGCTGACCGTGGGTGAACTCGATTGTAACACCCCACACCCGCTACGGTCACTCACTATGGGAATGCCATAACATCGGTGGAGTATTTTAAGTGAATATAGAACAGAAAAATTACAACAAGACAGATATAAGTAGTACTTGAGAATTTAAAACATCATTTCATTGCAGCGGAAAGTAAAACATGTTTGGTTACACCAAAACCATAAACAAGAGTCAAGTACATATTATCCATCCTGATAAAACAAAAGTACATAATCCCACTACATAACTTAATAGCCATAATAGAAAAGATAAACTGAGCTTTACATCCCTGGTCCAAGCTCCAAAAGATAGATAAAGTAGTCTGATCAAAGCCCACTAGTGCTAGGCCCACTCTGATAACCTGAGGGTTGGGAAAAAAAGATAAAAACAACGGGGTCAGACATAAGTCTGAGCGAGTCCTATAACCTTAACAATACAATCATTAAAGTAATTAGGGTATGATATAAACAAGGTACGGTACCTCTGGGGATAATGACTACACTAAGTAGTCAACTAAACACAGGATGTACTAGGATAACCGAAAAGACGCATTTACCCACCCAAGGATAATTCCTACACTGCACCATACCAGTTCTACCCCCCCCAAGGGTAATTCCTACTTAAAGGTTGATCCCACTAAGTGTACTTAGTAATTTTTAATAGTAGTTTCGTGTACCCCTAGCTGACTACATAGGTGCCGTCTGCCCCTATCTCCACTAGGTGTACTTAGTAATTTTTAATAGTAGTTTCGTGTACGCCTAGCTGACTACATAGGTGCCGTCTGCCCCTATCTCCACTAGGTGTACCCACTACTCCCCAAGCGATCGGCTCCCTACCGTAGATACCCGTGCTGGCCCCACAATGGGGTGTATCACTCCCCAAAGTGGCAACCCGATACAACAAATGGTGCACGGCTTATATCTACACGATGCAACAACGTCTTACCTACCAGCCCGGGTCCACACACGCATATGAAACCCGTTGGACTCGCGTTACCACCGCTAACCCGTTTTGGCCTCTTACAGTCAAGCCCAATATGCGTGTCCCGTCCTCGACTTGGGTCGAGCCCACAAAGATACGTTTGGGATATTGGTTGAAATGGGCCCCCACAAGCTACCCACCTAAGCTTGTCATTTCTAGTGAATCCCACTTAACCCTTTAACCATGTCCACTTACATGTTACAAATTTTGGTTAAGTCTTTTAATCATAGTGCCACTCAAGGCCCCCACAAGCTACTACTTAAGCTTGTCATTTAGTCATATTTCAATTGCCACTTAAGGCACCCACTAGATTTCCACATGCCACCCAAGGCACTTACTTGATTCCCACATGCCACCCAAGGCACTTACTTAACCCTTTAATCATGTTTAATTACATGTTCCACTTTGGTTAAGTATTCTAATCGTATTTTCTATTGCCACCCAAGGCAACCCACTAGTTTCCTCATGCCACCCAAGGCACCCCCACTAGTTACTACATGCCACCCAAGGCACCCACTTAACCCCTCATGCCTCACTACATGCTAATTTGGTTAAGTGTTTCTTAATTAATTAAGATCGTAACCTTTGTAAAGACCTCTCACATTAGACTGTCTTTTATGGCAGCTGGATATGCCGGTTGGTTCCAGGTAGCCTTACACCATAACAAAGTCTAACCTCGTGTCTTTACACTTGTCACGTATTTAGTTTATGACTAAGACCTCTCACATTGGGCCAATCATTTGTAGCCGCTGGATTTGCCGGTCGGTTCTGGGCAGTCTTATGCTACAAAAGGGTCCAACCTCGTGTCTTAGTTGATTAATTACACCTAATTAATCACCCCCATAATTTGTATTAATTATCCCTAATTAATTACAAATATGTAAGAATATGGGGTAGACCTAACTCAATAGGTAAATTCCCAATTCCATAATATGGGTAGACCTAACTTAATAGGTAAATTCCCAATTATGTCCATCCACTTTATGGTATGTTTAATCATACCCACTTCACACAATTTTATGTGTTCATTGATTTTTACCCCATCGTCCCCACGTAAATACGTTAACATGACATACTTCAAAAGAGAAGATTCATCATACACACAATGGGTTCAACTTAGCATATCATTAGCATTATCATGGGTTTAAAAGGTGTCAACTTGCATATATGACCATAAACCCAACTTGCATAAATAACCAACCCAAACTTGCATGAATCACATATGTCATAAAGATGGTAACTTGCATAAATGTTCTTGTCATAGACCTATCATAAAGGTGTCAACTTGCATACATGTCATAGGTCTAAAAGGGATGAACTTGCACATGTACTTATGTCATACAAAGGGGTAAACTTGCATAGCAAGTCACATGTTAACTTGCATATAACCAAACACATAACTTGCACAACATGTTACATATGAACTTGCATATAATCATGCACATAACTTGCATATAACCAAACACATAACTTGCATAACATGTTACATATGAACTTGCATATAATCATGCACATAACTTGCATATAACCAAACACATAACTTGCATAACATGTTACATATGAACTTGCATATAATCATGCACATAACTTGCATATAACCAAACACATAACTTGCATAACATGTTACATATGAACTTGCATATAATCATGCACATAACTTGCATTACATGTTACATATGAACTTGCATATAATCTCACATATAGCTTGCATAACATGTTACATATGAATTAATGTTCAACATAGTGTTTTGCATAATGAGCATCATAAAACATAGCATTATACTTGCATAACATATAGCATAAAACACACAACATACACCATACTAAACTTGCATAAACACATTAATCCACAAACATAGCCATATCTTATCATATCCTATCATAATCAATTTAACAATTGATTATTAAGGCTATAGAAACTCACCACTAAACTCCAATAAGCAAACCCTTGCCAAAAATCACCCAAAAACTCTAGCCTTGAAAATAAAGCTTGCAACTTGATGATGAATGCAAGCTAATGACCACCCATACAACTTAAAAATGCTTGTATGAACATGAAAGCCTTCATAGAAATAGTTCAGAAAGAGGATGGAGGCTAGGGTTTTGAGTGGAGGCCATGATCATAGAAAATTTTGGCATAGTTTAGTTAGAGGATAGGATTATGATCATTTAGGGCTAGCTTAGGGTCTTATTTATAGATTAGGCAAGTGTTTTAGGCCATTAGATTAACCCTAAATTAGATTAGGACCATCAGATCTCGGAAGCTTCCAGAAAACAGCCCCAAAACACAGCCAAACCTTAAAATGGTGCACCAGGTTAAACTGGCCGAGCACCCCCTGTCGACACCCAAGTCGACAGGGCTGTCGACTTGGTCCTAGCCAAGTGACTGCCCAGTCGACAGGGCTGTCGACTTGGGTAGCTAGGCGGGAATTTTCCCACCTGCGCCCAATGGCCCCAATTTCGAAATTTGAACCTGAATTTTAAATCTGTTTTGAACTTTGAATTTTCTGTAAACTTCATTGGGCCATAACTAGGTCGTACGGACTCCGATTTACAAAATTTCGGACTCTATTTCACGTATTTTTCCGAGACGAACGCAATGACGCAGCCCGTTTCCCCCAATTCTCACATCTGAGATTATTTATTCTGCAATTAGTGAATTTTAGCATTAACTGAAATTCGGGGTGTTACATCGATGGGCCTAACGGGCCTAGAAACTCGTGTGACGTCGGCTGCTTTGAGCACACTTAGATGAATGATTTCCATGTTAAGAATTTTTGGATTCGAGGAGTGGATGGTGAGATTGAAGGGAAAGAAGTTCGAAGCTCAATGGCCTTTGATTTTGGAGTTGGCGGTAGGTTTATGAAGTAGGAGGATCAGGGTTTTAAAATTTATATATATATATTATAATATTATTTAATTCAAAAATAACTTGTTTATCACTCCGAACTCCAAACGAATCCCAACGACTGACGTAGCTAACCAAATACCCCTATTCCGGACACAACATAATATGTTTCATAAGCCAGTTTGACTGTTTCGATCAGTGTTTCACAAAATCAAAATATTAATCAGTATAGTGTTTAAAATTGATATTCAACGTATGTTTTAATTTATCGTGGCCACATACTGACTCCAAAAATTATAAAATTTGAAATCTGGCTATCTTTTGTAAATAAGGCTCTAACAAGATTAATTTCGTCAAATTTGGAGAAGGTTTGAAAAATGATCTTTTAACAAGCTTATAAAATTCAAGGGAATTTACAACCGACGTTTAAATTTACTACGCTTACATATTAATTCTGAACGACTTGAAACTTTAAACCTGGCAATAATTTGACATTACCAAACCAACAAAATTAATTTTATCGAAAACGGAGGTCGTTTGCAAAATGGCTTTTTTTAAGGGCTTTAATAGTATTAAAATATTAATAAATTCCATAATGACTATTTAAAATTTTAATTTGGACATAACTTACATTAAATAAAGTGAAATCTCGATTTCTTACATTTGTTAGAAAGATACAGTTAATTGAATCCTAACATTTCTGGTTTCATCAAATTCTGATTTATATTGAATTCTACCCATTCATTTAAACTTTAAAACTAAATTTCTAGTCACCGCGCCATTTCGAGCTCGTTTTAATTGTTAAAATTAGTTTATACGTTCAAACTTCGTTTTAAATAAATTCTAAGTCGATAATTCTCAAAATAAATCATTTAAAATATTTAATTTTCCACTGAAATCAATTAAAATCAAATTTTAAATTGGTTCCAAAATTCTGGATTGTTACATGAATGATAAAGATATGGACAAAATTTGTGCTATTCAGGATGAGCCATCAACTTCGAAGGACGAGAAAGGAAAGGGAGTGTTGGAAGGTAACATCCTAATCTATGTTAGATAAGTTAAAGTTGAGTCTAATACTTTGCATAGTTTTAGAAAAATTTAGAAGTAATGAAATTTAAATTAGAATTTTTTGGGTGGCTAGTTAAAAAAAGTTATAAATTATATCCGCGGTAGAAGGATTTTCGAATAATTTGGGAAAGATAAATGTTTGAGAAGTAAGTGTTGCTTCAGGGAAAGTAAGAATCGCTAAAAGAATTGATATGACCTAGTCGTTCAAGAGAAGAACTAGCAGCAATACTGGATAATGAATTATTAAGTTTTTGGGTGACTTAGGTTTATTTCTACCCTAAGTTTTCATTCAAAATTTCGGGATGAAATTTCCTTAAGGGAGAGTGAATGTAACAACCTAGATTTTTGTTAACTTTAAAAATCTGAATTTAAAGAAATTTTATACGATTTTTTGGTTAATAAATATAATTTTAAAAAGTTGAAATTTATTTGAAAATAGTTATTTTGAATTATTAAATTTAATCGAGAAAATATGTCGATAATAGTATCGGGTTTGATCAAAACTAGTTGTTCGAAAGCCAAAATAACTAAATAGCTGCTGAATCGGTTTCCTAATTGGATTTAATATCTTATTTTTAATTTGGATTTATATAATAAATAGTTTAATTCAAAATGTAAAATATTAGTATTTGTTTGATTAGTTGTTTGATTGATGTACTTGTCAAACTGGTTAATTAGTAACATAATATTTTGAAACACAAATAAATGTAGCAACTTTATAACACATATAAGTGTAGGAAAGGTGTTACAAAACATAAGAAGCCTTAGGAAGCTTATGTGTCAACATGCATGAAAGTATGATTCCTAAAGGGACATTTCTCCTATGTTAAATGTACAAACTACCCCTCTCTACCTCCTATAAAACCCTATCCTATGCCTTCAGTTTTTCCCATGCCCTCTTCACTTTCTTTCCCTCCTTCTTCTTCCTACATCTTCCTACTTCTTTGCTTGCCATTCGGCCCTCCCTCTCCTATTCCTCCTCCTCATCCTCCTTCTCCTCCTTCCTTATATCCACTTCCCTCCTCCTTTCCCGCTTCTACTTCTCGGCCATACGTCCTTCCACCATCCCCTCCTTTTGGCCATCATCCAACCTCACCCAGCCTCACCACCTGCGCCAACCTCCTTCATGCCATCACCAAGGTGCCACCACCCACCTTACCCACGACCTTCTCCCCCCAAACCCACGTCATCCCCCAAACCACGACCACCTCGCGCTACCTCCCCTATCCGAGCACCCCTCCTCCTATTATATATATATATATATATATATATATATATATATATTGGTGGAAGAAAATTTATAATACGAGCGTGGTTACCTTGTCCGAATTTGCACTCGGTGTCCGACATCTAGGATTTGCAGCGAAAGTTTAACGATGTGGAACCCTCGATGAGAAACCTTTTATTTTCACATATATAATTAATTGTTATGTAATTTAATTGATATGTGTGTGATTTGGATGAGTGGTTGTTAGTTTAAAACTAAATTATTGTTAAGCATTAGTTATTGTAACGCTTATGCTTAAAAACTGTAATTGGCATTATTAATGGTTGTTATGGATGATTATATGCTTGTCACTCATTGTTATTGTTGATATGTCACCTTGCACATATATTCCCTAAATTATGGCATTATACAGATATTTGTTAAGTCTCTTCCAAATCAGTAAATATAAATGAATATTTTATTCAGTTAAGTGAAAATGACAATTGAAATTTTATATAAAAAATTGGTTAGATACGATACTAAATTGATTACAAGAAACTTTTGAAATGGTGAAAACAAATTTGAAAAAGCTTTGATTATAAAATGCTTGTTCAAATTTGAAATCGATTTTGAATAGTGAATTCAAATTAAACTTTGAATTAAATATATAAATGATGGTTTAAACTCAAATTGATTGTTATGAAAAACATATATAATGTTAATTTGATTTCTGCAAAGTTTGGAATTCAAAGGATAAACTTTTGAAAAATATTAATATTATATTAATATTAAAATATTCGGTTTTTGGTAAATATTTTATTTTGAAGTTCAAATTTTAAAAATAATGTTTTAAATAAGTTTAATTTTTTTAAACATTTATAAACATACTCGAATTAAATCGTATGAACCTTAGTTTGAAGTTATAATTTGGTTCGAATAGGGTTTGTCACGTTGCGATATTTCACAAATTTCGACCATAAACCTTAAACAGTTATACCGAATGCAATTTCAACGGATTTGCACGAAATGAAAAATGTTTGGTTTCAATTGTTAATAGTTTTAAAATGGGAAAAGGAATTTTAGACTTGAATGGATAGATTTGGAGTTATATTCAAATCAAATTTTAAATACGATCGTGGTTTTGCAGTTCGATGATCGAATTTGGAAATCGTTAGAAATGGCTTTATAATAATTATTGAAATATGGAGAAATTAAGATAAATCATAATAAATACTTTTAGAATGATTTGGATGAGAAAAATTAAGTTTCATATAGTAATTTGAAATTTGGGATTTTCTGCCTAGATAAATGCAATACCTAATACAGAAAAAACGATGTTTTAGAATTCAAATTTTAATGGGCTAAAGTTTTTTAGCTTTAAGTTTATTGGATTTAGTTGGAGATAATCTTCGAATATTTGATATTAATTCCGTAGATAAAACTCATACTATTTGTGGAATTAAAAAGGTAGATATACCGTTATTCCGCTTATAGTATCTGTTGAATATGAGAGTTGGTATTGAATATGAACTGATATGATTTCTGTCTAAATCTTATATTTAATATCGACTATTTTCGGGTGGTTGTGGACGATGTCTTTAATAACGTCATCCTTAACATAGCAAGTTTTAAGTTATTTGGTTGGTCAAAGGAAAGTTATAAAGAATGTTTTTGAAGATTAATTACCTTAGGTTTAATGATATGTTTGGAACGAAGAGTTTGTGGTTAATAATCTTTTGATAAGATTAAAGTTTTCAAATTATAAATTAATTGGATTTGCATGGAAATAATCTTCAGATATTAGATATTAAATTCCATAGTTAAAACTTCTACTATTTGAGGAATTTAAAAGGTATTTATACTGTTATTCCTCTTACAATATTTGTTGATAATGAGAATTGATATTGTATATAAGTTGATGTAATTTCTAGAAAAGTCTTATATTCAATATCAACTGGATTTGGGTTTGCTGTGAATGGAATCTTAAATGTCATCATTCTTTAACCCACCTTATATAAGCTATGTTTGGAATATAAGAAAGATTATAAAGGTTAATGAAAATGATATTAAATGACCATTGATTAAAAGGTGGGTTTTAAAAGGGAAGCTAAAGGATAAAGAGTTAACGAATCTTTGTTAAAAACTAATGAATGACTATTAAGATTAATAAGGCTTAATTATCTCTGGTTTAAAAAATATGTTTTAAAAGAGGAATTTATGGAATTAAACTTTTGGAATTTGATTTTAAAAGGAACCTTGGTTAAGGTTAATGAATCTTAGTTTAAAGATATAAAGGCATGAGATTTTTTGATTAAAAAGATTAACAATTGAGGAGTTTGTTAAAACTAATCCAAGGTAAGGACAATGTAGCGACCCTCCCTTCCGGGCGATCCAAACAGATCGTTAAACCGACTTAAATCGAACCAAAAGGGCGGATAAGCTAACTTTGGGCGCACAACACATCAGAACAAACAACATAAGATTTTATAAATATCATAATAATGTTACATCAGAGTACAGAATATCAGAGTACATTGAAAATAATACAGCGGAAGATAATTTACAATAAATGTAATACAATACATAGTGGAAATATAAACTAACACAGCGAAAGACTACCAATGCTCTAGACACAGCTTTAAGCTTCAAACCAGAATCACGCTCAAAATAAGTATCTGCAAAACAAACTACTCGACTGCTCGTATGGAAAATATGGGCACTCAAGTTTGCAAGGGAAAAACAAACTACGAGTCAGTCATGGGACTGGTATTAGAAACTCTAACGGTTATAATCAACTTACATAAATGTGAACCATATCACGGGACCACGCCGTATGTCACAAAACGGGTTTACCCTCATGAATGCCAGTGCACAAACAACAACCATAAATAATCTTACGGATCAATAATACATCAGACAACATGCAATTCCTCAACTACCCATTTAATTTAATCCCCAAATTTAGATTTTCCAAAATCTAATTCACTTTTCAGAAATTATTTCTTTGGACTTCATTTCTCGATTTCTTATTTCAAATCATTTGAAATACATACCTAGCTTTAATATCAAAGTAGATTTCACTTCGGGATCTCAAACCAAAAACCTTTGGAAACATAAATTCCGAAATATCACAATGCATACAAAAAGTATGCAACCAAATATCGGGAGGTTTCTCCCGTCAATAAGGCAAAGGGTCCCGATCCTCAGTCACTCGATATATATATATGTGCACCTCCTAATGGAGCAGGCTACACTCTGACGACTCACCAACCAAGGTCCTGGATCCTGCCCATACTTTTAGTCCTCAGGGTTACCTGAATCTTTAGCCACATACTAAATCATTTTATATCTCGAGGTGGAAAAATCATTAACACCAATAATAATTACAAGTGTAGCCAAATTTATATAGATTTCCACTTCCAAATCATTTAAAAATCATCGAGTTTAGCCCTCGAAACTCTTTCTGATTTATAAAACATTTTACAAAACATTCCCTATCAAAAATCGGGAATAACACTTCTTTCCATCGAAGCAAAACTCATTTCAAAATCATTAATTAAATCTGAAATGAACTCAACAACATCTCTAAACACCTCATAGTCAAATAGTGAAATTAATCACTAGGTGTTAGCTTACAAATATTTCTACCCAACCCATTGCTAAATGTAAAAGCATATTTTGCTTATAAACTGGTCGAGCACAATCCATTCAAATCCATCAACAATAACATATCAACAACCAAGTATATTTGGTGTTTTGGTAAATTTAATTACCATCTGTCCATTCAAATCTAAATAAAAATTTATTAAAACTCTACTTAGTTTTAATCTCTAAAAATCATTATTTAATGATTACTCAATTCTTAAGAAATTAATCTTATCTTACTAATTTTCACTGTTCAATGTATATATGAATATTTTTGTCCATTTTCAAGTATCATTTTAATGCTAACATTTTTCAAGCATGTTAAATAATCCAAATCCACAATCACAATCATAATACACAAATCACCAAATCATCCATATAAATAAATACTCAACTACCAAATGCCATTTACGGCGCCACAAGTGTCCATCCACGAAGTATGAAATGCGAGCGTCGCTAATATCCATACAATGCTTCTAATGCAAATGATTTGTGAAGAGTTAGTGTGTTGAACTCCAAAAATGAATTACATAACTATGTGATGCAATTTCTAACTTGCAACTTAAAATGTATATTAAAACATATAAAAATATAAACTGGCAATTTATTTATTTTTAAATATGAATTCTTTAATATGATAAAACATTTGAGTGAGAAGGAGTTCTCACTTTGGTTTCCATTACGTCAGTCTTTAATTGGCAATTTTATTTTTGAACTAAATTAAACGAATGTTTAATTTAGCTCAAAATCCAGCTTGATCCATTTCCGTTCTGGTTAGTTGCAGGTTGTAGTGCTCGATCCCACAATTCTGACAGTTCCGAAATCTGTTTCCGTTTGAAGAGTTACGATGTTTTAAATATTACACAATTTATTAAGTCCTTAGAAAAAATAATTACCATCATTTACTTAATTAAATTTCCCTTAATCTCACCTTCTTTGTTTATTGCCTGGGCCAAAGAAAATCAACCCATCATTACGTATTAGGGTTCAAAACCACACGCTTATCGAGGTCCTTGGAGCCCATCAACCACCACTGTACGGAGCGCCTTGGGATGTGCTACCACCGGCCGGAGGCACGGCGAGCTCGAACGCACCCGTCAGCCAGAAAACGGCTTTGAAGCTTGTGGCTTTGAGCACTGACTTCTCCCATTTATCACGTTAGAGATGATCACCACCATATCAAAATGAAGCCCTCACTTAGATCTACCATTTTTGTTTAGGAACCAAAATCTAATTCGAAATAGATGAGGAGAAATTTGGGATCAAATTCCTGAATATCGCGGCCATTAAAATCGTTAGTTGCGGCTGAAGGAGACGGTTGACCATGGTGGAAATGTTGACCAAGGGTTTTTAAATCTTTTTATTCTAATATTTTAATTTTATTTAATTCCAAAAAGTGTGATTTTGCATTCGAACTCCAAATCAAACCCAACGACTATCGCCTCTAGCCAAATACCCCCATTCCGGACACAATGGGTTATGTTTCAAAGCTAATTCTCCTGATCAGTTTTTATCAAAATAAAAATTAATATAACGTTACATATTGAATTCAATGTACATTTTAATTTACTAGGACCACATACTGACTCCAAAAATTAGGAATATTGAAATCTAGCTATGTTTTGACGATACGGTCCTAAAAAAAATTAATTTTGTCGAATTTGGAGGCAGCTTGAAAAATGACATTTTTCTTGCTTTTTAAATTTACAACTAAATTCAACGTGCCATTAAATTTTCCACGCTCGCATATTAAATTCAAAAAATATGAAAATTGAAACCTAACAATAATTTGACATTCCAGATCCAACAAATATGGTTTCGTCGAAGTCGAAGGTCATTTGCAAAATGGCCATTTTTAAGGCGTATATAATATTAAAATTAATAATAAAATCCATAGCGACTATTTCAAATTTTATTTTGGACATAACATACAATTTATAACTTGAAAACTCAATTTCTTACATTTGTCAGAAAGATATGACTAATTCGATCCTAATGTTTCTTGTTTTATCAAATTTTGATTTATATTGAATTCTATGCATTCATTCAAAGTTTAAAATCTAATTTTCAAACTACCACGCCATTTCAGGCTCGTTATATATAAATTATAAATTTATAAGTTCTAACTTCGATTTAAATAAAATTTAAACAGTTAATTCTCAAAATAAATCATTTTAAATTCTTAAAATCCATTAAATCAATTAAAAATAAAATTTTAAATTGGTTCCAAGATTTAAGGTTGTTACAATCTCTCCCACTTAAAACTTTTCGCCTCGAAAAGGAACGGTGAAAGTTGTTTAACTTACCAAATCGACTTTCATTCTGGCTCGAGTTCTTCAACTTTTCAGTTTCTAAAAACTTTCCAATTTTCCTGAAATTTGGCTAATATCCTAAATTTTAAAAAAAAATCGCCATAACTTACTTTATACGGGTTGATCGGAAAAATCACAACTTGCCTCACAGGGCCCTCATCATCCAAAAAGAAAAAAAAGAAAAAAAGCCAAGCGGCACATAAAACCATCAAACCCAAGAAATACAGTAAATATGTACTTATTTATCGCACATACAATTTTATTCCTTTTCTTAGCTTCCATGTTATGACCTGTTCAATATATATATATACATGTGTGTGTATATATATATATCCAATTTTAATTTAAATTTCAATTCATTTTAACTTAACTCAATTTAAATAAATAACAAGTGTGTTCGTATATTCAATGTCCAAAATCGTCGAAGGTTTTGTCTAATTTATTTAAATCGGGCATCCTAAATAATTAAACAGGAAATTAAACAATCACACAAATAATCAAGTGATTATTTAGATTTTATGTACCCTACTAAGTATACTTTCAAAATCAGGTTATAAATATATAAATCAGAAATAGGTTTCTTATAAGCATATCATTCTCTAATCATTCTAAGGCATTACTAGCCCCATCTCAAATGAGTTTCTCATGCCAGGATACTACTGATCCAATCTCTAATGAGTATTCTTTTATAGGATATTACTAATCCTACCTATGATGAGTCTTTCATTTTGTTCTAACAAGTTGTACCCTAAAGATTTGAGTTAACCAAAGCTCTGATACCATATGTAGTGACCCTCCCTTCCGGGCGATCTAAACCGATCATTAAACCGACTTAAATCAAACCAAAAGAGCGGATAAGCTAACTCTGGGTGCACAACAAATTAGAACATACAACATAAGACTTCTATAAACATCATAATAATGTTACATCAGAGTACAAAATATCAGAGAACATTGAAAATAATACAGCGGAAGATAATTTACAATAAATGTAACACAATACATAGCGGAAATATAAACTAACATAGCGGAAGACTATGCTTTGGACACAGCTTTAAGCTTCAATCCAGAATCCTGCTTAAAATAAGTATATGCAAAACAAACTACTTGATAGCTCGTATGGAAAATATGGGCACCCGAGTTTGCAAGGAAAAACAAACTACGAGTCAGTCAGACTAGTATGAGAAACTCTAACAGTTACAATTAACTTATATAATTGTGAAGCATATCACGGGACCACGCCGTATGTCACGGAATTGGTTTACCCCCATGAATGCCAATGCACAAACAACAACCATAAATAAGCTTATGGATCTATAATGCATCGACAACATGCAATTCCTCAACTACCCTTTAACTTAATCCCCAAACTTAGATTTTCAAAATATAATTCACTTTTCAGAAATTATTTCTTTGGACATTATTTCCCGATTTCTTATTTCAAATCATTCGAAATACATATCTAGCTTTCATATTAAAGTAGATTTCACTTTGGGATCTCAAACCAAAAACCTTTAGAAATATAAATTCCAAAATATCGCAATGCATACAAAAAGTATGCAACCAAATATCGGGAGGTTTCTCGCATCAACAAGGCAAATGGCCCATTCCTTAGTCACTCGATGTATATGTGTGCACCTCCTACAATGGAGTAGGCTACATTCTGACCACTCAACAATTAAGGTCCTTGGTCCTGCCCATACTTTTAGTCCTCAGGGTTACCCAAATCTTTAGCCACATACTAAATCATTTTATATCCTAAAGTGGAAAAATCAATAACACCAATAATAATCACAAGTATAATTAAATCTATATAGATTTACACTTCCAATTCATTTCGAAATCATCGGCTTTAGCCCTCGAAACTCTTTCTGTTTTATAAAACATTTTTACAAAGCATTCTCCATCTAAAATCGGAATAACACTTCTTTTCATTTAAGAAAATATCATTTTAAAATCAATCATTAAATTTTAAATGAACTCAACAACATCGCTAAAAACCTCAAAGTCAAATCGTGAAATTAATCACTATGTATTAGCTTACAAATATTTCTACCCAACCCAATGCTAAATGTAAAAGCATATTTTACTCATAAACTGGCCGAGCAGAATCCATTTAATCCATCAACAACAACATATCAACAACCAAGTATATTTGGTGTTTTGGTAAATTTAATTACCATCTGTCCATTCAAATCTAATTAAAGATTTATTAAAACTCTTCTTAGTTTTAATCCCTAAAATTCATTATTTAACGATTATTCGATTCTTAAGAAATTAATCGTGTCTTACTAATTTTCACTGTTCAATATATATATATGAATATTTTTATCCATTTTCAACTATCATTTTAATTCTAACATTTTTCAAGCATGATCAATAATCCAAATCCATAATCATAATCACAATACACAAATCACCAAATCATCCATATAAATAAATACTCAGCTACCAAATGCCATTTACGGCGCCACAAGTGTCCATCCACGAAGTATGAAATGCGAGTGTCACTAATATCCATACAACGCTTCTAATGCAAATGATTTGTGAAGAGTCGTGTGTTGAACTCCAAAAATGAATTACATAACTATGTGATGCAATTTCTAACTTGCAGCTTAAAGTGTACATTAAAACATATAAACTGGCAATTTATGTATTTTTAAATATGAATACTTTAACATTATAAAACAATTGAGTGAGAAGGAGTTCTCACTTTGGTTTCCACTACGTCAGTCTTTAATTGGCAATTTTATTTTTGAGCTAAATTAAACGAATGTTTAATTTAGCTCAAAATTCAACTTGATCCATTTTCATTCTGGTTAGTTGCAGGTTGTAGTGCTCGATCCCATGATTCTATCAGTTCCGAAATCATTGAAATCTGTTTTGGTTTGAACGAATTATGACGTTTTAAATATTACACAATTAATTAAGTCATCAGAAAAAATAATTACCATCATTTACTTAATTAAATTTCCCCTAATATCACCTTCTTGGTTGATTGCCTAGGCCAAAGAAAATCAACCCATCATCACGTATTAGGGTTCAAAACCGCACGCTTATCGAGGTCCTTGGAGTCAATCAACCACCACCGCAAGGAGCACCTTGGGATGCGCCACCACCAACCGGAGGCACGACGAGCTCGAACGCTCTCGTCAGCCGGAAAACTGCTTTGAAGCTTGTGCCTTTGAGCACTGACTTCTCCCTGTTTATCACGTTAGAGATGATCACAACCATATCAAAATGAAGCCCTCACTTAGATCTACCATTTTTCTTTAGGAACCAAAATCTAATTCAAAATGGATGAGGAGAAATTTGGGATCGAATTTCTGAATATCACGACCAATAAAGTAGTTAATTGCGACAAAAGGAGACGGTTGATCATGATGGAAATGTTTACCTACGGTTTTAAAATCTTTTTATTCCAATATTTTAATATTATTTAATTCCAAAAAGTGAGATTTTGCATTCGAACTCCAAATCAAACCCAACGACTGTCACCTCTAGCTAAATACCCCCATTCCGATATAATGGGATGTGTTTCGTAAGCTAATTCGCCTGTTTCGATTGGTTTTTATCAAAATTTAAATATAAATTAATATAACGTTACATATTGAATTCAACGTACATTTTAATTTACTAGGACCATATACTGACTCCAAAAATTACGAATATAGAAATCTAGCTGTGTTTTGATGATACGGTCCTAAAAAAATTAATTTCGTCGAATTTGGAGGCCGTTTGAAAAATGACATTTTTCTAGCTTTTTAAATTTACAACTAAAATTCAACGTGTCATTAAATTTTCCACGCTCACATATTAAATTCAAAAATTATGAAAATTGAAACCTAACAATAATTTGACATTCCAGATCCAACAAATATGGTTTCGTCGAAGTCGAAGTTCGTTTGCAAAATTGCCATTTTTAAGGCGTATATAATATTAAAATTAATAATAAAATCCATAACGACTATTTCAAATTTTATTTTGGACATAACTTACAATTTATAACTTGAAAACTCAATTTCTTACATTCGTTAGAATGATATGATTAATTCGATCCTAATGTTTCTTGTTTTATAAAATTCTAATTTATATTGAATTCTATACATTCATTCAAAGTTTAAAATCTAATTTTCAAACTGCCACGCCATTTCAGGCTCGTTATATATAAATTATAAATTTATAAGTTCTAACTTCGATTTAAATAAATTTTAAATAGTTAATTCTCAAAATAAATCATTTTAAATTCTTAAAATCCATTAAATCAATTAAAAATAAAATTTCAAATTTGTTCCAAAATTCAGGGTTGGTACAAATAAATCCTTAGTGAATGATTTATTATTTAAGATTAAAGGAAAACATTTGGAAGATTTTGATTTACTAAGTTCAAAGTGGAAGAGATTTAATTTAGATTCTGTTTAATCCATATTATTTTTATAACCTTCGATAATTATTCAAAGTGATCAGTGTTGGATATGGAGAATACTTATCTGAAAACCAAGTTCAAAATTCAGTTACAACCATGTAATTGTCATATTCGTGCTGCCATTTAGCAGGTAAGAATATAGAGATGGTCTGGCATTATGTAGAAGAGAAAGCGTGAGTTGCTTTATCACGAGTGCATCCCTCTAGAGGTCTTTCCATCAGTTAAGGGAGATCATTTGCCTTGGTCATTGTTGGAATCCAATACAACAATACAAACTTATGATTTTATAACTAAAGGCACAATAGCCATCGAGCTTTAATCAATGTAATAATTTCGGATAGTTCAACCATGTTTATTAGAAAGGATTTTGAAAAATTAGACATAAATAAAAATATCAATGGTTTTGATAAAGTAAGAATTTTGGTTATCATAAGTGAAACACCCATTCTGCACTTGCCACGTGGTCTTATGACATACCTTTCTTTTCATTTGTTTTCAAAACAACTGTTTTAAGTTTTTCACACCAGTCATATGACTGACTCAGAGTTTTTTTTCTCCGTATCTAAGTTTTGGGTTCCCTTATTTTTCATTCAGGAAGCTTAGTGTAGTCAGGTAATATTAGTGCTTGGAGCTGTGTTTTGGAGAACTTTTGGGAAGAAGCTGGGAGTTGATGAATGATCTTTTAGATTGACTGCCTGCTATGTTGTTTAGTTTTCGTTGTATCTTTGGCAATGTACAGATGTATCTGATGTACCTTAAGTATAAATGATGTAAATTATAAATAAAGTAATGAAATTATCGTTCTTTTTTTGTTCTAATGTGTTATTACCCCCAAACAATCCACTTTTTCGACGTTTGATATTGTGGATGTATCAAGTGCAGATTCTCGACGGCCGAGAAGGTGGGTCATTACAGAACAAGACAACAACCAAGTTAAAGTATTGTTAAAATGTGTGGATGGATTACGATTTCCAATGGAATTTCCTCTAATCTTCGTAGATGTGTCGACTACAAAAACGAAAGACTTGAATGGAATGAAAAGCCATGATTGTCATGTAGCAATGGAAAATTTGTTACCCATCGCTTTCAAAGAACTGTTGCCCATAAAATTTTCAAAGGTAGTAATGGAACTTAGTTTATTTTATAAGAGATTTGTTCAACTACATTAATGTTGACTGTCTACTTGAACTTGAAGAAGAAATCCTTATACTTCTTTATAAACTGAAGAAAATATTTCCTTCTGGTTTCTTCAATGTAATGGAGCATCTACATGTTCATCTTCCATATGAAGCACGTCTTCGAGGTCCTGTGCAATATGGATGGATGTATCCATTTGAGAGGTACGTTACTATACTGAATATGGAAATGTTAATTTAATTATAAATAAAAGTTTATACTGAGCTGAAATATTTTTTATTAGATACTTAAATCATTTAAATAAAAAAGTGAGACAAAAATCTTGAGTTGAAGTTCCATTTGCAAATCATATATCGAAGAAGAACCTTCCTTCTTTTTCTCTCATTATTTCAATGATCATGTGAATTTGTCATTTGAAAGTGTTACGCGTAATGATGAGGTCACTGAACAAGATTCTTCTTTCGAAGAAAGGTTATCTACTTTTAAACAACATGGACGACATGATGGAAAATGTGTGGAAGTATGGCTAGATGTTAGAGATTACCATGTAACATACACATACATTCTTCTTAATTGTCCTGAAATTGCACCATTTGTTAGGTAATTATCACATTATAAGTTTTGATAAATTTAATACTACATATAAGTTAATAATAATGCAATATATTATGTTTGTGTTTGCAGTAATTATGAATCACAAAATCAAAGTGGTGATTTAACCAAAGGTTTTGCAACTTAGTTTTCAAACTACGTTTGCGATCCCACAAATCATGTGGTTGTTGAAGGACTGAAACATTGGGTAATGGGATCGAGAAGAAAAGTTAAAACATATCCAATATTTTTCACTAATGGATATAAATTCAACACCAAAGAATGGGTGGTGAAAAATTAACAAACAATACTGTTGTATTTGTTAAAGCAAGTGATGATCCTAATAATCATATAAATGATTTTCATTGCGTGTTAACCTAGGTTTTGTAATTGACATATTTTACAAGACCCACGGAGGATGCTTTTTTTGTTTAGATGCAACTGGTTCAGCAATGTTCCAGTTTCTGGTATTAACACGAATCCGAATTATTATCTTATAAAAATATAACACACCTTACGTTATTAAAAGTATGACCCTTTTTTACTAGCCAAACAAGCCCTACAAGTTTATTACACCCTTTATCCATCTTTAAAAAGAGACAAAGCAGACTGGTCTGCGGTATTTAAAACCAAGGCAATATTCACGTTAGATGGAAGAAATATTCCATACGAATAAGCTTATCAAGGTGATCTCGAGGAAAATATTTAAATAGAAATTATAGACGATCAAACTGATTTTGGACCTTTAAATGATGAGGCAAATGTATTAGTCGAAGCATTTGAGAGTGTAGAGAAAAATGAGATAGAACACGAGACCGAGTCTTAATCAGAAAATGACGAGGATTGAGTAATAACGGATAATTTTTACAATTATTCACGTTGCATTTTTCTCTTATTGATATTGCATTTACCCAAGTTATACAATTTTAATGACAAGTGCATATACATGCACAAAATGTTGGAGAATGGAATGTTGATGTTTTGATGACAACAACCTTGTTTTAATTATTAACACTATCAATATATTACTAACACTTTTATCCAGAATTTATATTTATATGCAGGAAATGAATATTGAAGACTGTACAGTTTTAGAGATTCAAGATTTCAAGAGTTCAAGATCGTCAAAGTAATAGAGTCTAGTTAGTATGTAAAACTCTGATTAGCACTCTCAAAATTCTGTTTTCAAATTATCTTTTAAATTGATTTCAAATTATTTCAAAGTGATTTTAAATCATCCAAGGATTTTAACTTATGATTTCAAATATATAAGTTTCTTATATAGTATATATTTAATAATTTATATATATATATATATATATGTATTAGTTTATAATTATATTATATAGTTTAATATCATTTAGTTATATAGTTTTTATTCCAAATGTTTAATTAATAATTTATATGTTTTTATACTTGATAAATTATATTTTAAATAACTATTTTTGTTTTAGTAATTTCCAATATATATATATATTGTTTTAAATAACTTAAACGATGATTTAAAATTTGAAAAACTAAAATATGTCGACATAAAGTTTTAGACATGTCGACATATAACTATCACAAATCTTAAATTTAAAAAGATGTGTCTTTTCATTTTTAAAAACATTTCAGGATAGTTGTGACCTTTGGAACAACATATAAAGGCCTCATTTTCGAATTTTTTAATAGCTAATCTTCTCCTTCTTCCCTACTTTACTTACCACAATTATTCTTCTTTATTTTCTAAGTTTCTACACTTATACTCTGCAGATTTCAATAAAAATTATATCAATCTTCTTCTGTTCTCAATCTTTATCAAATACTCTCTGTTTGGAAGTGCTACTCTAGAGTTCTAAGGCAATTGTAATTGATAAGGAAATGGTGTATTCTTTGTAGCTCGTAAATCAAGGAAAAGGAGTGTTGTTCACCTTGTAGTCATGAAATCAAGGGTGTTGAATCGGTGTTAACCTTGTAGCCCTGAAATCAAGGGTGTTGTAATTGGATTATGATATTAATAAAACTCTGCACAGTCTAGCGTTACGTAGGACTGGACGTAGGATTAATCCGAACCAGTATAAAATCCGTGTGTTCTTTTCTTTTCTATGTTTTATCTTTTTATTATATATGCATATGTGATTGTTTCTGTTGTGATATTCATTCTACAATTCACATAGTAGTTTGAGTAATTGTTAATTGTTTAAGATTTCCATAAATTCTTTAAAACACTATTCACCCCCCTCTAGTGTTAGTTTTTCCTTAAGATCCGTGATTTTCGTCCCAAACACACAACATGGCACATGTATAACATGTATTACATTTTTTAATGGTTCATCAGATCATAATTATTATGTTGTATATATATATGTGTGTGTGTGTGCGCGCGCGCGTGCTCGCGCGACATGTATTATGTCCGGCTCTTGAAGACGTATTTCTTCCCGCTCGATTGACAAGAGTAGTAGCGAACCACCAGCTTGTCTGAAAGGACCCGTAACTTCCCCGTGAAGGAAAGCGCGGATACTTTGAGAACAACACACAAATGAACGCAGACGGAAAAACATTTCATTGTTATCACAACAATTCCATCAGATACAAGAATATACAGAGTATAAATGAATAAATTACATTCGACAAATATCAGAGATTACAATAAGTTACATAGCAGCGGAAAATAATACAAAATACAACTGAAAGTGATACACGGATACAGAGCTTTCTGAGCATCGTTCCAGCTGTTAATCAGGACCTTGTGAATATAAATCTGCAAAACCAAAACTACTAGCTGCCCGTGTGGAAAATAGGGGCACCCAGAGTTTAGGTTAATACAATAAACTCCAGGTCAGTCATGTGACTGGTGTGAGAACTAAAACAGTTATTTAAAACTTTACTTTAAAAGAGAGTAATTCAAGGGACCACGCCGTATAACACGGAACGGGTTTCCTCCCAAGAATACCAGTGCATATAACAAAACAGCGCAATGCTCTTTGGAAAAATGAAGCTATTATAAGACCCAGGTCCCATCACACAATGCAACGCAAGCCGGAGGATAGGGTTTTCCCTTATAATAGCCAAACATGCTTGGTACGTTTAGAACAAATCATTTGATACTATTATAAGTGTATAGTGTCAAAACAATTTCAATCATAGGCGGCATGGGTACCATCTATCATGTCGCCATACTAGTTCTACAATTAAAACCGAATTATCACGTATTGGAAATTGGATTTCCGTCATGAGTCGAGGCAAGGGGCAAGCTCCTCTCCGCGTTCGAGACACTCTAGCAAATGCCTCAGGACCCCACTATGATCCTTGGATCTTCAGGGCCGGTCCTCTCTTACTTTTGAGGATTAGTTATTCCTGAACACACGTTTCCCGGTCCTTACGGACCTATATCCGAGGCGCCTCGTATCCAACAACCACACAGGTGAAAAGTATATAAATGTCAGGGCTGGTAGGTCACTGACACCACCCTAGCTAGAAAGAAACGTCGTGCTCTCCCTGCAGTCACTATCCCGTTTTTGACTCATACCGAGGTGTGAGGCTCGCGAATTCACGCTATACACAAAGCTACGCCACACAGGTCGTGCTTTGATCATCAACCACAAGACTTTGCTTTTCAACAGAAGCCTTGATCAACTGCCACTTACGCATGCCACACTGGCAATCCACTCCATGCGACTGATGTCCATCGATATACAACCTCTGAGCTCGTACGTCTCAGAGAAGGGCGTTAAGCAAGAGAATAAATTCTCCGCCGCCAAACAGATGTATATTTAATAGAGATCAATCAACACAGAATAAAATCCAATGTCAGACACACAATCCATTTACAAGTTCGTTCTGGGTCTGAACAAAACCGGAGGCACTTTCCTCGCATATCCATCCATCTCCAGGTACGTCTGGACGATCACCAACTGATTCCCTCATCCTGGGTGTACAGCCCAATCAAGATCATCAGTAATCACCCAAACGATGTGAAGACTTCCGGTCTTCAACCACCGTCTTCATCTTCGACATCTCGTCGAATCGGTTATTCAGAATGGGTATAAACCCGGCCTTTCTGAATAACCCACGTATATGATAAACAAATGTTACACAAACACAACAAACGCCTCATTCCAATTCAGAATATTCTTTTATTCACAAAATCACATTTTTAGGGAAAGGTTCCCATTAATTTTATCCAAGATAAATTCCTCTAAATTTATTCTTTAATCTTCCTTTGGATATCATTTCAAACCATATTATGGTTTTCCAAACTAGTCGGGATTAGCGAACCACACCGAAGTAATTATTTATTTTATTTCCCAATCCCAACATATATATCCCATGGAGAAAACTGGTAATACTCCACATCTAACACCACGGTGTTATCGGTAAAATTAATTACCATTTCACGTTCAAATCTAATTAAAGATTTAACTATCGCTTTGGAGCAAAACTGGTGGTACTCCATTCTCGATCACCTTTCAGATTTGATAATTTAAATTATCAATTCACATTTTTAATCTAATTAAAGATTCATTAGAACTCCACTTAGTTTTAATCCTTTCAAAAATCAATATCCTGTCTTTAACTGGGTTAAAGAACCAATGTCATCTAAAACACGATCCACGATAAACCCAAATCACATTTGATATTAAATACAAGGCCCTGAATAGAAAATATATCGGCTTATATTCAATATCAAATTCTGAAACCCACATATATCGTATAGGAAATAACGATATGAATATATCTTTCAAATTCCCATAACAATATCTGTATAGTCACGAAATCCAACATCGAAATATCCCGAAGATAATTTCGATTCAGCTCCAGTCCAATTCTCATATTGGGAATATTGATTATTTTCAAAATCACTTCAAATTCAATTTATTTATTTCAAAAATAAATTGATTTTAATTCTAGCTCAAAGCTAGTTCATTTCGATAAAAATCTATTTTTATCTTTTCAAATGTGGAATTCTCCAGCTCAATTCTTCCCAATTCACATATTATAATTTTACACAAATTATAGATATTTTTAATAATTTTATCAAGGCCCGTACAGTCGATTTCCAACAACGGCCATCGAACTGCACTTACAGCGACCTTTTTCGAATTTGATTTGGACATAACTCCAAATCCAACCGTTAGATTTCAAATTTCTAATATTCATTGGAAAGCTCTTTTCGATACGAACCCAACGGTTCCGGTTTTAGGAGAATCCGACGGTCGGATCTCCCGCAATGTCCGTTTGAAATAAATGGTCGAAATTCACGAACTGCCGCGGCACGGCGCGTTCTATTCAGGCCATTATATTATATATATAATATATAATATATATTTCGTTGATTTCTATTTAAAACGAATTTTATAAATCGTTTTAAATTCGTTTCTAAAACAATTCAACTTCTACATTCAATTTCAAATCGATTTGATTTCAATTCAACTCGAATTCATTTCTATTTTATTTAATTCGAATTCAAATTCGTTTCAATTCAATTCAAATTCAAATTCGTTTCAATTCAAATCAATTTCAATTTAATTTCGATTCGAATTCAATTAAATTTCAGTTCGTTTTCAATTCAACTTGAATTTGTTTTATATTCAATTCCATTCGAAGTCCTTTTATATTCAATTCAAATTCGTTTTCTTTTCAATTCGAATTTGCTATAATATTCATTTCAATTTGAATAAAATCGATATAAAGGTCGTTCACGTCAAAATGGCGCAAAACTAATCAACACGGCTTTATATTTTTCACAACTTCTTTATTCTATTCAACAAATGAATATTTATCCCATTCAACACATGAATCTATATTTCTTTCAACACACGACTAATCTCAACACATGAGTCCTGTCAACCCCTCACTATTTTTGTTATGTAAAATATTTTATAAAACTATGGTATCTATCGTTTGATTTTCAATTAGACTTCAACCGTAAAGTAGTTCTAATTTTAAATATGATAAAGATGTAAATTTCATTGTATAAAATATTTCACTCAACACATAAATATTTTCAACTCAGGAACATCGTCAACACATGACTATTTTTATATTCAACACATGAATTTTCTTTTATAATATTCATTGTCGTCCCGATTGGAATGAGGCCCAATCAATCACCATATAACGTTAATTATATGGATTCCATACAACACATGCATATAATAGCATTGATAAACGATCAACCATCATCCAAAGTGCACCACACACTGTATAAGCATCGAATATAGATATCTAACGCTTATAACAGCCTGTCAATCAATCAATCGACATATTTAATCAATCAGGATGAGTGAACTTCAAATTTCATCCCAACACCCGTGTGGGGTTTCAAACAATCAAACACAGATTTTATTTGTGCAGTTGGGCGATGTGTAAAATTTGTCGTCCCAATCAATGTCCTTCAAATAAGTGTACATAAACAAACCGTCCGGTTTGTAAATGAATATTTTATTTTATTCACTTCCACGTTAAAAATTATATTTTTAACGATAAAATATTCTATTTTAACACATGAATTTCTATTCAATTCATTTACACAATAAAAATGATATTTTTATTTTTCTAACATATTTTGGGAAATTTCGGCGGCATAACGGCACGATACTAGAAACGGGACAAGGCCTAGCCTTATCCCCAGTCTAGTGAAGGCCCACGCCATTCACACATCAATCAAATCACTTTCAATTCACCAAACAATTCAATTCAACCCAAATCATCTAACTAATTTATGCAACCAAACAAACAAGTCCATGGTTTGTGGACGATTGTGTCGGGTGCTACTAAGCACCGTCTGCATCCTAGTATATATATATAATTTGAAAAAGAAATTGAAAGGTGAGAAATTCTCACAAATAGCTATCCTAGCTCCACGGCACTTCATTTATAGAAATCTTCATCGTTATCACATCTTCGTCATCTTCGTTGCCCGTAGCCACTACATATATAAAAATCACATTTTCACTTCGATGTTCAATATATAAAAATCATATTTTTATTTCGCTGTTCAATATATAAAAATCGACTTTTTATTACTATGTTAGATAGATAAAAATTATATTTTTATCACGCTATTTTCCATATAAAGATTTCGCCTTTATAAAAACATAGACTTCGCCTTTTCAAATTTAAAGATTTCATCTTTATAAAATCTCATCTTTATTCTTCTACACATATAAAGATGATATTTTTAATATTCCTATCATGTAAAAATTATATTTTTAACTCTCTACCTAACCAAAAATCATATTTTTACATCTTCTACTTAATAAAGATTATATTTTTAATACTTTAAAAATATAAAAATCATATTTTTAATACTTTAAAAATATAAAAATCATATTTTTATTTCACTACTTTTCTCAAAATATCGTCTTTCCTATTTTTAAAAATCATGTCTTTTACCTTTTTACATATAAAGATCTCGCCTTTATAAACTTATAGATGTCGCCTTTTCAAAAATAATTTTATTAAGCTATATATATATATATATTAAAGGTTATATTTTTATCAAGCTTTATAGTTTTTTTTTAAAAAAAATAATATCTTTACAGTTTTAAAAATAAATAAAAAATCAGTTTTAAAAATAAATCTTAAATCAGTGAAACTTACAGAGGGGGGGGGGGGGCAGTTGCGCGTCGGAGCTCCTGTAGGAGGGCAGGGCGACTGAAGGAGGAGAGGAGGAGGTCGGGGGAGAAGAAGATGGAGGCGGCGGTGGTTGGGGCCCCACCTGGCGGCGTCGTGACTTCGATTTGGTTGTGGCAAGGCGGCGGCGGTCTCGAATCTGGGGGGGGGGGTCTCGTCGTCGTCGAAGTGGGAGAGGGGGAGGTCGGCCTCCAGTGGCGGCGCCAGGACCACTGGCGATGGGGGCGAACGGTCCTCCGTCGCGCTTTAGGGCTCCGCCCTCTTTTTTTTTATACTGAATTTATTTTTTTTGAACGGGGGGGGGGGGGGGGGGGGCAGGAGGATTAAAGGGGAGAGAGATATTTTTTTTAATTAATTTATTTTATCCTAAAGAGTTGACTTTCACATACGACCTCGAAACGAGGCCCACCGCCTGTCGTCCATAGCGTTTCACCCCCATTCCGAACACAATGGGATATGTATCGTAAGCCAGTTCGGCTGTTTCAATCAGTTTTCACTCAAATCAAAATATAACTCTATATATTGAATTTGAACGCGCATTTCAATTTACCGGAGCCACATACGAACTCTAAAAATTCCAGAAAAATATTTTCTAGCTTCGTATTGACGATACGGTCCCAACAAAACTAGTTTCGTCGAATTCTGAGACCGTTAGAAAAATGGTCAATTTCCAGTCGATTAAAATCAACTAAAACTGGTCAAACGCGTTTTCCTTTGCCACGCTCACATATTGATTCGAAAAATTATGAAATTTGGAATCTAGCAATAAAGTGACATCACGGACCCAACAGAAGTGGTTTCGTCGAAATCCGAGGTCGTTTGCAAAATTCCTATTTTTAAGGGCCTGAATTCCATAGCGACTATTCAGAATTTTCAACTGGACATATCTTTTGATTCCCGCTATGAAATTTCAATTTTTCGGATTCGTTGGAAAGATATTTTCTATTAGATCCTATTATTTTTGGTTTCACTAAAATCCGGATTGTTTTGCACCCGGTACATTCAATTGAAGTTTGAAATCGAATTATCGAACTACCGCGCCATTTTCAATTCTATTTATAATTATATATAAATATTTATATTCTAACGACGACGCGTATAAATATATACGTCGAATTCTATTCAAAATAAATTTCTCATCGATATTATTTAAAATTATCTATTTTAAATATTCAAAATTCGCTGAAATTGCCAAAATAAAAATTTTAAACTGGCCCAGATTTTTGGGTGATTACAATCTCTCCCACTTAAAACTTTTCGTCCCCGAAAAGGAACAAAGTCGAAAGTGGTTTGATTATTCAGCTCTACGCTCGATCTGGCTTCCATTCTCCAACTTTTCAGTTTCTGAGAATTTTCAAAATTTCAAAAAATTTGGCTAACACCCTAAATTTTCGAAAAATTTCGCCATAACCTCCCCTGCACCGGGAGCATCGGGGAATTTCAAATAGCTTCCCCGGTCCTTCAGATCTCAAAAAGAAAAAGAAAAAGCCAAGCGGCTAGCCAATAGGCTCATAAAATCATCATCACCCAAACAAAACAGTAAATTACGTAGTAAACATGTACCTATTTGTCGAGCAAACAAATTCTATTCTTCGGCCCTAGCCTCCTTGCTATGACCTGTTCAATATAAGTATATGTATATACAAGCAAATGCGACCACTTTCCAATATAATTCAATATTTGATTCAATTAGGCATAAATGGTTCAGAATTGGCAAACAAATAGGCAAACAACACAAACATCAATCAATTAGTGTATTAGAGTTTCAAATTCATAATTTGATACATATACAGAAAATCATGTTTTGATGCCAATTCACAACAATGTGTTCTAGCTATATAAGTTTTGGTTCTCACACCAGTCTAATGGAAATATATAGATATCACACCTTCGAAATTCGAATATGAATACTGATGATGATGCACCATCATCAGAATCATCCCCGGATATCTAGAATGTGATTCTATATCTACCCAGTATATTAAAACTTCGAATGTACGTTCATGACGCGTATACGCGAAATCTATATATACTCGATTGTCCATATTCAAAATAAATAAATATTCAAATACGTATAAAGAGATTTAAATTTTCAAAACAAAATTGTTTTCTTTTGAAAAATATACTCTTCACACTCGTTCTAGGATACTACTGATCCTATCTCTAACGAGTCATTCTTATTGGATATTGCTAATCCAATATCTGATGAATTCTTTCGTATGGTTCTAATGTGTCTTGTTCTCGAGCTCTGTAAACCAAAGCTCTGATACCAACTGAAAGGACCCGTAACTTCCCCGTGAAGGAAAGCGCGGATACTTTGAGAACAACACACAAATGAACGCAGACGGAAAAACATTTCATTGTTATCACAACAATTCCATCAGATACAAGAATATACAGAGTATAAATGAATAAATTACATTCGACAAATATCAGAGATTACAATAAGTTACATAGCAGCGGAAAATAATACAAAATACAACTGAAAGTGATACACGGATACAGAGCTTTCCGAGCATCGTTCCAGCTGTTAATCAGGACCCTGTGAATATAAATCTGCAAAACCAAAACTACTAGCTGCCCGTGTGGAAAATAGGGGCACCCAGAGTTTAGGTTAAAACAATAAACTCCAGGTCAGTCATGTGACTGGTGTGAGAACTAAAACAGTTATTTAAAACTTTACTTTAAAAGAGAGTAATTCAAGGGACCACGCCGTATAACACGGAACGGGTTTCCTCCCAAGAATACCAGTGCATATAACAAAACATCGCAATGCTCTTTGGAAAAATGAAGCTATTATAAGACCCAGGTCCCATCACACAATGCAACGCAAGCCGGAGGATAGGGTTTTCCCTTATAATAGCCAAACATGCTTGGTACGTTTAAAACAAATCATTTGATACTATTATAAGTGTATAGTGTCAAAACAATTTCAATCATAAATATCAATCATAGGCGGCATGGGTACCATCTATCATGTCGCCATACTAGTTCTACAATTAAAACCAATTGGAAATTGGATTTCCGTCATGAGTCGAGGCAAGGGGCAAGCTCCTCTCCGCGTTCGAGACACTCTAGCAAATGCCTCAGGACCCCACTATGATCCTTGGATCTTCAGGGCCGGTCCTCTCTTACTTTTGAGGATTAGTTATTCCTGAACACACGTTTCCCGGTCCTTACGGACCTATATCCGAGGCGCCTCGTATCCAACAACCACACAGGTGAAAAGTATATAAATGTCAGGGCTGGTAGGTCACTGACACCACCCTAGCTAGAAAGAAACGTCGTGCTCTCCCTGCAGTCACTATCCCGTTTTTGACTCATACCGAGGTGTGAGGCTCGCGAATTCACGCTATACACAAAGCTACGCCACACAGGCCGTGCTTTGATCATCAACCACAAGACTTTGCTTTTCAACAGAAGCCTTGATCAACTGCCACTTACGCATGCCACACTGGCAATCCACTCCATGCGACTGATGTCCATCGATATACAACCTCTGAGCTCGTACGTCTCAGAGAAGGGCGTTAAGCAAGAGAATAAATTCTCCGCCGCCAAACAGATGTATATTTAATAGAGATCAATCAACACAGAATAAAATCCAATGTCAGACACACAATCCATTTACAAGTTCGTTCTGGGTCTGAACGAAACCGGAGGCACTTTCCTCGCATATCCATCCATCTCCAGGTACGTCTGGACGATCACCAACTGATTCCCTCATCCTGGGTGTACAGCCCAATCAAGATCATCAGTAATCACCCAAACGATGTGAAGACTTCCGGTCTTCAACCACCGTCTTCATCTTCGACATCTCGTCGAATCGGTTATTCAGAATGGGTATAAACCCGGCCTTTCTGAATAACCCACGTATATGATAAACAAATGTTACACAAACACAACAAACGCCTCATTCCAATTCAGAATATTCTTTTATTCACAAAATCACATTTTTAGGGAAAGGTTCCCATTAATTTTATCCAAGATAAATTCCTCTAAATTTATTCTTTAATCTTCCTTTGGATATCATTTCAAACCATATTATGGTTTTCCAAACTAGTCGGGATTAGCGAACCACACCGAAGTAATTATTTATTTTATTTCCCAATCCCAACATATATATCCCATGGAGAAAACTGGTAATACTCCACATCTAACACCACGGTGTTATCGGTAAAATTAATTACCATTTCACGTTCAAATCTAATTAAAGATTTAACTATCGCTTTGGAGCAAAACTGGTGGTACTCCATTCTCGATCACCTTTCAGATTTGATAATTTAAATTATCAATTCACATTTTTAATCTAATTAAAGATTCATTAGAACTCCACTTAGTTTTAATCCTTTCAAAAATCAATATCCTGTCTTTAACTGGGTTAAAGAACCAATGTCATCTAAAACACGATCCACGATAAACCCAAATCACATTTGATATTAAATACAAGGCCCTGAATAGAAAATATATCGGCTTATATTCAATATCAAATTCTGAAACCCACATATATCGTATAGGAAATAACGATATGAATATATCTTTCAAATTCCCATAACAATATCTGTATAGTCACGAAATCCAACATCGAAATATCCCGAAGATAATTTCGATTCAGCTCCAGTCCAATTCTCATATTGGGAATATTGATTATTTTCAAAATCACTTCAAATTCAATTTATTTATTTCAAAAATAAATTGATTTTAATTCTAGCTCAAAACTAGTTCATTTCGATAAAAATCTATTTTTATCTTTTCAAATGTGGAATTCTCCAGCTCAATTCTTCCCAATTCACATATTATAATTTTACACAAATTATAGATATTTTTAATAATTTTATCAAGGCCCGTACAGTCGATTTCCAACAACGGCCATCGAACTGCACTTACAGCGACCTTTTTCGAATTTGATTTGGACATAACTCCAAATCCAACCGTTAGATTTCAAATTTCCAATATTCATTGGAAAGCTCTTTTCGATACGAACCCAACGGTTCCGGTTTTAGGAGAATCCGACGGTCGGATCTCCCGCAATGTCCGTTTGAAATAAATGGTCGAAATTCACGAACTACCGCGGCGCGGCGCGTTTTATTCAGGCCATTATATTATATATATAATATATATAATATATATTTCGTCGATTTCTATTTAAAACGAATTTTATAAATCGTTTTAAATTCGTTTCTAAAACAATTCAACTTCTACATTCAATTTCAAATCGATTTGATTTCAATTCAACTCGAATTCATTTCTATTTTATTTAATTCGAATTCAAATTCGTTTCAATTCAATTCAAATTCAAATTCGTTTCAATTCAAATCAATTTTAATTTAATTTCGATTCGAATTCAATTAAATTTCAGTTCGTTTTCAATTCAACTTGAATTTGTTTTATATTCAATTCCATTCGAAGTCCTTTTATATTCAATTCAAGTTCGTTTTCTTTTCAATTCGAATTTGCTATAATATTCATTTCAATTTGAATAAAATCGATATAAAGGTCGTTCACGTCAAAATGGCGCAAAACTAATCAACACGGCTTTATATTTTTCACAACTTCTTTATTCTATTCAACAAATGAATATTTATCCCATTCAACACATGAATCTATATTTCTTTCAACACACGACTAATCTCAACACATGAGTCCTGTCAACCCCTCACTATTTTTGTTATGTAAAATATTTTATAAAACTATGGTATCTATCGTTTGATTTTCAATTAGACTTCAACCGTAAAGTAGTTCTAATTTTAAATATGATAAAGATGTAAATTTCATTGTATAAAATATTTCACTCAACACATAAATATTTTCAACTCAGGAACATCGTCAACACATGACTATTTTTATATTCAACACATGAATTTTCTTTTATAATATTCATTGTCGTCCCGATTGGAATGAGGCCCAATCAATCACCATATAACGTTAATTATATGGATTCCATACAACACATGCATATAATAGCATTGATAAACGATCAACCATCATCCAAAGTGCACCACACACTGTATAAGCATCGAATATATCTAACGCTTATAACAGCCTGTCAATCAATCAATCGACATATTTAATCAATCAGGATGAGTGAACTTCAAATTTCATCCCAACACCCGTGTGGGGTTTCAAACAATCAAACACAGATTTTATTTGTGCAGTTAGGCGATGTGTAAAATTTGTCGTCCCAATCAATGTCCTTCAAATAAGTGTACATAAACAAACCGTCCGGTTTGTAAATGAATATTTTATTTTATTCACTTCCACGTTAAAAATTATATTTTAACGATAAAATATTCTATTTTAACACATGAATTTCTATTCAATTCATTTACACAATAAAAATGATATTTTTATTTTTCTAACATATTTTGGGAAATTTCGGCGGCATAACGGCACGATACTAGAAACGGGACAAGGCCTAGCCTTATCCCCAGTCTAGTGAAGGCCCACGCCATTCACACATCAATCAAATCACTTTCAATTCACCAAACAATTCAATTCAACCCAAATCATCTAACTAATTTATGCAAACAAACAAGTCCATGGTTTGTGGACGATTGTGTCGGGTGCTACTAAGCACCGTCTGCATCCTAGTATATATATATAATTTGAAAAAGAAATTGAAAGGTGAGAAATTCTCACAAATAGCTATCCTAGCTCCACGGCACTTCATTTATAGAAATCTTCATCGTTATCACATCTTCGTCATCTTCGTTGCCCATAGCCACTACATATATAAAAATCACATTTTCACTTCGATGTTCAATATATAAAAATCATATTTTTATTTCGCTGTTCAATATATAAAAATCGACTTTTTATTACTATGTTAGATAGATAAAAATTATATTTTTATCACGCTATTTTCCATATAAAGATTTCACCTTTATAAAAACATAGACTTCGCCTTTTCAAATTTAAAGATTTCATCTTTATAAAATCTCATCTTTATTCTTCTACACATATAAAGATGATATTTTTAATATTCCTATCATGTAAAAATTATATTTTTAACTCTCTACCTAACCAAAAATCATATTTTTACATCTTCTACTTAATAAAGATTATATTTTTAATACTTTAAAAATATAAAAATCATATTTTTAATACTTTAAAAATATAAAAATCATATTTTTATTTCACTACTTTTCTCAAAATATCGTCTTTCCTATTTTTAAAAATCATGTCTTTTGCCTTTTTACATATAAAGATCTCGCCTTTATAAACTTATAGATGTCGCCTTTTCAAAAATAATTTTATTAAGCTATATATATATATATATATTTAAGGTTATATTTTTATCAAGCTTTACAGTTTTTTTTTAAAAATAATATCTTTACAGTTTTAAAAATAAATAAAAAATCAGTTTTAAAAATAAATCTTAAATCAGTGAAACTTACAGAGGGGGGGGGCAGTTGCGCGTCGGAGCTCCTGTAGGAGGGCAGGGTGACTGAAGGAGGAGAGGAGGAGGTCGGGGGAGAAGAAGATGGAGGCGGCGGTGGTTGGGGCCCCACCTGGCGGCGTCGTGACTTCGATTTGGTTGTGGCAAGGCGGCGGCGGTCTCGAATCTGGGGGGGGGGGGGGGTCTCGTCGTCGTCGAAGTGGGAGAGGGGGAGGTCGGCCTCCGGTGGCGGCGCCAGGACCACTGGCGATGGGGGCGAACGGTCCTCCGTCGTGCTTTAGGGCTCCGCCCTCTTTTTTTTTATATACTGAATTTATTTTTTTTGAAAGGGGGGGGCCAGGAGGATTAAAGGGGAGAGAGATATTTTTTTTAATTAATTTATTTTATCCTAAAGAGTTGACTTTCACATACGACCTCAAAACGAGGCCCACCGCCTGTCGTCCATAGCGTTTCACCCCCATTCCGAACACAATGGGATATGTATCGTAAGCCAGTTCGGCTGTTTCAATCAGTTTTCACTCAAATCAAAATATAACTCTATATATTGAATTTGAACGCGCATTTCAATTTACCGGAGCCACATACGAACTCTAAAAATTCCAGAAAAATATTTTCTAGCTTCGTATTGACGATACGGTCCCAACAAAACTAGTTTCGTCGAATTCTGAGACCATTAGAAAAATGGTCAATTTCCAGTCGATTAAAATCAACTAAAACTGGTCAAACGCGTTTTCCTTTGCCACGCTCACATATTGATTCGAAAAATTATGAAATTTGGAATCTAGCAATAAAGTGACATCACGGACCCAACAGAAGTGGTTTCGTCGAAATCCGAGGTCGTTTGCAAAATTCCTATTTTTAAGGGCCTGAATTCCATAGCGACTATTCAGAATTTTCAACTGGACATATCTTTTGATTCCCGCTATGAAATTTCAATTTTTCGGATTCGTTGGAAAGATATTCTCTATTAGATCCTATTATTTTTGGTTTCACTAAAATCCGGATTGTTTTGCACCCGGTACATTCAATTGAAGTTTGAAATCGAATTATCGAACTACCGCGCCATTTTCAATTCTATTTATAATTATATATAAATATTTATATTCTAACGACGACGCGTATAAATATATACATTGAATTCTATTCAAAATAAATTTCTCGTCGATATTATTTAAAATTATCTATTTTAAATATTCAAAATTCGCTGAAATTGCCAAAATAAAAATTTTAAACTGGCCCAGATTTTCGGGTTATTACATTGTCCAATCTTTTATTTGCAGCCTAAGGCTAATAAGGGGTAAGTATCAAAATTAGTAGTATAGCAGTATTTTTTTTGTACGTGATATATCTATAATTTTCAAAAGATAGGTTTTATATTTAACATAAAAGATTCGATATGGATCCACATGGAGTGGATCTGGGCATTTCCAAGAAGTCATATATGAGTAGGATGACAATTTCTGGCCTAAGTGGAGCAATATCTCTGAACCCGTCAGGGAGGCAATTTGGCAAGATTTTCTTGTAAGTTTATACCACTTTACAATATGACTAAGTATAAACGAATAATTAGCAATATTTTCTCATTGTACTGGGCATAGTAGATCGGCAAGAGGCTAACGTCAACCTAGTTCAACGTCACTGGAATTCAAAGGTCACTAAGAAACATAGGGAAAAAATGTCAGTGCTAAAAAAATCGAGGAAGAAATCAAACTGGATGTTTGCGACTATATGGGATAAATAGGTTAACTATTAGAACAGTAAAGAATTCAAGGTAAATCTACCAAATATCTCAATAAATTTTTGTAATTGTTAAATAATTATTCAACGTAAATTTGCAGGCGGATTCGGCGACGAACTCAACAAACAGAAGCAGGAGCCCGATAACTCATCGTGGAGGATCCAAGTCTTTCCAGCATCACCGCGAGGACTTGGTAAATTTATCAGCTATTACATTTGTATATTGATCAGTTCGGTAATTAGATATGTGGAATTAAATTATATAAATTATCTAATGTAGGAACGAGCTCGTGGACAACCTGTGTTCTACATGAACGTATTTTCTCATACCCATGCATCAAGGGAAATAGACGAGGCCGACAACATCACATATAAGTGAGATGATCAGGACAGGGCGGCAAGTGCATATGTATGCATATTTTAAATTCTATTATTTACATCGATAAGTTTAGTAATTACTACCTATGTAAAATAAAAATAACATCCTGCTATATTTCAACTATAATTGCTTTTGCATTATAGAAAAAGTTTCAGGAGGTACGAGCACAACTGCTTGAGGGATTCGATCGAGATGAGTTGACATGGGATAAGAAAGATGATCTATTCGACTCTGTTATGGAAGCGACGCAGTGCAATAGACATTATGGCTATGGGAACGAAGTGGTAATTAATCCTTTTGCATATATACAATAAATTAACATATAGATATATAGTATTATGATATTTTATATGCTGGCAATCCAATTATGAATAAAGTAATAAGATATAAATACATGTTTCATGTTGCTTCTCTATTTGAAGACACTTGATAAAACAAAAATCCAACACATCTAAAAATTTCATATATGTATATGTATATATATATATATGAAAATTAATAATTGGAATGAGTCAACATGATTTGAGATTCAAATTTTGGTACCATATTGCATGTGCTATTTTCCATGTAATGACAACCTTTTTTCATGTGTTATTTTTCAGTTTTTATGTATTAGTATTTGTTTGTGATTTTAAACTAGCTCATCATCCTTCTTTTTTTGAAAATCTTTCATTCTATTTGTAGGCTCGAGAAGTTCAAAAGACATATGAGAAAACTAAGGGCAAAGCTGAAATAAAAGAGCTTAGAGCAGTGGTTGAGCAACTACAGGAGCAGAATCATCTTCGGGCTATAGAGATGGAGCATCTGAATCAAAAGCTAGTGGAGTATCTACAGCAACATGGTTCCTTTCCTTCATCGTCTGGTGCTTCCGGAGGCACGAAGATGCCAGAGAGATATGATTTTTTATGTTTGTATTTGCACGATGTATATATTGACTTGGAGATGGTGAGGATCATGTTTTGATGTTATGTTGTTGGTTTGGGGTTGGTGGGATGATATTTTGGATGTGTTTTGATGGTATACACTTGGTTTGTTAAGATGTGAGGTTGATGAGTTGGTTTTGATGTTTGGATGGTTTGCTTTCCATATATTGGTGTTGATTTGATTTATGTTGGATGTTTATATTGTTATTGTTATATATGTGCTATATATGCATGGAATGGATTGGAAATGGAGTGGAAATTGAAATGGTGTGGCTGAAAGGTAACATAGGCTTGCTGTTATAAAAAAATACCTAGATTTCTAGCCTCTAGCAACAGTTTCCAACAGCTTATGGGTCATTTATTTCAAATTGTTTCCAATGGCTCAGAACCGTTGGAAAGAGTTCGTTGGATCTGTTGGAAAATGTTAGAATATGTGAACAATATTCCAACAACTTCCAACGACTCTGAGGTGTTGAAATAGTTGTATTCTCTTGTAGTGTAAAGAGTGCATTATATAGCATGTTCTTATATAGGTATTGGGATTTCCACTACAACGAACATATTAGCATCACATGTACTTTTGTACTATATACATATACATACATATACATATGTATATATATATATATATATATATATATATATGAGGAGCGTTCCGAGGCACCACTGTTTTGCAGCACTTGTAACACTCTGCATTTTTAATTGAATAATAAAATATATTTTTTATAAGTTTTCACAATTTCATCACGGAATTATTGTCATTGCGTCCATGGTGATTTTTTTGATCAATTTAGATCTATGATTTGAAAAAAACTGATTTAAGATGAAAAAGACATCTCTAAATGAAGTATTACAACAAACATAAAAAGAAGATATAAGAAGAACATGAAGAAGAACAACGACCACCATTGTTTTTAGTCTTGTGAACAAAAGCTTATGTGGTCTAGTTGGCAGAGACATGTCTCTGCCATATGATTGGTGCAACTTCAAGTCCTGCTAGTGTCATATTTTTTAATTTAAAGGAATGACTAAAGAAATTTATATTCTAAGAGAAAAACATATATAAATTCCTGCTAGTGTCTTATTTTCTAATTTAAAGGAATGACTAAAGAAATACATATTCTAAGAGAAAAACATATATGTATATAGAAGGAAATTTATACATATATGTGAGAATAAATATATATGTACACATTCATATGTGTATATGTGTGTGTGCACGTGTGTGTGTGTATATATATATACATATATATATGTACATATGTATGTATATATATATGTGTATATAAGAAATTCAGAATAAATCTGCAATCAATAAAAAGGGTAAGAAATAAATGATGGTATAACGCCGTTTGAATTTTAAATAAAAAAAAAGATTGTGTGTATATAGGTACCCATAAATTCAAAGGTTGAAACTAAAAAAGTTCAAGTTAAGAGCACGTAGTAATAAATGTATAATAAATGAAAACTAAATAAGAAAATTGTGGCATTTGAAATTAGAATATATTAAAAGGAAGAAAACAATGAATTGATAAGCGTTATTAATTACATTAATTGATAAATGATTAACGGACAAAGATTTGAAGGGTTGTACGTATATGTATATGCATAAGTTTGAAATTCAAAAATTAGCTATGTGTTATAAGTGGAAGATAATATAGGAAAAAATTAAGTTAATGGCCTATGCCATTTAACGTTATAGTATTCCACTTATACATTTCAAATTTTATTTTATTTAATCCGATAGACCAGAGTCTCATGTACACATATGAATAAACTAGCAGAGACTAGCTTCCAAATCATATTTTTCTGAGATAATGCCAAGGCTCTACCATTTTATTTCTTCTCCAAATCTTTCAAAAATTAGAATATTAATTTTTAAGAATTCTGATTCAAGATTTGAAGACAAAGATTATAGATCTACAATATAGACGTTCAGATTTCTTGTAAACGTAAGCTAAATCCTGTGAATCTAAATTATTAAGGTTTCTTTCTTCTTTTAGCACTAGACTTGTAAATCCGTGGTTATCTTAATATTAGATTCAATTAGAAAGAACACGGAATAGCAAATCTGAATCAAATTCAAGGATTGGAAGCAGTCAAGTGAGAGGATTTAAAATTTACCTTTTAGGTAACGTTATATTTACTGTTTACATTCCCCATAATTCCTAACATGATAAGTAATTGTAATTTGTGGTAATTGCGATATAATTTATTTTTAAGTACGTTAAGAATATTGCTTGTACAAATTTATTCTTTTATCTCCTGTTTGGATTAATAATTACTGTAATACTGAAATTGTGGAATTTACAATAAACACAAATATGTTCCTTAAATTTTTTATTTAATGACAATTTGGATATGTTGTAAATAGAATCATTGTGAAACTGGGAATAATGGGAAAAAAATATATATGCTTAATTTATATGGAAAAATTACAGTGATTTGGAAACGGTAAATGAAAGTAGAAATTAACATCTAACTTAGAAAATAAAAGGGGAAAATTCGTAATAGACCGAGTTAGTAGGATTCTGGAAAAAATGGATACATTTCCATAATGACAAAATTATTTTAAATGTAGTTGCAAGAAAAGAAAGGGAAAAGAGATTAGTGTGAAATAGGGATTGTTTTACCGTATTGCACGCTAATCAAATAAAAAGATATATGTATGTCCACGACAAAATAAAATAAATAACTTGCAACTATGGATCTTGATTGATGTGCGTTATGGAAATGGATCTTTACATCTTTCCACTACTCAATCTAATGAGGCATGTGAAATATTTTCTTGAAATAATGAGAATATACAAGACGGTAAATAAATAGATATTACAACAGTAAAAGTTTGGTTAATGTTAAGGAAACAAGGGAAGTGACGAACAAGGAATATAACATATTGTAATTAATTATATGAATGAGAATATAATATAATAGTAGGCTTGTCCTACGGACAAGAGGAAATATAACATGGGTTATGATAAATAAAAAAGAGAACTTATTAATAATTCTTAGTTAATAAATTAAGTTAATGAATAAACAAGAACAAGAACCACAAGTAGTGATAATAGCGTAAGACAAGGTTATGATTAAATAAGAAAGAAGAAAGTAGACTTATTATTGGTAGACTTATAAATGAAAATGTTAAGTCTAACAAAAGTAATAAATAATAAGTAGAAGACCACTCTGGCGGCATGGGGCTGAATAAAGAAAGTAAGCAACCAATTGTGAGCTAATGAACCTTGTAAGCTGAATAAAAAGTGAATATGTGGATAATCGAGTTAATTAGCAATCCAATAAGATAAAGCAAGTGCATGATTAAAATACTAGACGTAAAATCTAATAACACATTAGTCTGATGCGCTTGGACCAGTCCACACGTACAAAGGTGAAGAACCCAATGGAATAGATCATTATGGTGTTTAGAAACACGAGAGGTGCACGCCCATCTGATTATTTTGCCCGGTTATTTTGCTTGGTTATTCTGTTTGATTACTCTAAGGAACTGGAGGTAAGCACGCGACTTCCGAGGGACGTGGTAAGGTACCCCTTGGTGGTCCTCTATGCGGTGCATGCTTAGGCTGTACTCGCAGAGGTTTGGTCTGGGCATGTAACGACCCGTATTTTACGGTATAATAATTAATTTATTTAATTAATTAAAATATGATTTAGAGTTAAATGGTCATTGAATTAAATAATAATGAATATTTAATTAATGTAATAATTAAATAATATATTAAATTCTGAAATAATTAGAATTAGCTGAAATGACGATATAGTGTGAACTGGACAATTCAAAATATAAATTTCAGTTTAAAATTGAAGTACGATAACAAATATATTTCATTAACGAAGTTAGAGCGTTTAATTTATATTATAATTATAATCGAGCTCGAAATGGCGCTGCAATTCGCTGTTTAGTGATTCGAAATTCAAATGAATATACAGAATCCGTTTTAAATCAGATTTCTGTGAAACAAGAAACATTCGGAGCTGGGGAAGTATATTTTTCTAATGGAAGAGAAAATTTTAGATTTCATTGTGTAGATTTTGATTTATATCTAAATCAAAATTTCAAATAGTCGTTATGGAATCGTTTACCAACCATAACGATATATTTAATTATAATTAAATATTGGCCTCGAATTTAGACAAGCCCTTTGATACGTAGTGATAATTTAATTTTTAGAATTTTACTGTAATTTTTAATTAAATAATACGCAACTTTTTATCTAGAGTATTTTGCACCCTATATCAATATTTTAGGGTTTCACAATATGAGTTAATCTACCGATGTTATTATATTTTTTGGATCCTGGCACATTGGTCGTCACAACGATATGGCTAATTCTATCTATAGTAGTTTGTAATTGAATGGAGTTTACGAAATGTATATGGACATTTTTCTTAAATAATTTAAACAACACGTTGCCTATTCCTTAACCACAAATCCCACGTTGGAGTCCTCAAGAGACCACGTCTTCAAAGATGTAACTGTATAAATAAGCTTCAACTCTTTCTAAACCTAAACTAAAACATCCGCTGAAAATCAAAACGAGCCGCCACAAAGCTTTTTGTAACAACCCGCATTTCTACGTATCGGAGGATCGTAGAATATTTCTTTCTTTCGCGTACGAATTCATATGGTCATGTAACTTTGGGGGACGACTATTGGGGACATTTCCAATGTTCATGATTTTTGCCGATTTTTAAATGACCGTTTTGCCCCTAGCCGATACTGTTTTGGCCAAGAAATTCTAACTTGAAACCACTTCCATTAGATTCGTTTGATGGTTTACCTTTCCGTAGAGTGGTCATAATAGCCAAACGGACTCACCGTTTGGAAGATATGGCTGAAATAAGGTTTGGAAGGTGAAAAAATGCTTAACTGAGCCAAATAGGGTGATTAGTGAATGGGCCCATAACCCACTTCGGGATTAGGGTTATGGGGAGGCTGAAAAGAGATAGGATTTCATTCCATTTCAGTTTTCTAGCCTCCACTTACCTCTTAGAAACCCTAAAAATGGCCTCCAACCTCTAAATCACCTCCAAATCACTCTTTAATCAAGGATTAAGCTTAGCAACATCAAATCAAGAGAGATCTTCACCAAATTAAGATTACAGCTGCTAATTTGCATTGTTATTCGCGCCCAAATAGAGATTTGTTTCAGACCTAAGGTTTATTTGTGGCTAAGGTGAGTGATTTGCATAGTTCCTCACTAATTATGGTTAATTAGGGGTAATTAGTGTTAATTAGCAAATTTAAACATGATAAAATTCTGGAAAAATATTTATAAATTCTTAAATGATGTTTTAGACCTCTGATATGAACTTCGGTTAATTTGGTTAAGTTTTGGTAATCCTATCATTAATTATGCTTGAACATGTTTAAGGTAAAATATGGGGTTTGGGCTATGTTTGATCCATTTTAACCTATCTTATTGATGTTTTGGTGTTTGAGGTCACTTCTACTTGTTGCTATGACTTTGTGGTATGCTTTGTGATTGTTTAGTATAGTTAGAATGGTCGAAAACGCCGTCGAGAGGCGTATAAACAGTCGTTGGAAAGCTGCAGGAGAATGTAGGATATTGACCGGATCGGATCGACTATGGAGACCCGAACCGAACCGATGTTAGACCCCTCCCCCCGATCCGCCATCAGCTCCGACCCGATCCGTTTAGAGATGGTGAGCACGAACTGTTGTACTTGGTCTGGAGGAGAGTACCCCGACCCGAATCGCCAGAAGGACCCCGATCCGAACCCATAGATGGAAATGGACTTGGAGACCCGACCCGACACGATATGGGTGATGACGATCTGAACCGTGGCGTGCTGAAGATCCCATTCCGATCCAGTGAAGGATGTTGAAGGCCGAACCGAACCGTGTTGATAATGGAGAGCTGAAGGCCGAACCGAACCGATTGTTAAGAGGGAATCCGAACCGATCCGGTGATGACCAATAACCCGAGATGCAAAGGTAGTCCAAATGGAAGTTAGAGCTCAGAATCCAGTTGGGAACCAATGAGTTCACTTCATGGTTGAGCGTTGCTGCGGGACGTGTGCTAAGGAGTTGTCGACGTTCATAACTTCGATTCACCATGAATGATAGGACTACGTTATCAGTGCAGTAGAGTCACTATGACTCGAGGGGCAAAGTGATCGTAGTAGGACTATGAGCCAGCGCAGATAGGGTGTACAACTCCATGGGGCAAAGTGGACATAGTAAAGGATTAGTAAGGCTATGAGCCAGCGCAGATAGGGTGAATAACTCCATGGGGCAAAGTGGACATAGCGAAGGATTAGGGGCTATGTATCAGTGCAGTGAAGCTATTTATGACTTCATGGGGCAAGGTGATCATAGTAAGGTATTGAGGTGATCAAAGTGGTGGATATCGTATACTTTACGCACTGAGTGAGAGATGTAAGGATGGTTGCTATGCTTGATTGCTTGCCATCATTATGACATGCACACCCCCACCCCCGTATTCTTTACACTGTATGTAGTGGCACCTTGGAGTATTGTACAGTATGTAGTGCTAATTCTTTGGTTGCAGGTCCAGGTTCAGGTATGGTTTAGTATACCTGTTATTGTTCTGTTTAGCTGCTTATCGTTCGTACCATACTTTTTGTCTGACCCAGAGTTTTATGTCTCTTCTTATTACTCTGGGTGCTCACACGAGCAGACTAGAGACAGGTTAGCTGGTGATGCACGAGTAGTTGATTCAGAGGCGAGCAGGAGGCTTCCACGTATGATATATAGATATTCTCCCTGTGTCGTTGCTGGTCACTACTTTGGGCATTAGTAGTGTACCTTTCTTGTTCAGCTTTTTGAGACGGTTTTTAAAAGTTGTAATAATGTTGGCTTTGGATCATAAGCTGTACTTTGGTTTTTCCGCTGCTATGATAGTTTGTTTTCAGCTTTTGCACTGTCTCACCTGTTTTAAATCAAGTATGTTGTTATTATATTTTGTTCTATGCGCTGTGAGACATTCTATAGGTTCCTTGTTGATTCTTCATCATCTTTCTTCCTTTCCTTCTGACGATCCGTCCCATGCTAACTGGACATGTGTACAACGCACTTTTGGGGGTAAATGTGGGTTGGTGCAGGGCGGGTTGTCACATTTGGTATCAGAGCTCTAGGTTGCGTAGTTAACCTAGGGAAAGACACTAGGGAGAGATAGTACGTATATGAGAGAGCATATTTGTGATTACTTTGGTTTTCAAAAGCTATCTATATATATACTATTAGTATAGCTAAGAATGAAGTTGCACTGCACTATCACCACTATGAAGATGGTTAATCGTTTTCTCTTTACAGATTGAACGATGAGCCGATATGCAAGAGGTGCTGGTAGAGGAGCCAATAATGGGAACGCTGCTGACATGAGGGCGATGTTTACTGACCTCATGAGAGACATGCTTAGGGATGTGCAAGGGGTAGTTCCCAATCCCGGTAATGGTGGTGGTCCAGTAGTGCAGGCGCCTAGGGCCGATTTTGCCAAGTTGTGCAAGGATTACACTCACCTTGGTGGGAAGCCATTTCACGGAACGGAGTCGGCCACGGATGTTCAGGATTGGTTGGATAGCTGTGATCGTATCTTCGACGATTTGGGTATCGAAGATGCGATGAAAAGAAGGCTAGCGTCTCGTCAGCTGCAAGGGCGAGCGATGAATTGGTGGAATGCTATTAGAACAGCCGCTCCAGAGGATCAGGTTACTTGGGATCAGTTTAAGGCTCGCTTTAGCGACAAGTTTATCCCGGCTGCTCAGAAGTCAGAATTGTTTAGGAAGTTCTTGGAGCTTAAGCAGAATGGTAGGGCAGTCTCGGACTATACTGCTGAGTTCGACACTTTGTCGAAGTATGGATTATCCATTATTGATATTCCTGAGAAGAAGAATGAGAAATTCATTACTGGTTTGGATGGATACTTGGGGGAAAGGCTTATCAATCACATCAATGAGACTTTTGAATCGATTGTGGGGAAAGCTTTGAGATCAGAGAGTCTTTACCCTAAGTCAAAGACTGAGGTTGCATCTGCAGAAGGGCTGAAGCCGCAAGCAGGTGGTGGAGGCAAGAATAACTCTCAGAACAAGAGGAGGCAGAATCAGGCCAAGGATGGCCAGAAAAAGAGTAAGAAGGATGTGGAGTGCTTCAGCTGTGGTAAGAAGGGCCATTATGCTAAGGATTGTCAGGCCAAGTCAGCAGATAGAACGTGCTTCAACTGTGGCCAAGTGGGACATTTCAAGGATAAGTGTCCACAACCTCTTAAAGAGAAGCAGATTGTGAAAGCATATGCTATCAACGCTATTCCTTCTTCGTCGAATGCCCCAACTGCGGCGGAGAAAGGAAAGAATGTCGTCATTCAAGGTATGCTTTCTATTCATGATGTACCTGTTCGAGTTTTGTTTGATACTGGGGCTTCCCGTTCCTTCATATCTAGTGACCTGGTGGATAGGTTGGGACTGGAACCCGAGATAGTCGATAGACCGTTGGTTGTGACAAACCCGATTGATGTTTCGACTAACCTTAGTATGATTTGCCGAAATTTAGTCTTATCGAGTCATGGATGTATGTTTGTTTGTGATTGCTTTGTTTTGGGCTTTACTGGGTATGGCATTATATTGGGGGTCGATTGGCTCCAAAGATTCGGGGTGGTGGTAGACTGTGAGGGCTTTTTGGTGACAGTTAAGGCGGATGATGGGCGGAGGGTAGTGTTTGTTTGTCTGCCTAGTGACGGGGTAATGGCTAGTTTTATAAATTCCCTCGACATCCCGCATGATGAGTTGTCAGATGTGCCCGTGGTTGGCCAGTATCCGGACGTCTTTGAGGAGGTGACCGGACTTCCACCACACCGAGAGATTGAGTTCTGTATTGATTGTGAAAGATACCAGACCTATAGTGATGCCACTTCGTCGTATGGCACCAAGAGAGCAGCGAGAGCTCGGGGTGCACGTAAGCGATCTTTTGAAGAAGGGGTTTATTAGAAGAAGTGTCTCCGTGTGGGGAGCACCAGTTGTGTTTGCCACTAACGCAGATGGTTCCCTTCGTTTGTGTGTGGACTATCGCGAGTTGAATAAGGTGATGAGGAAGAATAAGTATGCTCTACCGCGGATAATGATTTGTTTGATCAATTGGAAGGAGCAAGGGTGTTCTCCCAGTTGGACCTCGCGATAGGATTTCATCAGCTATGAGTAGCGGATGAGAGTGTTCCGAAAACGGCATTTAGGACGCCGTCTGGATTGTATGCGTGGTTGGTTATGCCATTTGGGTTGACCAATGTACCAACATACTTCGTGGATCTTATGAATTGAGTATTCAGAGATCAGTTGAATAAGTTTGTTCTTGTGTTCGTAGACGACATCCTTGTTTACTCAAGGACAGAGGAAGAACACAAGGGACATCTGAGGATAGTGATGGAGGTGTTGAGAAAACACCAATTGAAAGCGAAGTTTTCTAAGTGTCACTTCTGGAGGGGGGAAGTGAGATTCTTAGGCCATGTTGTTACAGAGAATGGTATTGCCGTGGACCCTGCGAAGGTGGCTACGGTACAGGATTGGCCTACGCCCAAGAATGCAACAGACGTAAGAAGCTTCTTGGGGTTAGCTGGATATTATCGTATGTTTATCCAGGACTTCTCCAAGATAGCAGCACCGTTGACTCAGTTGACTAAGAAGAATCAAGCCTTCGTCTGAGACGGAGTGTGTGAGAATGCATTCAAGAGTCTAAAAGAAAAGTTTATGCGTGCGCCAGTATTAGTCATTCCTAAAGGGAATGAAGAGATGACGGTATACACGGATGCTTGTGGCACCGGACTAGGTGCTTTATTGATGCAAGGAGGTAGGGTTGTAGCTTATGCTAGTCGGCAATTAAAGCCGCATGAGAAAAAGTATCCTACCCATGATTTGGAATTGGCAGCGATTGTGTTCGCATTGAAGATGTGGAGACTTTATCTCTTGGGCAAGAGATTTGAGTTGTTTACCGATCATAAATCGTTAAAGTATCTCTTCTCCTAGAAGGATCTGAATCTCCGTCAGCAAAGATGGCTAGAGTTCTTGGCTTCGTATGATTTTGATATCGCATATACACCTGGGAAAGGCAATGCGGTAGCCGATGCCTTGAGTAGGAGACATGCCAGTTTAGGGGCTATGTTCCTTGAATGGAAGCAACTGGAGTATATCGCAGGGTATGATTTCAGACCAAAGAGCGAATTGGATCCAGAGATGTTAGCTAGTTTGACGATCAAACCCACCTTGATTGAGCGGATTGGTTCCAGTCAGAGGGACGATCCTAATCTATTGGAAATCATCTCCAAGTTAGAGATGGACATCGACGGTGAGGAGATGAATATGTATGGGCTTGATCGAGAAGGATGGCTTCGAAAGAACGGAAGACTAGTTGTACCCAACATGGATGGTTTGAGAGATGAAGTGCTTAGGGAATGTCATCACTCAAAACTGACTATACACCCCGGTGGTGATAAGATGTATCGAGACATGAAACGGACTTACTACTGGGAAGGGATGAAAAGAGACGTTGGGAAGTTTATATCCAAGTGCATGAATTGCCAGCTAGTCAAAGCTGAGCAAAAGATGCCTAGTGGTTTGTTGCAACCATTAGAAATTCCCGAATGGAAATGGGAACAAGTCTTGATGGATTTTATTGATGTTTTACCAAGGACTAGATCGGGACATGATAGCATTTGGGTAATCGTGGATCGATTGACTAAAAGTGCAAGATTTATACCAGTCAAATCGACCAGAACGGCAGCTAAATTAGCAGAATTGTATATGAAGTGGGTAGTGAGATTTCATGGAGTACCTAAAAGCATTGTGAGTGACCGAGACCCGTTGTTTACTAGTGGGTTTTAGAAGAGCTTACAAGAGGCTCTGGGGTCGAAACTATATCTTAGTACCGCGTATCATCCTCAAACTGATGGTCAGACAGAGAGGGTGAATTGTATATTGGAAGATCTCTTGAGAGCTTGTATATTGGATTTTGGTGGATCATGGGATGACCATTTGCATCTAGTATAATTTGCATATAATAATAGCTACCAATCCGGTATCTGTATGGCTCCATATGAAGCTTTGTATGGAAGACCGTGCAACTAACCATCATGTTGGATAGAGACTGGCGAGAAGTTTATGCTTGGACCAGATGCGGTGAGTGAAACTTCAGATAAGGTTAAGATCATTCAGCAGTGGATGAAGGCTGCCCAGGATAGGCAGAAGAGTTATGCTGACAAGAGGAGAAAAGACTTAAAATTCTCCATTGGTGACTTGGTGTTTGTCAAGGTTTCTCCATTGAAGAGCATGATACGATTTGGCAGGAGAGGCAAGTTGACACCAAGGTTTGTTGGCCCATTCCCAGTTCTCGAACAAGTTGGGAATTTGGCAAATAGAGTTGACTTACTAGAGAAGATGGCAGGAGTTCACAACGTATTTCATGTTTCCCAGTTAAAGAAGTTCGTGCACGACCCAGATATGACTATTTCACTTGATCAGTTAGAGGACTTCAAAGTGGAACTTGAAGCGGTTGGGAACCGCAAGCCGATTCGTATTGTCGAGCACGATACAAAGCGACTTCGAAGGAAGGCGGTGAAGCTAGTCAAGGTTCAGTGGGGCGAGAACGAGAATGACCGTACTTGGGAGACAGAGGAGAGCATTAGGAAGACATATCCCGAACTCTTTGCCTGGTAAGATTTACTTTGCAGTTTAGTGATTCCGCATGCTAGGATAGACTTGTTTTGCTTGTTTTGCATGTTTGATTTTGTTTTATGGTTGATAGGCATGCGGCACCCTTTGTGTGTTTTGGTTAGGGAATTTCGGGGGCGAAATTTCTTAAGGGGGAAAGAATGTAACAACCTGCATTTCTACGTATCGGAGGATCGTAGAATATTTATTTCTTTCGTGTATGAAGTCGTATGGTCATGTAACTTTGGGAGACGACTATTGGGGACATTTCCCATGTTCATGATTTTTGCCGATTTTTAAATGACCATTTTGCCCCTAGCTGATACTGTTTTGGCCATAACTTTTGACTAGAAAGGAATTTTGACTTGAATCCACTTCCATTGGATTCGTTTGATGGTTTACCTTTTCGTAGAGTTGTCATAATAGCCAAACGGACTCACCGTTTGGGAGATATGACTGAAATAAGGTTTGGAAGATGAAAAACTGCTTAACCGGGCCAAATAGTGTGATTAGTGAATGGGCCCATAACCCATTTCGGGATTAGGGTTATGGGGAGGCTGAAAAGAGATAGGGTTTCATTCCATTTCAGTTTTCTAGCCTCCACTTACCTCTTAGAAACCCTAAAAATGGCCTCCAACTTCTAAATCACCTCCAAATCACTCTCTAATCAAGGATTAAGCTTAGCAACATCAAATCAAGAGAGATCTTCACCAAATTAAGATTAGAACTGCTAATTTGCATTGTTATTCGCTCCCAAACAGAGATTTATTTCAGACCTAAGGTTTATTTGTGGCTAAGGTGAGTGATCTGCATAGTTCCTCACTAATTATGGTTAATTAGGGGTAATTAGTGTTAATTAGCGAATTTAAACATGATAAAATTCTGGAAAAATATTTATAAATTCTTAAATGATGTTTTAGACCTCTGATATGAACTTGGGTTAATTTGGTTAAGTTTTGGTAATCCTATCATTAATTATGCTTGAATATGTTTAAGGTAAAATATGGGGTTTTGGCTATGTTTGATCCATTTTAACCTATCATATTGATGTTTTGGTGTTTGAGGTCACTTCTACTTATTGCTATGACTTTGTAGTATGCTTTGTGATTGTTTAGAATAGTTATAATGGTCGAAAACGTCGTCGAGAGGCGTATAAACAATCGCTGGAAAGCTGCAGGAGAATGCAGGATATTGACCGGATCAGATCGGCTATGGAGACCCGAACCGAACCGATGTTACACCCCTCCCCACGATCCGCCATCAGCTCTGACCCGATCTGTTTAGAGATGGTGAGCACGAATTGTTGTACTTGGTCTGGAGGAGAGTACCCCGATCCGAACCCATAGATGGAAATGGAAATGGACTTGGAGACCCGACCCGACCCGATGTGGGTGATGACGATCCGAACCGTGGCGTGCTGAAGATCTCGTTCCGATCTAGTGAAGAATGTTGAAGGCCGAACCGAACCGTGTTGATAATGGAGAGCTGAAGGCCGAGCCGAACCAATTGTTAAGAGGGAATCCGAACCGATCCGGTGATGACCAATAACCCGAGATGCAAAGGTAGTCCAAATGGAAGTTAGAGCTCAGGATCCAGTTGGGAACCAATGAGTTCACTTCATGGTTGGGCTTTGCTGCGGGACGTATGCTAAGGAGTTGTCGACGTTCATAACTTCGATTCACCAAGAATGATGGGACTACGTTATCAATGCAGTAGAGTCACTATGACTCGAGGGGCAAAGTGATCGTAGTAGGACTATGAGCCAGCGCAGATAGGGTGTACAACTCCATGGGGGCAAAGTGGACATAGTAATGGATTAGTAAGGCTATGACCCAGCGCAGATGGGGTGAACAACTCCATGGGCCAAAGTGGACATAGCGAAGGATTAGTGGCTATGTATCAGTGCAGTGAAGCTATTTATGACTTCATGGGGCAAGGTGATCATAGCAAGGTATTGAGGTGATCGAAGTGGTGGATATCGTATACTTTACGCACTGAGTGAGAGATGTGAGGATGGTTGCTATGCTTGATTGATTGCCATCATTATGACATGCACACCCCCACCCTGTATTCTTTACACCGTATGTAGTAGCACCTTGGATTATTGTACAGTATGTAGTGCTAACTCTTTGGTTGCAGGTCCAGGTTCAGATATGGTTTAGTATACCTGTTATTGTTCTGTTTAGCTGCTTATCGCTCATACCAGACTTTTTGTCTGACCCAGAGTTTTATGTCTCTTCATATTACTCTAGGTGCTCACACGAGCAGACTAGAGACAGGTTAGCTGGTGATGAGTGAGTAGCTGATTCGGAGGCGAGCAGGAGGCTTCCACGTATGATATATAGATATTCTCCCTGTGTCGTTGCTGGTCACTACTTTGGGCATTAGTAGTGTTCCTTTCTTGTTTAGCTTTTTGAGACGGTTTTTAAAAGTTGTAATAATGCTGGCTTTGGATCAAAAGTTGTACTTTGGGTTTTCCGCTGCTATGATAGTTTGTTTTCAGCTTATGCACTGTCTCACCTGTTTTATGTCAAGTATGTTGTTATTATATTTTTTTTTATGCGCTGTGAGACATTCTACAGGTTCCTTGTTGATTCTTCGTCATCTTTCTTCCTTTCCTTCTGACGATCCGTCCCGTGCTAACTAGAAATGCGTACAGCGCACTTTTGAGGTAAATGTCGGTTGGTGCGGGGCGGGTTGTCACACTTTTCTCAGCAAAACCAAATTACCCCCTTTGAAAATCGAAAACAAATTCATTTAAAATATCTAAAAATCATGAAACCCATGCAGCTGATTCCTCCTATCTTTTTGAAGCGTGCGGTCCAGTTTTGGGGTTCATCGTTTCTGCGTGAGAACCCAGTCCGCTCAAGGTTGTGACAGATCAAAGAGGTTAGAAGAGGCGATGTCGGTTGCCAAGGGGAAGTCGCTGAAGTACAGGAAATGGTTTTGGTGAAGGGTCGTGGTCGCGAGGTAATTATGGGGTGCGAGCTGGGTATAAATGGGTGGAGGTTGCAGCAGTTTTATTGAAGCATATTAGAATTGTTTTGGAGCATTTTTGTTGAAGTGAATGGACGAATGGGATTGAGGAGGGAGTTTAACAGGAAGACGTGAGTTATATTATGGGAGGTATGTTCATTAAAGTCTGGGAAGAGCGTGATAAAATAAGAGGAAGAAAGAGTAATGTTTGTAAGCAGTGTGGATGTTTGCGTAAATTCATGTTCACTGATCTGTCAGTGGAAGTGAAAGTGATGAGGGAGGTGAAGTTCATCGGTGAACTAATCTTGAGTTTCACTAAGAATAGAAGGGGGGAGGGAGCTGATTACGATCGGTTATTTTAAGTTTTACAGGAAGTTCGGTGATGACAGTTTAAATAAAGCAGGCACGGTGTGGATTGTTTAAGAGGAGGAACAGTGAAGCTAACATGGGGTTTGTTGCATGAATTGTTGGGAAGGAGGATGAGTGTGTGAGTTGTTCATTTAATATATGAGGTGGTAGAGATTGTGATGAGGTGCTGAGTGGTGATCTCGATTTGGTAAAGCATGGGATATGAAAGGAGAATAAGAGATATAAAATAGTCGGCTATGGCCATTAAAGTTCTAACGGATCTGTTGTTCATGACTGAGAAGATGAATAAACAGTTGAAGACGGGTCTAGTGGACAACAATTGGGTGGGCCGACTTATATGGTAAAAAAGCCTAAATGAAATTTTAACCAAGCTTAATTTAATATTTAATATTGTATAAAGTTGTAATGTCCATAACTTATCTGTCCGTTGTCAGAATTTCGAACGGTCAGATCCATTAGGATCGTATGATGATGGCTACAGAATGGAACTGGTCTTAAGTGGATTGGAGCTCATCACAATTTATTGCAAAATAAATTTGTCAATGGAGCTGTTGAACGATTTTCGTTATTTAACGATAAACCACCAATATGAGTGAACCTCACCAACTCTGATCAGTTATATTTTTATAACGTATTTTAAAATTGATAAGTGATGGTTGATTGCTGTGTGCTGACTATTTGGTTGAACTGCTGATTTATTTGTTGAAATTATAGATAACAATATATAATATATATCGTTAATCAATTATTGATTCTGTTTAGCAGAATACTTCATAGTGAAATGAAATTGATGTTAATTGTACTGTGTAACATCTGTGGATGCAGGGAAACAGGTCGGAGGAATCCAATTTATTTTATTGTTTTTCATATATTGTGTTATATGATGTGATATGAAATCTGTTGTTGATTTTGTATGTTGGAATGATTCCAATCATTGTTATTTGGGTATTTTAAATACCGTAAGAAATACTGGAATGTAGAAAAGGGGATTTTCAAAGTGTATATTGAAAATGAAGTATTTATATAAAATCAAATGGATTTTTTAATAAAAGGAAAAGGGTTTTATAAAAGAGAATATTTTTATAAAATCAAAGAACAAATATAAAAGGAAATATTTGTGTAAATAAATTGAAAAGGAAATATTTGTAAAACATTTACAAATAGAATCGAAAAGGAAATAATTGTAAAACATTTACAAATAGAATTGAAAAGGAAATATATGTAAAACATTTACAAATAGAATAGAAAAGGAAATAATTGTAAAACATTTATAAGTAGAATTGAAAAGGAAATATTTGTTGAACAAATAGGAAGATAAAATGGATATTTATTTAGGAAAATAAATAAAAAGATAAAAGGGATATTTATTTGGGAAAATAAATAGAAAGATAAAAGGAGTATTTATTTTGAAAATAAATAATATTTGGAAAGTAAGTAAGATTATAAAAGGAATTATCGAATATTAGTTATTCGAAAAGAAGTTAATCAAATATTAGTTATTCGAAAGGAGTTAATCGAATATTAGTTATTCGAAAGGAGATTATCGAATATAGTTTATTCGAAAGAAGTTAATCCATTAGAGTTAATTGATTAGAGTTAATCAGTAGAAGTTAATCCAATAGAGTTAATCAGTTAGAGCAAATCAATTAGCGTTAACCAGTTAGAGTTAATCAGTTAGAGTTAACTAGTTAGAGTTAATCAATTAGAGTTAACCAGTTTGAGTTAATTAATTAGAGTTAACCGGTTTGAGTTGATCGATTAGAGTTAAATCAAATTAGAGTTATTCAAATAGACTTAATCGAGTTAAAGTTAATGGAGTTAGGGTTAATTGATTTGAGTTAATCGAGTTATATTTTGGAGTTAGATATTTCAGAAGTAGGGATTATAACGCTATAATTATAATCAAATGTGTTTCAATAATGAAGTGGATTCGTAAATAAAATTCGAGAGTTACGTAAGGAAGTTTGTTAAAGATTTAAAGGGTGAACTTTGTCTGTTTCGAAGTTAGAAATGTTATTCAGTTAAGGTTTGAGAGGTAGTTATACCCCAACTTGATTGACTTCTTTTTTAACTATGGAATGGTTAAGGTTCGATAGTGAAGGAGTTAGTTGAATTTAGTTAATAAGTGTTAATGGTTCGAGTTGGCATAGCGATGTTTTATTTAAACATCTGTTTAAATCCAATGAATGAGTTTTGGAAACATTTTCCAAATATAATTAGAGATATTTGCTAATCCTAGAAAATGAAATGTTTGATGATAAAGAATACTGGAATGACAGTGATACGTGAAAAAGAGATGGAAATGTTTTCCAATGACTTATAACGTATATTCTCTAAATTTAGAAAATAAGAAATGTTGAATATATGGAAGTAGGAAATGGAAAAGGAATAAATTAATGAACTAAAGAGATAAATGTTCAATGATGATTGACCGATAGAATTTCCATCTGGAAATAATATTTATGTTTGCACATATGTTTTCTTTGATAGTTAACTCACCGACTTTCGAAGTTTTTGACCATTTTTCCGTTATCAATACGGAGAGACCGGGATCAAATATATTATCTGAAAACCACTCCGTACAGCATTAGCTTTGCGATCAAATATGATGAAGATAATTGAAGAAGGAGTTATGCAAGGGCTGTCCTGTTTACAGAATAGTGCTTTCGGTTTATCCAATCCCAGGATGACCTATATGGAAGAATGTCTGACAGAGTATATTTAATAGATCGCGTAAGTTGATGTCTTCAAACGTATGAACGTTTGGAGGCGGAGTATTTCGTTTCCCTTAGCTGTATACCCATTGTATTTTTTGGGAAATCAATTTATGATTTGGCGGGTATGACGATGTGACATTCAAAGTGAATAATTGTGTGATCTGTCAGAGATAAGCGTGGAGTCTAGCCTCACAACCGGGAAATGACAAAAATCGGGCAGGCAGCATGGCTAAGTGGTTGGCTGCCAAGTAGGGTGTATTATCACCTGTCTAGAGATATTCATTTCATTCTTTAATCTATTCGATGTTGTCCCATTCGGGAAACGGTTGTTGATCCCAACCGTTGGTGATATACATTCGATACACTCGAGCGAAATGAGTGGTCGGTCATGTGTGGCCGGGTTGCAAGATGTTCTGTGATAACCCCTAACTTCCACTGGGTGAAAGTAAGGAATAATCATATGGAATACAACACAAATATAACAATACATATCACTGATACAACATAGCAGAGGAAAATCCATAGAATAATAACATTATAGCAGCGGAATTATAATGTCATCAACCACAGAAATCCAACAGTCACAGAATTCCAAATTATTACATCAAGTTTTGCAGAAATTGAAATAAGTTCCAACTCCAAATTAAGCTACAAGAAATGAAACAAGTCTAACGTCTGAAAATAAAAAAAATAAAAATGCAATAGAGAGAAATGATAGATATCTTCAAAGCTCCAAGCCATCACCTCTCCACAAAAGCAAATCCAAGCAAAGATAATGAGCAACTCCAAGACAAGACTCCAAGCAAAGAATGAACCTGTTTACTTGGCTGCCCGTGTGTAAAGAGGGCACCCGAGTTTGCAAAAAGGTGAAACAAACTACGGGTCAGTCGTGGGACTGGTATGAGAATTCTTAACTAGTTTACTAATAATAATATGACAAATCCCAAGACCACGCCGCTAATGCGAAACGGATTTACTCAATGGATTGTCGTGCATAATTTAAAGTATCAGAACAAGCAGATAAATAGATCGTACAACATCGCAATGCTTTTTAGAAAAATGGAATCACCATAAGACTCAAGTCCTATCACACAATGCAACGCACACCAGAGGATAGAGTTTTCCCTTATGGTGATTAAACATGTTAAATACGGCAAATACGAGTTTAATATTATTATTAGTGTATAATAAAACATTTCAAAATAAATGTATCAATCCTAGGAAACATAGTACCCCGTCCTACTATATCTCCATACTAGTAATACAATCAAAACCGTAGGGTCGTATTTGGAATTTGGATTTCCATCTAAGTCAAGGCTAGGGAGGAGCTCCTTACCGATTTGAGACACTCTAGCCAGTGTCCCAGGATTGGTACTCTGTCCAACCCTTGGATCCTGCAGGGTCGGTCCACACTTACTTTTGTGGATTAGTTATGCCTGAACACATGTTTCCCGGTCCTATGGGACCTATCATCTGAGGCGCCTCCTTCCATCATCCACATAAGTAAAATGTCTGGGCTCCATACCATGACACCACTTCTAGCTAGAAAGAAACATGCTGCTCTCCCTGCGTTCCCTTCTCCCGTTTTATACTCCGCCGGTGTGTGAGGCTCGTGAAGTCACGTCATACACAAAGCTATGCCTAAACAGGTTATGCTTTGATCATCCCACAAGGCCTGCTTTTCGACAAAGCCTTGATCTTATGCATCTTAGCGTGCCACATCGTCAATCCATACAATACTACTGATTTCTACCAACATATAACCTCTGAGCTCGTACGTCTCAGAGAAGGGTGTAAAACACCAAACAGATATATGTTTAGCAGAGATCAATAGATACAGTATCAAAGGAGTACCACGTCAGACATGCAATCCATTTATACGCTTATGCTCTGGGTCTGAGCGAAAGCCAAATCCGTTCAATCAACATGTTCGTTCGGACGACGACCATGACCTCAAATTGGGAGCAAATCAATTCAAAGCCTCAATCGCTGTCTTCCTGAGGGGAAGATTGACAGTCTTCTTCCTTTTTTTTTTAATAGTAGACCGACCACTTCAGCCTTAAAAAGATTACAACACTGAAGCTAGGCTACAACACACTCCACGCAGGGAGCAATAACACCTCCACAGAGGGAGTCATACCAAACACCAAAAGATCTACCCGTAAGACTACCTGACACAAAAACCACTAAAGCCAACATCAAAACTGCCGTAAACAAGCAATTACACAAAACGGGCCGCCTTATTCTTCAATTCTCATCGTCGTTTTGATTATTTGGAATGAGATTAACTCGGCCTTTCCAAATAATCTTCGTATATATATGTATATATATATATATTGAAAAACTCTTCCTTATCGTTATTTTATTTAATTAAAAATAATTAAATCTTTAATCAACGACGATTCAGGTCAAGGGTGATTCTGGCGCTGTTTTCAACCAATTTTGATTTTCACATATCTAAAAATGTAACCGTTGGATTTTGACGTATTATATATTGTTGGAAAGATTTTTCCAAGACGGTCCTAGCAGTTTCAGTTTCAAGAAAATCCGACGGTCGGATCTTCTTGTATAGTCATTTAAAGATATAATTTTAAAACGCGAACTACCGCGCTCGATTCGTTTAATTTTAATTATATCTATATATAAATATATAAACATAAATCGTTTAACTCTTTATTCTAATGAATATACTCATTCTTTATCCTTTCATCCCTTTTTATACAGGAAAATGTAATTCATACTTGAATGATGAATTCTTCCCTTTTAATTCCTTTAATTTCTTTAATTTATGGTAAAATGTAAATTATATTTCCTCATCCAATTCCTTCTTTTAATTCCATTCTTACATGAGAAAAAAAATGTAATTTATAATTCATCGTTCTTAAGTACATATACAAATATAAATTTTATTTAAAATGTGAATCCTACTTCTTGCTTACATTATAAAAATGTAATCTTTATTTACAAAGTAAATCTATACATTCATTTCATAGAATAAAATGAAATTTCACTCATGCAGGTTAAATTCATTCATAATTTACATAATAATATGTAATTTATGTCATACGATGAAAATTCATTCATAAATTACATATAAAAATGTAATTTACTTTATGCGGACTAGTTTCATTCATAAAATAAAATGTAATTTATTTCATGCGATCTTAACTCATTCATAAAATGCATATACAAATGTATTTTATTTCATGCGATGTTAATTCATTCATAAAATACATATGAAAAAAAATGTATTTCATTCTATGTGGTCTTAATTCATTCGTAAAATACATATAAAAATGTATTTTATATTATGCGGGCTTCATTCATTCATAAATTACATAAATAAATGTAATTTATGTCATGTGGTCTAATTTCCTTTACAAATTACATAAATAAATGTAATTCATGTCATGCGGTCTAATTTCATTTATAAATTACACAAATAAATGTAATTCATGTCATGCGGTCTAATTTCATTTATAAATTACACAAATAAATGTAATTCATGTCATGCGGTCTAATTTCATTTATAAATTACATAAATAAATGTAATTCATGTCATGCGGTCTAATTTCATTTATATTAGTATTATAAATAATGTTAATTTTCTTACAGTGTAATTCCCCTTTTTATTTCCATTATAAATAATGCAATGTTATCCTACGTTGTAATTACTATATAATGTACATTAAAAATAATGTAAGATGTACATACGGTGAGACTCATATATATTTACATAAAAAAAATGTAAATTTAACATACGGTGAAATTTCTATATATTCACATTAAGAAAAATGTAAATTCTCATGCTTGTCACATTTTTATTGAATTTGCCTTCAACAAAATGTAAACTTCTATTCTCAAGTTACAATATAAAATCCATTCTTCTTTACCATGTAAAATTTACTCTTTAAACACAATGTAAAGTCATTCTTTTTATTACATTAAAATTAATGTAATTCTCCCTACGGTGAAATTTTTCATATATTAGCATTTGAAATAATGTTAACAAATCCTACGGTTAAATTTACATATATCAACATTAAAAATAATGTTAACAATTTCTACGGTCAAATTTTCATATGTTAACATTAAAAATAATGTTAACAATTTCTACGGTCAAATTTTCATATGTTAACATTAAAAATAATGTTAACAATTTCTACGGTTTAATTCACTATTTAATTTACATTAAAATGATGTAAATTCATACATGCGGTGAAAATACTCTATTTACATAGTAAAAATGAAAATTTCATGTCATCGCAATTTCTGATATTGAATTTACAAAATTAAATGTAAATTCATGTCATCGCCAATCCTAATATTGAATTTACAAAATAAAAATGTATATTCAAGTCAACGCAAAATTTTAACTTTAATTTACATAAATAAATGTAAATTTTATATCATCGCACAATTCTAGCTTTAATTTACATAATAAAATGTCAATTTTATATCAACGCAAAATTCTAGCTTTAATTTACATAATAAAATGTCAATTTTATATCAACGCAAAATTCTAGCTTTAATTTGCATAATAAAATGTAAATTTAATATCAACGCAAAATTCTAGCTCTAATTTGCATAATAAAATGTAAATTTAATATCAACGCAAAATTCTAACTATAATTTACAAATAAAAATGTAAATTCTATGTCAACGCACAATTCTAACTTTATTTACATAATAAAATGTAAAATTTATGTCAACGCAACATTCTAACTTTTATTTACATAATAAAATGTGAAATTTATGTCAACGCAACATTCTAACTTTTATTTACATAATAAAATGTAAAATTTATGTCAACGCAACATTCTAACTTTTATTGACATAATAAAATGTAAAATTTATGTCAACGCAAAATTCTAACTTTAACGTACATAATAAAATGTAAATTTTATATCAACGCCAAATTCTAATGTTAATCTACATAATAAAATGTAAATTTTGTTTCAACGCCAAATTCTAATTTTTAATTTACCAAATAAATTGTAAATTTCATATCAACAACAAATTCTAATTTTTAATTTACAAAATAAATTGTAAATTTCATATCAACAACAAATTCTAATTTACAAAATAAATTGTAAATTTCATGTCGTCAAATCAACAACATTCAAATAATCCAAGAGATCTAGATCTAGCAATTCAAATCAAAATAACATACAGGGTGATGTTTATTTTGGCATATGACAAATCGGCGAGGCATAATTCAATGATATTAACAAGTAATCTATTTTAATTAGCCAATAATTTCAGATCTAACGTTTAGATTCGCGGATCTAACATCATACAATCATAAACAACTTAGATCTGTATTTCAATATCGCTACATAGCAGATCAGTCAATATTCTTTAATAATAAAGAATTAATAAATGTGACGGCCAGGAATTTCGCTCGATCTGAATCAGTCGTTAAACCGATCTAGACCGTTCGAAACCCCTGAACGTTGAGAACATGACAAATCAGAACACAAACAGAAGAACATTTCATTGTATATTACAACAATGCATCAGATTACAAGAATATACAGAGTATAAATGAATAAATATTACACAGAAATATCAGAGATTTAAATTACATTTAAATACATAGCAGCGGAAAAATAATATAAAGCACAACTGAAGGTGATATACGGATACAGAGCTTTCCGGATATCATTCCAGCTGTAAACCAGGATCCTGTGAATATAAATCTGCAAAACCAAAACTACTAGCTGCCCGTGCGGAAAATAGGGGCACCCAGAGTTTAGGTTAAAACAATAAACTCCAGGTCAGTCATGTGACTGGTGTGAGAACTAAAATAGTTATTTAAAACTTTACTTTAAAAGAGAGTAATTCAAGGGACCACGCCGTATAACACGGAACGGGTTTCCTCCCAAGAATACCAGTGCATATCAATAGACAACGCAATGCTTTTTCGAAAAATGAAGCTATTATAAGACCCAGGTCCTATCATACAATGCAACGCAAGCCGGGGGATAGGGTTTTCCCTTATAATAGCCAAACATGCTTGGTACGTTTTAAACAAATCATTTGATACTATAATAAGTGTATAGTGTCAAAACAATTTCAATCATAAGTATAAATCATAGACGGCATGGGTACCATATATCATGTCGCCATACTAGTTCTACAATTAAAACCGCGATACACGTATTGGAAATTGGATTTCCGTCATGAGTCGAGGCAAGGGGCAAGCTCCTCTCCGCGTTCGAGACACTCTAGCAAATGTCCCCGGGATTACGCACACTGGGTAACCCCTGGATCTTCAGGGCCGGTCCTCACTTACGTTAGAGGATTAATTATGCCTGAACACACGTTTCCCGGTCCTTACAGACCTATAATCGAGGCGCCTCATCCAACAACCACAAAGGTGAAAAGTATATATATGTCAGGGCTGGTAAGTCACTGACACCACCAAAGCTAGAAAGAAACGTGCGCTCTCCCTGCAGTCCGTATCCCGTTTTTAACTCATACCGAGGTGTGAGGCTCGCGAATACACGTTATACACAAAGCTGCCACGTAGGCGTGCTCTGATCATCAACCACAAGACTTTGCTTTTCAACAGAAGCCTTGATCCTTGCATCTTAGCGTGCCACACAGGCAATTCATGCCATGCGACTGATGTCCATCGATATACAACCTCTGAGCTCGTACGTCTCAGAGAAGGGCGTTAAGCAAGAGAATAAATTCTCCGCCGCCAAACAGATGTATATTTAATAGAAATCAATCAACATAGAATAAAATCCAATGTCAGACACACAATCCATTTACAAGTCCGTTCTGGGTCTGAACGAAACCGGAGGCACTTTCCTCGTATATCCATCCATCTCCAGGTACGTCTGGACGACCACCAACTATTTCCATCCTCTTGGGTGTACAGCCCAATCAGGATCGTCAGTAATTACCCAAACGATGTGAAAACTTCCGGTCTTCGACCACCGTCTTCATCTTCGACTTATCGTCGAATCGGTTATTCAGAATGGGTGTAAACCCGGTCTTTCCGAATAACCCGCGTATATTGAAAACAAATGTTACACAAACACAACATACGCCTCATTCCAATTCATTAGTTACTAACCGCAAATTAGCAAGAGAACAATTTCCCAAACATTAACCCCGAAGGCCGAAACCAACATCAGATCAATACCCAGGAAACCATTCTTCTTAGCCAACCTACAGCTAGTTTCTAAATTCCACATTCTTAGGGAAAAGTTCCCATTAATTTTATCCAAGATAAATTCTTTAAAATTTATCCTGTAATCTTCCTTTGGATGTCATTTAAAACCAAATTATGGTTTTCCAACTAGTCGAGATTAGCGAACCACAACGAAGTAATTATTTATTTTATTTCCCAATCCCAACCTATTCATCCCATGAAGCAAAACTGGTAATACTCCATATCTAACACCGTGGTGTTATCGGTAAAATTAATTACCATTTCCCGTTCAAATCTAATTAAAGATTTAACTATCGCTTTGGAGCAAAACTGGCGATACCCCATTCTCGCTCATTTCTAAATTTGATAATTTAGATTATCAGTTCGAATTTCAATCTAATTGCAGATTCAATAAAACTCCTTTTACTGGGTTAAAGAACTAGGTGTTATTTAAAACATAGTTCACGACAAACCCAAATCACATTCTATTTGTTATCGGGTTAAAGAACTAGTGTTATTTAAAACACTGTTCACGATAAACCCATCTCAAACTTAATCAAATATATTAGAAATTCGATTATTTAAAACCCCTTTTTAAACCTAATTCATTTATTTAAAAATGATTGGGTTTTAAATTAGTTCAAAACTAGTTCATTTCGATAAAAATCTATTTTTATCTTTTCAAATATGGAGTTTTTCACCCCAATCATTTCTTATGATTTTACACAAATTATTGATATTTTTAATAATTTTATCAAGGCCCGTACAGTCGATTTCCAACAATGGCCATCGAACTGCACTTACAGCGACCTTTTTCGAATTTGATTTGGACGTATCTCCAAATCCAACCGTTAGATTTTGAATTTCTAATGTTCGTTAGAAAGCTCTTTTCGATACGAACCCAACGGTTCCGGTTTTAGGAGAATCCGACGGTCGGATCTCCCGTAATGTCCGTTTGAAATAAATGGTCGAAATTTACGAACTGCCGCGGCGCGGCGCGTTCTATTCAGGCCATTATATTATATATATAATATATATAATATATATTTCGTCGATTTCTATTTAAAACGAATTATATATTTAGTTTTGAATTCGTTTCAAAAGCAAAGTCAACTTCTATTTCAATTCAAATCAAAATTGAATTCTTCTTTATAAATTCGTTTTAAAATTCATTTCTATTCAATTCAAATTTCAATTTAATTTGAATTCATTTCACTTCATTTTAAATTCAATTCGAATTCGTTTCTCAATTCAATTCAATTCAATTCAAATTGATTTTCTATTCGATTCAAATTCATTTTCTATTCAAATTAAATTCGTTTCGTTTTCTATTTGAATCAAGTTCATTATATATTCAATTTGAAATCAAATTGGTTTTCTATTCGATTTAATTCGAAATCGTTTTATATTCAACTCAAATCGAAATCGTTATATATTCAATTCATTTCGAAATCGTTATATATTCAATTCATTTCGAAATCGTTATATATTCAATTCATTTCGAAATCGTTATATTTATCGTTCGCGTCAAAATGGCGCATCACTATTCAACACGGCTTTATATATTCTATTTCAAATATTTCTTTTTTTTGTCAACACACGACTAATCTCAACGAATGAGTACCGTCCGTGTGTGACTATTTTTGTTAAAATACTTCGTTCAACACATGACTAATATCAACGGATGAATATAGTCAACACATGAACCTTTATTTTATATTGATAAAGATATAAATTTTATTATAAAAATATTTCGTTCAACACATGACTAATATCAACGGATGAATATAGTCAACACATGAACCTTTATTTTATATTGATAAAGATATAAATTTTATTATAAAAATATTTCGTTCAACACATGACTAATATCAACGGATGAATATAGTCAACACATGAACCTTTATTTTATATTATTCTTTATTTTTCAAATTGGAATGAGGCCCAATCAATTACCATATAAAGTTAACTATATGGATTTTCATACAACACATGTATATAATAGCATTGAAAAATAATCAACCATCAACCAAAGTGCACTAAACTGTATAAGCATCAAATATAAATATCTAACGCTTATAACAGTCTGTCAATCTATCGATCGACATATTTAATCAGTCAGGATGAGTGAACTTTAAATTTCATCCCAACACCCGTGTAGGGTTTCAAACAATCAAACATAAGTTTTTATTCGTGCAGTTGGGCGATGTGTAAAATTTATCGTCCCAATCAATGTCAGTCAAATAGGTGTACATAAACAAACCGTCCGGTTTGTAAATGAATATTTATTTTATTCACTTTCACTATATTCATATTCACGTTAAAAATTATATTTTTAACGATAAAATATTTTATTTCGACATATGAATATCTATTCAGTTCATTCTTTAAATAAAATGTTATTTTTATTTTTCTAACATATTTTAGAAAATTTCGGCGGCATAACGGCACGATACTAGAAACAGGACAAGGCCCAGCCTTATCCCCGGTCTAGTGAAGGCCCACGCCATTCACACATCAATCAAATTCACTTTCGTTATGCAAACCACAAAATTTGGAGTAAGGGTCTAACCTAGCCTTACTCCTTCGCCTTATAACGGCGCACGTCTAATCCTAACCAATTTATCGATTCGATTTTTCACACCACAAACCACATTCAAACCAATATCGCAATCAATCACCAAACAGTCAAACAAACAAGTCCATGGTCTGTGGACGATTGTGTCGGGTGCTACTAAGCACCGTCTGCATCCTAGTATATATATAACTAGAAAAATTAAATTGAAAGGTGAGAAGTTCTCACTTATAGCTATCCAAGCTCCACGGCACATCTTATGCAGGAAATCTTCACTGTTCTCGCCGATATCACTTTCTTCGCCCGTATTCTCTACATATGCAAAAATCGAATTTTTACTTCAAAGTTCTATATATAAAAATCGAATTTTTATTTCAAAGTTCAATATATAAAAATCGAATTTTTACTTCAAAGTTCAATATATAAAAATCGAATTTTTATTTCAAAGTTCAATATATAAAAATCGAATTTTTATTTCAAAGTTCAATATATAAAAATCGAATTTTTATTTCAAAGTTCAATATATAAAAATCGAATTTTTATTTCAAAGTTCAATATATAAAAATCGAATTTTTATTTCAAAGTTCAATATATA